>JAQPZY010001390.1:0-667500 GCA_029931535.1 Margaritifera margaritifera | reverse complement strand
ATCTAGAACATTCTAGGAAAGAATATAATTTTCCATTTCTCGGTAACCATATAATCAATTTTCTTTATATCTGATTAGTCTCTTATGAGTCTTCTTGGTCCAGTTCCTACTCGATGTCAATAAGTCACAAAAAGTGTTGAATGATGTGTCACATTTCTCTGCCAAATGGTGCGTCATCAACCAAATTTTCATAGTGTGTTTTCTCCGAGAGAAACTTGTCACTGCCTTTTGAACTTGACATGATTGAATTCATTGAATTCTAAACGATAGGAAAACTAATTGAAATGCAAGATTAACATTCCACACATCACAAAGCTTAAGTTAAAATTAAATCACTGATAAACTTTTTAAAAGTAAACACAAACAAAGTTAGTTTTCAATAAAAAGAGGAAATAATGTAAAGGAAACTTATAATTATCATTCAAGCAAATGTTTATTCTTGTTCGTCCTTTCTACAAGCAGATACAAATATGGAAGATGAGGATCTTCTCGAAAGGAAGATATGTAATTCAATGTTTCACGTTGATGCATAAAGTAATTACTTATGCGCTTGGGCGGTGACATTATTTCTTGGCAGAATAGTAATTCCGTATCATTACTGTACAATTTCTGTTAGATTACCGTATTTTTGCCACGTACAGGATTTTATGAGAAAAACTAGGAAGTACCGAAATGTGTTGCTATGGAAATATGCCATAAAACATCAAATTTGTTACGTTTTTCTTTAAATTAATCTTTTTTTTTCAATGTGAATAGATACAATAATAGCAAGTTACACTTTCATTTAAATTTACAAAGTTTTGTCGACTGAAAAGTTTTTCTTGATAGGTTTTTGTTTGTAATGCTTTAATGAGTATGGTAACCTATTATGACCTTGACCTTTGATCCCTTAGACACCCTAATATATACAATGATTAACTCCTATCCATAAACAATTTTTTGTTAAGTTTTAGCGTGGTTGGATATTTTAAACAGGCATTAAAGCATGGAAATGGAATTTGTATCAAATTCTCTGATGACGTTGACCTTTATCTTCAATAAACCCGCTAAAAGCATGTCAAAAATATAGATAACAATCTTTCTCGTACAACTTGCACAACAACCTTTCTAATGATACCACCTAGATTCTGTTCTTCTTTGGGGGGAAAACGCAGTAGCTCAATAATCCAAGGGTCGCGGGTTTGATACCGGCTCAGGCCAGCCAGGGCTGGCGGCCTCGGTGTGTCCTTGGGAAAGGCGCTTAGCTTCCATTTCCTTTGTATGACATATCCAATAATGTGCTAATAGTGCCGTTAAAACCAACCAGCAACATCTTCTTTGGGTATGGGTATTGGGTCCAGAACTGGCCAAGAGAGCTGGCCTAACTATATATTATACCGACCTTTTCTTTGAACTTCCTTAATTAGGATTCGTTTCAGGTAACGCAGTTTCTCAGAGACAAAAGAATATATATATATATATATATATATATATATATATATATATATATATATATATATATATATATATATATATATATATATATATCTGCTAATTAGCAGAGTTGCCATCTGTTACGTATTTTAAGGAACCGTTCCTTATTGAATAGTAAAATGTAGTGTTGTAATATATCAATTTCTTAAGGACTCACATATGTGGTCTGTATTTTGGAGATCTTCAGGTGACAACCTTATGTATTACCTTTTTATTTCTTTAAAATTTGCGTTATAATTAGCATTGCTAACCATGAAAATAATTACTAATTTAATTAATAACGTATGGCAAGCTAGGTTTATCGGAGGTAACTAATTCATGGAATTTTAATAACACTATGTAACGCAATTTTTGTTCCTGGGTAGTAAGTGTTATTTCGTAATTGCTTATGCCTAAAAAGTTTAGAAAATGGGTATTATTCCCCACAAACTTTGCTTTTGTGACCAGGACAGTGATATTTTGAAATTTACCTATTTCCAATGAGAAAACGGGCGAATTTGTGTCTTTGCGTTCACATAAAGTCAGAAAAAACAACATGTGAATAAAAATTAACATGTATTTATACTAAAGTAATACAAAAATGACTACAAAAGATTTAGAAGTGAGTAGTTTTTTGAGATTTACGATTATACTGTAAATCACTTTCTCGAATCAGCCCCCAAATGTAGTCTCCCATCATGTTCTCGTTATACTGTCCTTGGTACACTTGTTCATAGTCCAGTATATCCTGTTGGAAGCGCTCGCCTTGCTCCTCCGAGTACGCTCCCATGTTCTCCTTGAATTTAGCAAGATGAGCATCAAGGATATGGACTTTGAGGGACATATTACAGCCCATTGTGCCGTATTTCTTCACCAGAGTCTCAACCAGCTCCACATAGTTTTCGGCCTTGTGATTGCCCAGGAAGCCCCGAACCACTTCTTGGGGAATTCATTGCACTCCAGGATCTTCTTTATCTGTGGTCCGACGAAGACACCGGCTTTGACCTTGGCCTCAGACAGCTTAGGGAAGAAGTCTTGAATGTACTTGAAGGCTGCAGACTCCTTATCTAGAGCTCTGACAAATTGTTTCATAAGGCCCAATTTGATGTGCAGTGGTGGCATCAGCACCTTCCGGGGGTCCACCAGTGGCTCCCACTTGACGTTGTTCCTCCCCACAGAGAACTCGGTCCGCTGTGGCCAGTCCCGCCTGTGGTAGTGCGCCTTGGTGTCCCTGCTGTCCCAAACGCAAAGATAGCAGGGAAACTTGGTAAAACCGCCTTGGAGACCCATCAGGAATGCCACCATTTTGAAGTCTCCTATGACCTCTCAGCCGTACTCATCATACTTCAAGGCGTCCAGCAATGTCTTGATGCTGTTGTAATCCTCTTTGAGGGTGCACCGAGTGAGCCAGAGGAAGAGACGGGTACTTGTTACCATTATGGAGCAACACGGCTTTGAGGCTCCTGGATGAGCTGTCAATGAAGAGGCGCCACTCATTCTGGTTACAGGCGATTCCGATTGCCTCGAACAGACTGGTCACATTGTGGCAGAAGCAGAGCCCATCTTGACGGGTGAAGAAGCTGGAAAAGGTTGGTGACGCTTCCTCTGATCTGCGACTACCACACTTTCATCCAACAAGTTCCACTGCTTGAGCCTAGACGTCAAAAGCTCGGCATTGGACTTGGTGAGAAGAAGATCTCTAATCAAGTCGTTGAGGTCTTTTTGGTTGCGGTAGTATGGGTTTCTCTCCTCAGCTCCACCTCTGAAATTGTCGTCTGGATCTACAACGTCTTCCTCGCTCTCTGACTTGCTGCTCTCTTCTAAAGACGGCTGCTCTCTCTCCGGAGGAGTGGGTACGGGGAGCTCATGGCAGTGTGGCACTGGGGCGATGGATGAAGGAAGGTCCGGATACGTGATAGCAGGTGCATTCTTGCCAGTCCGACGTTTGGAAGGGTCCACCATGCAGAAGTAGCAGTTGCTTGAGTGGTCAGTGTGTTCCCGCCAAATTCTTGGCATAGCGAACTTCATGGCTCTCTTTTCCCCTCTGTACCATCCTACAAAAATACATTTATTTCACCCATGACTAATGTGTAAGAGATTCTCGCAACATTTTTCATATATGATATATTTTTTCAATAACATTGAAAATTGTAAAACATTTTAAAATTAAAAACTTTTACAATTTTAAAAATGTTAACAAATTTTATAACATAAAATTCCGAGAAACATTTGTCCATCTTACCTTCCAGAGTTTTTTTGCAGTGCTCGCAGGTGAAATGAGGTGCCCAGGGTTTGCTGAAATATGCCTTGTAGGCCTCACACATCTTAGCAGCTGCTTCCACGGAGTACTTTTTCGCTCTTGTCTTGATAAATTGGCCGCAGACATAGCAAAATGCGTCTGCCGGATGCTTGCAGCCTCTTGATGCCATCTCAGAAAAATGCAGATATGTATCCACTTAGGCAGCTGGAACTAAACTGAATTGGTGGGCTTAAGGCCCTTGTATTTATACTACTATTTATATTGCTGGAAAGTTCTAGAAGTTACTCCAAGTTTACTCAGCACTGAATCTATCTCGATTGTTCTGGAAAATAGATAAATTTCAAAATATCAATCTCCTGGTCACAAAAGCAAAGTTTGTGGGGAATAATACCCATTTTCTATACCTTTTAGGCATAAGCAATTACGAAATAACACTTACTACCCAGGAAAAAAAAAAATTTGTTACACGGTGTAAGCATTACCTACCCTGAAACCTTTTTATCTATGGTAATTCATCAATAACTGTCGCTAAATTCACAAACGTCAAGTGAATCGGGAGTTTTGCTTGCCAGATGTAGGGGAACTGGAGACGTATACCAAGTGATTAGGTCGATTAAATCCTGGTAGGTTATTATAAAAGACATGGACGATCTACGCTGCTTCGATACTTAAGCAACTTTCACTATATAAATTTAAATAATCATAGCTTTAATATTTCCAAGCATGTTTATTTTATATCAATAAATGTTCAGTATATACTTAAAATTTAATAATAATAATAATAATAATAATAATAATAATAATAATAATAATAATTATTATTATTATTATTATTATTAGGTCAGTTGTGGCGAATGGGGATTTTGCAGGATCGCGAAATTTTTCATCTGGGACCTATTCTTTAGCATAGATAAAATAATATCTGCACGTAGATGTCGCTAATAATAGCTAGAAGTCAAAACTGTAGCTGATGCACATCGAAGGAAGAAAATGTGATAAATGAAAGAGATAATCGTGATATTATTTACCTGTTAAGTGGTTTCGAATCACTGACACATTATCGAATCATCATGCAGTACATCACCAAGTATTTGTTTTTTCAGTTTGTCACAGTGCGTCAGGTCCTAGAAACGCCTCTTAGCCGATTATTGTGTAGATTAGATCAAGATATTTTCATATCTGACACTTTTGCAAATGTTCTTCATCAATTCCTCCAACACCCGTATTGTTGTAACTGTTACTGGTTGTGATCTCCCAAGAAGCATGAATGAAGAACAATTTAGTTGAATAAACTCTACTAATAACCTCGTGAACACTAACCAATATGATGTATGACGCCCAATGCCGACACCGGCTTTGATCGGATACACGAGGCATGTAACGGTCACTAAGTGTATTTCTTTAAAAAAGAAAAGTATTCAAGATACAGACATCCGTGACAAATAATTTAATTAACTTTGACACAAATGGTCAACAAATAATTTCATTAACTTTGACAAAAAATGGCCAACAAATGAATTTGCGAAATAAACCCCTCATATTCATCTATCGTCGTGGCATCAGTTTCGGAGCGGCCATTTTATTTTGTTCGTATCACGTGATAACATGCAGCTGATGACGCAATTTTCAGAAGTTTTGTTGACAGTCCTTTCACGTTTTGCTATAAGTAAAGAAAATGCTTCTAATTCGTCTAAGTGCCGTAAGTATACACATTATGCATAACAATTACCAAAAAACATAAAATTTCCTAAGACACTTTCATGCCCATTCAAAATACCTTTTTTTCCCCATAATATCAATGAATTGAAACGTTTGGCGCATCTTGATTTGTTGTCGTGTGTCAAATGAATAAAATCAGGGGACTTCTTATCTCCGCCCACTGCGCAATTATTTTTTCCTACGGAAGCCCATTAAGGGAATAATTATAAATTTTGCTGTTTAATTTAATGGGATATTTTTTTTATTTCGTTATCTCCTTATTTGATGTTTTTAATACAGAAAAATGAGTAATCGAATTTAATGAATTAAATTCAAAAAATTTAATGATAAATACTTATATATTGGAAAGTTAAGATTAAAATAATTGTTTAAAGAAAAAGTATTAAACAATTTTTAACCATGTCATAAATGCATTACGCGCATTTTTCCATGATTTTCAGAATGGTGGAAACATGCATCGACACTATCGTCGTTATGACCAAGAAGCTTTAACTAAAGCATGCATGGATGTAAATGAGAAAAAAGGCAAGGTTGCATAGTGTTCCCGAAACAACTTTACGCCAACGTGTCATTGGTGAAGTGGACATTGACACCGTTAAATCGGGGCCAAATCCATTATTTTCCTTGGAGCATGAAGCTAGGCTTGTAGACCACATTTCTCTTTTGACGAAAGTGGGCTATGGTTATACCCGTTCAGATGTATGTAATTTGGCCACTGACTATGCTGTTGACATTGGACTTCGTCAGAAGGATAATCCATTATCACTGCAGTGGTATCGCAACTTCATATCGCGATGGCCTAATTTAACTGTTAAAAAACCAAGGTCTCTTGCAATCGCGCGTGCAAAATCGACATCAAGAGAGAAAGTAACCGCATATTTTGAGGAACTAGAGAAAATCATGAATACTTATAAACTGAAGGAGAAACCACAGTACATGTACAACATCGATGAGAAGGGCATTTCCGATAATCATACCCCTCCTTTTGTAGTCGCCGATAAAAAATCGAAACCTGTCGCAATTACCAGTGGAATGTCATATAATGTGACTGTTTTATCGGCCGGGAATGCTTTAGGTACATCCACTCTGGTTTATTTTATATTTCCGGGAAAGCGAATGAGAAATGAATTGCTTGAGGGTGCAACAACTGGTGTTTCTGGTACTGTTAATGAGACTGGATGGTCCAGTGGTCAAGTATTCAGGAAATATCTCGAGGAACACTTCATCAGCTATGCACAAGGGCGTGATCCATCTCAGCCACTGCTTCTGTTGTATGACGGACACAGATCAATTATACCAGCTACAGTATTCCAACATGAAAGCAATGACTCTGATTCCAACGAAGTTACCAACCATAACATCTCTCCACAAAAAACCGAATGTTTTATTCCCAACGAGGACAACGCAGTAGGTTGTCATGCTCTGAGTCCAAGCAGTTGAGCTGCTGGTTTCCTCAGCAAGAAGGAGAGTGTATTACATATTACATATCTAACTTTGAAGTTAACAGTTAAATTTTCTATTTGAACCAGCTTACAAAATTATCCCTCAACATTTGTTAATTCTTTTCTGTTAATAAAACTAAGCAGAAGAGATAGAAATACAATAAGAAAGAAAAATATTGAATCATAATAAGATGACAATTGTTATGTTCGACATTGTAACCAGTTTGTGCCACCATACATGTCTTTTATCATATCTACGATGGCCGCGAGTGGCGCTGTAATCAACCGTTCCGAAACAGACAACGTTATAAACAAGGTAAGCGAAACGGAGTACGCATAAATAAACTCTCATCGAACAAAGGTCAGTGGCCATAAATAGTTTGAAGCTTTGACTTTCAGTGCCGTTATAGCGATCATTCTAAGTGTAAATGAACTTTCAATAAAATTTACATTGTTTACGAATTATTCCGCGATTTCTTCTTAAGGGCTCCGAAACTGATACCACGAGGATAATTAACATCAGTTTCACTTTCACATTCTTGGCATCTTACTTATGCTTCGGGGCCAATTTTCTCTCCTCCTTTTCCCTCAGCTGCCTTTTTTTCTTTAGCCTTTTGTGTTCAAATATTTCATCTGATTCCAGTATGCAATGGCTCGTTTATGTTTTTCTCGTAGTTTACTTGGAGGCTTTGGGAGTAGGTACATTAATTTAAATGTTTTCTATCTCTATATTCCACGAGATTGTGTCATCTCATTCTCTATTGCACCGAGGATCCCAAGGGCAAGGGATACTGTGTCCCTCAAACCCACAAATTTGGGGAACACGCAACAACATTGTAAAGGGACAAATGAAAATATTAGAAAACACTTAATGCACTAGTAGTGCTAAAACGTGAGATAATCGTATTTGCTTTTACAGTTTTGCCATCTTAACTTTGTAGATTGCACTGTACCCTCATCTTTTTCTTGCACAGTTACATTTTGTAAAACGTTTTATAAAATGTTTAAGTGACTAACAAAAACATCGACATATCTGGTTCACCTGAAATGAGCTGCACTATGGAAATTTCCGTTCTGGATCGTGCTCTCATTTAATTTTAGTATTCACTCGTTATTCACCAGTATTTATAATCGTCGTCGTCGTCGTAGGTGTGCCCTCAACCTCAAAAATATGTCAAACTAGCGGCTGTCAAGGACTTTACATTGCAACTTGTCAGACTACTACACACCATGAATGTTCTGATTTCCAATTATGGTGCTTTAAAAGTAATAATAATTATCAGAGATGCTGCCAGGGCGCGCGAATCGCGCACAATTTGTACGAATTTGCGCACTTGGAAAGCAGTGATGCGCAAGAACTCCCGCAAATTAGTTTAACGTCGCTCGTATAAAAATGTATTATGCGCAGTATAAAATTTTTATTTAACTGTTAACCCTTAAAGTCCTTGTCGCGGCATAAGTCGGGCCACCAGTAGAAGTCTCGCTGCGCTTGTCTCGTTATCGGTCTTTTTTCCGGTAGGCAACTGTTTACACATCGTTCAGCTTGATATGAACGGTTGTTAAACTAAATTTGATTGGGACATTTGGCCCTGGAACAAGCATTGTTGAGTTTTAACCTTGCATTCATAAAGGAAGTTTTACAAATGCGTGTCTCAAGTAAGGGCCCATAGAAAATAAAAAAATGGCTGACTCGCAACATGGTTCATCTTCAGATGACAATTTCGTTCGGCAAATACTGACCGATGATACAATGGTTTTTAAAGTTTTGAAGTATATGAGATTATTGGAGCCCAGAAAGTGTTACTGGAAATACCAGCGAGTAATTTTGAACCTGAAAATTATTTTGAACACGAGTCCGATGTACATGCTGGATGGACAAAAACAGACGGCATGCCGGTCAACCCCCAATTAAGCGGTCCTTCGAAATTAAATGTCAAAAAGGCAGAATACTAAGCCTAATTAAAATATAGGCAATTTAAATGTAGAGTGTAATTTTTCATTTCTTTTCTCAAACAATTCTCTCTTGAGGGATCTTGTGGTACAAAACTGTATAGCACTTTAAGGGTTAAGATAAATTGAATAAATAAAAATCTAAAAAGAAATTAAAAAGTAAGGATATTTATTTTTAATCAAAATAACTCTTGTCTGAACAAGCTGACTATGGCATTGATGGACTTGAAATCCTAATACAAAATTGTGGAACAGATCAGAAATTTAGCATACATGTAGTAGTCAGCAAAGCACTGATTCATGAAATTGAAACTTTGGCAGAGGTCTTGTTCGTGAAAAATATTATTTTGGAGCAGAGATATCCAAGAGACAATACCTCCGAACTGTTGAAAATTGTACATAACAACCATAAAGAACATTTTTCCAACTGGTTCAAGCTGGCTTGGCTAGTTATGCATGTGTGAAAGGAGGTTCTCAGCACAGAACAATATTCATACACATATAAGGCACAAATTAAGCTCAGAAATGATCAACAGATTAATGCTTATACAACTAGATAAGCCATCTTTTGAGGATTTTGATTTCAATAGAGCACGAAGAAAGAAAGAGACGGATATTTATGTGTTAGTTAAATATTGAACTATGTCCGTTTCCTCCTCCCCCTCATTTTGGTTCTACTCGCCCTTATTTTGGTGATAAGGGGGGAGCTCCCCCCTTTGGATCAAATCCTGACAGCATCTCTGATAATTGCCGTCTTACAATTTGTATCGCCTTTAGTGACTTTGACCGTTGCTAGCGCCAATATAGACGTTGATGGACATGCTCTAAAAAGTAGTAGGCATATCATTTTTACTTTTTCTTAACAGAAAAAAAGAGAAAAAAAAAAGCAGCGGGGTCAGGATTTGGAGGACATTAGACAAAATATAGTTGGAAACCCGCAAACCTGCGTTCAAGGTGCAACACTATTTGATTGTACTTGACAAGCGGACTCACTTTTGTACCCATTTTCAGGTTCTTAGATAACATTATATTGGCCATTAAATAGCGACTGTAAAAGACTATCGTCAGGCTGTAAAGTTTGTAATTTTGTTCATGCTCATTCGCTGTAGCTATCCCCTCTACCAGTCTGTGTGTGGAAGAGATTGTTGTTTTGTGTTGTTGGAAGAGATTGTTGTCTTGTGTTGTTGGATGTACTGTACATGCACTTGTCTCTGTTTTTGCGTCTGTCACTGTCGATATCATGTGTTCTTGTGTTTGGGTCGAAAGGAAAAAATACTGCAAATGCTTCCTTTGGTATTCTTTCCGGATTTAGTGGATATATCTCACAGACTTGGAGGGTTTGGTAGTATTAACAGACTTGACAACACTTGCCAATATTTTTCATTCCAAATGATTTCATGTATGCAGTTTTTAATAAATTTGGCCATTCCCATTTCGAGATTATATTGTTTGGTGACTGGCTCGTAAAGTTGCTGTATATTGCACTTTCTTTGGAAGGGACCATAAATGACCTTGTCCAGGGGATTTAGATACTGTGTAGTATGTGGCGCGATCGCTTGTAATTCAATATTATTCTATCCGGCTTTTTCTACGGGACCCAGACTTTTATTGGAACTTTGGCTAATCTAAATGATGAACTGTGGTCTTTCAATCCCACAAGGTTTAAGGTAAACCAAGGCAGCCCTAAAATGTGTTCCATCCAGGCTTTCTTTCGGTATGTGTATTTTGTGCCATTTGGTCCTTGGCTAACATTATATGCTCTTAATGCTTGTTCTGTTTGACCCTTCACTATTACTTAGGATGATATGTCTTCCCCTGCGGCGTTCACACACGCTAAAACTGTCACCCCATCCCTGCCATCTACAACTCTCACTGGGACATTTCTCTGACGAACTTCTGCTAGAACCTTATTTAGTTTGCGTGCAAGGGAAACATTTGGTATATCAATGTTCCATATTTTCATACGGATGTTTTGTACTTTAAGCTTGGAAATTGTGCTGCTTAGTTCTGGAAAATATTTTTGTCACCTCAGGATTTAACATCATTGCCCTAACTGTACTTAATGGTTGTCGAAGTGCTAAGTTTTGGTTTATTTGTAAAAAGTCATCTACCCAGTCTTTCCTAGGTCTTTAACAATTCGAACAGGGGTTTATATGCGCATCGCCGTCGCCAATGTTGCGGCCTTGATAGCTCACTGTTCCATACTGATTCTAAATGGATTATCCCGGCTTCCAGACATTTCACAGCCAGCTTTTCCTCGACTTCAAGGGGAAACGCTGTTTTTGTTCATGGAGTCGTTCCTTCTTCCACTCTCCCAGTAACTCGGTCACAAAGTGTGGACTTGGAGACACCAAATTATTTCGCTGCTTACCTAATTGACATAGACTTTGTACAGCAGCCAAAGCTTTTTCAATTTTTTTTCTTCTCTTTTTGTCATATTACGCACGTATTCTTGTCCCTTTCCAGGACATGATCTGCAAAATTGAGAAACTTTTGGTGTACCACCAGGGCTGAGCAAATTGTTTTTTCATCTACTTGTCCAGGACAAGTGATTTCAGAAAATTCACTTGTCCCATCTTACTTTTCACTTGTCCCAAAATTTTAATCACTTGCCAAGATTTGATGAGATATATGCACTTAATCCATAGAAAGAACAAAATAATATACAACATAATTATTTCTTAAAAGAATATAATTTTTCAAAAACATTGGTTAATATACGTTTGACTACTTCAGGTATATATGTTTCAGCTGCTGGATTTGAAAAAATGTCCATGTAGATGTCTGCCACCTGCACCAGCACTAAGCCAGCAGTTGATAGCTGTGCCTGGGTTAAAGTCCTTAAACTCTGGTCCATTTGCTGAAATGTTCATTAGAATTTGTTAACTCTCTTGGTTTAAGGAATTCCTGAATGAAGTCTTGATTAAGTTCATTGAACAAAATCCTCACTCACACTCAGCAGTGGACGGGCTTGTAAAAAACATGATTTCTAATAGTTTGCATAACAGACTGAGACAAGGTGGAGTATTCACTAAGAGTGTTCCAAGAATTTCAACAGGTGGATCTTGTAACTGCTTGTATACCCTCGTCTTTGCTTTTAACTCTAAATACTGCTCATGAATGGCATGATGGTCTTCCTGTTTGAAAATAACTTTCAAGATGATTAAGAATGGTTTTCCATCACTGGCTAGTGTGTAGGCTGTTAAAGAGAGGTCTCATTTTTTTGTTTGTTTTCATTTCAATCTCGTTTAGTTTTGAAAGGGTCTTTTCTAGTGGAGTGTCAGCAACTCTAACTTCACGGATTTTCTGCACATGCTGCCTAGTGTCATGCATATATTGTGCTGCACAGGCCGTGTTGGGTCCAGAAATGTCACGAGACTTGATTAGTACCTGTGCCAGTTTTGGGTATTGTTTGCAATAACTGCAAAATATCTTTCCTTCCGAGTCAATAAATTCAAGCCAGGGATAACTCTCAACCCAATGTGGCTGAAAATTTCTCTCTTGGTAGTGTCATATTTGACATTTTTTGCTACCACGGATTCTGGGTTACGTCTCTTTGGAGATATAGCTACCGCACGCTCAGTAGCAGTCTTACGTTTTATCCCTCCACTTTCACAAAGATTTTCCTTCTCGGAATCGTCCTTGTTACCTTCCTTGCGAAAATAATTTATAATTTAACAAACTCATTTTATCCACAGAGTAAATATCAGCTTGCTTGACAACTACTTCTTAAGCGATCATAACATACATTTTCTCTTTTAAATGCGAACAGAGACAGCTCATTAATTAGCGTAATTGTTTCACATCAAACGCAATATCGCACGTGGAAGTTCATCCTATGTATAATCAGTTAAAAATTAAAAAATCATTACTGTCATTTAATCAGTACCTTTCATTAATTTAGTTACACTGACTCGCTGGATTAAAATCAGAGTGAGCCGCTCGTGAGGATCTGGTTTGAGTAAAAACAATGAAACAAAGCCGCTTAAAACTGCTAATTAATCATGCCGGATTTGTTTTGTTTGACGTGTTTTGATTTGCCGACAATTTGGTCGCTTAGCCCAATATTCAGTCAAGCGGTAACAGAACGTGCGCATATGCGACAGTTATCACTGACCTCCTGTAGGTGTTATAGAGGATGAAAATGTGTACATGGAGAGGGATTGAATCAAGTATTCAGTACGCCCTGAGGGCATGAATGGTAAAATAAAGGTTGATATAGTGATTAAAGCACGAAAATACGGAGAAACACATGGAAACAGGGAATCATGTATCCCGGGAAGTACTGGGTATAGATACTGCAGGGTTATGCTGTGTGGCTCACGCGAGGTAGACCCAAGAAAACCGGATGTATGATATATGGACAGACAAAACAAATACATACCGGGTATACATGAATACGAATACTAATAAAATATTTTTCCGACATCATCACGGAAAGCTGAACAAAACACAACCTTTTTCTTCTCCTTCTTCCCTTTCTCTCTTTCACAAATTTTAAAACTGAAGTTTTCCATCAGGTCCGCGTGGTTGAAAATTTAAAGCCGAATTATACCGATATTAAACGAGCACAAAAAAAGAAGGCGTGTTTTCAATCGCGTCAGCGCGGATGAATTTTTCAATCCGAATTCCAAACCGATAATGAAGACAAATTTGATTTATTTTTCTTGTGATACCCAAACATATGGGTCTAGTTGATTTTGGATCTTTCTCTCAAAGTAATGCTTGATTATTCTTTAGGTCTGTCTCTGTCTTCTCAAATTTTTAAGTCCATAGAAGTTCTATACGAAGAAAGGAGAAACGTGAGTCATAATATGGCGGACAAACCAGGAATTTCCTCTATCCGAAAGATGAACACCATCATGATATAAATAGTTTGACCGAAAATTAACGTGATGACAAAACAAAACATTGGGATTGAAATTTAGAATATTAAAAAGAGATGTATTAATGCGGGCAGTGAGCCGCATATATTGTGGACGAGATACGTGGCGTGGATTTGAACGTGGGAGGAAGTAACCCACGAACACCCTACGTACCCCGAGTCGAAGATAAAAATCACAGAAATGCAAAGTGGTGTTCACTATCTCGTCCGGGAATATCACACCGACGTCGTTTTCTCCAATTTGGAGATAAACGAGGTTGGGGACAGGACCCCAGGACGAGGAAAGGCGGTACAGCTGATGGACACGGCACCCGGTAGCCAATGGAAATTCACCTCCAAAGTAGGAGGCCCATGCCTCCTGGAAACTTATACGAACCGACTTAACCTAGAGATAAGACTATGTCCACACACATAGAGCAGCATCGTGGAAATGAGAAAGGTCGCTTACTTACTTTGAATTATACTCGTGTTCGGCCATGTATGAGCGGTTTATTTGCACACCGTTCAATTTTTAATTTTTCGTCGAATGGGTTTGCTGTTTTATTGTGTGCACCGCACACTTATTAGTTACTTATATCTGGAAGCGGGAGAGAGCTGCAGAAGGCGCATCGACGTCCCCGGATGGCTCCAATTGGTCTAGTGTTGAAATTTTGTTTTTTATATGCCAAATGTAAGAAAAATCGTCGTCTTGCACCTTATCTGTTTTATGAATTTTGAATATAAACTCTGCATTTGTGGCTGTGAGTTTGGGTTAGTTAGAGAGTGTTAAAGAATGTCGTGTTATAGTTAGATGTCCGGTTCAATCCAAGGGGTGGCCATCCTATTTATAGTAAGCATAAGCACCGACACTTTATTCCTGTTTACTGATGCGGGGGTGATTCCAAAAGTAGTTCCCACATTGTGCGGTAGGGCCCTGGTGGTCTGGACTTGATACCACCTTATAAACTTAATTGTGTTTGTCCAGTTTGATGGGTTTGATCTTGGTTTGTTCGGTTATAGCCACCTTGTGCGGCGGGGCCTGATGGTCTAGGTTTGGGACCACCTTATACAGTCTAATTTTTAGTTGGGTGTTATTAGTTTTTTCCTTCCTAACATATGGTGCCTATGCTTACCCTTTTGTACGTCAGTTTTTAATTTTTGGATGTTTAAATAATCAGTTACCGCATTGTGCGGGCGGTAGTGGCCTAGTGGTCTGGACTTAGGCCACCTTATATTCTTTAATTTTTGGTGTGGACCAGTTTACAGGGCCATGTTTCAGAATTCTAAGGTATTCGATCGTTCCCACATTGTGCGGCATAGCCTGATGGTCTGGGCTTAGGACCACCTTATAGCGTGCTAAAGTTTTTGAGAGGTCAGATCATTCTATATTGTCCCTTGTGATTTCTGCCGTAAGCCGTCACCAAACAAAGAGAGAGACTTTTTTAAGCGTTATTCCTGGAGTAGGAAAAAACAAGATAAAATATACATGATGGGTTAGTAATAATGTTATGGGGTCGATAATGTTGTTACTGTCTTGGTGTTATGCATATGTTGATTCCAGTAATTGTGCGATTACAATTTTATTTTGTAGTTTAATTTATTATTGATTTTATTACGTTTGTTTTGAGTTAGTTAAGTTGTGGTTTGGCTTACCACTAAGTCTTATCCCCTAAGTCTTATCCATGGGAGTGGAGTTTTCCCCGCTTAAGAGGGCAGGGATTGGCTCGCCTTTACGGCGTACCGGGACCCTAGCGGTCCTGATATACCAATCCCTCCCCTCCTGTGGGGGCCCTTCTCTCCCGCCTTAGACTGTTCGGGTTTGCCATAGTAAAGGGTTTTCTGTACTTTTTAACTGCCTCTGTGGTTTGTAATAATAGTTAAGTTTTTTGTTGTTCTAGTTACCTTTCTTTTCCTCTCTTCCTATGAATCTATTTTGCTGTTTCTAACCGGTGATTAAAGTTTTCCTCTTTTTCCTATATTAGAAATGTAGCCAGGCTGTTTGCATACACCAAGTTGATGTTATTGTTATTGATTCCTGTATTAAGGAAATTCGGATACAGGGCTGGGGCCTTCAGTTTTTCTTGTTTTTTCCTGGAATTTTTTTCTTGCCTCGTTGTATTTAGGGCAGTCATTGAAGACACGGTTTAACGGCTCTGCGTGGGAGAGTGAGGGCAGTTAATACCTTTCTCTTTTATCTCTGGCACACATCTTCCAACACTGCTGGCTAGGATTGTTTTGACAGTTTTTATTCTATTTATAATTTTGGTATCAAACGGGATTGCCAGATTTGGGGCGACGATATTTTTACAAACCTGCTTATGTATATTGTGTAATTTGCGCCCTTTTTGTGTACTGCCCCATTCCCTCTGCCATTTTTTAAATCAATTTTTGTTTTGTCATCATGCAAATCTCATGGATGCTGTAATCCAGGTGGTGCACTTCTGGGTCATTAAGTTTATTTTTTGCTTCTTTATCTGCCCTCTCATTTCCAGGCATATTAATATGGGAGGGCTCCCACATGAATTCTACGGTCTGATTATTTTGTTCCAGGTTTTAAAGTCTTAAGTAGACTTGTCTAATCATGTTTTCTCGACTAGTTGAGTTACCTGATTCCAGAGTCCTCAGCACACTGAGGGAGTCGCTAACTACGACTGCTTTCGGTGTTTGGCTAGTTTGTATCCATTGAATTGTTTGGAGAATAGCCCAAAATTCCACCGTATTAATAGAGCAGCCATTTGGTAGCCTCGCCCCCAGGGTGATATTTTTCTCAGGAGTCACTGCTGCTGCTGCAGTCTGTCATGCGCGTGGGGATTTAGATCCATCCGTGTAGATTTGGATATCCGTTATACCCACTTTCTATCTCAGAGAGGAGTTTAGCGCTTATTTCTATGGGTTGTTCTTGTTTATTTCCATAAGAGTGCATTTAAATTTTTTTTGGGCGGGATCCGGGTAGTTTATGATCTCCGCTTGTATATTAGGTATGTCTAATTCCTTGTTTAGATCTTGGATTCTTTTTCCTCCTGGCAAGTTCATGCACAGTTCGTGTCGGAAGGGCTTATTGCATTTCAGTATTATAGCTCTTGTAGGGTGCGACATATCATGTATTGAGATCCTGGTCGCATACCTCAGGAGTAACTCCTCCCGTCTTAGGTTGAGTGGTGGTTCCCCGGTTAAAATCCTACATTCGTCCCTAGATGTGCTACCGAGAGCACTGATAACAAGAGCTTGATGTTGTATACGATCCAATGTTTTGAACACACCTGGCATCCATGATCGATTTTGGATCGGATAATTGACCTATATAGAGTAAGAAGTGTGGTCTGATCTGTCCCCCAATCGGTATCCCTAAGGTTCCTCAAAAGGTTCGGATCTTGCCCACGTCGTCTTACTAGCTCTGTTATGTGGTTGCTCCATGTCAGGTGCTCATCCTGGCCACCGTTTCAAATTTTATCTCCATACCATTTAAGTATAGTTTTGGTGGTTGTTTCTTTAAGTTTGCTTTTGGTGTACACATTAATCCTACTGTTTTACCTGGCGATATTTTGAAGCCCCACCTATCGGCCCGTTGTCCAATCTTATCCAGTCCCACCTGTAATCGTCTGACCACAGTTTCACTGGAGGGGTTTCCCGCTTTCCAGATTACACTATCGTCAGCAAATTGAGAGAGGTCCAGATAAGTTGGGTCGACTGATCGAGCTAGGTCGTTAATCGTGATGTTAAATAGAGTGAGGCTTAATACGCTACCTTGAGGTGTACCGTTTTCAAGCTCAATTGTTTCTGAGTAGCTGTTGCCCACCCTGGTTTTGATTTTTCGGACTGATAAGAAATTATGCATGCGGCCTGCGAGTCCATAATTGTTTAGTTTCGCAATTAGTCCCTTTGTCCAAATCAGATATGCTTTTTCTAAGTCAAGGAATACTGCTATAAGGTTACGATCGCATTTCCTTTTTGCATTAAATGCCAGTCTTATGCTGGATTTCAAACGTACTAAACGGTCTATTGTGGATCTTTTATTACGGAAACCGGTTTGGTTTTGAGATATTAAATTTTTGCTTTCCAGGTTGTGCTTCAAACCATTATTTATCATGGTTTCCATGATTTTACTGGATCTTTTCCGGGTTTCGAGATTGGGATGACAACCACTTGTTTCCAGCGTGTCGGTCTTTCTCCCGATTGCCAAATCAGATTCAGCAGATCCAATATCGCCAGTTCAATATATCCAGGGAGATTTTTTGTATAGATTTCATAGCCTAGTTTGTCTTCTCCGAGAGACGTGGTATTTTTCTTGCTTAGTGCTTTTCGCCATTCATATACGATGAAATCTATATTTAAAGGGCTTGAATGGCTTCTATCAGTAAACAATTGGGGGTGTTCCTTCTCTATTTTGTTTTTATATTTTTGGACCTGTTCTGAGTGGTTAGAACTACTACTCATTTCTGCAAAGTGTGTGGCTAGTTTTGCGGCTTTCTCCCCATCAGTAATGAGCCCGGGGAGTTTTGGGGTCGAAAAGGTAGCTTTGCCGAAATTTGTTTTAATCATTGCCAATAGTTGCTTAGAGTTTGTCTTATGATTTAATGTCGAGCAGAATTCTTTCCATGTGTTCTGTTTGGCTGTAAAAATGGTAGTTTTAGCTATTCTCTCTTTTTCCTTGTAGGCAAGGAAATCATCGGAATGTTTGGTGTGCCTGAATTTGTTTATGGCCGTTTTCTTTTCCCGTATGGCCTGCCTACATTCTTCATTCCACGAGGGGACAGATCGTTTGTTGCCTCGCCCTCCTGTTTTGGGGATGCACCGTTCCGCTGCCGACGACAGCGTTTTAACGATGTTTTCGTTAAAGATATTAACATTGTCGCTATATAGCATGACACTGTCGATCCCCTCACATAGAGAGCGAACCGTCCCTCAGTCCGCCTTGTCAAATCTACATTTGAGTGTAGTTGTGGTGTCGTTTTGTGCACTTTTAAGTGTATTGTTGTTAATATTTGAAAGTGGTCACTGACTAGCGTGCTCGATTGATCTACCTCCCAATTGGAAACTTCCGCAATCTTGGGTGAGCATAACGTTAGATCAATGGCTGACATGGTTCCATTTTCAGGATTGACTCTAGTGGGAGAGCCATCATTTAATATCACCAGGTTTGATAACATGATTCACCTTACAATACTACCACCCCTACTATCCAAATGGGTTCCACCCATTGTTCGCTGTGTGCGTTAAAATCATCACAGATAATGATGTTTTCTCCTAAGTCACTAATGATATTTTGGTAAGTTTCGGGTTTTATAACTTGCCCCCCTCCTGGGTCATATATGTTTACCACCATTATTTGGTTGCTGCCAGTGTGAATTTTAGTGATTTGGGTGTGAATGTTAGTGATTTGGAATTCCGGAAGTTGTTCTGTATTTATTGTTTGATGGGTGCTCTCAACAGACTCACTTAATAGAGCGTCGCTGACAAAAGTTGCCAGATCTCCTTCCTTTCTTTCCATTTAGCCTGTTTTTTAAGTAGCATATCGAATATCCTGGAATTTAGGAGGATTTGTTAATTGTTTATTGATTTCAGTTTGTAGCTTTATGACCAGCTGCGGGATGTTAAAACGTATCCCCCTGCAGTTCCACTGCCATATACGGATTATTTCATTGGAATCGATTGTGAGTTCATCCTAGTTTGTGGGTTGTGGTTTCCAACTTTCTTAGGTGTTGGTCTAGGTGCCTGGTTTGTAATCCGTAAATTGGTTTGTGTTATGACTAGGTTGAGTAATACCTGAGCATATGTGTTCGGTCTAGAAATCCCTTGTTCCCCCTCCTTATTTAGAGTGTTTACTTGAGTATTGGATTTATTATGGATGGGGTTTGGAGCTATCCCCCTTCCCCACCACCTAATGGAGTTACTGCTAATTGGATACTTGGGTTGGGTTTTCCAGTGGGTATTGGTTCCATGGGTCGAGTGATATTTAAATCTATGAAGCTTGCTGTATCGTAGTGATATTGTTGTCCTCTGATTATGATTTCTGTGTCAGGGGAGTGGGACATATTGTAATGTATTATTGGTGACATTGGTGGCGGGGTACCGACATACATGTCTGGACGGCCACAGCTTC
The DNA here is from genome assembly GCA_029931535.1 of Margaritifera margaritifera. Taxonomy (NCBI): domain Eukaryota; kingdom Metazoa; phylum Mollusca; class Bivalvia; order Unionida; family Margaritiferidae; genus Margaritifera; species Margaritifera margaritifera. Next base: position 647,713 of record JAQPZY010001390.1, on the reverse strand, counting down.
CGTCTACTGGAGAGCCTAATACTGGTAGTGTGTCTTCCATATTTTGACCCGTGCCTTTGACGAGTTGTTTAAGCGGATTTCAATTTCTGATTGATCCTTACTTGAGGGGGATAATATGGATGTAAAATTCAAAATGTTTTCCCTAATGTTTTCTTTTGGGTTCAGTACAATTGTGCCCAAGTGCGTGGGTGGAGTGGATGTTATGACCCTTGACCTATTTCCATGTTTCCTCATTACTTTCTGTTAATTAATTGTTACCTTCTCCATTGTTTTCCTAAACTCGTAAGTTTAACAGGGGTAGATTTTATTTTTTTGGTTTGCACAGGATTAATTGGTTAATCTTTTGCTAAACAACGGTAGCACAGGTGTTACAATTTATTACAATTATGCACCTCATCAAATAATTGGGATTTAATCGACCGTAAGGATTCAACGTGCTCAAGGTGACCGAAAACCTCGCAGTGATCCCTACGAGCTGAGTCCAGGTAAATACCAGTATGGTTCCTAGCACCTGTTTTCCGAGCCCGGCTTGAAATCTCTCAGTGCGCTCGACCCAAGTTAAAAGACAAGGAAAAAAAAAAAAAGAATAACAATAACAATTTTGGCGCCAAAACATTTTTAGACAAAGGAAAATTTTACCGTTTACTGTTTTGGATACTGAAAATTCTAGATTTTGCTATCCGTTGTTCAGGGAGATATTTTAGTAATGTTATTGAAATAGAATAGCAAGGTTAGTCTGGAAATTACTAACAGAGTGTACGTAGTTATTGCCACGTAATGCAGAGTTATGTCCCGTAGGTATAGTTTTGAAATAACCTAATTTACCTTATTTATCTTATCCACGTTAAGGCGATGCTGGCTGGCTGGCTTGCTGATGATGACTGGCTGGCTAGATGGATGTGTGTATGTGGCTAGAATGGCAATGGTGGTGGTGGTTATGTTTTGGATGCAAAGCCTTGTTGTCTACCGCTGCCAGCAAGTTGTGCTTGAGTCGTTGCTACTAAGGTTGTGGGCCCTCCCGCTTAAGGGTGATCCCACAGGTCCTTAGCGTACAGAGACTCCTACTTTTCCGCGGCTTTGAAATACGTCTGCTATCGTCCCTTAGGGCCACAAGAATTAATGCTGAGGAGGATACCAGAAAGGTCACAAAAAACGGTGCTCTTATATAGTCTCTAGATGGTGTCATCTTTGAAGTCCGCGCTTTAAGCACGATATAAATGTATATAGTTAAGGGAAGGAGACAAGAAAACAAGGAAATACAATAAAATAAACAAAGGTAGTGCCTCGAACTATCAGAAGGGGAGAGACAGAAGCTTTTCTCCCAACGAGATAGAGGGAGTCACACCTAATAGAAACGCAGAACATACACACATAGAGCAACAGAACATGTTTCTTTTCTTAATTTTTTTTTAACGAGAATAATTAATTACTCGGCCCTCCATAGACCAACTCGATAAAAATATTTTGTCGAAATAAAATTTATAAAAACATTGCAAGAATAACAGCCACTATGAAGGATGTATAGCAGCCAACTCGGAGAAATATGACAGTCAACTCAGATAGACGAAGGAACAAATCCAGCTGAGATACAAAATAGAATTTATTTATTTTCTTTTATAAAAATAAATAACCACTCAAAGAAGATTTGATCTTTAAATGCTGTCCAAACATAAACACAAAATTATAGCAAAACATGACACAATATAACTACTAATACATATAGCACACATTGGACACTAAGAATCCCTAGCAAAGATTCTCTAATATGGGGATACATGCCATGGAATCCAGCCACAAGGTGTAATGTACATGACATAAATTACATACCTCTTTTGACCAAGGGGCAGAACGAATGGGGACCTGGAAACGGAAACCTAAACAAGTACGCCTAATCCAAAAATATATAACATTAAGAAACCCTAATCAAAAATATATTTAAATAAATTTTTATCAAAATTCTGTTTGATTTTTTGAATAACCCACAACAACAGACCTTCAGGGGAAACAAACAGATATAAAAAAAATCCTTTATAATCTTTTGGAACCAAGGGGGTCACCTTAAAGGCATATTAGCTTATATAGCTAGAGGTCCGAGAGGTGTCCACAAATAAAATGAAAATATGGACTTGCCCAACTTCTTTAAAATAGGAAAAAAACTCTTGTCCCGGACAAGCAACTTGGAAAATTTTACTTGACCGACTTCGAAAATGAATAGCCCGGGACGTCGCGCTAAGGGATTTGCTCAGCCCTGAACACCTCTCTCTCTCTCTCTCAATTCAGGGACAGTTTAGCCATTCCAACTATGCACGTCGTAGCCCAGTTGAAGTACATGACTAATGTTTTTTCTGTAAGAACAAAAATTGGGTTCCTTTTACATTTTTAATATAATGAAAAGTTATGGACACCAATTATTTAATCATATATCCCTGTATTCATTACATTCGGAGCTTTCTTGCGTTTTACTTTCTTTTACATATTATTACGATCAATCTTTATCAAGAGTCGGTAATTTTTTTTACCTTCTTCGGTTCATCTAATTGATTATTATGTATACCTGGTGCTATAAAATTGGTAACATCATAAGCTTCTGTCAAGATCATGACTTCATTTACATGCAAGAGGTTAGACTGCAATGTTGCGCTGTATGTATGCTGATTTTATCTGCTTTCCGACATTCCGCGTTAAGTATAAATTATAAATTAACTTAAATTGTCCTTCGGGGTTTATGGGACATTCATAAAAAAAAATAAATAATAACCGTAAATAGTGTAATATATTTAAACATTTTATTGCACAGATAACTTTTAAGCATTACTAATGCTTTATTTCTAAAGTCTTAAACTATTGCTAGTATAAGAAATAAGGATTACGTAGGGTGAACATGATGTGCTTTCAGCAGCAGACACTGTCTTGACAACGGGGCGCAGAAACGGTTTGGGATGACATATGGTCACAATTCATCCAATCAAATGACGCAGTTCAAACCACTGAGCCAGCGCGCGACTGGAAGTAAACAAAACGCAAGAAACTCGCCCAGTATTTATTTCATATGACCAAGACCAATCTCTCCAAGGTGCATTGTTTGATAATAGCTTGATTTACTCTAGTGTACTGAGATCCTCATCGACAGGGACTGTAAATTTCATGAAACATGGTTTTTTAAAATTTGTTAAAAATGGAGTTTAATATTTTGGACATATATAAATATGTTCATTAAAAGTATAAAGCATTTTATATTTTTTAAAAAATAATTAAAACTAATTTTGGCATGATGTTCATCATACCTCTAGCATAAAGCGTTATGCCATTCGTTTGATAATTTGCATTAAATGAATAGAACAGACTTGGGGTAGCACATTAAAGTAAATGTTACTTGCATGAGAACATTATCTGTCTTTTTCAGTATTTTGAAACACACCATATATTCTAATAAATTTGGATATGTTCTGTTTGTAATTACGTCTCCATTTATAGATTCGTTAGATTTTAGTGATTAGTTGTTTGATTATGGGAAGTCGGTGTTGGGAAAATATTTCCCAGCCCGAGTAATTAGCCAATTTCTAGGAACAGACGTCATACTTAGAGTTTTTAAGAGACTTTGTAATGGCATGGATTGGTTTCGTAGTTTGAGATGGGTTTAGAATAAGTGGGGATGGAGCCAAGTAGTTCCTATTTTATTCAGAGGTGTTGATTGATTGTGCCTTTCGGTGGGAGATATTCATGACAGTAACTACTGTTTTGTGCCCTGGAATAATTGGGAAGAGGTCATCCCTTTGTTTGGAGATGCCTTTCATTGTAGCAGTTGGTGGAAGTACAGGTCCGAAACGCGGTTCAGACTGTTGTTTTTAGGACTCGCGGTACTAACGATACGGAACAACTGTGAACCAGTCTATAAATGGGTGAAGATACAATAGAGTATATACGGGTTTGGTGGTCCATAATTGGTTAATAACGAAAAGTAAAATTCTAGTAAAAAATTATTTTGAGAGCTTATCCTATCTGTACCTAAAAAAAAAGAGACAAGATTCTATTGATGCAGTTTTAGTATTTTTATAGTTCCCTGCATTGGGTGTTTGCTACCAAGGTAAAGCAATGCAATTGTGAAGTTGTAGTTGTGACATTGTGGGCATTTATTTATTGATTGGAGAAAAATTGTTTCTAGTCTTGGTGCGTTACGAGAACTTCCAGTTGACAACGAATGTTGTCGGGGAGTCCTTGGAAATAGGGGAAAACAAAGAACTTCCAGCCCAACCTCACGCAGGTGTTTGATTCGCTCGGTAGAGGAACCCCTTGCGGAACCCCTTGCGTGTTACAATATATCCATATATAATCGATCACAATAATGCGAATTAATTACATGTTAACCGGGAACTTCCAGATTCAGCAATCTCGTCCCTGGTAGTCTAAGACGCTAAAAGGAAAGGAAAACATATTTGTAAAATGCTACCATAAGATAAATGAAAATATAAACTGGCAAATTGGAGTACGAGGAAGAGCAAAATCGACGTAATGGTATTAATTTTAAAAATGTAAGTTGGATAAGGTGGATTAAGATGAATCATCGGATAAGGTGGATTAAAATGAATCATTGAGTTGGATAAGGTGGATTAAGATGAATCATTGAGTTGAATAAGTTTACAAGTTCATTTCTGAGATTATTGTCATGATGAAGATAACACTTTAAGATTTGTATGCCGTTGACAACGAGAGCAGTAAAAGAAACGTTTTCTCTCTACAAACATCTTTAATTGCTCTTAAGGTCATAAGTTGGTTAAAATCATGAAATTTGGAACCTACAATTATACCCTCCCCCTTCCCCAAGTAAATGTGTATGAACTGCATATTTTGAGCATACATGGTTGTAAAATGGTATTGCATGCAATCAGGCTATAGAAAACAGTCCTCCAGGTAGAGTAATTTTGTTTGGAAATGGCAGAGGTGGAAGGGTCGTTGGCTTATCAATAAAAAATGAGTTTCTACACTTAAATGTCAGTTTGCCAGAGATGTTCAATATTGTTTTGTAAAGCACGTAAGAAAATATTAAATACAATTTATCTACATTGGGTGATCAGAGAGACACGCCTTTACATTTCTTGCTAACGGGAGACTGACAATAAAAATAATAGCAGAAATGACGTCAAAATGCAAAAGTAGAGTGAAACCTCTGAAAGCCAGTATTCCAGTAAAATACAATCCCATTGTAATAGTTGTATTGCCTCAAATGATCCAACCATATGTACGTGCCCCCCTCCCCCACCACGACATAGCCCTAAAATGAAAGCAAAATGTTAGATTGGTCAAGATTGTTTTATTTGAGGGTACTTGAGAGGTTTCTGTGCTGCATACGACTTCAAGAATGCCACTAAGAGCGAAAGAGTCTAATCGGTGTTCTCGATCTTATTTTCGGTTTTTAAATGTAAATGAATGTTACAAGGTTCGTTTTTCATGTCGGAAAACTCAGTTTGTCAGATAAAATAAGATACGGTCATAAAAGAGAAAACGCTGATTAGTAAAAGCAAAAACTTAAGATTCAATATTTGTAGTACCTTCACTATTTCTAAACCTCTGCTGCATGATCATCAGCCAGTTTATATACATATACTGCTGCATCATTGTCATATACTATAATGTACCAATCTGGATACCCAGGTACACAAGTAAGGACTCTTTCTTAGAAGGGAGTGCGAAGTTTATTTTTAATCTCATAGTGTAGTACTCTTTTACCGAGGAAAATATTATGTTCTGGGTTTTGGAGCAGCTTGTGTGCACTGTTTATCAACAGCATAACATTGTTCGTTATCTGCTCAACAGTATATAATCGTTCTAACTAAACTAAAAAGCTGTTTTGACCGGATATTGCTGTCCCAGGATAATTCTTCTAAACCTAAGTCATGCTTTAAAACCTTAATTAGATTCACATGAAATTAATTTCAGTTGTTTAACAACAGTCTCTGGGTACTGCCATAGGCCTCAATGCCGCATGTTGTCTGCTATTTCTTCTCGATGTAGAAAGTTGTGCTATTCTTTGCTTTCTAATAAAATAACAAGTATGTGTAAGCCACAGTAGAATTGTTTATTTCATAACATGTCTTTCTTTGATGCAGTTAGGAAATTCCTGTTTGAGTACATCGTTGGTAGGTCTTGTCCATACTTTTCTAGAAGACTATGACATTTCTTCTCTAGTGAAGCTTTACTAAATATTGTATTGTTAATTTTGGACAAGATGTCTTTCCCCAACAGTCTTTGTGCATTTATCTGTGTTTCTTGTTATGGTTTTCAACGTGTCCAGACAGGTCTCTAATGATTGACTTTGCATATGTCTAATTCCGAAAACACAGTCTTTGTTGTAGGAGTCTCCTATCGCAAAAGGTCATAGTAGTCACTTTGTGTTCTAGTTTCATCAGACTGCACCCACGTATCTTGCCTTTTACTAAGAACGTCACTTTTGTGTGTATGTGACACACGTGCCATCTGATCCACAATTCTGTTAACAATTGTAACAATATTACATTGACAGTTTTTTCCAGAAAGTATTGCGACATGAACCAAAACATTGTTAACACTCACATTAAGGAGATTAATAACACACAACTGTAAATCAGCAGTATAGCTATTATTGTATTCATCAGAAGTCCCCACTTCATTATTATCGCCGTTCAAAAGAGCCTCTACATAGGACAGTCTTTCACGCAGTCTTTTGTTCCCCTGAAAAAGACCCTCTAAGCTGCATATCTCTTTTCAAAGGCCTTCATTGCATTTCTCATGCCTAAAAACGGACCTTGAAAGTGTTAAACATTTTCTTCTGGAGCTACTCAGTTCTGCTTGGTGTTGCCTGTTTTTCAACTGTAGTTTTGTAATTTTCTCGCAGTTATTTTTCAGTTTTAGGTATTTGACTTCCATCTTTAAGTACCTGTATTTCAGTCGTTTTGCTTGCAAAGTTTTATTAATGTTCACTGAGGGGTGAATCTCGACTAGAGTGCATGCCATAGCAGTGTCCACTGAAAGTGGAACACATTCTTGTCGAGTGTAGATTTCCATCCTGCGAGACGGTGACGTCTTACCCGAGAAAATAATGGATTTGTTAAGGGAATGCGGTTTATACAAATTTTAATCGTGTTTGAAGAATATAACACGTTTTATCTTTATCTGTTGTTTTATATACATTGTACATAATTTTAACATCTTTACATTTTATATTTTATCTTATAGTTTATGTTTACATTGGAAGGGCTTATATTCCTAAAGTTTTTTGCAACTCGTTTATACATTTTTCGAACCTTGCCTTTGGTTGGCACCGCACAGTCAATTTTGCGCGGAGGTGCCGTAAAACACTACTACATACAAACACATATCACCGAGTTCCTCACTAATTTACGTTTATCTGCGTTGCAACGTTTATTTTCTTTCTATTTCGAGTTTGTCAATAACATTTTCATTTCTCTTGAGCTCCTCAACTTTGCAATGTTTCAGATATACTGTGCTGATTGACTTGCCGCTTGAAACGCATCTGATTCCGTCCAAACCTTGTTTAACGCCATTTTTAGCACATGATAGGGCATACATGGCGGCCAGCATATTTGGTGGAGGAAGAACCACCGACCAACGGAAGCTACTGGCAAACGTTCTCACATAGCCACATTGGTCGACCCAAAGCTACGCGGATAGAGGTGAGATGTGAGTGATCTGTAAAGGCAAGGGCCTTAGACCACTCGGCCACCGGTGTTCCCTTTACAGGGTGTGATTTGGGGCTTACTACAATCATATAAACCAAGAAATGCTTGATTTGAGCAAGTAAAAAAGGGTCATTAGTAAATGTCTTGTTAAAGTCTTTGCTAATCTGATGTATGAACGGCATTGTTCAGTGTAAATGTTAGTTGCTAAAGTGTCTTCTGTTATTGTTTGCGTAGAAACTGAAAGTGAAATGGTGTCGGAACATTTCAATCCCTTCCTTACATCAAGCTGAACCTACAGAAATTGAGAATAGTTTAGGACTTGTTTATGAACAAAAGAAGTGTTCATTACAATGCCTCTACAAACCTTTGAATGTTGCATATACAAATCAATATTAACTTTTATACATTTGAAATTTGGGGCACAAGCACAACTGCAGACACAATATAAAATAGTGTTGCTCGTCTAACATTTAGAAGGACTAATACAGACAGGTATTTCTTCAAGAGAGGAATAACACAATGGCAGGTGTTTCAATAAATGTGTGTGAACATGAACAAGTGTAACATATCTGACAGTACTTAAGCAATTATCTTGCTGGAGGCAGGTCTTTTAAGTCCTAGAGTACTCAAGCAATTATCTTGCTGGAGGCAGGTCTTTTAAGTCCTAGAGTACTCAAGCAATTATCTTGCTGGAGGCAGGTCTTTTAAGTCCTAGAGTACTCAAGCAATTATCTTACTGGAGGTAGGTCTTTTAAGTCCGACAGGAATTTGTTTCGGTGTTGGATTACCATATTTACAGGTTATTCCTACTTGTCATTATGTTCCTCATATACACGAATACCGTTGTCATAATATTATAACTTGGATTTCTATGTGCAGAATGCTCATTTCCTTTTTACCGAGTTCGTCAGTAAAGGCCATTTTGAATGTGCATTTTGATAACATAAACGTTGTTGGAACTGTCCCCACAAAAAGTAGCTTTGCTACCAGAAGACAGTTATGCCATTTTCTTCATTATACAAAGCTACAGATGTCTCTTTCTAATTGTTGACTCACAAAAGCAGATTGTGCTCACTGAGGACAAGTAAAACATGACAATCAGGCGTTAGTCTTTACTATTTACATTCAACTCCTTCACAAATAACATTTGTGACGCATTGTAGTTGGACAATTCTCTCCTCGTCTCTGTACAATTTCAATAAATTTCATTAAGGATAAAGAATAGATTTCATGGAATAGAAAAGGTGAGTTTGTATTAGACCTTAACCAGTCTTCCTGTTCATGCAAAAATGTAGGTAAATAAAGCATTAAACACTGGAAAGAACAAAAGACTGCATTTTTACGTACAGAAATCGAAGCTTGGTGCATGCATCAAATTAAGTCTAAGAACCATATTTGCAGCTGGGTATCAGTGTTACTCAATTTCTCAATGATAGCAAAGAAAATCGGATCAAACACGGCTGATGTGTGCAATTTTTTGTGACACATAAAGTGGGAACTCTTTCACGGTCGCCATCTTGGCGAGAGGTTGTCTGGCTTTTTTCTCTGTACTAATATTCGTTCAGTGCAAAGTACAGATCAGGAAAGAAACACGAAGAAAACTTATTCTGGAGTGGCATATGGGATTCCTGACTTCCAAAATGAATGGAGGCAATGGTATTCCTTGGGGTTATTTTTATTACAGAAAAAACAAGACTAGTGAAGAACAGGAAGCTTTTATAATATCTGGAGTTGTTAAACAACTTACCGCTGAATCCGTATGTACATTAGCATTACATTACTGAAGTACTAAGTGCAAACAAGTTGTGAAATTCTTTTTTATTTGCTGATTCGTTTATTTCTTTATTAGGTTGCTATTGCATTTTCCAATAAGGTGTGTTATCTGCCCCTGATTAGAACTCTCTTGTTATCAATGTGAGCACGCGCAGTATATAAAAAGCACTTATGCGGACTATCACTTTATCTTTAATGTCGGTCATTACCTGTTTACATTACAAGAACACGCCAAGTCATGCCAGTCGTAAAATCGAGCAAATACTGCTGTATATGTAGTACCTATAGAGGCATGGAGGTAGATGGTAGTGTTAAAAACCTAAATACATTTCCTGCTAACAATTTTATTCGACGGATTTGGCTACAGAGATCGCGACTGGTCAGAAAAGATTTTGTTTATACCAACAACAGCTAGATGTGCTCCCACCATTTTGCTGGCTTATGTCGACCATCAAAAGAGCACCCATTTGCCTTCAGTTTTCCCCACACAAAGTTTTTAAAACTTCAGTAACTACTTGAAAGAAAAAAAAATGTAATTGCTAGTTCGTATGAATGGTTGAACATGGGATCATGTACAGGTAACAAATACCAAAGCTAAGCGTGTGTAACAAATATCGAAGCTAAGCGTGTACATGTATGATTAATAAACCGTTTACATTTATAAATATAAATACCTTAAATTGGGGCACTTTTGGAATGGCGAATATGTATGATATCCAATTCAGAATTGCAGTGGGACTATGCAGATAATAGTATTGTTTACTTCCAAGCACAAATCCATAATTTCAAGATTATTTTACACATAAAAAGACCCTTTGTATCGTGACCTTGAGAATAATTTCACAGATATGCACAATTCTTATTAGTTTTATCATTTAATAAAAGGATGATTGAATTCAGGTTGTTATTTGTGATGCAGATGTTGACCACGAGGAGAAGATTCAACAGGATGAAATAGAAGAACCTGCCACAACATTTGAAGATCATGAGATGGAATCCCGTGCAGACAAACAATTCTTCGCTTGAAACATTTGTAATGTTTCATGATTACTGTGGGCCAATTAATACAGAACATTCTCAATCTGTCCAGACTACAGATATTTGTGAAACCAGAAGTATAGCAACAGTACAGTGCGGTCCTGATGATATTCGGACATACAGAGACTCTCACAGTGAGACATCACAAAATGAAACTGTTGAAGCTGGTACACAGATCGGGTGCCCTGTGCTTACATATGAAGATGTAAAACGAGATAACCAAACACTTCTGTTTTATACTGGTATACCTGATGACAATACATCTGAAGCTTTGTTTGACGAGTTGAAAGGAGATGCTGCTAGTAAAATTTCAATAAATGGTGCTTCAGATAGACGATTTCTTTTTTGTACTTAAGATAATTCTACTCGGACTGTTGTTAGGAGATCTAGCAGACCGATTTTACATTTCTACATCAACATGCGGTGTTATATTTAATAAGTGGATATGTTATGTAGCTTTAGTTTTTGATTAAGTGACCATCTTGGAAAGTTGTCATTGATCACATACTCTCATCTTTTCGTGAGAAATATCCAAAATGTAGAGTGATCACTGATTGCACAGAACTGCGGACCAAGACTCAAGCTTCATTACAACCGAAATCCTTAAGGTATAGCGATTATAAATCACATATGACTTGGAAAGGATTAGCTGGAATTAGTCCCACAGGTGTTGTGACCTGTGACCTTTTGTTTCAGATTTGGGGACTGGAAGTGCGAGTGCTAATGTTATACCTGGAGAAAACGACCTCATTGACCTTTGTGAGAGGGGTGATGCTATTATGGCAGACAAAGATTTTCTTATTTCTGACCTGACCACATCTCGTAGTATTCATCTTATCATTCCACCATTTAAACAACACAAACAACAGCTATCAAAGCGAGAAGTTGAGGCAACAAGAACTATTTGCGGATACATGTGGAGCGTCAAATGGAAGGAATACAAACTTTAACATTTTAAACATTGGGAATTCAGTATGATGATGAACAATAAAACCAATCCCATCACTTTTAAAACAAATGTTGACTGCATTGAGAACTATTACATTAATCATTTATAATTTAAGCAAAAAGACATGTGACGATGCCCCTGATGCAAGAAATTACTTCTCCAGTCAGTGAAGCTTGCTGATAGACATACGCAACAATGTTTCGCCCATCACGACAGTTTCAATGACAGTGAAAGCAATACAATAACTTCTTGACTGGCCCGGGGTTTTCCCAGTCATATTGTCTTCAGCTAGATGTAGTGCAGGTGTAACCTGTGAACTTCTTGTTTTGGTCAAGGTATACTTGTCGTTTGGCATTTCCTTAACTAAACAGAGTACTATGATAATAATCGCCTTCTAGCATAGCAAACGAGAACAGTTGGACTTTGCTTTAAACATAAATTACGTCAGAGAAATAAGGGTCATAACTTTAAAATTTTAAGATTTTTCAAGTGTAACACTTAGCCGAATTTCTCATACTGTTTATAAACTCATAGTACTTGCAAATGATAGAGCAAGTTTATGCAAATGTTAATGGCAGTTGTGTCAGACTCCCGAAAGAGTGTGGATTAGAATCTTGTCCATTAGATCAGCCCGGGTCGGCTACTGTGGTGTGTCCATGGGCAAGGTACTGTGCTCCAAATGCCTGAAAACTAAACCTAATTGTGTTGCTGTGCCGTTAAACTTGTATATGCAAGTGATCTGAGGTATTAAAATTCTGTAAATCATGGTACCAAGATTGAAACAAATTTGAAGCTAAACTTAAAACAAATATGTAAAATTAAGATCAATAAAATTAAATATATAACAAAACTGGTATTTTAAAGTAATATTATTATTTCGAGTTCATTCTTAAGATGCATTTATTAGCTTTAATTGTCGATTTCCACCCTGTGAGACAGAAATATTTTGATGTAATTACTTGAAGAAATTAGACGAAGACGTGCCACCCTAGACATTCTTGTGACTTTTTAAGGGAATTCGGTTTATACAGGTTTTAATCATGTTTTAAGGATTATACGTTTTACCTTTATCTGTTATTTTATATACATTTTACAGAATTGTAACATCTTTACGTTTCATGTTTGATCTTGTTGTACTTGTACATTTTTTTGGAAGGCTTTATCTTCCTAAACTTTTGTCCAGTTCATTTTTACATATTTCGAACTTCATCTTTTGTTGGCAGCACATAGCTACGTTTGTGCTCGAGCGACGTAAAACACTACATACATACATACATACATACTTCCCACTCATCCTGACGGAGTTGCCGCGGCTTCTCGCAGAGAGTAGCTCTTCACACCACGCTTTCTCGCCGAGTCGCATTCGACGATCACATTTTTATGTTCAAGTTTGAAAAAGACAAGACTATGGTCGATCAAAGTTGTGCATCGTATATGGAGTTTTTGAACTTTTTAAAAAAAAGTCTCTCCGTAAAAGTGTGTTTGAATATCTTACGAATACAAAAAAGTAACAAAAATCAAGATATAGGGACACTTACGTTTTTCTTTTTGCTGTATATTCTGTACACAATAACATTTAAAAACACATCACAAAATTCCATATTTCATCTATTTTACTGGCTTTGTTTGTTGAATGTTTGTTGAATGTCTTTTGAATTTCTTCACTGGCATGGGTTTTTCTGTTTCTTCTGCTTGTCTTGCTTTCAGTTTCTTTGCTTGAATGGGTTCTTCTATTTCTTCTTCTCCTTTTGCTTCTGAATATTCCTCCTTCTGTCTCTTGTTGTCACTTTTCTAGGACACTCTATAGACTAATATCTATTTCTTTACATTGATAACATATATTATCTTTACTGTTGTTTCTATTTTCTCCTGTCTTAGAGGTTTCTTTTCTCTGACGGTGTGGACATTCTGGAACAAATTATCCTTTCTCTTGACAGACATAACAGTTGTCTTTACATTTATTTTGAAAGACATAGTTTACAGTTGCTCCAGAAGTCTTGTTGGCAGTGTATTTTTTAATGACTGTCTGTAAATCTCGACGAGAAGTGTGATCTGTGTGGCTCTTCCATCTTTACAGATTGAAATTTCATGTGTGTATTCTCTTAGATAGAGGGGCATTTAAATACTAGTCAGTGTCTTCATTAAACTGTGTCGTACTGCAACAGTAAAAGTCAGTTTCTTCACTAAATTGTTAAAGTAAGTTTTTTCACTAAATTGTATGCTACTGACGTTTTTGCTTTATTAATAGGCTTAATTATATAATAAAGACCAATGGCAACCATTCTTGTGCAGATTAATATATATTATGCTGGTGTCGGTACCGAAATGCAAACATATTCTATGTTGAGGCTGAAACTGAGACAAGAAATCCATGTCTCGGGATTAAAATGTAAATCTTGTGTTAATTATTTATCTTCTGCTTGGCAAAACAGAAAGAGTATTATCTAAGTAGTAAAAGAGGTAAGTAAGGGGCTATTTTAATCATTATAGCGCTTATGGAAGTTTGACAATAGCGTTTAGGGTTCTATTCAGCTTTTGGAAATTTAACACTGGGAGTCACTATGGGGCATAGTGGGAATTTAACATAGATATACTGACAAGCATCACAAGTAAAACTAAGTTTATTTCACTACATTGTGTCATACTGCAACAGTAAAAGTCAGTTTCTTCACTAAAATGTTTGCTATTGCTACAATAAAGGTCAGTTTCGTCACTAATATGTGCGCTACTGGAACAGTACAAGTAAGTTTGTTCACTAAATTGTGTCGAACGGCAACAATATTGTCAGTATTTTTCGTTTAAATGTGTGCTATTGCAACAATAAACGCCAGCTCGCCACTTAATTGGGTGCTATTGCCGCAGTGAAAGTAAGTTTTCACGCTAAATTGTGTGGTACTCCAACAACAAAGTATGTTTCTTCGCACAATTATGTGTTACTACATCAAAATATTGGAATTTTTCACTATAGTGTGTTCCACTGCAACAATACAAATCAGTTTCTTTATAAAACTGTACGCTACTGTAACAATAAAAGTCAGTTTTTTCACTAAACTGTCTGCTATTGCAACAATAAAAGCCAGTTTGTATACTAAACTGTGTGCTGCTTCAACCGTAAAACACAGTTTCTTTACTAATTGTGTGTTGCTGTGACAATTTAAAAGTCAGTTCCATCACTAAATTGTGTGCTATTACAACAACAACAAAAGTGAGTTTCTTCACTGAAATGTGTGCTACTGCAACAATAATAGTCAGATGCTTCAGTAAATTATGTGCTACCGCAACAATACAGGTAAGTTTTCCTACCAAATTCTGTGCTACTGTAACAGTAAAAGTCAGTTACTTCACTAAGCTGTGTCGTGCTCCAACAGTAAAAGTAAGTTTCTTCAGTAAACTGCATCAACAAAAGTCAGATTTTCAACTAAATTGTGTGCTCCTGCAACAGTAGAATTGAGTTTCCTCACTAAATTGTATTCTACTGCAGGAATAATATGCAGTGTCTTCACTAAATTGTATGCTAAGGTAACATAAAAAGTCAGTTTCTTTACTAATATGTGTGTTACTGCAGCAGTAAAATTCAGGCCTTCGCTAAATACGTGCTATTGTAATAGTAAAAGTTCGCTCCTTCACTAAACTATGTGCTACTGCAACAATAAAAGTCAGTTTCCTCACTAAATTGTATGCTACTACAACAATAAAAGTCAGTAAGTGTAAAACTCCGTCTCTTCACTAAAATCTGTGCAACTGTAACACTAAAACTCAGGTCTTCGCTCACAAATGTGTGCTACTGTAAGAGTAAAAGTCCGTTTCATCACTGAAATGTGTGCTACTGCAACAATAAAAGTCAGTTTTTAACTAAAGTGTGAGCTATGGCAACAGCAAAAGTTAGTTTCTTTACTAAAATGTGTGCTACCCCAACAATAAAAGACAAGTCTTCACTAACATGTATGCTACTGTAACGGTAACAGTCCGTTTCTTGACTAAAATATATGCCACTGCAGCAATAAAAGTTAGTTTCTTCACTAAATTGTACTACAGCAACAATAAAAGTCAGTGCACTAAAATGTGTGTTATTGCAAAATTAAGTCAGATCTTTACTAAATATGTGTGCTACTGTAACAGTAAAAGTCCTTTTCTCCACTAACACGTGTGCAACTGCAGCAATAAAAGTCAGATTTTTTTTCTGGAATGTGTGCTGCTGCAACAATGACAGTCGGTTTCTTCCCTAAATTGTGTGTGCCACTGCAATAATAAATGTCGGTTTTCTTACTAAAGTTCGTGTTACTGCAACAGTCAAAGTCAATTTCTTAACTAACGTGTGTCCTTCATTAACAGTAAAAGTCAGTTCGTCACTAAAAATGTCGCAAGAAATGTATGATATTGTAACAGTAAAAGTGTGTTTTGTCGCTAAAATATGTACTCCTGCAACAAAAAGTCAGATTCTTTACTAAAATATGTGCTGTTGCAACAGTAAAAGTCATGTTCTTCTCTAAATTGTGTCGTACTGGCAACAGTAAAAGTCAGTTTCTTCACTAAAATGCGTGCAACTGCAACACTTAAGGTCAGATCTTCACTAGAAATTTGTAACAGTACAAATCCGTTTTCTGACTAAAATGTAGTTTACTGCAACAGTAAAATTAAGTTTCGTCGTTCTAATGCAACAATAAAAGTGAGTTTCTTCACTGCAATGTGCACTACTGCAACAACAAATTCAGTTATCTTACTAAATTTGCGGTCAGCTACAACAGTAAATGTCAGTGTGTTCACTGAAATGTGTGCAACTGTAACAGTAGAGGTCGTATCTTCACTAAATATATATGCTTATGTACCAGAAAAGGTCCGTTACTTCACTAAATTATGTGCTACTGAAACAATGAAAGACAAGTTCTTTACTAAATTGTAACCTAATGCAACAATAAAAATCACTTTTCTCACCGAATTGTGTAGTACTGAAATAATAAAAGTCAGTTGCTTTTCTGAAATGTATGCTTTTGTAACAGTAAAAGTCAGTTCTTCACTAATAATGTCTGCTACTGCAACAATTAAAGTGAGTTTTCGCTACATTGCATGCTCCTCCAACAATGAACGTCGGTTTTCGTAAACAAAAATGTGTGCTATTGGAAAAAAAAGTCAGTTTTTGTCACTAAAGTGTGTGCTGTTACTAGATTACGTGCTGCTGCAACAGTACCAATCAGTTTCTTCAATAAAATGTGCTACTGTAGCAAGCAAAGTCAGTTCTTCACTAACAATGTATGTTTTGCTAACAGTAAAGGTCCGTTTCTTTTTGTTAAATCGAGTGCTACTGTGATAGTAAAAGTCAGTTTTGACGCTAACGTTAGTTCTACTGCAACACTCAAAGAAACTGACTTTTATTGTTGCAACAGCACACATTTTAGTGATGAAACTGACTTTTATTGTTGCAGTAGCACACAACTGGGTGAACAAATTACTTAAACAAAATGACTGTTATTGTGTTGTTGTTGCATACCCTTTAGTGAAGTAACTGACTTGTATTGTTGCAGGAGCATACATTTTAGTGAGAAAAAAAAAAACAACTGCTTTTATGTTACAGTAGTATATATGTTTAGCAAAGACCTGATTTTTACTGATGCAATAGCAGACATTTTAGTGACTTTCATTGTTGCAGTACGACTCAATTTAATGGGAAAACTGACTTGTACTGTTCCAGTAACACATATTTTAGTAATGAAGATTTTCTTATTGTTCCAGTAACATACCATTTAGTGAAGAAGCTGACTTTTGCTGTTCCAGTGGCAAACAATTTAAGGAAGAAACTACCTTTCATTGTTGCAGTAACACTTACGTTAGTGAAGAAACTGACCTTTACTCTTGAAGTACAACACTACTTAGTGAACAAACTGACTTTCACTGGTTCAATATATCTAGTGACGAAACTGACTTTTAGTGTTACACATTTAGTGACGAAATTGGTTTTTATTGTGGCAGTTGTACACAACTTTGTCAGGAAACTGCATTTTACTGTTGCAATATTTTAGTAAATAAACTTCCTTTTATTGTTGAAGTAGCACACAATTTAGTGAAGAAACTGACTCTTATTGTTGCGGTTGCGCACATCTCAGTTTACAACAAGTGAATTTTTGTGCTTCAGTAGCATACAATTTAGTGAAGAAACTGACTATTTACTGGTGGTGCTTGTCAGTATATATAGTGACGAAACCAACTTGGATTGTTGCAGTAACACACATTTTTAGTGCAGATCTGATTTTTATTTTCAGAAAACTGATTTTTACTGTTGCAATAGAACACATTTTAGCAAAAAAACTGCTTTGTATTGTTGAAGCAGGATAATATTTATTGAATAAACTGCCTTTTATTGATGCAGTTGCACATATTTCAGTGAAGAAACGGACTATTAGTGTTACAGTAGCACACATTTTAGTGCAAAAACTGACTTTTATTGTTGATACAAAACATAGTTTAGTGAAGAAACTTACTTATATTGTTGCAGTATCACACGATGAAGTGAAAAACTTACTTTTACTGTTGTATAATTCGTTGCATTACGTCGAGTTTATCTAAAATTTTATTTTTAAGAATACAAAAAAATCGCTAACTAATAAGGGCAATGACGTAGATAACCGAATGCCCCATCGTTATCTCTCTCTCTCTCTCTGAAACTCTTGGCGCATACTTGCTAGGGTCTTAACAGTAAATCATGCCCACTCAACCAAGTCAACTCCACGGTCACACAATATATTGAATCAAGCATTTAATTTTGATTTTTTTTTGTTGTTTCATAAATCCAACGTTATTGGAACCATAGGCAATTTCTTTATCGTAAAATATTTAGGAATAATAAATGCAGTAATAAAATCTTTAAATGCAAAAGCTGGCGAAACCGAAGCTTGCTAGTCATAGGAAAAACGCAATACATTTACTTGAAAGTGAACAAGGCAGCGGCTGAAAATTACTAAAGCCGGAGATCATGGACTAGATATTTTTATTTCAGTGTCCAGTTATGTTTCCCTCTAAAAGGTCGGACGGAATTAGTCTTGATCACAACCATATTAAATAAGTTGGATGTAGATGTAGAGAGAGATGAGATAGTGGAATTTTAAGTATCTTATATCATATATACTGCACTAGATATTTGGTGCGACTTCAGTTAAATATTAGGACCCACGTGTCTGTGTCACATCATATATACTGCAGTACATATATGGTGTGACTTCAGTTAATTATTGGGATCCACGTGAAAATGTACCATACCAGCTTAAATTGGAACAAAAAGTCCGGGAACCTGGGATAAAACAAATGTTCAGCCTCTACAAGCATGAAAATCTAACCATGCAATGTATGTATTTGCTTCATGAAATGTGAAGTTACCCAGAGAATAATCACCAGAATAGGCATAAATGTAGAAAAGTAGCAACTCTCTGACTCTTGTTGACTCCTTTAAGTAAGTTTGACATATGTAGTGAATTATTTCATCAATAGTCTTGTATCTTGTTGAGCTGTCGGGGGTCATTACCTGTACCATTGTCCCCCAATAATGATGAAGATATGGGGATTGATCAAGGGGGACACTACCAGTTTATGGTGGGAAAATGTATCCAGGCATGCACATTGCATAATGATAAAATATCTAATCGATGGAAATTTTTGAATTTAGTTTTGATAGTACATATTCAATATTCTGAATTATAAACAATACTTTTTATATGATATTACATACTCTTTGCCGCCTTGCTTTTATATATATATATATATAAACATTGGAAAAAAATTATGAAGGTAACACTTCTATCTATTCCACATATTACACAGTAGCAGTAGATAGCATAATATCCTTACAAAGACCAAACAAATCAATAAGATCAATGATACTGAAACTAAAAAAAGCTTCGTTAGTTAAACATTTTTCAGTTATGGTTATAAACTTTATGATCATATTTGGCAACTATTTCAGGCTTTTGGTAAAATGAGTAGTTTTATCGTATGCCAATTATTGCTGTGCTACAGCTTTTGGAATTGGAAGACTGTTTCTGTTTAGATGATTGCAGTTCAAGCAGTTTTTACTTTATTTTTTATCTACCTTTTTTTCAGGTTCGCCAAACAAAAGGAAAGTGTGGTTTTGCTACGATGGCCCAAAGACATCACGAACCGTTTTTGGTTTTCATGCAAGACTGCCAACAGTTATGTACAATTTTTGGTAAGAATTCTGTCCTTGTATTTTGAATAGATAGATGTAAACTTTTCCTACTGTATCATGATATAATGTTTTCTGAAATCAGGGTTACATTTAATAATAAACTGGTCTACAATTGTTTCGAAGTCGTCTGCTTCAGAGACAAAATGTGCTATTTATTAGGGATTTTGATGTGCGTGCTGAATTCAAATATGACAATTAAAACAACTGATTGGCTACGGTTTCCAAGATATGCAAGTTTGTACATTTTACGTCTATGTATATTGTGTACATAGTAGAGTTTTAATCATAAATTGTAAACCTAGGTCTTTTCATGTGTATGTGGTTGCTTTACATGATAATATTTCACCTGTCCTGTTTATGTAACACTTTAAAAAAACAGCAAAAGTGTTATATAAATAAAAAATATATTGAAACAAAAGTAAAAAAACTATTATGTATATATAAGTACATAGCTTAGTCCTTATTCAGTGCCTTCTTGGCGCTTCTTGGCTTGTCTCTTGTATTCATTAAATGGAGCATCTCTTGTCACTGTCCAGCAGTAGTCTGCAAGCATTGATGGGCTCCATTTGCCCTGATATCGTTTCTCCATTGTTGCAATATCCTGGTGAAATCGCTCGTCGCTCACTGCTCCGCAGTTCAGTGGAAAAAAAAATCTAGATGAAAGTGCAAAAAATGTATCTTTAGTGACATGTTGCAATCAAGGCTTTTGTATGCCTTTTTAGGAGGTTTTCCACCAACTCCCTGTAGTTGTCTGCCTTGTTGTTTCCGAGAAAATGTGTTGCCACTAACTGGAAGGCATTCTATGCCATCTTTTCCTTGCCACGCAGTGCACAGTGAAATGTATCATCTCGAAGTTCACGAATCTGAGAACCAACAAAGACACCTTCCTTTATCTTAGCTTCACTTAACCTTGGAAATGTTCCACGGAGGTACTTGGAAGCTGCTTGTGTTTTGTCCATGGCCTTGACAAAGTTCTTCATCAGACCCAGCTTGATGTGCAAGGGTGGTAACAAAATCTTCCTTGATTCAACAAGTGGTGGATGCTGAACACTTTTCATCCCAGACTCCAATGACTGTCGGAGTGGCCAATCTCTCTTGATGTAGTGGGAATCTCTCGCACGACTATCCCATTCGCAGAGAAAACAGCAGTACTTTGTATATCCAGTCTGCAGACCAAGCAAGAGAGCAAGACACTTGAAATAGCCACAAAGCTGCCACTGATGTTGGTCATAGTTTATGCACCTCAAAAGTTTTCATGTTTTCATAGGTTTCCTTCATATGTTATGCATGATCAACTGAAATTGATGGCAAAACACTGCCATTATGCAGCAAAACAGCTTTAAGACTCGTCTTCAATGAATCAATGAACAGTCTCCACTCATCTGGATCATGAACGATGTTGAGGGCTGCCATCACACCATCGATGTTGTTGCATGCTACAAGATCACCTTCCATGAAGAAGAATGGGACAAGATCCTTTTGACGGTCACGGAACATGGAAACCCTAACATCACTAGCCAGGAGATTCCGCTGCTGTAGTCTGGAGTCCAACAGCTCGGCCTTGCTCTTGGGTAGTTCCAAATCCCTGACAAGGTTATTCAGTTCACCTTGTGTTATGATTTGGTTTTTCAGAGGAGGATTTGAGAAAATATGGGCCATGTGACATTGATGGTTTAGGACTAGAAGTTTTTCATCCTCTTCCTCTTCCTCGTCTGACTCAAGTGAGAATGTTTCTGGTGCATCAGGAACCGGCAGTCCTTCTCCGTGGGGTACTGGGTGTATAGCTGACGGAATGTTTGGATAATGCACAGTCCACTCTTTCTTCTTTGACACCTTTCCCAACTGGAGGCACCATGCAGAAGTAACAATTGCTAATATGATCTGTTGTCTCTCTCCAAATCATTTGCACTGCAAAAGGCTTAGATTTCCTTTTCCTGTTTATCCACTGGTGAAGATTTGTTGCACAAGTGTTGCAGCATATGTGTGGGGCCCACATATTGTCCTGATCTCCAATTTTGCAGCCAAAATAAAGGTGATAGACTTTCTTAACCATAGTGGTTATACTGCGCTTTTGTGATGCAAAAGTCACTTCACCACAAACATAGCAGAAGTTATCTGCATTGTTCACACAAGTACGAGGCATCTCTGCTCACTTTGGCTAAACAGAAATGTGTCCCTTTGCAAAATCAAACACTGACAAATAAGAGAGCACGACACTGTATGATTTGTAGAGCTGATATAGGGCAATTTCTTCAGTAGGGTGATGTAAGCTTGGATGTGATTGCATCATCCATGACTTCTAGGAATAACATGATGCAATTCATATCATGTATGACGCAATACCAGCTTCAGATTGCATCATTAATTGTTTTTCCTAAAAAGCAAGTACTGTTCAAACCCAGTCATAGATTTATTCATAGATCCAGTCAAAGATGCATTTTAGTCATTTCTGGTTTAAATTGAGACCCCTTCCCTTTATAACTCGCTTATCCTCCGCCATTCACAAGTCAAGGGTCGTATGTACTGACCCAGTATAATATCTTTACAACTATAGCCAATCAACAATTTTAAGCATCATTTTCGTTCTGTGACCCAGAATTAGTAAAGTTTGACATTTATTGCGGAAGCATTTTGGCTGTAGACCAGTGATAATCCTTATCTTCTGATTCCATTAATAGGTATTTTATCCATGTTCTGTGAATTTGTTGTTTTTTAAAAAAAGTTTCCTTTTGTTATGATCTTCGTAAAGGATAAATAGTATCGACCAACACTCTCAGATACTAGTAATTAACCATGACCAAATTGTATCGATCAACACTCGCAGATACTAGTAATTATCCATTACCAAATTGTTAAAACCTTTAATTTTGTTTACTTTATCATTCATACACTTCTTGATATGTCTCTTACACAAGGCAAAGCACATAATTGGCTTTTATGTTATGACTTGAATTTTTAGATGAATATGAAAATTGCTTATCAATTTAGGAAGTGAATGTCGAACGTCATTTTCACTTTGACATAGCCCAGCATATAGTTTATGTACAAGTACTTTAATTCCATGTAGCATATCTTCACCAAACCTAGTAAAAATGATTGTTATTTAGCATAAACAGAATCCTATTGATATTAACCAGAAATTCAAAGATCAGTTTAACTTGGATCAGAATAGAAAATGTATTGATATGGTATTACATTGCTGTACAAAACAAAGCAATACCTAACCTTGTAGATATGTAGTCTATTAGAAATAATTTGCTTGAAATGTCTACGATCAGAGTAATGTGGAATATAGAAGGAAATTGACCCTGTACAAAACTGGAATTATACTCCATTAACCATTAGCCAAATTTAACATGTAGGTTTCTCTTGATGCTATAAAACAAGCTGTCGTAGAATCTATCGAACGGTCACATCAAAGTCACTGTGACCAAAGAGACCAGATTTAGGTGCTTTATATTCTAATAGTAGCACATTCTTTCAGAGTATCTGGAGGAGTGACTTACACCACATTACTAATACACACAAGTAGATCCTCCCACATGACCAATGTGTTAATAAATGCCTGCATGAACCCTTGTCTGAGAGTGAAGAGCAGACAAAGCCCTGGCTTTATCCCAAGAAGGATGCCGAAGTGCTGAATACCTTGGCACAGGTTCGGTTGGATAAAAGGCTCCTAAACATTGCAGAATATTACTTCAACTTCAGGTATGTCATTTCAGGATTTTAACAATAATATGGTATTTAAAAGAATAAATGTATACTACTTTAAATGTTTTTGTTTTTTTATCAACTTGACAATAATTTACTTTTTACCTTAGCTCTGAACAAGTTTGCATTCAGTAGATGTGTATAAATGATATACAGTTATCCTCCTTCTCAAGACTTTCGTAAGCATAACCAATGAAACTGCAAACATTATCACATATTAAGCGCAAACTAATTTTGATGTTACATGTATGTTGCCAGTCTACTTGGAGTACGTAGAAGTGCTCATTAGACTGATTATTATTGTGATTACATGTGTCTCTGTTCCTCTCTGTCCATAAATCCCACAGTAAATGTTTTATGTATGCAAAATTTACCAACGGTAATGATTATTTTATTAGTTTTACTAATTTGTTAGCAGATTACAAATGACACATGTTAGAAGACATCGGGATACTTGTCACGCATCCGTCTGACACAGCAAGAGGAAATGACAGGTTGCTGTCCGAGCCCAGTCAAGCATGCTGCCACAGTATGAATTGCCTGTAGGCAGCATATCTGTTGGCGCTGATTAGATCCACCTCATTATCGAGGACTAGAATATCCCGTCAGTACATCCTGGCCAGAGCAAGGACAGCCTCGTCCAGGATTAGGACCTGAAAATCCTGAAAAAATTATTCCAATTTAATATACTATGTCTGCAATGTAAAAAAAATAAATAAAAAAAATATGCACTTGTTGAAATTCGATTCAACTTGTGTCACTCACCAAATTCCACTTCATAATAAACATGGATCAATATGGGATTCAATTCATTGTGCACATGCTCCATCTGACATTGAAATTACATGGCAACTTGGTGGCAACGTTCAATTTGGTGGGTGGGGCTGATGCGGCGTATTACGCATATTGTTTTGTGCTAAGTGAAAGACATATAACACTGAATGCAATTAATAGTAAGATGAATATTATTATTATTATTATTATGATACTATGTTATTATATATTATAATAATACGAGCTCGTGAAAAAAAGTCACAGGTTTAAATTTAATACAACATCAAAAAGATGCTATTGTTAGAGTTTATAACAATGTTAAAGCCAAGTCAATTTTATGGTGGAACAGATTCATTATTTATGAATAAGCAGTATTTTTCTAATCTCGTTGCAGCAAAACGAAGGCATTATGACTTTGTATACTAGCTAAAAAAAAAATCACCACGCTAACAAAACAAGGAGGTTTTATTAGTGGTATTTTATCGTTTGTAAAATTACTCGTATGAAAGATATTGCCTACATTAGGGAAAATATTGCCAACCCTAGGCCAAAATTACTCGTATGAAAGATATTGCCTACATTAGGGAAAATATTGCCAACCCTAGGCCAAAATTACTCGTATGAAAGATATTGCCTACATTAGGGAAAATGTTGCCAACCCTAGGCCAAAATTACTCGTATGAAAGATATTGCCTACATTAGGGAAAATATTGCCAACCCTAGGCCAAAATTACTCGTATGAAAGATATTGCCTACATTAGGGAAAATGTTGCCAACCCTAGGCCAAAATTACTCATATGAAAGATATTGCCTACATTAGGGAAAATGTTGTCAACCCTAGGCCGAAATTACTCGTATGAAAGATATTGCCTACATTAGGGAAAATGTTGCCAGCCCTAGGCCAAAATTACTCGTATGATAGATATTGCCTACATTATGGAAAATGTTGCCAACCCTAGGCCAAAATTACTCGTATGAAAGATATTGCCTACATTAGGGAAAATGTTGCCAACCCTAGGCCAAAATTACTCGTATGAAAGATATTGCCTACATTAGGGAAAATGTTGTCAACCCTAGGCCAAAATTACTCGTATGAAAGATATTGCCTACATTAGGGAAAATGTTGCCAACCCTAGGCCGAAATTACTCGTATGAAAGATATTGCCTACATTAGGGAAAATGTTGCCAACCCTAGGCCAAAATTACTCGTATGAAAGATATTGCCTACATTAGGGAAAATGTTGTCAACCCTAGGCCAAAATTACTCGTATGAAAGATATTGCCTACATTAGGGAAAATGTTGCCAACCCTAGGCCAAAATTACTCGTATGAAAGATATTGCCTACATTAGGGAAAATGTTACCAACCCTAGGCCAAAATTACTCGTATGAAAGATATTGCCTACATTAGGGAAAATGTTGTCAACCCTAGGCCAAAATTACTCATATGAAAGATATTGCCTACATTAGGGAAAATGTTGCCAACCCTAGGCCAAAATTACTCGTATGAAAGATATTGCCTACATTATGGAAAATGTTGCCAACCCTAGGCCAAAATTACTCATATGAAAGATATTGCCTACATTAGGGAAAATGTTGCCAACCCTAGGCCAAAATTACTCGTATGAAAGATATTGCCTACATTATGGAAAATGTTGTCAACCCTAGGCCAAAATTACTCATATGAAAGATATTGCCTACATTAGGGAAAATGTTGCCAACCCTAGGCCAAAATTACTCATATGAAAGATATTGCCTACATTAGGGAAAATGTTGCCAACCCTAGGCCAAAATTACTCGTATGAAAGATATTGCCTACATTAGGGAAAATATTACTAACTATAGGCCTAACAGCGACCGGTGGAGCAAGAAGTGGGAGAACAGAAAAAGCCACACAAGGGTCTGGTATCAGTAAAAAGAAATATATCATTGTATTTAATATAATATATATGATACCATACAGTGATTTCGGATTTAGTTTAAGTCAACATATAAAAGATGAAATAAAATAATATTTGCACACACACAACCAATGTTTATAAAATTTGATAAAACCCAATTACATGGTGGTGACAAAGTGAAATTAGCAAAATCACAAAATAAATCGTATTATGACAGATACAAGTAATGGGCATAGTGTAAATAAACAAATTTCACGTGCACAATTTTAAAAAAGTGGATTTTTACGTCATGCTCCACTACTTGCTGGGGTAGCAGGATAATTTCCCCTGGGACTTTTAGAAAATGTATGTGAAAAAGGGACACGTGGAAAAAGAATTGAAAAAGTATATCGAATTTTTTTTTTTCTTTTTTTTTTAACAGGAATAATACCCCCATTTACAGACCCTCTTACAAATTTACAGTTTGAAAAAAAATATGAAAAAGAATAAGATAAACAATTTTAGAGGTTTTTTAAATAAATATATGTCGCCAGAAATATAAAACCAAATGAGCGCATGATTGTAAATATCGAAGACTATTTTCAAGGTAATGGTACGCAGCATTAGGTTGCTATTTGCTATTTATAATGATTCTAAAATGTTGATATTGAATATTTTGATTCATTTAGCCTGGCCCCAAGTGATATTATTAAAAAGTATATGTTACAAGGCAAAAAGCAAATTGCTGGTACTAATACACAGTGCCTGAGAAATTAAAAGTTGACCAGGGTGGTAACTTTGATAATAAAATATTTAAGAAATGGTTGTATAAACGCAATGATAAAACTTACCACACTTATAATGTGAATATACTTCACAGCAAAGAACACAAATAAATATTTAGATGTTTTACCAGAAATAATAGATAAATATAATAATATAAAACATAGTATTATTAAAATGACCCATATACAGGCTAGTCAAAAAGAAAATGTACAAATTGGATGTGAATATATGTGGTAATTTTGATTGTAAAGGAAGAAAACTGAAATACAAAATACGAAATAAAAGATTGAAATGATGAAAATTTTGAAGGAACGTTTTATGTACAAGAATTACAAAAAACAACTCAAACTGTATTTAGAATTGACAAAAAATGTTAAAACGCGATTAAAAAAGAAATTAGCATATGCAAAATGGAAAGGTGACGGATCAAACTTTAATTAATAGGTACCATTTAAAGATATAACAATTTTTTTATTTATTTGTGCGGTAACCAACAGTAATATTTACTGGTCTTACTTTATTTACATACTATTGCATTTTCTGTAACACGGAAATCAGATAGAACTTTATTGTAATTTTGCAATTACACTTGAGCAAATGCAGCATTGGAAACCGAAATGCTTTATCCGGGATGTAATACTATTATAGTTAGGCACTATAGATGGCGGAAAAAATTCAGAAATTTGGGCAAAGCGGTGTTCGCTAAATTTATAAATACGATGTTCTTTTTGAGGTAGGCGTATCGTACGTATTTTGTTCAATGAACGTTAATGTCAAGAAATATCGTCTTTAATATCAACTGTGGTAGTCTAGTTTCCTGTTCAGCAGCCTACACATCTATACATGTACGCGTATCGTACAATTCGATGTGTACTGTCACGTCGCATTATCGCGGCATACAACATTTCCGTTAAGGGCAGTCATCATGCGTCATATCTGAATAACTCGTATGCAAACATAATTTCAGAAGTTCACATAACCGTGAAGATTAAACATTTGAAGAATAACACTATTCATTGTCAAAAAAAAAAAAAAGTACATGTACACAGGTAAATGATACAGTCCAATCCATACCAATCTAGTTCCATTCGATTTTATTTTTATTTTCATTCGTAAAATCATGCCTTTGTTACTTAGATCATTCAGCAGCATGCCAATCTGGGGTTTTTTCTTCAGGGCCACTCGGTTTAAGTTTGAAGAGGACTTTAGTGTGTCAGATTGAAAGCACTATGTATATATGAAGAATGACGAGAGAACTGTTTATGTATGTGGTGCTATATGTGGAGAAAGGTAGAGGTTTTTTTTGTATGTGTGCTATGCAGTATGTATGCTATAGATGTATGTGTTGGCTTTTGTGCTCAGTGTATGCTATACAGCAGTGGTCCTCAACGCGGTGCCCGCGGGCGCCAAGGTTTTTTGTGTGCCCGCGGACGAGGTTATAATGAATAATAAAAAATAAAAAGATGGGTCAAGTTAATTGGTTGGTGCCCGCCACTCTCTCATAAACTCACAAATGTGCCTGTTGGCACAAACAGGTTGAGGACCCCTGCTATACAGTAACATATAGCTACTATGTTTGTCTGTTGGAGGTGTTTTTATGGTCTTATATAATTAGGGGTGGTGGTGTCAACATTCTTTCTTTTCATTTGTTGTAGTCCTAAAATGACTTTATTTTTTCTTCTTTCCTGGTGTTTTTTCCTCTGTTTCTCGGTGTCGTCTTTTTCTTCTCCGGTGTTTTCCTCTACTCCCCTTTTTCGTCCTCTCATTCCACGTTGATGTAGGTGTTTGTCTCTCCCTCTGTTGTTATCCTCGGCGTCGTATCATGTCTTATCCTCTTCCTCGTCTTCTTCCTCCCACTTGTTGTTTCTTCTTTTCCTTTCTCTCTCTGTCTTCGTCTTCTTTTCTTCTGTTCCTGTTTCATTTCTTAGTGCGCCTTCCGTTTTTTATCTTTCGCTGCGTCGGCTTTCTTTTCCAATCGTTTTCGTTCTCTTTTCCGAGTGCCTGTCTCCTCCTTTACAGTCGAGCAACTCTACATGCTTCTTCATCCTAGGTTATTATTGTTTTGTTTTTGGGTCCCTAAATGTAACTTACACTTTTGTGTATTGTCATTGACGCCAAGTCATCTCCTCGACATCTTGAACTGAATAGTGTTCTGGTCTTTATGGGTTCTTTTCATTCGCCCTTTTACCTCAGTAAATTATCTCCTAGCTAGGTTAACTTGTTGATGTTGTGGGACCACTACCCTCAGACCATCAACTTCGCCGACTCTAAGTCGTCTCTTCGACATGGGGAACCAAACGTCTTGAGTGGAAAAGGGTCCTGGCTTTTGATTAATTTAATGTAGCTAATTAAATTTACTTTTAGTGTTTTAGCATTTAATTAGTTATTTACTAGTGTATCACTTTTTTTCTCTTGGTCTTGAGGGGTTTTCTTTTACCTAATGTTATTACGCCTGGAGCGGGCTATACTGTCTCAATTTGTGAGTCGAAATTTCTTCAGTCTGTGGGGGCGGAGATTGGCCCGAACCCTTCGAACCATATTCCCTAGTGTGACTGGTATAACCAATCCCCTCCATCAGTGACTATGCCGCCCTAGACAGCCGAAATTTCACCCTTGTTGTCTTATATTGTGCTTCTTTTTCCTATTTTTGCTATGAATGCCAGAACATTGTTATAAGTAGTTCCCAAGTTTTTGATTAAGTGGGTTTTTTTTCTTGTTTGTTCTTGAAACACTTTCCTTTCGTTGTCATATTTGGGACATATATTTAGCACATATTCAAGTGTTTCCAGGGTCGGGCAGTTTATACTTGTTGCTCCTGTTGGGTATTTTCCTGTTCATCCTACTAATAGAGTTCTTCCTGATCGTATTGTATTTATTATAGTTGCGTCGTATGGGTTGTGGACAGTCGGGTACTGTATTTGTCAATTTACTTTATTTTGTATTTTTTAAGGTTTCTACTTGTTTCCGACGCGTCCCACAATTCCTGCTACTGGGAGTTAATTTTTTTCTGGATGATGCTGTATATTTCTGGGACGTTGTAGGCAACGTTTTTGTACGTAGGGGGGTCCCCATAGTACCGAACGGGCCACTTGAAGTAAATGGGAAAATGGTACAAATAAAATCAGCTCCCTCCCATACAAAAGAGTGGTAGAAGCCAAGACGACAGATTCATGTGTCGGGCCTCCCACAGGAAATATCCATGGAGGAGATCATTGTAAGAATGGAAAAGAAATTTAATGTCAAAGTCCTGAAACAGAGACAGGCAACCATCTGGGGTTTCCCCAGCATTAAATCGGGGGTAAGATTCATTTCTGTCCCTATAGACCAGGCAGAGAAAGTCCCGACTTGCTTCTACGTTATGGACTTTTTTCTTAGAACCTGGTATAAAGGGTGTTTAAACCACCGAAAATGCACAAGGTGCGGGCAGAAGGGGCACTTGCCCAAGGATTGCCCTAGCCCTCAAATAATGCAGAGAAAGCAGTCTTATGCGGAGAAGGCCGCTATAAATAATGAAACAATAATTGACACAAACGAACAGGAGCAGACTTACAACATAGAAGCCTCAGAGGCTCCTGTAGACACCCAAAAAGAAGGGCAAGATTTTGAATGGGGAAACTTCAAGACACACGAGGGCTTTACCCCAGTAGAGTTCAAAAAACTAAAAAAGAAAGAAAAAAAAAAAAAGAAGTAAAGACATCAAGACATACACGGTACCAAACCCGTACTTCCTCCTACAGGAGCCGTCCTTTGAGCGGATTTTATGCCTTTATCTAGTGACAATACAACGAGAAAAATGGGAGAGGGGGAAGAAGGGAATGCCTCAATAACACCAACCTCTATATCAACTCAGAAAAGGAAAAGAAATAATTCCCACTCAGGAGGGGAAAACGAAAGTACTAAGCAAAAAATCTAAAATGCAGATGTAACTTTAGAAACGGTGATCCCAAAACTTAAGATAACAATTGAACAATATCGACCAAAGAAAAAAATAAATAAAGGGTAAAAACTAGAGGAAGATGGGGAAAAATGCAAACACAGACACACATGAAAATGGCAACGGACAAATAACTGAAATTGAAATTGAAACTGAACAAGAACACAACCCAAATGAACAAGTAATAGAAGAACCAGAATACAACCTAAGCGGCACGGCCGAATATGGCCGCGATGAAAATGCAAAAGAAATAGAATAATCCACACACATTGCATCTATAAAATGCCTGAACTAAAACAATAAAATAAAAACCTCCCAAAAGACATCATGGAGAAAAAAATCATAAATATAATATCGGTGAACATTAATGGAATATCAAAAGAAAAAATAAACCAATTATATGAAAATACTAAAAAATACGACATAATACTCTTACAGGAAACGCATAATATTGATGAAATACAAAGTAGAGAAATAGAAGAAAAATTCAATGCAATTTTAATAAAATAATAATAATAATAATGAAACATGCAGGAGTAGGGATGATAATAAAAGTCTCCAACATAAGATGATGGGAAAATGTTAATATCAACAATAAATTCAAAGGAAGAATGTCACATAAAAAAATTCATGGATGGCACATAATAAATGTATACGTACCATCCAAACATAACCTAAAGAAAATAGAGTTCATAACATCTATAGCAGAATACATACAAAATTACTCAATGGAAAACATAGTGATTGCAGGGAATTTTAACTGGGTGGATACTAATATAGATAGGAGAGTAGGAAAATCAGAGAGGGACGAGCTTTTACAAGTACCCACTGGGGATTTTATAAAAAATAACAAACTTACAGATGCATACAGAATTTTTAACCTATTAAGAATAGAATATACTTTCCAATACGGAATAGATAAAGGGAGTAGAATTGACAGATACTATATACCCGAACAATGTAGGAAAAATATTAGTGACTGCGGTATATCAGATCTAAAATTAGCAGATGACAAAGCGGTATATTGATATATTAAAACAACAAAATCTATTAATTGGGGTCCGGTGAATTGGAAACTGAATACCTCAATACTGACAGATGACATACAAAAACCTTATAACAAAAAACTACATGACTTTATTGATACTGAAACATGAAATTTTAAATGAATGGGAGAAGTTCAAAGGAAATATTAAAAGGGAAACGAAAAATTACTGCATAGAGCAAGCAGAAGGAAGAAAGTAGAAAAAATGGCCATACAGACAATTAACAGCGAAAATACAAGCGCAAAAGAGAAACAAGAAACAAAAATAGTATACGATAGGATCCAACGGATGAAAATGAAAGGTATATAAATAAGAGTAGTGAAATTTAATCAACTGTATAAAAAGCTAGGGGAATATATAAAGGGGAAGAAATTACGAAAGGAAAGGAAAGAAATATAGAATCTTTAAAGATAAATAATACAGTCTATAATGATAAAAGAAATGTCCTGAGTGAAATCGAGAAATATTATAGAAATATATGTACATCGCAAAACAGAACAGGACGAGATAGATACCTGTTGCGAAGGATTGAACTTCGAATAAATAGGTAAAGAAGAAAGTGGTAAATATGGAAGCTTAATAATCCTTGAGGAAATAATGGCAGCTATTAAACAGCTGAAGAAAGGAAAATCCGCGGGATCAGATGGCCTAACAACTGACTTTTATATAACCTTTCAGAAGCAACTAGCGCAAATACTAGAACTAGTGTATAATAATATCTTTTTAAACAAGAAATGACAGAGACAATGAAAGAAGGATTAATTACTTTACTCAATAAAGGGAAAGGGGAACATGATTTAAAAAATTGGCGTCAAATTTCTTTGTTAAATTGCGACTATAAAATTCAAACTAAAATTTTAGCAAATAGAATTAAAAGATGCATGGGAAAGATAATTAATATAAATTAAAGCTGCGGGGAAAAGGGTAGGAACATTAGTAATAATATTCTCAAGATCCAAACAGTTATAGATTTTATAAACTTAAAAGGTCTTAAAGGGGCTATGATCCTCTTCGACCAAGAGAAGGCTTTTGATAGATTGGAATTTATATATATACAAATAATGTTTTAAAGAAATATGGTTTTGGGAAAAAAATTGCACTTGGGCTAAGATTTTATACACAAATATATACTCAAGTGTACAAGTCAATGGAGCAAAAACTAATAACTTTAACATAGAAAGATCAGTGAGACAGGGTTGTCCCATGTCATGTTGTTATATGTCATAGCCATTGAAGTACTACGTAAGAAAATAAATAATAATAACCTTATCAAAAGAATAAACATACCTAATCTAGCCCTAGAATTAAAAATGGTGCAGCATGCAGATCACTGCACCAATTTTATTTCAGACGACTTCTCATTAAACGCTTGGAGAAGAAATATGCAAATTTTGGAAAAGCGTCAGGATCCTTGGTGAACCATGCCAAAACAGAGATTCTATTAATTGGAACTGGTGGGTTAACCACCCGGGCTTACCACCACACTTAATAAAAACTCGAGTGAAAACACTATGGATAATATTTGGAATTAACGCAACAGAAGCAAATTACAAGCAATTGAAAACATCAGAAATAATATAAATATATGGTCCTTGTCAAATGTATACCTGACTGAAAGAACAAAAGTCGCTCAGACGTATATATACAGTAAAATAAATTACATAATAAATAATATAGACTTACCTGACACAATGCTAGAACATATACACAAAGAAGTAATGCACTTCCTATGGAGAGGGAAACTACATTACCTCCCCAGGGAATACATATACAAACCCCAAAATAAAGGAGGCCTAGGCATTCCACACCTAAGATACAAAAAAGTTAGTAACATTTTAAATAGGATAAAACGTCTGATAGAAAATACACAATATGCATGGAAAGCCATATATATATATATATATATATATATATATATATATATATATATATATACATATATATATATTGGTATGGGTATGTGCTGAATCATTTCCCTGAAATATACAGAAATAATAAACTGATCAAACTTATAGAGCCACCAAGAAAGTCGAGATACATAAAAGAACTAATACCGTGGTTAAATATAGGAGAACAAAACAAATTTGGGGAAAAACCGATAATAATATTTATCTAATAATAAAAAAGGAGATAGACAAAAAGCTAAGAATAAAAGTAGAGTTTATGAATTATACGGTACAATGGAAAACGGTTTGGAAAAATTGGGCTGATATAAAATCTACCATGAAACAAAGCATGGTGTATGAATACCTTCATGATGTATGCCTTACGGGGGAGGTGGCCCTCCGAAGGCACATTATAATAGTATTAACAAAATGCCCCTTATGCAAAATAGGTTTTTTTCTTAGAGTAACTAATAAAGAAATAATAGGGAAAATAATAAACTACATAACAAATGTAATGGAGCGGTGTGGTAAAGTAACTTCTGTAGAACACAGAAGAGATACAATAAACTTGTAACTAATATATACTTTTATACAATATTATATATGTTAGTAGATACAATCTTGACAAAGATAGAATCACGTAAAACTGCTGGTATCTTAGGGGATCCAACTACAACCACTGTAGGTGATGAGTTTCAGTAGATCTTCCCATTAGGGGGAGTTACGCCGCAAAGGCGAGCTGGAACTCAATCGCTCACATGTTGGAAAGGTGAAAATAGTCAACATTG
This sequence comes from Margaritifera margaritifera, assembly GCA_029931535.1. NCBI lineage: Eukaryota > Metazoa > Mollusca > Bivalvia > Unionida > Margaritiferidae > Margaritifera > Margaritifera margaritifera. The sequence continues at coordinate 613,285 of JAQPZY010001390.1, read as the reverse complement.
GATATCTAAAAGAGAAATATTTATCCATAGTGAATATTCAAAAATACTCACAATAAGAGTACAAGACGTATGTTCAGACATTAAAAGGAAAGGATTTATGAAGAGAGAACCAACAATTTAGATATAGGAAATCAATACAATATAGTAACGATTTCTTTAAACCCTGAATACAACCACTGTAAGCGATGGGAACCGGGAGCTCACTCGCTCACATGTTGGAAAGGACGCCTTCCAAAATTTTTAACTATATCTACGGAATAAACATTATATAATATAGCACACACACACAATAAATGTACAGAAATTGTTCAATGTGGAAACCCTTCAATTTTCCATATGCTGAATGGAGGATGATGGGGCTCCCCATCATCACACCAGACAGCAGAACAGTTCTATCGCGGGGAGAGAATTCTGGGAATTTTAAGTAACAAAAATAATAATTACAAGAGAACTGTAATGTTTAAGCAAATGTCTGAATAAAACTCTAATAAAAACAATGCAAGGGAAAATACTAACTCGCTAATAATAATCAGTAAGAAACATGCGAAGAAACACATGGAAACGGAATCGTGCACACCGGAAAGTATTGGGCATAGATACTGCAGGGCTACGCTACGTGGCTCACGCGAGGTAGACAGGCCTGCAGAGGAGTCCTAGAAAACCGGTTGCATGATACATGTACAGACACAACAAATACACACCTGGGGCAACAAGAATATACCTACTAACGAGAAATTTTCCCGACACAAACACAACAAAATGAACAAAATGCAACCTTTCTCTTCTCCTCTCTTCTCTCTCTCTCTTTATAAAACATTAAAAAATGATATTTTTAATCTCGCTGGAAATCAAAATGGAAAGTACAGGAAAGCGTAGATGTTTTCAATCACATCCGCGCGGATGAAATTTTCAATCCGCTTCTTAAAATATGCTAAAGATTAATTTGATTTTTCTTTTATTGTAAGGCCCAAAAATGGGCCTAGAAATTTCGTCATTTAATTTGATGTGGTTTCGTCCTTTGTCACTGATTAACAACCTGTAGGAGCTTTATATGAAATAATGAGGAATCTGAGAGATAATATGGTGAAAAAAACATGTATTTCCTCTATTAGAAAGATGAACACCATCATGACACAAAAAAAATCATACAGAAAACCATCATGGTGGCAAATAAAATAATATAATTTGACTGAAGGATATTATCTAGGGAAGTATTTATGCGGAGAGTGAGAGTCCCGCATATACTGTCGACGGGACACATAGCGAGGGCGAAAGCGTGGAAGACACGAACACCCTACGTACCCCGAGGCGAAGGTAAATTTCACACAAGTGCAAAATAGTGTTCACTATCTCGTCCGGAGGTACCTCATCGACATCATTCTCCCCAATTTGGAGATATACAAAGTCGGGAATGGTAACCCATGACGAGGAAAGGCGGCACAACTGATGAACACGGGCACCAGGTAGCTCATGAAATATCACCTTCAAAGTAGGAGGCCCATGCCTCCTGAAAAATCCTACAAACTGACAACCTAGCGACAAGACTATGTCCACACACACACAGCAGCATCGTGGAAGTAAGAAAGAATCACAGGAAACGGCGCCTTATATAGTCTCAGGAAGTGTCCTCTTTGAAGTCCGCGCTTTAAGCACGAGAAAAATGTAAATAAGTTGGGAAAGACAAACAAAAATAATAAAGGCAAGGCCCCAATGATCTAAGGGGTAGAGACAGTTCTCCACCACAGAGAGGGAGTCGAACCAAGAAACACAGAACACACATACAGAGAACAACAGTACCTTTTTCCCATTTTTTTTTCTTCTTGGAATAATAAATGATAAACTTAGAAAACCACCATTGTTGAAATAAATAAATAGAACTTTTGACGAGAGAAGACAAAGAAGGAGACCTCTGCTAAAAGCCACGGAGATGGAAACTGAAAAGCGAAACTGAGAAACATCAAGACAGCCAACCCTGTCAGACGAAGAACTAGGATCCAATCGACATACACAATAAATTTATTTTTAATTTATTTCCTACAAAAATAAATAACTCCAAAACGGTTTGACCTATATATTCCGTCCAGACACAAACACAAGACATTAGCATAACATACCAATATAGCACTAATACATATAGCACACATTGGACAAAAAGAGTCCCTACCGAGGATTCACTAACGTGGGGATACATGGAATGGAAACCAGCCACAAGGTCTAATGCCTGAGGAGGGGTGTACATTCCAAAAGTAAATGCCTCTTTAGACCAAGGGGCAGAAAGAATGGGGTCCAGGAAATGGGAACCTAAACAAGTACGCCTCATCCGAAATATATCACTTTGAGAAAGCCTATTAAAAATATATTTAAATAAATTTTTATCCAAATTCTTTTTGATTTTTTTGGAATAACCCACAACAACAGACCTTTGGGGGAAACAGACATATATAAAAACCCTTTATAATCTTTCGGAACCAAAGGGGACACCTTAAAGGCCTTTTAGCTTATATAGCTAGAGGTCAGAGTGGTGTTCACAAATAATAGGAAAATTCTAAGTTACGTATGTAATATCAAATGTTAAATCACAAAAATAAACTTGTATATACCTTTTCTACGGCACGGGATATCCGCAGGTAAGAAGCAATTATGCTCCACCGCCCTCTAATATGTGAAAATGTGCTGTACGTTTCACATGTACTGTGTTTAAGCTGTGAGCGAGCTTGTTTCGTACAAGTTAACGATGACTACCAGGTGATTCTGAGTTTGGAGCTTATTTGCCTGTATTTCAAAGTCACAGGGTGGTTTTAATTTGAGTACGACGCATTATTCTACTACTATATTATTTTTTTGTTTTTTGTTTTTTACATAAGTCGGTATTCCCCCTCCCCTGGCGGTAGAGGAGCGATGTTTGATATATTTGGTGTCATATCCTATTAATTAAGAGATGTTTGTATTATCATTCAGGTGCCTTTCCTGAATGCATATTACATCTGGTTGTCTGGCAGTCTCTTTATTTTTTGTTTAGTTGGTCGGCGTGCGGTCCAAGTTTGCGCGCGTTCCATTGCCAGATAACAATGTTTTCCTGTGTTGCCATTTTGTATTTTCATTAAATTACTTCATTTTACTTTCTTCTCTTTTTTTGGGTGGTTTTTCCTTCAATATATTTATAGCGAATCCTTAACTTTTTGTAGCTTAAAGTTTGATTTTTTTTGTTGTTAATGTTCTAAATTCCAAATTGTAAAATTACTGCAAACCCGTGTAGAGTTACTGGTGCCGATTTAAAAGAACAAACAATCCAAACACTCACTCTGATATATCTTCTGTCCTTAAATCCTCTGTTCCTGTGTGTACTACTTGAATTAACAACTATGCTAATTGATCAATCATGATGATGTTGTTGATCACGATCTTCTGTTTCATAATTTAAACGATACAAGCTGAACTGGTCACATGACTAAAGCTATTCAATACTTTTTTTGAAATATCTAACTTTAGGTGGCCCATGAAGGGTGTATTGTCAAATTCGTGAGTTTCGTTTCAGTGTGGGTTCTTAGGTCCGTATTATAAAGGCAAGTTAGTGAACCCTGTCATCCCTTCAGATTCATAACAGGTGCTTTCTAGACATGCGGCATACAGTACGGGGATTGTGGTTAACTACATATATGCCATGTAATATAGTGTAAGAATATCCTAAATCATAATTATTTCATGGATCTCTTACAGCTCAGGCATGCAAAGATTTTAATTAAATTTATGAATTTAATTTTGAAATTATTTATTAAATGTGTTGCCTTTGCGCAACATTTCCCGAATTTTTGTTATTTTTGTTTACCCTGATACCAATGTGATTCTCGATTGCCGCGGTAATAGGACGCTCTCTTTTGAACGCATCCAGTGAGAGGTCACCTCGAAATACGCAGCACTATTGCGGATCCGTTGATCGGACATAAAAAATCATTCACGATGACCAATGTCTCACACGTTGATTACTGATGGAGTAGGATAAAAATGAAACGGCAAGTATACTGAAACTTTTTATTGGGTATACATTCTAAGTAGTAACGCAGTGATAGGACGTACCGGCCTACACGGCCGCCCTCGCATCAGTATTTATAAACGTAATGAAAGGGTAGATAAAACAAACAAAACTGGCTCACAGTCACCCCTCTGTTGATGAAAAAATACATATACTGGTTTCAAATATTGTATAAATCGAGATGTTCTATATATTTGTGCAAATACGTGGAATCAAAATTACCCAAACAAACATCGAATTCATCATTTGGAGAGTGGCATCCCACGGGTGCGTAGAAACACAGTGGAAACACCGAAACGCACTTAAATTATATTGTATATACCATAATGTATCATTGGTTGTTACTATATAATTCAGAACTTTGATAATTTAATATTAATTATATAACAGAGTAACGTGTACTTTAGTTAATGACGAAAAGTGATGCAATAGCACAGGCAAGAATTGGAGAATAATTAATAAGAAAACGTACATTACCGAAGCAAATGGGAATCTACAGAACTAGGAAACAATCGTTGTCTGATTTATAAGTAAATACAAGTTTAAGGTTTAATATTAAGATGTATTGAAATTTTGATACACGATTGTGGTGGTAGTTATATTTACCGGAACTAACCAAAACAAAGGTAATTACCGGAATTTAAAAGAAATTACCGGAACTAACCAAAACAAATTTATACTTATATTTGTTTCTTTTGCATTTATAACAATTATATCATACTTTTCATGTTCTGTTTCGCTTTTCCATGTAAGAATTGTGTATTTTGTGATTATGTAAATTATTCTTCATTTATAGCAAGTTAGCACTTCCTAGATCTGTAGTTGTGAAGATAATATTAATATATGTATAAAACACACAAGATTAATTGTTGAAATAAATTGTTAAAAAAAAAGTTGTAGTAAAGTGATATCATATTTCATAAAATGTTCTATATTATAAAATGTTATAAATAATTATTTTGGATCACAGCGACTTTTTAAATGTATACTTGTATACTTTTTAGGGAGAGAATCTTGAAAAATCAACATTATATTGTATCATACGGAGTTACAGAAAATATAAGATGCGTATGTAATAATAACATTTTTACATATATGCAAAATGACAAAATGAAGGTACTGCGTTCATGTCATATGCATGCACATAAAACATGTTGTTTTTTTCTGAGAAAGAAAACGTTTTATATTTGTATTACATACAACATATCATTGTCAACACTGATTTCTACCTATACTGAAAATAATTTTTATTACATATCTTATCTTTTAGTAAATAATATTATTTATAACATTATATGCTGTGCTGTATAGGCCTTATGATGTCCAGTACTGTCAAGAGACTTGAGTGGTTCAATTATGAATTTGTCAGTTCCATTGACAAATACTCGGGTTGAATTTTCATCCTGTGCCAGATTGGGATATTGTTTTCTAAAACTGCAAAACATCTTTCCTTCGGAGTCGCTGAATTCAAGGCACGAATAATTATCAACTCAACCTGGCTGAAAATTTCCAAGTCTCTTCGTTGTGCCATATTTGACATTTTTGCTGGCACAGAGTCCGGCTAATGTGTCGTTGAAAACCTCAGACTCAGTGGCAGTCTTACGTTTAATCCATCCACTTTAACATGAACTTACCTTCTCCGAATCTTCCTCCAGGAATGATTCCAGCAATATAATTTTGGGGCCCCATTCCCAGAATTGGGAATTTTGAATGGCCAGACGATAATTGTTCGGAATTTTTAACTTTGTTTTAAAAAATGTTAGTTATAATTTCCTTTGAAAAGGATGGATTGTTCTTGATATATTATTATTATTATTTTTATTGTTATAACTGTTCAAATGTCTGGAATTTTGTAAATGCTGCCTCTGAGTTTATTCATTCAGCTTAAAATGTTCAGAAAATAAGTTTCATACATTTACTTTTCAAAAATACTTTGTGGGTATAAGTTTCATTTCTATATCACTGGAGATGAGCCTTGTTTTTAAAATTATTATTATTATATTATAGCGTAAATAAAAATTAGTTGTATAATTGTTGTTGTTGTTTTGTAGACAAGTTGCCTCGTTTACGGTAGTAGTGGTAGTAGAAGTTGTTGTGTTCTTTTTTATTAAAAAATTAGCTTTTTTTATAAAGTCATTTAGCGTGAAACGCTAGACCATGAGACTTCAGGTATACAGTTATCATGGCAGACGAATCACAGGGTCTTTGTTCAATTTAAGCAATTCGGAGCACAGTGTTTATAGGTCTATACTAGTATGTATTGTCAACTATTATAACAAATATTGAAAACAAATTGAACAAATTAAGGAAGGAGTACATACTTTTTGCTCCCACAATAAAGAAACTATGCTCTTCGACGATGAGCTTTATTTTGAAGAATCCGAATATTAGTAAGCAATGCCAAGCCTTTTTTATGATCAATATGACTTCCGGTAGGGATAACAATGCAATTTTTGTCGGTTCCGATCGGGTAACAATAGTTGCGGATATGAACGGTAGAAAGGAGAAATACAAGAAGGCAGGTTGTACTAACTTTCTATTGGGTTAATTTTAAAACAAAAATGTTGGGGCCGCAAACGGAAATCGGGGCTGCCAGGCGGTCCTAATTAGTATAGGAGAATTATCACTATAGGAGAATTATCCCTGTCCTTGTTTTATCCACATAGTAAAGATCACCTCGCTTGATAAGTACTTCAAAAGTGGTCATAACATACATTCTATCCTTTAGTTATAAACAACATCTCCTCAATTAGCATAATCGCTTTGCTTTAAACGCAAAATCGCCCACTGCGAGCACGAGGTTGTAGAACAAGCCCGATGCGTCCTCGCAGTATGTCGCAACAGGCGACCGAGTCAAGGCAAACAGTTTGCCGTGTTGTTGCAGGAGAGGATCCTGGTAGTTGAGACGAGGAGCGGCCAATGGTTGCCACTCCGATCCAACACACTACTTTGGCCTCGGCTTCAGCTAGACCGGTTGTCAGATATACATCAGCTAGTCATGCCAAGCTTCAGGGGCGATTTCAAAGACTTTCAGTTTCACTGATCTCCATACTTTTCAAAGGCCATCATATTGATCGAAGAAACATTCTTTGCTAGAGTATATCCCTCTGGGTAGCCCTGACATGAGAAACGCAATACATTAGTATAAATTTCATTTCTTCCCCTGTTGGGTTCTGTCCAGATAACAATTCCACGTTGCAACAACATGATTTGGTGAATTAGCTGGAATTTTGTTTAATGTCATGATAGGAGATTCCTACAACCTCCTGAAAACGTTAAAAAAAACCTAGACAAAGCTGTGAAGAATGAGAGCTACTTTGTTTGTAAAACACGTGTCCCACTAGTGGCAAATAAGTCCAAATCAACAATTAAATATTGCAACACTAAATAAATAAACTATGTAGACCCATATCTTACACAATTTTTTTCCAAAAGGTTCTAAAACGAATACTGTTTAAAAAAAAGTGTTATTATAGCCCCAAAAATCACTATGCTTTACACAAATTCTTACAAAGCTTAAATGGGCTACCTCTAGTGGTTTTTGCTTAACTGTACTGACAAAATGTTTCTTCAAAAAGTTTGTTTCAAAAGTTAAAACGTTACAAAATATGGAGAAAGCAGTGTAGTATTTCTGAAAATGTAAAAGAGATCATTGATATGTGCATGAAAATATGTATACTGAATTGCATTTGTCTCAATTTTGTTCAAAAACACTCAATGGGCCGCTAGGGATGAATGGTATACGTCAGGATGGACAGGATAATCTTTAGATTTTCGTAAAGACCGGTCACGTATAGTCAATTGCGATCTTGATTTGAGGGAACTTCCCTCAGAACGAGAAGAGCTAGAGCGACGTCTAACCCTCTTAGGGTTGCGTGATCTACTCATTGCCTGATACTATGGGAATCTTGCACCTCCCCCGAAGGGGAGTCGCAGGTAGTATCCATATTGGGGCTCAGTTCAACGCTACCGGGGGTATTATTGTGCTTGATCTTGGAACAGTGCTTCCCCGCCCTGTTATAGTTGGGGAGGGGGTTTCACTCAGACCCAGCAAGCTTTTTTGCCCTTTACGATAGAAGCTGCCTTTTTTTAAAAAGACGCACTATCTTGTCAAAGAGTGGTGCTGCTTTTCCCTTTTTTATTCCAAAAGCGCACACGAATCTCTAAAAAATATCTGCTACTTCCTCACAGGTAGTAACAGTACTTCTCTCTTGGAAGATGCTGTCTCTCCCTGTTTTATTAGGGGAGACGCAGTCAATTTCAGCTAAGTTTTGCACAATTTGAGATCGGATTGATCCAGAAGGAGAGGAAGAACGTGCTTCCTTCCTCCTAAAAGTGCGCCGACTTTTGGCGACGTTCAAAATGTCGTCTGACCACAGACAGCAAAAAGGTGATCCTTGACCTTCTTATGCCAACACGTACCAACCGTTTAAGACATCTGTATATAAAAATTCTGAAGACAAGAAACTTTAGTATGATAAAAAATAACATGAAATGTAATAACAGCAAGGGTTGCGTCCATCTCGTTGTTACTCTTTACTACTGATCTGTGTTGAAAAACAAGAATGTCAGAGTTTATTATTTTTATTCCGTTCACGAATTATATACACAAGAATATCATTGTTAAAATTATAGTAATGCTATATAACATTACTGAAACATTGGGCACTTGAAATCTCTACTAAAAACCACTATTAGGAGATTTCGTGTTGTGACCACGCTGTTTCATTACCATAACAATAATTGCAATAATATCGGGACCCCGTCAAATTGTAAACACTGTTGTGTAAACTATGAATGGCTAATATTTTGACAACCCGTAATAATGATTACATATTCCTACCACAATGTCCCACACACTTACGTCGATGGAGGGAGGGTAGGTGACTCGTTTTGCGACAATGTTATCTTATCAAACAATAATTTGTTGATAGATACGGACAGAGGATAGTTTCACTACAAAGAATTATGAATCACAAGCCCTGGGTTTTAGCAAAACCATCACTTGTAAATAATTTGTCTATTCATAGTGTTTCTTACACGTGTTGACTCAATGGTCATCCAAAAAATAACGAGGACGCGCTGTAGCTCACAGGCAGATGACGTAGGTCAGACAGATTCGATGCACATGTCCTAAGAAATCTCTGGAACAGGGAATTGGTTCATCTAGCATGGACGAGTTATTTCCATTGCGGAAAGGTAAAGCTTCATAATGGTGACAGGCAAGTTATTACTGAAATTAAAATATTTTGTAAATACTATTTTTCATGTGGTTTTGCTAACAAGCTTTGCAGGCTTTATATGCTAAAGGTATAGAAATGCATTTAAACAAGATGTAAAGAGAAAACAAATTAAAAGAATATTTTCTACTATGACTTTTTTCGCTTCATTGTCTGGAATTTAATAAGAATATGCATCAGAATCTGCATCCCGGACAGCAAGGTCAATCAGAATTTTCTTCCTGTTCTGCTCAAACTCCTGCACCTTAACCTGAATGCAATAGCAAAGTCATATATCGCAGCATTGCTTACATATTTAGAATATAGTTAACAAGTGTAATGAAATTTTCTTCACTGTACTTGGCCTTCCCCTAATATATTTAAGCAAAGTTGGACGTTAACTTTGATACTCCATTGTCTATTTGCTCAAATGTAGATTCCACTTGTCTGAATAATTCACTTTCGATAAAAATTCATGAAAAAACACGTGCTCGACGGGACAAGTTGCATCTAAAGTTTATTTGTCCGAATTAAAGTTTTGGTTATCCCGGGCAATAAAATAACTTTCGATATTATCTGTAATTTAGAAATGCAAGTACTTCTGGAAATATATTGTATATAAAGATAAAATCAAATCAAATATTGATGAAGAAGTGCTCAGACGGCTAACCTTGTATTTTTCCCTCGTGGGGTTGGGGTATACTTGGCCTTGCCATTGCTTCTCAGGTAAGGTCTTGCAAGAGTTACAAGTACGTTTTAACATAAATTTCACAACAACGGAGAAATGTATTTTTTGTAACTTTCATTAATATTTAGTGGAGTATTTGTCAAACAAATTTCTTTCAAATTTAGTCTGAAGATATTTGACATGTATGTATTTGCAATATATATGTGAACAAAAACATAATGCCGTTTCCATTCATTTAAATAATCAGTGGCTAGTCATTTGGAAAATAGAAACGGTAAATCATATGATACCTATCATAAACATTAAGCTATTGAAAAGAACGCTTCACATTACGGTCCTCGAAACTCCATTCCGACCAGTGTTTTCATTATTCTGCGGATACTATCCCCATCACTAAAACTAAGAAGGAACTCTGGTAGTAAATATGAAAGTATTAATAATAATATCCTTTGTTTATACAGATCGATAACATATGTTTGAAGATAGTTTTTCTCTATTGTTCTGCATGCAAATATATTTCCACAAACTTTATAAATTTTAACAATGTTAGAATCTGTAAGACAACATACCATGGTCTATTTTAAAACTGAAAACGTAAGAGAAGCACACTATGCTGTCTTGCTAGACGAAGTATGTATTAGAGAATCTTTCATAAAGAACAAACATATAGATGCCATATTTTTCGACCTCGACAAAGCTTTTGACACCACATGCAAATACGGAATAACGAATGATCTATGCAACTTGGGACTAAGGGGCCGCCTATCAAACTTAATCTCCAATTGTTTAAAGATATAAATTCTAGAGTTGAGGTAGGCAGCACCCTTTCATAAAGCTATCCTCACCATATTCAACGTAAAAAAATTAACATCATAGTGAAATGCCTTAATCCAGGAACTGACTGCTAATTGTATGTCGGCGACTTTTTGATCTGCTATAGATCAAAGGGTACGCATAATGTTGAACGTCAAGTACAGACAAGCTTAAATAGAGTTCAGAAATGGAAAGAAGAAAATTGGTTCAAATTTTGAATTCCAAAACTTTGTATGCACTTCTACGAGTTGCATCGAATTCTTGATGACCCACACATGTATCTTCACGGTTCTCTTATTCCCGTTTGGAGGAGATACAATTTGTATCGCTTACATCCGACCGTAAACTAACTTTCTTTCCACATGTTAGATACGTCAGAACAAATGTAAAATGGATTTAATACGAGTCGTGGCAAACACAGATTGGGGAGTAGACCAGAAGATCTTGTTCATGTTATAAAAGTCGTTAGTAAGATCGAAACTTGACTGTGGCTCGATTGTGTACTGATCAGTCTGTAAATCTTGTTTCCAGATGCTTCATCTGATGCACAATCCGGAACTTGGACTTTGTCTGGCTGCATTTAAAAGTTCCCATTCAGAAAGTGTCTATGTTGAGGCAAAGGAACCATCACTTGATCTCAGACGAATAAAATTGGGTCTTCGGTATACTGCCAAACTATGCTGTAATCCATCTAATACTTCACCCAGCGGGTTCGGGGTTGTAGAATAAGCTCGATGCGTCCTCACTGTATGTCGTAAGAGGCGACTAAATGGAGGCAACATGTTTGCCTAGGGTTGCATCCCGTGTCGTTGGAGGCGAAAGTAGTAAGGGGGGGGTACTGGGGGGCCTCTTGGGGTACCAACGGGAATTTAACGTTGGGGGGCCTCTATAGGCACTGAGGGGGCACTTGGGGTACAAAAGTGAAAAAGTTTATAGGTACTGGTGGCCTCTATGGGTACTCTACGGGAATTTATCATAGCGGGGGTACTTGGGGTACCAACGGAAATTTAACACGCCGTGTGAAGTGACGAATACAACGTCATCTACCATCAAAACACCCCATACTATACCATCAACACGCTGTGTGTAGTGACGAATACAACGTTATCTACCATCCAAACACCCCACACTATACCATCAACACGCCGTGTGTAGTGACGAATACAACGTCATTTACTATCCAAACACCCCACACTATACCATCATCACGCTGTGTGTAGTGACGAATACAACGTTATCTACCATCCAAACACCCCACACTATACCATCAACACGCCGTGTGTAGTGACGAATACAACGTCATCTACTATCCAAACACCCCACACTACACTATCCAACACGCCGTGTGTAGTGATCTTCTGCCTAGTGGCTATATCTATATAGCCTAGAGTTATATATAAAGCATTACCTATACCTCAGATCATGTTGGAGGTGTCAGTAAATTTGCATATATTTTACCTATGTTATAAATAGCTTTAATCAAGGGAACCAACTCATAATAACACTAAAATGGACGTGACTAAAAGTTGTACTAAACTTCGGGAACCGTCACGGACTTTAGCGTTGACTAGAAAAAAATCCGGGACATTAGATTATAATGGCCTAGACTAAAAGTAACACTAAAATTCCGAAATTGTACCGGACGTTAGCGGAGACTGAAAATAATCCGGAAAAAAAAATGGAAAAATTGGCTGAGACTAAAAGTAACACTTAACTTCCGAAATTGTACCGGCGTTAGCGGAGACTGAAAATAATCCGGAAAAAAATGGAAAAAATTGACTGAGACAAAAAATAGTACTAAAGTTTCGTAACTTATTTTAAATTTTTTTTTGTTATTTTATATTTTTTTTATATACAAACTCAAATAAACCCAAAACCCAAACCCAAAGCTAACACACTATTCCAAATGCCTTGTGTGCTGCCTAAAAACCCCAAAAACCTGTTATCAGACGAAAGGGTATGACAAAGGGATGAAATCAATCCAACATACTATCCAACATATACACCATCCATTTTTTTATTTTTTAAATTTTTTTATATCAAAACACACACCACACTATCCATTTTTTTACTTTTAAATTTTTTTTTATATCAAAACACACATCACACTATCCATTTTTTTATTTTTAAAATTTTTTTTATATCAAAACACACACAACCATTTTTTTTTATTTTTTAAAATTTTTTTATATCAAAACACACACAATCATTTTTTTTACTTTTTAATTTTTTTTATATCAAAACACACACCACACTATCCATTTTTTTACTTATTAAATTTTTTTTTATATCAAACACAAAACTTACCTTGATCTGTTGAGATCTTGACGAGTCAACGAGAATGACTACACTGACCAACGCATCGCTTTATATGCTTAACGCGCGGACGCGATGGAAAACATGGTAGGGTTTCAGATCGACAGTGAGATAACAGATAGAGGAAAGAGGTAACTTTTTTTAGATCGATAGAAAGAGAGAGAGAGAACATAATTATTTTTTTTTTTCAAATTCAATAAAAAAACCACACAACACCATATTTTGTTTTCAACAATAACCATTTTTTTAAATCAACAATAACCATTCTAACATAAAAAAAACTAACAATTCAACAATAAATTTTAAACAGTAACATATTTACAAGGTTGACAACGTTGGGTAGGTAAACTAAACTTCCACCTTTCTACATCGACATCATTCTGATTGACATTACGCTTGTGAGCTAAAGACAAGAGATAACCAAAATGTTCACAAAACCATCGTTGTACTTTTACATCATTTCTAGCATAGTCACTATTAAACCAAGTCAGTAAATGTTCTAAGGAATATCCAAGACTGCGTTGATGAAGAAAATGTACACAATATTGTCCACACACCATGGAATCCGATCCTTGTAATCGAACATTATTGAATCGAGAAGAGACGGCATTTCTTCTCATAAAGTCAATGATGTCGTCTTCCAAAAGGAGGTAATCCATAAGAATCAAAATATTCCACACCTCCACCATTGTGATCGTTGGGAAAGTACACTGCTACCCAATGGGTTCCTGGTAGATGACTGTCGTCGGTATTGATGACATAGGCATGAACATCTTTTGGTTTACGATGAGGTAGTTCATCTTTAGCACACACCACAGGATTCCAAGAAGAAGTGTAGGAACTACGAGTCAATAGGTAATAAAGTTCTCTAGTATCCATTTTTTTCTTCTTCTTTTTTTTTTCTTCAATGGAAATAATAGGTCACCAATTCACACCTGACTTTAAACTTGAATTGATCTGTCTTGTAATTCCACGAATATTCACGTCCGATAGGTTCTGCACTCTGTTGAATGAGTCCTTCGATGCGTCTGATCTCCAGATGATCAAGTGGAGGAGAAGAAGAAGTCTGCAAGTCTTTATACCATTTTCTCAACACTTTTTCGTCCGAGTTCTGGGACCAGGCCGTTTCCAAATATTCGTCCAATTGTTCTTCGCCCGTCATCATCATATATTGGTCGTGTTGTATCTGACTGGGATGATCGTTTTGACATCCATGACATTGTTCTCGGACTAGACTGTTAATTATTTTACTCAATTCCTGACCATAACAAGAGACTAACTGTTTTTCTTGTTCTGGCCATCGAGAAATAAATCCAGTAAACTCGGTTTTAGGTTCTGAATGAATGACTTCGTCATCATCATCATTTGTGGTAGTTTGTGACTGTTGAACTTCACAAAATCCCTCATCTATTTCCATAGGTTCTTCTTCTACGTGTTGCATCTTTTTTTTCTTCTTATAATAGTCTAGAATTACTTCTCTCAAACTGTTGATTTCTAGAGTGTTATCAAATTCTGCATACAAGACGACGTTCACTGTCTCGGGTAGAGGATCTGCAAACTGAAGTTCCACACGAAGTGGGCCTGATTTTATAGGGTGGAAATGTCCTTCATCGCTGCCTTGGTCAGGAGTGAAATCAAATCCCCACAAGGCATACCCTCCTGCATAATCCTCGTACGAAATGCCGTGGCTGGTGTTGGTACCTAACTGTCCTGTGGCTTCAAACAGGCTCAGGTAAGATCGCAAGTAATTTTTATGGCCGTCGCTAAAGTTAGGTTCAAAAGGTCTGGTACACAAGGTCTTGCCATCTCGACTGACTTCTATCTTGGAGACGTTGTAGTGTTTAAACTCGAACGGATTCTGATCGTGGACTCCGTTGAGGGCTGCATTACTGACGATGCCAATCAGCAAACGTTTGGGGAGCTGTCCTTGGAAGACGTCATCTTCGACTTTGGATCGGAGTCCAGCGGCTATGGTAAAGGTTTTCACTTCCACGCGTCGCACAGGATACTTGGCAGTGGTTCTGCTCAACGTTTGACTGATGTCGTTGGCTACTTTTGGTAAGACTTCCACACGTCGCACGTAAAGTTTGGCTTCTTGGATTTTGGTTTTCCATTCGTTAGCATGAGCCATCAAATGGAAGGCGGCATTACTGTGATTCAGTCTCAGGCGTACATCCACTCCGTTCAGCAAGTACTTGTCTTGCAACCACATGTCCAAATGCAAACGATCCATCAGTTCTAAACTTCGTCTGATTT
The DNA here is from genome assembly GCA_029931535.1 of Margaritifera margaritifera. Classification (NCBI taxonomy): domain Eukaryota; kingdom Metazoa; phylum Mollusca; class Bivalvia; order Unionida; family Margaritiferidae; genus Margaritifera; species Margaritifera margaritifera. The sequence continues at coordinate 597,963 of JAQPZY010001390.1, read as the reverse complement.
TCTTTCGACGGTCGTTAAGTCCCACATTGTGAGGGACTGCTGGAATTATAGGATCACCATCATTAGCAGAAGTCTTCGCCGGTACTGACAGCTCTGTGTCGTTGAACTTTTCCGAGGTGTCAGGTTTCCAGACCACCGAAGCATCCAGATGAGTGTTCTTGGCTTCTTTTCCGTACGTCAAGAGATTTTCCAAGTAAGCACGGTAAGGGTAAGTATCCAAACTGCTGCTGACCAGTTTGCTATTCAAGTACAAATCTACTTCGCTGAACAAGGAATGCATGATATTATTGACGGGTGCCACTCGGTCAGCTTCCCCAGGAAGGTTGTTGTCATTTTTTTGTACTTGAAGTTTCAGGTACAAGTAACTGTTATTCAGATCGATGTAATCTTCGATTTGTCCTTTGATTTCAAATTCGATAGGAGCTGATTCCGTCAAAGACGATACAGGATGAAATTCCACCCATTGGGATTCTTGCATCGTCATCATGGTAGGAGGCATAGAAAACATATCCAGTTCTGACTTGGTACATTCGCAAGAATCTCGGTGCATCATTTTTTTTTTCACAGTTGATAATCAAACACGTCTAATTCTCTGATGGTTCTTCTTCTTTTCTTATTCTTTTTTGAACTACCGTGTGTTTTTTTTTTATGACCTTTGAAGGGATTTCGATGTCGTCGTCTCTTTCTACCTTGTCCTTGCTGTGAAGTGGAGGAAGAAGTAATGCCAGAGCCTGAAGCGTGAAGCGTATTTATAGGATTTTCTCGGAGACCTAAAAGATCTTTGCCAGTGTTCATCAACACATTTTTGCCTGCTCTCATAAAGGCTTCTTTAGGATTTTGTTTGTCGATGAGGACATTTTGCAAAAATTCTTTTCCTTGTGTCAAAGCGGCATCTTTTAAGTCATGAAATCCTCGAGTCACCATCGGTTTCAAAATAGGAGCTACCGTCCGAAATGCCGATTTTAACATATCTCCTAAACCATGTCCTCGTTGTCGAGTCACTCCTTGGTACACTGGATAAATTTTTTTTGTTTGGGTCAGTTACAATTCGTTAGAGAACTTGTTTTTTTCGAAAATGTAGTTTCACCGTGACTTTTCCTTTGTCAATGAATGGCACAACTTGTCCCAAATCTCCTTTTATACTAATGTTGACACTGTCAAAATACGATTTACTGACTGGAAGATAATGAGGATGTACAAATTCACGGTGAACGTGAAACGTGTTTCCACCTTCTTCGTAAGCACCAGCAGCAGTATCCACTTTGAAAGGAATGATTCTCAGTAAGGGAGCAGCTGTGTGGCCCACCACGTTGTACTCCACCACATCGGAGTACACAAACATTAAATTCAGTCCAACGTTCAATTCGATAGGGGTGCGAAAAGCCTCTCCGAAATCTGTGTTGGTGTGGATTGTTCGTTCACCATGATACTTTTTTTTTCCACCGAAAATATCAAACAACCCAGCAGAAAAACCGATGGTCATGAATTTTCTTTCGTGCGCGGTAAGTGTTTGTCTTCTTTCTCGTCGCATGGCTTTCCCTCATGCCCTTTCAAAAATTGCAAGAGGAAACGGCGTGCCACAGGATGGTATTTGATCTCTACCCATTTTTGGTTTTTTTCCAAGGCTTTGCAAAATTGGGCTTCGAAGACGGCCGCAATCGTCTCCACCAAATGTTGAGCACTAAAATAATACCCTTCAGGAATTCTCATGCGATAGGTCGAGTAGGGAGTATTGTCAGTTTTTGAACTCATTTTTTTCCCAATTTCAGGATCATGAGCGTCCAACTCTTTTTGCACTTTTTCGTTATAGATTGCTACGTCAAAAATGGTTTGATTTCCAGACACATTCTTGATTTGCGTAGGATGAATGATTTCTACCAAAGCCACTTCCCAATGAGCGTCGTGATCCAATTGGAAGGCCTGAGGTAATTTGGCCGTGAAACAACATAATTTGTTGTTGGGAAACACATCCATGGAACTGTCACTGGGTAACGTTAAATAAAATTGGTCATTCATAGTTCTAAGGTGGTTCTGGTGTCCGAGGAGTCACTCAAGTGGACAGAAGAATGATGTTCAAAGGGTTCCAAAAGAGGACTGGTATTGTGGTGACTGGAAGAAGAAGGTGGACTGGCGTTGCTCGTACTCCCGTGGTGGTGACTGTTGTGCGTCGTCGTCCTAAATTTCAAAGAGGGACTGGGTAAAAGATAACCGATGCAACTGCTAAGTAAAATGGTCCACAATTGTTTGTCTCCTTGTTGCAAACTTAAATTGGCAATAGCTGCTCCGATGACACAATACACTACAAAAATTTGGCAGAAAAAGACGATTTGATTTTTAGGCACACGTTCTCCGCACCACACCCAGAGCGGTTGTTTTTGTAATTCTTGAAGAGAAGAACTCTGTGAAGGAGTCGTTGAAGTCGTGGTTGCTGTGTTGAATGGCATGTTGTTGGGTTACTTCTTTTTCTTTTTATAGTCGACGACTTGAGAAGCAGCAATCCAAGAATCAAAACTAGGAGGATATCCTTTCCAACGTACTTTGACTTCTTCTACTCGACGTTTGCCTACTTTACGTGTTCTTTGTTCGAGAATGCTTTCGATGTCGTACAAGTCGTCTTCTTTTTTGGTCACTCGTTGTAACTCAGGCAAGTAAAATGTTCCTTTGAGCACTTCACCGTGCATGTCTTCCAATTTATAGACGGGAGGATCACGTCCACGCACGGGGGTAGTGACACGAAACAATTCGGTGGTCCAGTTAGGTAAATAACCTTTGTCAAAAGTACGTTTGGTTTTTCCGATGCGAACCCAATCACCCGTCTTTAACTCCAGCAAGGGTTTCTTCTTCTGAGGTGGTTTCCTTTTTGAGGTACCAAACAATTTATCAAACACGCTCACTTCGTTTTCAGGGCTGACCTCTTCGGGGGCACATCCGATGCTACGATGGTACGATTGATTGTACGCTTTGACCAAACGAGGTAACACGTCGATGTACTTGAGAGTATGTTGATGTGTAAAATATTTCCACATGCGTTCTTTCAAAGTTCTTTGAAAACGTTCCACGATACTGGCTTTGGTTTCAGGATTTTCGGTAGTAAAAAAATGAATCTGTCTTTGTTTCAATTCTTTTTGAAAAGCTTGATTTAGAAATTCGGTGCCTTTGTCAGTTTGCCATCGTAAAGGTTGGCGTCCACTTTGTTTCAAGACCAATTTTAAGGCCCGTACCAATTCGGTACTGCTTTTAGAGGTCAAAGGTACGACCCAAGCAAATTTGGAAAACACGTCGATGACACAAAACAAATATTTGTGACCACGATTGTAGGTTGCCAAATGAGAGACGTCGGCTAAATCGGCTTGCCATTGATGATCGATGCCTTCCACTTGGGGTGGACTTCTAGAAAATTTGCGTCGAATGGGTTTGTGTAACGTGTACGTCGATTGTTCTTGTAACCATTGTCGATCTTCTGGCAAACGTACACTTTTCAATTTACTTTTGGCAGCTCGATATAATTTTTGAACTCCTCCGTAACCAGCAGCATGGCCAGGATTGTAATAAATGGTAGCTAACAGTTTCTCCATGATTCCTCAAGAATAAGTCAACCAAGTACCAATGCTCTTTTCTTCGTGGGGTATCTTTTTGGATTGTTTACGTGTCCGACGAGCCACTGGTGTAAAAGAAGATGTTGTTTGAACAGGGGTCATCGGTTCTGTTTTGACTTCTGTCTTCACTTCTTCCTTTTTCTTTTCTGAGGGTAATGGGGTAGACAACATCTTTTTCATCCAACTTGGTGTGGCTAGCTTTTTCTTTTTAAGAGGTGGAGTTTGTAACTCTTCTTCTTCTTCTTTTTCTTCTTTTACGGTCATCCCTGTACCGGTGTCTGTTTTAGTGGTGGTGACTTTAGGTTCGCTTTTCATCATCGTCTTAAAATCTCTCAGAGTGGGTGGAGCTGTTTCGTCTACAGCTTTTTGGTGAAAGAGTTGTAGACGTTGTAAAAGTTGACCGTACCGTTGCGATTTTTCTGTTTGTGACAAATCGCTTCGTTCCATCAGGGTTTGTAATTCTTGTTGTAACTGGGACATCTCGTTGAGATTAGGATTGGGTGGTAAATGAGGTATCCGTTGTTCGTTCCAACGATGAAATTCCATCTATCGTTTGTAAGGTACTAAAGTCAGTTTTCGTCCTTCCATTTCATCCAAAGGTACCAAAAAGGTGTGGTCTTTTCAGAGAAGGGTGGTCCTTCTTATCTTCTTTTTTTTTGTTATCGCATGACACCTCCTAAAAGTGGTCCAGCAATCGTTCCTAACAAAGGACCCGCTATTTTTAACAACGGTCCTAACAGCATAGGTAGAAATCCTCCTCGTTGCACCAACATTTTTTTCTTTTGTTGAAGAGGTATTTTCTTTTTCACCATTTGACGAAGAACGTTCCGATGTTTACCTAATTTTTGTTTCTGTATCTTGGACAAAGGTACCGTTCCTTTCAAAACGTTCAAACAACATTCACCCACGGTATCGATGATTTCTTTGGGGGCTGTTTGAATGAGTTGTTTTCGCATGGGAGGATTGGATTTGGTCAGGACAGACAAGACGTCCCAATGTTTCGCCAGACGAGGTGGAAGTCGTCCTTTTTTGGTGGTTTTACTTTTCTTCTTTTTTTATGGAGGTGGTTGTGGTGTGCACGTTTGGGAGCCATCTTAGAGGTGAGGAGTAAGTCTGAAGTCTCTGGTAGGGTACCCTTCTATTTTATACTGGAACACGTCTCCACTGATTGTCTGCACGACGTACCAACTTCACGACAGGCATCACTCGACGTTGAGGTGTTTTAAAGGGATTAAATCGTCTCAATTCTTCTTTGGATAAATCCAACAAACTTTGTAACACGCCGGTTCTTTCTTGAACTTTGGTTTTAGGGGATGATACTTTGTTGGCGGCCGCTGCCATAGCCAAATCAGCCGATGTCGTCGAGGGTCCCGAAGTGGTGACTTTCGAAATAGGTTTCCATTTTTGCATCAAATTAGGAAACACTTGTCTTAAGTCCGGTTTGGCAGGCATCATCGTGAAGGGTGGTGAAGAAGACAAAGATGATGGGGACGAAGGAGAAGGAGACCTCGTCACGGTTGTTTGTCGTGGTGTCTTGCGGGTGTACGTTTGCGTCCTGGCCGCAGTACCTCTCTTGCGGCTCCTTGCAGTGGTGGTGGTAGGTGTTTTCTTCTTCTTGGCAGAACTTTTCTTTTTCTGGTGGGTGGTTTTCTTTTTCTTTGGACTTTTCTTCTTTTTGGGTGCTTTGGGTTTTTGGCTTGGGCATTAGGATCCCATTTCAAAAGGGAACGAATCATGACCCCTCCTAAAGAACCGCTACAACCAGGGGTTAAAATGATTTGTTTTTTAGTCCGTGAATCGATTCTAGGATCAGCTAGTTGTGACAATGCTCCTTTATGCTTTTGAAAAAAACGTTGAGTTTGATGAGGGATGTGAATGATGCCTTGCAGTAATTGACGTGCCGTCAAAGTAAACCATCGTAACACTTTTTTAAGACTCGTTTCTAGCAAATGAGCACGGACTTGTGCATTTTTTTCACGACTGATACCATACAAGGCACGAATCAATTTAGCCGAAGGATGAGCTTGAAAGTAAGTCATCTCAAAAGAGTGTTAGACAGAAATGACGTAGTGACTGTTTTTATAGTTTTTTTTCTTTCAAAAATTGGCTGAAGGGGACGTGTAAATGACAGGACCTCCTTCTTGACCCCAAGGGTGAAACAATTGGGCACGAAATCTCAAATAGTCAGGAGTGGTGGGTTTTAAGTCGATGAGTAAATACTCGTGAGGGGTTTGAGTGGCATTGTCGTACGCATAATTGAGCCAAGGAGCACCTAACTGTTTGGCTAACACTTGTATTTGAGATTTGTCTCTGGGGCTTTTAAACAAGACCACGTAATGAGTGTTCAGACTGATGGTCCGATGGGCTTTACTTTGTTGAAATAAATTTTGAGTAATGTATACAATACTAGCATTACGATGGTGTCCTTTTCGTGTAAACCAAAGTTTAATTTCTTCTTCGTCTTCTCCTAACATGTCGTCAAAGATGACCAGATGTGTTTGACTCACGTCAGACACGATCCCATCGTCTTCGCGAGGGATGCCTTCTACAAATGAAATGGTTTCTCCTTGACTTTCTTTCAAGACGGTTGCCACTCTTTCTAACACCACACGATACGTTGAGGTGGACGATCGAACAATTGAGATTTTTGTTCGATCAAACGTTTGACAAATTCGGTTTTGCCTGAACCACTAGGTCCAGCAATCAACATGTTAAATTAATGGCACAGATACAAAGCATTTCAACTTTGAAGATCTAACTTTTCGTCAATCACTTTGACTACAGAAGCAGACGAGGCAGTAGATGATGTAGCCATGACTGAGGTAGGAAGATTTTTGAGAAGAAGACAAAAGACTCAAGACATTTTATACGTTTCATACACGTTTATTTATTTTTTTTTAAAAAAACAAACCAACACAACAAACAAAAACATTTTTTTTTACAAGTCATGAAGGACAAAAATGCAGACCGAAAAAATGGTCAGGTACAAGATTAAGGCTACCACTAAAAGAATGAAAGTTCTATATAAAGAAGTCAATGTACAACATTCTGGTGTGCTAGGAATGGAAGGCCCAGGCACTGGTGGTAGTATTCTTCTGGTCTCTGTGGTGGTGGTAGAAGAATGAAATGTCTCTGACGGTAAGGAGGGGGTGTGTTCCTCAGAGGGTTGTATTTGGACGACGACAATGGTGTGGTCTTTCTCTGCTGTGTCAGGTTCTTCTTCCAGGATGGTTTCTAAGGTCATTTTTTTGTGTGACTTAGGTTCCCATTTCACTTTTGGACACTTAGTGGTGACGGGCCAGATCTTTGGCAAACTGTGGTACTTCGTGTAGCCAAACATCGAAACCAACACTTTTCCAGTCACGTACATCTTTCCAACCGGTAAGTTGTTGGTGCATCCAACTAACAAGGCACACTTCTTCAAACGTGTCAAGGCAAGATAAATTTTGACTAATGTCTTCTTCACACGGAGGTACCCCACTTGTGATGTTCATCACCACTCTCAACACTTTGAGTATAATTTGTCTTTCGTGTACCGATAAAGCATGAATGCTCATGTTTTTTTTTTTGTTTTTTTTTTTGATGGTTTATCAAAATAGTCCAAAACAACCACGGGTCCTCCAAAATAATCCAAGGCAAACACTTGTCCTCAAAAATACTCCACAACGAATGTCCTGGAAAACGAAATCCAAGAAAGGTAGTCACTAAGACACACACTGCATAGCGTCCAAAATTCAATGGAAACAGTTCTTGTATCAAGTCTTTATAATCCTCTAAGGTCTGAACACGATCGTTGACTTCCTTCCACGGAATACGTTTCACAAGTGAAGACCACAGATCAGGCATGGTGAGCTTTTATAGGGTGAGGTTCCTAAGGTGGGTATCTTTGGTGGTGGGTTTTTATATCCAGGTTCTTTTGTGATAGACTATTCCCGGGATTCTACAATGAAAGGTTTTCTCCAGAATCTTTCTTCTGACAGTTTGGAAGTAAGCATACCTTAAAAATCGAGAAATGACTTTGAGTTTGCGTTTCACTTGGATCTTGACAAACTCTCGGTAAATGCCTACTCGCACCTCCAAAGACAAACCACGAATGTGTTCTGGTAAAGTTTCCGATTTGGAAAGAAGTAACTCTCTTTTGTGTTCTTCACGATAGCGGTGATAGTTATTGTCCAGAATCAGATTTCTGATACGGTGAAAGTCACGGTAGTGTGCAAATCGAGGAATGACTTTGACTTTGCGTTTCACTTGGATCTGGACAAACTCTTTGTAAATGCATACTCGCAACTTCGAAGGCAAGTCACGAATGCGATCTTCTAAACTAGGGACAAAATACTGGTAAATGCGTTCTCGCAGCTCCAAAGGTAAACCACAAATGTATTCTTGTAAAGTATCCTCCGACATGTTTTTTTTACTTCTTCTTGGCATCTGGCTCATCGTACCCGTACTCTTCTGAGGCCACTAAAGGTAAGAACTGACAGTGCGGAGACCATCTGGCATGTTCAATGTAAGCTGAGTCGGTAGGCTCCCATTGGTGAAGTCTCACACCGCAACTGAAACATTGAACTTTATCTCCTTCTCCCAAGTAGATAAATCCAGATTTGGCTAAAGCTTTGTCAGTAGTGGATTGTAGTAGATATTTAGGCCACTTGTCTTTGACTGTCTCGAGTCGATTATCATACTTGGAATAACCAGGCAAAGCCACAGGTATCGTCAATTCTTTATGACATTCACAGGTACCTTTAGCATTCTTCCCAATAAAGAAGAAAGGTCGTCCTGCATCTCTAGAGGGACGGTGAGGCACACGTGCTGCATCGACGATCTCCAAGCGTACGGCATCCGTCTGATCGTGTGAATCGATGCTGTCAACGCTTACGGAATCCGTCTCGTCGCATGGCACTGCATCGCACTCCAAGTCGTAATGGTACTTGGAGTTCACACCACCAGATTTCTCCCTCGGTGGGTGGGTGGCATGAGTATTCTTATTCATCTTTGGTGGGAGGATGACAAAATGACTCATCTTTTTTTTCTTATTCTTGCTCGGTCAACGTTAAAAATCAGAATGAATGGTTAGGTTTGGAAGGGGTGCCCTTTTTTATACTGCAGATCGGCGTGTCCGTAATGTAAAGTGGTGTGGTCTGGAAGTCTCACTCGCTTCTGATACACGATTTGGTACACTTTTTGTAAAGGACGAGTGACAATTTGATGATTAGGTAACCGTACGATCTTGTGAGGTTCTAACGTGTGCACTCGAAAGTCTTCCACTTGTCCAGACAGCAAAGCATTTTTCAAAACCTCAAAGTTAACCACTTGGCTGGTTAGGGATGCCTGCTTGTTGCAACAGGAGTTCTGCTTCGTTTCGTTGTTTGGCTCTGTCCGACTGTCGAATGTTTTCCATTCTTTGCTCTCGTTCTTGTTGGCATACGTTCGCCCCACCACAATAGCCTGAGCCAAGCACATCTGGTCTTGAGTATTGTCGATTTGAACGACACTGCGTTTGGTACTTCGAATATCGTCCACCAGTAACGGTTTCCTACTTCGTCCACTTCCTCAAGGAGGGGAAACGTGAGTCAAGTAAAGTGTGGCCTTTCAATCGGTGATGGTAAACTTGTCGTTCGATTGTTGAACATATTCTATTTTGGACATGACTTTGTCTGGCGTTAATTCTGCCGGGGTGCTGAACTCGATCCAAACAGGACTCTTCAAATTGTCATGATGAATGGCCAGTCTCAGTCGATCGTCTTCTTTGGCTCCACATTGTCGTTTCAAGTTCATTAAGACAGAATCCCACAAATCGCTAATGAACCCCGCCGCTTTCTCGGGAGGTACTTTGGACTTGAAGTCTTTAAAGTGAACCGTGTGAGTGTAAGCTGTAGTTTTAAATTTTCGAGAAGTTATTTTTTCCGTCTCTCGAATCCGATAGTAATTTTCAGGAGGAGCCAAGGTAGTAGGTAGTGTTTTTTGGTCAGGGGTTCTGGTGTTGGTAGTGGTGCTGGTGGTGGATTTTGTTTTGGTTGGGTTAGAAGTTTGGGTTTCAGGTGCACTCATCTCCTCTTCGAAGTCACTAGCATGGACTTGAGCTAGTAGTTCATCTAGCGGTGTTTCAGGCGGTACGGAATGTCTTGGCTTCTTTGTTTCTTCTTCTTCTTCTTCTGTTTTCTCATGGCTTGGGCGTGATCTTTTCATCTTGAATTTTACTCTGAATCTGATTCAGTTTCACCCAGGGAACCTATATGTATATATAGACCTTCTTACCTTCAGAATCACTGGTCGTGATTGCACATTCAAACTGTGAAGATGGAAAAGTACTGCGCTCGAGATAAAAGTCAAGATACTTGCTATATCTGCCAAGAGAAAGGACATTGAGCTTCAGAATATCCACAACGTCAACAAAAAAGAGATTTTGGAATTGAATTGAATAAGTATGTCCATAAGGTGTATGATAATTATGCTGCTGACATACTTGGTAATGTCTATCATATGAAGTCTGGAAGGAAAGTCAAAGGAAATTTGAATTCATTTGGAATGATAACTATTAATGTTGCTGGTAAGGAAGGAAAGAGGGAGAAACATACAAGTCGAGGGAGATTTGTCTTTGAAGCGGTGAATGGAGTGGATCTACCAAGACAGAGTCAAGTGGTACATCTAAATGATGTACTTGATGATGATAGAATAGAAAATCTTCAAGTGATGACTGGTAGTGAACGAACATGTTTGCACAAACATGTGAAGAATGATAAAGAAAAAAGGAGAGTTAATTTTGGAAGTGCTAGAAGTGTGTTGTGCCAGTTTGTTGGTGAGACTGAGGAAAAAAATTTGGAAGTATGGCAAGGGCTATTCAGTATTTTGATTGTAATAAAGGAAGTATCTATAATTGCTGTACTGGGATTTATAAGTCGGTCTTTTCGAAGAAGTTCCAGAAAAGATTTCAAGCTAGATTGGAAGAGCCAGAGAAGAAGAGTCAAGGAACTAGTGGATTTGTGAGACCTGTGAAATTAACTGACTTGAATTCAGGATTATATAGTCGGATGGATTCCACTTGTGATGTGGCAAGATGTTTTGGATTAGATCAGCCTGAAGTTTACAGGATTTGTAGGCAAAGGCAGTGGATTCGAGATGCTAATGGACATTTTATTAAGTTGGAGTTTATCAATGAGAGTCCAAAAGAAAGTTATGAGAAAATTGTAGACAAGAATCTTCCTGAAGTGTCAGAACAAGAAGAGGATGAAATGGTGGAGATGGAAATTGATTGAAATGTATTGGATTTATATGAAATTGTTTGATTACCACGAGTAACATAATGTATATACATTGAATAAAATATAATTATTATTGATGTATATCTCTGAATGGTGTTGTGTGGCTTTTTATTGAATTTGAAAAAAATAATAATTATGTTCTCTCTCTCTTTCTATCGATCTAAAAAGTAACCTCTCTCTCTATCTGCTGTTATCTCACTGTCGATCTGAAACCCTACCATGTTTTCCATCGCGTCCGCGCGTTAAGCATATAAAGCGATGCGTTCGTCAGTGTAGTCATTCTCGTTGACTCGTCAAGATCTCAACAGATCAAGGTAAGTTTTGTGTTTGATATAAAAAAAAATTTAAAAAGTAAAAAAATGGATAGTGTGGTGTGTGTTTTGATATAAAAAAATTAAAAAGTAAAAAAAATGATTGTGTGTGTTTTGATATAAAAAAATTTTAAAAAATAAAAAAATGGATAGTGTGGTGTGTGTTTTGATATAAAAAAATTTAAAAAGTAAAAAAAATGGATAGTGTGGTGTGTGTTTTAATATAAAAAAAATTTAAAAAATAAAAAAAATGGATGGTGTATTTGTTGGATAGTATGTTGGCGTGATTTCATCCCTTTGTCATACCCTTTCGTCTGATAGCAGGTTTTTGGGGTTTTTAGGCAGCACACAAGGCATTTGGGATAGTGTGTTAGGTTTGGGTTTGGGTTTTGGGTTTATTTGAGTTTGTATATAAAAAATATAAAAATAAAAAAAAAAAAAATTTAAAATAAGTTACGAAATTTTAGTACTATTTTTTGTCTCAGTCAATTTTTTCCATTTTTTTTCCGGATTATTTTCAGTCTCCGCTAACGTCCGGTACAATTTCGGAAGTTAAGTGTTACTTTTAGTCTCAGCCAATTTTTTCCATTTTTTTTTCCGGATTATTTTCAGTCTCCGCTAACGTCCGGTACAATTTCGGAATTTTAGTGTTACTTTTAGTCTAGGCCATTATAATCTAATGTTCCGGATTTTTTTTCTAGTCAACGCTAAAGTCCGTGACGGTTCCCGAAGTTTAGTACAACTTTTAGTCACGTCCATTTTAGTGTTATTATGAGTTGGTTCCCTTGATTAAAGCTATTTATAACATAGGTAAAATATATGCAAATTTACTGACACCTCCAACATGATCTGAGGTATAGGTAATGCTTTATATATAACTCTAGGCTATATAGATATAGCCATCAGACGTACATGACGAGATTCGTCGCACACGTCTATAATTCAAATTCAGTCAGTAGATATAGCCACTAGGCAGAAGATCACTACACACGGCGTGTTGGATAGTGTAGTGTGGGGTGTTTGGATGGTAGATAACGTTGTATTCGTCACTACACATAGCGTGTTGATGGTATAGTATGGGGTGTTTGGATAGTAGATGACGTTGTATTCGTCACTACACACGGCGTGTTGATGGTATAGTGTGGGGTGTTTGGTCTAAGTAACCAGATTTAGAATGCACTATTAATATTTCCTACTTGACGTTTCCCGAAAGGCCAGGTTTCACATTTGCTCTTAGAACCAATGCATATTGTTATCACTAAAATGAACAAAGAAAAGAAGTTACACAATAAGCAAATTTTTTTCTTTTTTCTAATTGCCCTCTCAATTATTATTTGCTTCATTTATTTTCAGATTATTTTGATTTATTTTAAGATCACAATGGGATGTTAAAATGAAGATACAAAAATCTGTAGCATCACCATGCAATCCCTACCTAGTATGAGATTCCTCTGATCTTCCCCATCCCATTTGGATGTTTATGTTCGGGTGGGAACTCAGAACGAATTTAATATTTAAAAGAGAGGACATGGTAGCAGAATGGGGTAGTTGCCAAACACAGAGGCTGGCATAATAATGTGACCTTGTATCCATCCCAACCTACTTGAAATTGTTTCGTTACTTGTTTATCTTCTCATAGAAACCAATTAAACCATCAATTGTCGCTGTATCAGGCCAATATGCAAGCTTAAATTACATAACTCTCAATATACTTAACCAAACCTACATTGCTTGGTCACACGGTTCCAACCTCAAGACCTACATACCTACATGCTTTAATTAAACATCGTACTGATCACTTGATATTCATAACTCGGATGAGAAACACTAAAGCTTATCCAGTTGCCCTTGACCTTAAATGTCAAAGATTGCATGATTCTGTGATCAAATAAGCAAACAATTGGCACTTGTAACAATATTTAATAATATAATATGTACATGGTATGACAGTACTGGGTCAATTCTGTCTATTCTGTAATTTGGGTCTGTTTTTGGGGCTAAGCAAACAAATATTTTAAATAGCGTGCGTGAGAAGAAAAAACTATTCAGTTATCAGTTTCTAGCAAATAGTGAATCACTTGATACAGTATTACATAATTATGCTAGTCTCTGTGTTGGGCGACTACCCCATGCTGCTACCATGCCAGTCTCTGTGTTGGGCGACTACCCCATGCTGCTACCATGCAGTAGCAATGAGTTCAATCGTTTTGATAGGCAATATGACCTGACCTCCCACCCCAACATAAATGTCCAAAATAACTAAAGTTGGATGGGAAACTTCTGAGGAAACTCCGACTAATCCCTACCATATCCTAATTTTTCTCTCGTGAGTTTAAGTCAGAACCATATATAATTATGGAATATATATATATATATATATATATATATATATATATATATATATATATATATATATATATATATATATATATATATATATATATATATATATAGCATATACATATGAATACAATTAATGAACCATACATATCCATTATTACTGAGACAAATAAAACGTTATATCCCATAAACATGTACATCTTAAAAACACATATTTACCTAAAAACAAGAAATTTGTAGATATCTATCAAACATATATACTTGGGGGCTCCAGGTGAAATATAAATCATCTAAACTGGCTCACCGCTTTTCTTCTTCTTGCTAATAATTTTTTTTTTATCAATAGTAAATAACTAATTTTTCTACAATGTCAACCTTGGAGAATACGAGAAAAAATTCGTCAGAGTGGCCCCTATAGGCAGATACCATCCCCCCCCCCCGGCATCTCTTAACACATCTCGAAAAATTTGGGATTATAATAGGTGGAGGTACTCAGTTTAATCCCAGACTCAAGAAGAGAAAGAATTTTTTAAAAACATCTATTTATAACAATAATAATAATAAATGAACCAGGCATTACTTTAAGTTCATAATCTCCTGGCAAACTATAGTTAGTTTCTCAAACTCATTTTATACTCGCGTATATTTGTATCCACTTAGGTGTCTAATGCCTAATTTCCACGTACAGCATAATGCATATTTTTCTCACACAAGGTTCAGTATGCTTTTCCTGGAACGTTAACTTTTCGGAAAAACTGAGCATTTGGCCGTCAATTTCCTCTAACCATTGCCATACATTTGTAATATCCCAGTCTTTATCTTTGACATTTTCACACACACACAGATGCAGACTAGTTGTATGACATACTTATCTGACATATCCATCCATTTACTGCTGCTACTCTATTGGTGACCTGGCGGCACTCACTAGCACAAATAGGATGCAAATTTCAGGACTTCTCCTGATCAGAAAAAATAATAAACGTAGTTTATCGCAACTCTGTCACTTCTTTCAATTAATTAATATATTATTATTATTATTTGTATTATTATTACAGAGTTGTACATAAGTGGATCAGAAACGATCAATCTTGTGTGGGAAACGATGGTGTCCTACACAGCTTTGCTGTCGAGGACAACTTCCTTAACCCGCATCTAATCTTCTCCCAAAATCTTAAGGTGGCTCACGGAATTATCAAATGGCTTGCCAGTGCAAAGTGTCCACTGACAGACAGGTAAATTACAACTTAGCTTTTCAGTAACACTTTATTTCGTGAATAAGGTCTACGTCATTCAAAAAGGAAGCAATATGGCTAGCAGTTGTAGGTGATAACTCCAATTATGACAAAATGTATCACGAAATTCGCCATCTTGTAAAAACACTCTCATTCGAGACAAGTTTTGCATATAATCTTACAATAAACCAAATGCCCGATTTGTTTCTAATCCTTTCAGTTCTTTAAAAAAAAAGACCTCATTTCGATATTAATGTACTAGTATCATCTGAAATCAAATGTGCAATGGAATAGTTCGTCAAAGAATATAGTTATCTTTGTGACTCCATGAAAATATAATCCTCACTAGTCGTTTCTAAAACATCCATTGCTTACTGCAGGCGAATTCTTATCTTTCTAGGCAGTTTGTTTACTTCGAAACGTAATTTAAAGTCAACATTGCAGAAAAAGGCAACCTGAATATATACGATTTAAACAGTCATAAAGGAATTGTTACCTCGAGTTTTAAAATGTTTATCACTTACTCAGTCTTGGGTTAACTTACTGTCATATCTTTAATTTACTTAAAACAAAAACTTTTTTCGTCCATACGACTTTTACAGGGTGGTGCGAGGGACAAGCTGTTCCTATCAGCAACTGGAAAAAGCCTGGATCTCGTTGCTCTGAATATCAACAGAGGAAGAGATCATGGTTTGCCGCCTTACGGGGAGTACCGGAAGTTCTGCAGCCTTTCGTCTCTCACGGACAAGTGGAATAGTCTGGTGGACCATACACCGGAAGTGAGGGAACTTCTGGAAAATACTTTTGAGTACGTTAAATGATATAACAGAGCAAAACTGAAAGAGAGATTATTTCAGAATTGTCATAATACATGAAATTCTTCAGTTACTCAAAAACAAGAATGTTCATTTGAAAAAGGTAGATTTAGCAAAGTTAAGCCAATCTAAGATCAGGCTTATATGCTGCTTGGTTTTAACTTGAGTGAGATTTTCTTTTATATTTTTTTAAGCTTCATGCAGAACTTGGTCACACTTTCAGACTGACATTATATCAAAAAATAATTATTTATTATTATTAATATTATTATTATTATTATTATTATTATTATTTCATATTTCTATTCGACAAAAGCAATCCAGCCGACATTGACTTGTTTCCTGGTGCTCTTTCTGAAACATCAAAGGTCGGGCTCTTAATTGGACCAACGTTTAGTTGCATACTAGGGTTACAGTTCCAAAAATTATAATATTCTGACCGCTATTGGTACGAATGGAGACCACCAGAGGGCTTCAAGGAAGGTAAGCTCGAGTTAAATGAAAGTAGCATGCAAATTTTTTGCTGAGAATTCTACGCATGCGTAAATGCTGTACAGTTAATTTTTCTTAATTATGTTATTTCTGTCCGTCTGTTTATTTTTCTTTCTGTCTGTCTGCGCTGTATAAAGTGAATCTTTACAGTTTTTTCTAATAAAATATATTTAAAAATAAAATGATTGGTGCCAAAAAATATGATTGTCTTAAAATACATGTAATAACTACAATTAGAAAGATTGGATTCAGTGCATGTCTATGCAAGGTTAGGGAGATGTAACCATATTGAAATCTGCCCAAGGTATCGTCAACATATTGTTATGTTATACAACAAAATTATATTTTTCTTGCGGGAAGAGCGATGGCTAACTGGTTAGCGTGTAGCACACAAAATTAGTGGGTTTCTGGTGCGAATCCCCCCTCCCTCACCCTCTGAGATATAAATTGATTTCTACCAATGTTTTGTTTTTGTTTTTGTTCCAGATCAGCTTAAGGCAATTCGGAAAGTTTCACTATCAAGTATATTGTGTGCATATATCAAAGGGCTCAAACACGTACAAGCTGACTCCTTCATGCAAGAATCACATGAGTAATTTTTATTGAATTTTCACTTTCTCTGATCGGCTGTCCGTCAGGATGTTTCATTCTTTGTCTCTCTCTCTCTCTCTCTCTCTCTCTCTCTCTCTCTCTCTCTCTCTCTCTCTCTCTCTCTCTCACTGTATATGTGCCTCTGCCTGTAATTTGTATGTATTCATACATGCATGCATTCATGTGTCTATGTATTTATGTATGTATATGTTTTGTAATATTATAAATCTGTCCAGCTGTCCATCAATATTTGCGTGTATAATGAACATCTGGGCGGATATATGGCTAGATAGATGGGAGGATGTATGAATGTATATGCCCATATGATATATATGAACATGTACATTCATATATATATATATATATATATATATATATATATATATATATATATATATATATATATATCGAGAGAGAGAGACAGACAGACAGAGAGGAGGAAACAAACATGACAAAAAAGCACGGTGCAGCAAGTTAGAGAAATTGGCCAGGCGCTTTCGAGATCTACGGGTTCCATTTTTTCATGGCAGACAACACAAACAAATAACCATTACAAACTAAAACAAAAGTAAACAAAATATCTCTGTACAAACTAATTTGTAATTGAAACCAAAATCAAAGTCTTTAAATACTAGTATATCCTAGTATCCAAGTATTAGACTATTCTATTCGTTTAGATCACACATCCTCCTCTGTTATCAAGAAATAGCACTTTCCACTCAGTGTAGTGTACACTTGTAACTTTATATATTAACCTCTATATGCCTTGATTGCTATCAGTGGAATCCGGAGTGACTGTGTATTTAGATGAGAGTTAATTACTAGGTCGACACGAGAATGTGTCTGCTACGCACGAAAGTCGAAATACTACTATTTTCCATCCTTTTTTGGTGATGTACGTTTAGTCAAGAAGGTATATATATATATATATATATATATATATATATATATATATATATATATATATATATATATATATACCTAATACCGTTCTATATTTCTTGTGTACATATTTCCAGTAATCCATCAGTGCCCTGTCCTGATATCCCAAAGGTAGATCTGACCCCTTGGACATCTTAAACCCACAGAGTTAGATCGTCAAGTGGTAGCAGCATCCGAAACTTCGTTTTAAACATGTAAACTTCACTGAAGCTGACAAGGAATTTCAATTCGTTTCGAGAAACAACATAATTAATTAAATTATTTAATCTTCTGATTGAATTATCGTTTACATTATGTTTCTAAATTTAAAATAATTTTAAATTTGAATTATATCAACTTATCCATTTAATTATTGCATCGAAATCATGTTTCCTTTAATAAGGCAAATTCTTCAAGCCTTCAAAATGGTTTGCTATTCTGGTATGCACTGTATCTCTCGGCTCATATATTAGCTTGTAGAAGAGCAAATAAATTGTCCATGTATTTTATGTGAAGCATACATAGTTTTATTTAATCTTTCTCATCCTTTCTATCTGTCTATCTAAAATAGCGACCAAAGGTATTGAATGTGGAAACAACGTACAGGAATGGACAGAAATATAATGATCATAATAATTCTTCATCTTGATAAGTATCCGCAACAGAATCTACAGAACTTGCCCAGATTCATAAGAATTCCTCCCCTATAAAAGTCCTTGCATGACAGGTCGCACAAACCGCCCTATATGACGTGTATTGTATATTTATAGCTTTGATTATCCGAGCTGGTGGTTTTCTATAGTGTTTGATAAGGCTACGCATATTGCATTATTTGTTTTATGGCACAATTTTAAGACATGATTACATGCGTTGTGGTTTTCTATAGTGTTTGATAAGGCTACGCATATTGCATTATTTGTTTTATGGCACAATTTCAAGACATGATTACATGCGTTGTGGTTTTCTATAGTGTTTGATAAGGCTATGCATATTGCATTATTTGTTTTATGGCATAATTTCAAGACATGATTACATGCGTTGTGGTTTTCTATAGTGTTTGATAAGGCTGCGCATATTGCATTATTTGTTTTATGGCACAATTTCAAGACATGATTACATGCGTTGTGGTTTTCTATAGTGTTTGATAAGGCTACGCATATTGCATTATTTGTTTTATGGCACAATTTCAAGACATGATTACATGCGTTGTGGTTTTCTATAGTGTTTGATAAGGCTACGCATATTGCATTATTTGTTTATGGCACAATTTTAAGACATGATTATATGCGTTGTGGTTTTCTATAGTGTTTGATAAGGCTACACATATTGCATTATTTGTTTTATGGCACAATTTCAAGACATGATTACATGCGTTCTAATACCTAGAGGCTCTATTTTCACTAAATTTCTCAGCATTTGTCTTTAGATTAAGATTTGAAATGATCTTCCGTATCATACTTTTAAAAATATGGGGAGGTTTGAAAGGGTAGGATATAGAGATAATGTCAAGTATGAAAACTAAATCCAAAGTTATAAAGTTGTCACCGTATCACATTTTTATTCCTTAGAAAAAGGTTCAGAAAAGCCTTAAAATTTTACCAGGGATAAAGTTTTAGAGAGAATTCAACACATTGTGGCTTAGTTTTAGTCTCTGGTACCTTTTGGTTGTTTAGTGACCAAATAAAAATGTAATTGGTACAACCAGTACTTATAGAAAAGGTATATCTATATGAAAACCTCATTGCGATGAGGAATATAGGTCATTTTTAACGAAACTGTTAGCCGATAGACAGTCTCTATTTCATCTGATGCAATCAACGTTTTTGCCAATTTGAGTGGGCTATTAATTATGTTAACATACGGGCAAGATCGGTTGGTAAAAACATTTGGTGTACTCAGACCTAATCTTGCATCCTTCTTTCAAGTATTCAATGCTTTAGTCGTTGAACGTATCAAAATTAATGTTTCTAAGTATTGGGATTAAATGTTTACATATTATTTGCATTTATTATTTACTCCTAGAACACGATTAACAGTCTACAAGAATATTATGATTATCAAAAGAAACGGAACTAAAGGGATTAACACCGAGTAAGTCACCTCTTTAAACAAACAAGTAAGTCGAAATGGCGACTTCTAATTAATTAAATGCCAGTGATGACATAATAGCAAAATTTTTAATACGAAAACTTTGTTCAATCAAGTGATCTAAATACATGTGTCAAACACAATTTTCTAAACGGCATATTTGATGGATGAGTAAATTTACGACCAACTGTAGCAGGATGAAACCGGGTTGGGATTGGAGTTAGTGAAGACACCGAAAGCAATTTCGTGAATGAGATGCTTATTATAATGTAATTGAACGGTGAATGAATCTAACACCGTACTCGTGCGCATAAAGTCCAACAATGGATTTAACAGAATGATGCGCACCGAGTTCAACAACTGATATAATAATATAGTTCCTAAATGGAACTAATCAGAACATGTAACTTCAACTAGTAATCAAACAAGAATAAACGTATTGAACTTATAAACAAATATGATTGATATATGGATCTATCACCATGAATGACCAATGTATAGAATTTATACACAAATATGAACAATGTATGCTCCTATCACCAAGGGTGATCAAAGTAGAGAATTTATACACAAATATGAACAATGTATGCTCCTATCACCAAGGGTGATCAAAGTACAGAATTTGTACACAAATATGAACAATGTATGCTCCTATCACCAAGGGTGATCAAAGTAGAGAATTTGTACACAAATATGAACAATGTATGCTCCTATCACCAAGGGTAATCAAAGTAGAGAATTTGTACACAAATATGAACAATGTATGCTCCTATCACCAAGGGTGATCAAAGTAGAGAATTTGTACACAAATATGAACAATGTATGCTCCTATCACCAAGGGTAATCAAAGTAGAGAATTTGTACACAAATATGAACAATGTATGCTCCTATCACCAAGGGTGATCAAAGTAGAGAATTTATACACAAATATGAACAATGTATGCTCCTATCACCAAGGGTGATCAAAGTAGAGAATTTGTACACAAATATGAACAATGTATGCTCCTATCACCAAGGGTGATCAAAGTAGAGAATTTGTACACAAATATGAACAATGTATGCTCCTATCACCAAGGGTGATCAAAGTACAGAATTTGTACACAAATATGAACAATGTATGCTCCTATCACCAAGGGTGATCAAAGTAGAGAATTTGTACACAACTATGAACAATGTATGCTCCTATCACCAAGGGTGATCAAAGTAGAGAATTTATACACAAATATGAACAATGTATGCTCCTATCACCAAGGGTGATCAAAGTAGAGAATTTGTACACAAATATGAACAATGTATGCTCCTATCACCAAGGGTGATCAAAGTAGAGAATTTGTACACAAATATGAACAATGTATGCTCCTATCACCAAGGGTGATCAAAGTACAGAATTTGTACAAAAATATCAATAATGAACGTCTCATCCACAAGTAGGATCTATGTATTATTGATTTTCGCTCATATAGTGATATTGAATTATTGATTTCACTCATATAGTGATATTGAATTATTGATTTCACTCATATAGTGATATTGAATTATTGATTTCACTCATATAGTGATATTGAATTATTGATTTCACTCATATAGTGATATTGAATTATTGATTTCGCTCATATAGTGATATTGAATTATTGATTTCACTCATATAGTGATATTGAATTATTGATTTTCGCTCATATAGTGATATTGAATTATTGATTTCACTCATATAGTGATATTGAATTATTGATTTCGCTCATATAGTGATATTGAATTATTGATTTCACTCATATAGTGATATTGAATTATTGATTTCACTCATATAGTGATATTGAATTATTGATTTCACTCACACAATGGTATTGAATAACATTGATTCAAAAATGGGACATATGTATCTCGTGGCGTCCAGTTGACGATCACGATGTATTTCCGGTTTCACAGCTCCCGTCGAATGGTCAAGGAGCCAACACGCATGGCCCACCCCTCCCAGTCTGCCGAAGGATCCCTCAAGAGCCTCCTTATTCAATACTGACACGTTGGTCACGAAGCTTTAGTACTTCACTGCGAGTAAACCAGCAACGTCACCATCGACAGCAGCATACGGGTTGCACGAAACCCAACAGAGTTCTACGACTCTCCGTCACAAAACAGCTCTACAGCTGAAGATTGCTCCCGTAAAGTGGACAGCTTCTTGAGAAAACTCGTTTTAATGTGATTATACATAGAGAATTCATTCTATAAGTACCCTGGCGGTGGTGAAAATACGCAGCCAGAGAACTCATAGTAATCGGGTTTCTTACTGCAGGCAGTTTGCTCGTCCAGCGCTGGATGAACCGAACTAAGTATGTTGAAATAACTAAAGCCGAAAAATAAAGCATCCTCGGGTAATGCTGTGCGCGGAAACACCCGAGTACATTTTCGTTCATATATAATATATTGACGTTAAGTACACACAATTCCATAACACCAACCTTAGCCATTTGGACCAATGCATTTTGAACAGCATTTGAGCACGAGAATGTACAGTAATCCTACAATAAAATATATAATGGAGGTTAGCCTGTCTCTATCCATTTTATTTCGGTTTTGACTCTACAGTCAAGTCAAGTAATTTTTATTTTGTGTTTGCACATACTAAATAAAATAAACACAAGCTTTTTCGACGGAATAGTAAACACGAATTCATACAGCAGTTACAACATACAAAATGTTCGACAACACAATCACATGTTCACAACACACGTCTCAACAAAACAATCAAACTACACACAACCACAGCAACATACCCACAAACAGTCTTATTTAAATTTTAAAAAATCAACACCCGACCCCCACACCAACAAAACAGACCTTTTGAAGCCACAAACAAATTCATAAAATCTACAGTTATGCTTTTCATGTCTCCTGCCACTCTCAGATCCAATAATCAATTATCAGAGTTAGTCATTGTCATCCAAGACTGACTGACAATTATCAGCATTGTACACTCTAGTATTATCATCCTATGTCCAGTCAATACAAATAGATTTGGCAAAAATGAAAATGACATGAAACTGCAATATGACAGCTGAAAAAGATTCAGAAAATATGTTGGAATCATATACAAAGTATATATACACAAAACTACGTACGTGTTTTGTTCCGAGTCGGCGGAAAGAACGAGTCTGATACGGTGTAGGTATACGTCGAGGCCGTCAGGTCAAGACGTATTCATAAGCCATATCAAGCGAGTTCTTTGTCTAAGAACAAACCACGAATATGGTTTGTATTCATTACATAACCCTTTTACGCTTTATAAATATGTATGAATGGAATTCGAAATGAATTGGGATTTATGCAAGTTCGATTCACTGCGTCCAAAAATATATTCGCGCAGACGTCAAAGAAGACTCCTAAGTAATTCCAATCTGGGTGTGTGATACGGAAATATGGATTAAACAGCTGTATCGAAAGTCATATCAGCCATGTAAGATTAAATGGATATGTAATAAAAAGGAAATTTCTGATTCATATTTCAAAACGTTTTATATTTTGCTCTCACCAAGAGAGCTAGAAAGTTCAACGTCATGCTCATTAAATTTTAAATGCGATTCGCCTGTCTTTCAAACAAAAACATGGAATAATCTTTTTTTTCATGTACAATTGAGGAAGAATAATTTGTTTGATCTCATCTTTATTAGTTTCAGTGAC
This sequence comes from Margaritifera margaritifera, assembly GCA_029931535.1. Classification (NCBI taxonomy): domain Eukaryota; kingdom Metazoa; phylum Mollusca; class Bivalvia; order Unionida; family Margaritiferidae; genus Margaritifera; species Margaritifera margaritifera. Next base: position 574,643 of record JAQPZY010001390.1, on the reverse strand, counting down.
AACTATTCTAGACCATATTTGTACTTCATCTGAACCTTCAACCTGAAAATTAAAATAAAAACTTTTCTTTCAGATACACTCATAGTTGCTGTGCTACAGAAGTATTAGAATATATATACTAGTTCTTCAAAAACCTTAAGCTTGATTACAACAATAATTTGAAATAAATGACTGAATAACATTATTTTACAACTATACTAGGATCCTGAAAGTACAGTTTCTTACACAAGTGTCAATCAATTGTGGAACAAAAATAAACGTGATACGAAGATAATAAAATACTCTGAATTGAAACTTTGGTTAACAGAAGAATCTACATACACATTAAACACAAAACATTACAGAAAAATGGACTTTTAGGATGTGTTTTTAAAATTGTATTGTAATTTTATTCAAAGAGAATATATACTGCAAAAGAAATGTCTTGAGTTGTTACTTTTGTGGGTTTTTGGGTTTTTATTAAGTATGAGTAATATATTCACACACACTCGCACACACACATTTTATAATCTACAATCTCTCTCTCTCTCTCTCTCTCTCTCTCTCTCTCTCTCTCTCAACACCGCTAGATTGTTAAATTATCTCTCTTTGTCTGTTTCTCTCTCTCTCTCTCTCTCAGACACCGACTAGCTCCATATTACATTCTCTCTGTCTGTCTGTCTGTCTCTCTATCTCTCTCTCTCTCACACACACACACACACACAGAGGTCTTGGCTGACTGTGAAAAAGGACCATTCCGGTTTTGGAAAAAAAATATAGACTTGATCTTTGGGTGTTTCTTCATAGGATATATTTCACTCATAATATTATATGTGGAGTTTAGTTTGACAGTTGTGAAAATTAGTTTTTTTCTGTTTTCAAAACTTGCACAAACTCACAACCTTATCAGCTGTAATATTTTCCAGTGCGTGTCTTAAATCTAATGCACGATTTTTGTAACATTGGAATAAAGTAGATCAGTATCAGATTGGTTACAGAAAAGAATTGTAAGACCTTATGACCTTAATCTGCCTCAGATAAAATTCAGGCGTCGTTCAATATAGGAGCAATTTTACACCGTGCCTTACGTAAGCTAGTTTATCAAGTTTCTGGCATATCATAATAAATTGATGAATGAGAACTCCGCCTGACTTGATACTTCCGGTATGGGGCGCAAGGTTTTAGTGAGAAGCTTAAATTTAGGAATAGCCCCAATTCTAAAACTTTCCTCTTGAACTTCATACAAGATTTACAAAGGCTAAATTTCTGGATATTTCTGACATAGGATGCTCCCTTATCGCTACAATCCTGCCAAAAATGGAGGCCTAATGTTAATTTCCCCTTGTCTCTATAATTACCCATCATGTGAAACCTATGGACACCAGGAGTCCGATTGTCACTATTAATCGGTAATATTTCTCCTATTCGATGAGTGATATATCTATCTATATCTTAACCCAATATCTACCGGTACCTCTCTCTCTCTCTCTCTCTCTCTCTCTCTCTCTCTCTCAATTCTGCATTTTCATATCAGTTAGAAATCATCTATTCCCGCCCAAACTAACATAACCTGAACTGATAGAGATAAGTAAGAGCAGGGCATGGAGTACTTGGTTATTCCCAGTAAAGGTGGGAAGTAGAGGCTTTCCTGATCAATCGGTCTGGAAAATGCTCAGTGCTCTAGGGATAACAGGAAGAAGGAAAAAAACGCAAAGTGGCGATTCAAGCACTGGAAAAAACTGCTGAAAGAGCGTCCATCTGGTTATGAATGAAGCATGAGGACAAGAATTGGCTGCCTACCACCAACAGGTAGTCACTGATCAACTCTGCCACCCCTCCATCAGGAGGATGTTCCCGGAGAAGGGGCGAAACACCCACTGATAGATGTTGATGGTGCAGCAGTGGATACACTGCACTACAATAGAGTTACATTGTTACCATTTCTAACCAGACAGACTCAACACACACGATAAACCTATGAACCAATTTTTAATGCCATTTCTGTAATGGCGGCCTAATGGTAATTCCCATTGTCTATATAATCCTCATACCCTCATAGGATTTCCGTTAGAGGCCAAACAGACCCATCATGTTAAACCTATGGATGTGTTTTAACATATAATTTCCTATTGTCCCCAGAATCACACAAAATGGAGGCCTAACGTTAATTTCCCATTGTCCCCCATGTACCATTTCTGTAATGGCGGCCTATTGTTAATTCCCATATTCCCTATAATTCTCAGACCCTCTTAGGATTTCAGAGTCCAAACATACCCATCATGTTACAATGTTACATTTCCCGACCGAAACATACCCATCATGTTACAATGTTACATTTCCCCGCCGAAACATACCCATCATGTTACAATGTTACAATTTCCCACCAATAAACAATGGTGGCCAAATGTCAAATTTCTGTTTGGGTCTAGAATCGTTTTTCCCTGTTTAACATAAGAGTCCCGTTTGGGTCCTGATCGTCATCCTATACTACTTTGGTACGTGAAAATAACAAACGACAAGGTTTAAACAATCGGAAATTGCACGGGAACCTTCACATCCAGAATATTATTTAGATTTGTTTGATACATATTTCAACAAGGGTCTATGCGAATTTTGGCAGCTATATTGTTTAGAAGAGGGTAGATTATCGGGCAATAACCAATATGGTGTATTAATTAACAGTCGTGACAATCATTTGGTAGTGAAATGAAAACATTTCATTGACATCTATGACAACAAAACACATATGGTCAATTGTTTGAGTTAGAGCAATAAACCTTGAAAGCTCCATCACTCGAAGGCTGGAATGTTTCTTTTGCGAGAACTGAAAGTGATTTCAATAGACTTCGATCTAGTCAGGAAGAAATGAACACCAGAATAAGCTTCCACAAAATGATGCTTCTCAGCATTTGGTTTCAACTTTTCAAACAGTTCTTATTAGCTTTCTGGGATATGGATGTTTTTCTTCACTAGCTGATCAGTCAGCTATGATACACTCGCACTGCAGAGCAAGGTTATTTTGTCAGACTGAACTTCATTTTCAGGTCAGATTTAATACCACCAGAGAGAGAGAGAGAGAGAGAGAGAGAGAGAGAGAGAGAGAGAGAGAGAGAGAGAGAGAGAGAATTTAAATAAATTCCATGGTACGATGCTGTCAATTACTTCTACTGTCCTTAAAAAACGAATGCTTGGAAAATATTTCACCAACACCTTATATTGGGTTTATATGGTGTCTTTAATTTGGGTTTAATTTAGGCCTTATATAAATAAGCGAAAGTTAGACAACAACAAACACTAGCGGTTATACGGTAAGGAGAACTTATCAAGATGCTGTGAGATGGGATCTGCGTGTAGACTCAGTGTGCGATGCAGATAATTTTCTGGTGTATTTTTCTGGTCATAGACTAGAAGAGCTTATGCGAGGGCTTGTATTTAGTCTGTCATGTGTCCGTCCTTCGTCCGTCCGTTAGCACAAGTTTAGGATTACCACAAAACTGTACACACACATTCATCCAAAGTCTATTTGGTCCTAAATCAAAATGATACCTCTCGAACATCTAACATGGCTGAAACGGTGGACATCTTGAAAGTCGTGTGATTGCTACAAAACGCTGTATAGTTGGTTCCAAATAAAAATGTTGCCAATATGGTCGCAAAAGCGGTCATCTTGAACATCGTGTTATCGCTTCTCCTCCCTGATGGATATTGATATCGACATGGATGTTTACTAAAAAATAAAACTGATACCCCTTGGACATCCTACATGGCCATCTTGAACGTCTTATAATGGCTGCTCTTCTTGAATAAATATCTTATGACATGGCTTTTTCACTCAAAGACTTCTTGTGATGTCAAGTAGGTCACAAAGGAAAAGGTTGCATCGGACATCCAGTAAGACTTCTTATAATGTCTAATTGGTCTTAAATTAAAATGGTGTTAATCAGACCTCATATTTTACAGCCATGGCCACGGTGGCCATCTTTTAAATCTAGTTATTGCTCTTTCTACGTAATATCTAGTCGTAGCATCATGGATTTTCAATAAAAGACTTGTTGTGCTTCATTGTTGGTTTTAAATGACAATGATGCCAATCAGACCTATAAAATGGAGCCCATTGTAGCTTTATTGAAAATTCTGTTATAGATACTTTTCCTGAACAGATGGTCCTATACGCATGGGGTCTTAACCAAAACGCCTTTCACTATGTGTAGTGGGTCTTAAATGAAAGCGATGTCAATGTGACCTACCGAAATTTAATTGTCAGAAAGAAAAAGTACTCCAATTTAATATGGAATCACTGCTATTTCGAATATAGAAGAGAATATAAAACACACACACGTGTGTACTATTTACACGTAAATGCAAGGAGTTATCTCTGCATATTTGAGAATTGTATTAGGGCTTCATATCTCCTTAACCCCCGTTTGAGTTGTCTTCATGAAACTTGTTATGCTCTTGCATCATGTATAGACAGTGTGTCTTGTATAAAAATGTGGATTCTGTCTGATCAGCATTTTGAGGGTTATCCTCATTTTCAAAAACAAAACTTGTATCCGTCTGTTTTTCAGACGCTTTCTGTGTTTTGAATTGAAGATCTAGTTTATTAAAAATATCCACGTAATGATATTAATGTTGATAATAACATCTTTGTTCATAATGGAACTTTCAATATGTCGATGCATCTGCTTCAATCATACTTGCTTATGAAGGGAAGAACGTTTGACTAAAAGACTTCATCACACATATTGTTATTTGTTTTCGGGGAAAATATTACAGGTACTATAAAAATATGAGTATGGTTTAAAATGTCTTAGTTAATAACGAGCACAGTCTCAACGTCGCTGCTCTTTCTCTCTCTCTCTCTCTCTCTCTCTTTCTGTCTGTCTGTCTCTGTCTCTGTCTCTCTCTCTCTCTCTCTCTCTCTCGGGCGCTCGTGTGCGTAAACCAATTCGATAACTCGGTATATTGCATTTTCATTTTACATTTAGTTGAAAATGAACCCTGTAGTTCATGATAATTCTACATTTTTGACTTTGAGATGCGGGCACCCACTTGTTTAGCTCTAATCTTTAATCCTTATCTGTTTCTATTCGCCCCTTTCTTATCTCTGTTATTCTCGCAGTTTAATTGTTCCTTGCTTTAATTGTATTTAATTTAGAATGGTGACTGAACACTCATTTGTAGTTGTTACTAATTTTCCCGGAGAGCAGTTTTTTACGACTTTCTCTCTCTCTCTCTCTCTCTCTCTCTCTCTCTGTGGCAAGCAATAAATACATTCAACACCAAATATACTTATTATACAGTTAATTCAATCTCTTTAAAATCGAGATCCACTTATCATAATTAATTCTGACAGGCACCGATAGAAGTTTATGTTCTGCCGAACTTTTGAATTCCCTGTTCACTTGCTTTTTTTGTAACCTAACAGAATAAGTGTTGCATTTTGCATTACTGAGAATTTTCTCGTTAGAACCGATATTTTCTAAATTAAGTTTGTTTACACTTTCATAATATGAAAGCTGCAAGTTGATTGTGGAATCGATATGTCAACAGAACATTAACTCGTATCGGTGTAGATTAGATTACACGAGTATGCTTGGTGGTAATGTGGAGGGGCTTATCTTTAATTCCTCTTCGAGGTGTCTCATTCCACACCATGATGCGTGAACAAACGAACAAATGTGTACGGTAGGTGATTAAAATTTGTTTATCATGTTTATATCCATATTTAGATGTTATAAGCATATCTTTACACTATTTGGTTGGTTTTGGGCTGTTTAAAATCTTTTGTAACTTCCTGGACTTCGATTTCTGGAGTGCAACCCTTGTTAGCACGACAATGCAAACAATAAAATTAAGAACCTGCTTGACCTAAAGAAACGTAATAAGTTGGTCGTATTTCTAATAATATGTGGACATAGGCAAATGGGATTTAATATGAATAACTACATGTATATGTATGAATAATGACCTAATTAGATTTTTTTAATGACCTGGTTAGATTTTTTCCCATTTAACCATTACGTTTCTTTTAAGCTTTATCAGGTTTCCAAGTTTTGGGGACTTTGACATTTCTTATCTGCGGTAGGGGCATACATGTTTTACAAATACTGTAACTTGTACAATTTTATAGAGCAAAAACATTTAGCAATGAAAACACAGTTGCAACAGTTTTATATCGCTTATAAGTGGAATTCACTGTAACGATGATACAGCATTATTATTTACAATACAAATCTATTTATATTTTCTTTCTTTTCTAGTACCATACCGTTCTGGATCAGTATGTATTTTTATAAGAGTTTTTATTATTGTTTTATTCTTAATTTTACATGTTAAGTAAAAATCATCCCTAACACCAACAGATAAACCGCTTAACTAGGAAACTGATTATACTTATCAGCTAAATTTACGCATATGTTGAAGACATGATTGGATTCTCAGGCTGCATAAATAAGTTTAGTGGGACATTTATTCAAATTTTGTGCTTGGTGGAAATATCTGAATTGATTTTATGGTATTTCAATATTACAAATGTCTTCTTACTTCTTTTTCATCAAATGTAACTGACTTTCACTCATTTTTTTTACCGAGAAGCTTGTTCTTGAATCCTTGAACCAAGATTTCTTAAATAATACCTTATTAACGAGGACATATGTTTGAGTCATAATTCATGTTGTCATTTCAATTTGTTAACAATTTTATAGTGGATTTCGTATTGTTTTATTCATTTAATTTATGTTCTTTTTTCGTAAAGGAGTTTAAGAATTATTCACTCTTCTGCTATTTTATATACTAAAGAAGAGAATGAAATATGAGAACGATACTTCTTTATTTGAATGTGCTACTTCACATTCTCTGGATCTACCGAAGAAGAATTCATTAAATGGAAAAACTGAACATGAATACACATTTAATAACGATGCTATTGGAACAAGAAGAAAAGATGCAAATATTGGACTTGTATTGCATAGATAGTTCTGTTATCCAAGTCACAGTGTTTGAAAGTACTTAGTGCTGAGTTCAAATTGCGAGCAATTGAATGCTGTATTCTGCTTCTGTCAAACTCCTGAAAGTAAATGTTTCGAAAATTTGAATCAAATTAATTTTTTTTTTTGTTCTCAAGAGACTGAACTTAACTTTATTCCATCTATTTATGGGACAAATGTGTGCTAGTTACTATCATTACTGTATCCAACTCCTTTGAACCTAAATGAATGGGGGGTTTTTTTTGTTCAAAAATGGTGGACCTTTACAAGTCTCTTAATAAACATTAAATGCTTTATAAACATCTGGATTGTGGAGGAAAAATGTTTATGTACAAAACAGCATCTTTTTTTTTAGCAGCAAGCTTATTTGAAAACAGTAATAATTCAATATGGACGGATCATTTTGGTTTTGGTGTTTCCACGGATTCTTGTGGAGCATTGTTTCCGTGTTAAGGAAACTGCCAGATAATTTTACAAACTAGAGAAGATTCTTGTATTTTGACGCAGTTTCCATATTAATAAAATTGCCTGAAAAGCAAATGAAACGAATTGTTTAGGTTTCCATTAGTACTTTTCACAATGAAAACTGCAAGAATTCTCACCTGAACTGCAAGGAATCTAAACTGTTATCACAAGAATCCGTTTTAAAATGACTTGATTCTACCAGTAAATTGAACAGATCTACTGAACTTTTCCATTTGTACGTGAAACTAGATTTTCCAGACCCGGGAAATTACACTGCAACCGTACCGAAAGATGTGCTTCCCAAATAGTTTCCGTTCAATTTCTCATGCTTCCGTGCTGTGGAAACTGCCAGAAAGCTTTTGAACTGGAGGCCTTCCGTGATATGGAAACTGCTTAAATAACACTGGAAACTCGAGTTGATTTTTGACGTTTCCGTTAGTTTCCAATCAAGAAACAAGACGACATTTGTTTAATAATGAAATATGCAAGATTCTGGCCAAAACTGCATGAAATCTAAACTAAAACCACAAATCTCCGTTCAAGACAACTTGATTCTAGCAGAAAATATAATGGATTTTACTGGGCTTGTGGGCAAGATTGTGTTTCTGATTGTATTTGAGACTACAGTTCTGGACTACCCGGAAACCATGATTTCCGTCAAGTTTCCGTTGTAAAGAAACTCAATGTTTCATGCAGTGTATACGAGTAATCGAGTACAAGATAGCTGAATATCGGGCGCTGTTTCTATGCTTAAAAGCTTTATAAATGTAAGTATCTAAATTATTCAAAATTCTAGTATTCTGGGCATTTATAACTTTTAGAAATTTAAAAATATTTGGTCTTTTTTCTGAAATATTTTTCTCTATATAATTTGGCCCTTAGATCTGTACACAAGAATCATTCAAGTACAAAATGATATTCATCTTCAAGGAAGTTACAAATAAAACAAAGTCTATCATGAATGGGTTTATACGGTCTCGCCCATCTACTGGCTTCAACTTCGAGTCTGTGAGAGGATACTCTAAATTTATCAATTGCATTTCTATATGTCAAAGAGTAGATGCTGTCAAGGTAAAGTTTTGTTCCGAAATGTGCAGTACTTACAAAAAATATTGCTCGACTACTGTTCTTAAGACGATCCATCCAAGTCTGGATAAAAATGTTAGATAGCCTTGATTTAAATCTCTATAAAAATACGTCAGTATTACTGACCCCTTGATGAACCCAAACTTCATTGAATCCTAATCTTGACAATAAATCTTTAACTAAATATGACCAACATATTTTTTTGGGTAGAGCTTCTAAATCGTTTAACCGCATATGTATGTATGTATGTACGTATGTATGTATGTATGTATGTATGTATGTATGTATGTATATATATATATATATATATATATATATATATATATATATATATATATATATAATGTTTTTCATGATCGCGTTGATTTATCGCCGCGCAATGTGTCAGTCATTTGTTCTAAGCCTGGAATTAGGTCAAAACACTCTGGTCCTCTGCGTGACACGCACGATAAACAATTTGTATTTTTAAAGTTTAAAGATCGCTTTTTAACTTTCACTGCCAATGTTGTCTGTGTTTCGGTAAGGGATCCGCCAGATGGCATAACAAGTCCATGATACATAAACTTATTTACAGTTTTGAGTTGTTCGTCACCGTAAGTAAATTCCAAATTTCTAGGTACAGTACCACATTTTCTAAAATTCATAACTTTTGTTTTTGATGTGTTAACCATAAGTTTCCACTCAGCACAATAATCTTTTAAATAATTTAGCCCGGCCTGAAGGTCTTCGGGCGAACTTGAAATGATTATAAAGTCATCTGCGTATAAAAAAATGGTGTAACATTATATATCTCCAATACCATGCATGACAAACTCTTCCTCTACATCCTTTACAAATACTGGAAAAAGAAAAGGTGATAAACAGTCACCTTGCCGGACACCATGAATACAAGATAATTCATCACTTAACATATTATCATATTTAACTCTTGACTTTACATTGCTGTACATCGATTTGATTATATCTAGAATATCTCCCCTAAAACCAAACTTTAGCAATGTATTCCATGCATCATCCCTTACTATGAAATCAAAGTCGTTGGTGAAATCAATAAAAACACAAAAAGTGTTTACCTTGATCAATAATATGTGAGATACGCTCATGTAATATAAATATATTGTCAACTGGTCTCATATTTCTTTCTAAACACTGCTTGTGCTTCGATGAAGACATGGTTGCTTTCTGCCCAGTCATTAAATCTATTATTAAGTACACGTGTTAATAATTTACCTACGCAATTGGGAAGGGGTATACATTTATAATTATTTACATAAGCTAAAGTGCCCTTTTAATGCAGTGGAATAACTGGACCATCAGACCACATTGCTAGAAAGTGACCACTTTTAAATACAGCATTAAATAAACATTACAGAAAGTGTTTAAAAGAAAGATCTTTACCATAGTCAGGAAACTCATTAATAATCATATCTGGACAAGCACTGCAGCCTAATTTTATTTGATGGGAAGCCTTTTATACCACTTAAAGGGAAATATTTTTATTTAGTTCATTAAAAATGATATTAAACTCTCCTTATACACATTTTTCATTAGAGTGCAAAACGTATTCATCTGGTATAAAAAAGTGATCATTAGAATTGTTTACAGTTTTAAAGGATTTTTCAAAAGTATCCATTGTGATATTTGAGGATTTAGGATTTGCATCACCTTTTAACATTTTTCAGCACAACGTTACATCAGTAAATTTAGCTTTTTAAATTTCTTTGTTTTCAGTCCATCACATTCATGTCTGTATTTTCGTAGAATATTGTTATAGTTTGATATTGCACTTGTTATGTCTTTTCTTCCTTTTGGTGTTTTTACATTCGATAATGATTCAATTTACTCATAACAATTAACCCTTTTTCTTCACATATATATTAAACTAAAGACTATATTTTTCTTATCATTTTCTCTGGCACTTTATCGTGAAATGTTTTTAAAAAATCTTTAAAAGAAAGGCAAACAGACATTGTGAAAATATCATGTAGTGTCGACAAGCAACTTTCAATAGTGCCAGCGTCACCATTCTCAAGTAAAATTTCGTAAATAAGATCGATCTGACGTATTAGAGAATAAGAGATACGTTGTTTGTTATAAGTAGACCAAGATATGCCTTGGAGTTTTGACTTGAGTACCATTAATATTGTAGAAACTGGAACCAATGACATTACCTGAGACGAACAATAGCGTACATAAATTCTGCCAGGTTTGCAACTTGTTCTTAAGACATGAACAACACTTGCCAAACTCGCATGGTATACGCATACGGGGCTTAAACCAGAAATATTATTTTATCTTTTTTGACTTTGTACATCTATTTATTTCTCCATACATATACTTATAGCATTTAAGTGAAAAAATTACATTCACATTGCATTTGAAGAAAAAAATCAGTCTTAAAAAAAAATGTACTCACTCTAAACCACATACAGTTAAGAACTTCCGTCAATTTATCTGTCCATCCAGCTACTGTGATTTCACTATTTTTAGTGGAGTCCCAATTTCGGGAGATTTCGTGCTTGCTGCACACAACGAATTGTAAGAACCAGCGAACAATGATTGCTATATGGAAACTAAAATACACTCCATACAGGAATTCAAGTACCGCCAATAATGTCAACTGTTTGCAACACCACGAAAGTTGATATCCACGTAAATGAATGAATTCACAGCATCCACATGTATTCCTCCATTCTTCCCTCCATCCGTCCATCTATACATACATCAATCGATGAATACATTCATTTATACATACATATATGCATAAATACATACATATATACTTGCATGCATACATGCATATGTACGTACATACAAATACCGATTAAAATATTTGTGTATACACATATGAAGATGATTATTTCACAAAACCTAATGACAAATTACTATAGGTTTTGCTAAAACTTTATTTTTCTTTACACTCTTAAATCTTGTCGCTTTGTTCCATCAGTCAAAACTTCAATCAAAAAGAGAATGCCCCGTTGATTTGCTATACTAAAAAATTCATCTACGATTTCCTTTCGAACAATTCTCCACATTCCCTCATCGTCCAATTTTTGAATCATTGTTTCCATTTCCTTGTCTCCTGCATCCTCAAAGTTGCTGAGAATTACTAAGCATCCACCTGAAAATATGCTACGCATCCATTATTTAATCATCAACGTCATCCATGCTATCAATAAGTAATAGATTTAGTAAAATGCCTGAGTGCTCAATGTCATCCTTTGATCTTCTGTCTTCGGACGCTTGACGTCAGTTTGACGTTACATAATTTCATAGATTTCCAGATTCACCAGATCTAGAAGTTTCAGAATCGTTCAAATAAGATACACCACCAAGAGGAGTCACAGCTAAGTTATCCAAACAAATTCCGTCATTTCCACGGTAATGATTTTGTACTTGACTTTTAGTAACTGAATAAACCGCAAAGTCGAGCTTCGTAATTACCCTAGCAGCATTTTGTTTCGCATATCCCGCACAACTTTGACATTTTCGCAAGGGCAATAATAAAATCCGCCCTGCCTCTTTTTTTTATAGCGCGGATGTACTAAAAAATCTTTGGATAACTTAGCTGTGGAGTTTCTTTTCAGAGCATCGTAGTTTAACAATTCTATCGTGTCGGAAACTTACAGATCTGAGCGCTATGGAATCCCATAAACTTGTGTAATATAATGGACCTTAGTACTAATGTCAAGTATCCAAAAAGCAAAAGGTCAAAGGTCAGTTAACGTAGATATTCTTATATATCAGCGGATGATTTACCCGGCATTTATTTTTGTAGCTCAATTGATTTCATGGACAAATCAAAATGTTGAAATAAAGCTGGTTTTTTTTTTCGAGAATATGTCGAATGAAAAGCAAAATAACATGTATTCCCCCAATTTTATGAACTTTATTTCATGGTCTTTGGAAATTACTGAGGTTGGCAATTTTACACAATATCGTGGCTAAGATCTGAGTAAACTAATTGTTTTCATCTACCGGAAACAGGGTTTATACCCGTATGGTAAAGTTATGGATAGAGAGACCTTTTTCAGTAAAGTCACTAGAAGAGGAGTACAAGATGATAGCTGGGCTTATATAAGTCAGATAGGCACTAATTTCATTTAGGATCAAATAGACATCATACGAAGACTTCTGGTGAAAATACCATGTCAATATGACTTTCCTTTCACGAGAGTAGCGATAACAAGAACTTCAAGATGGCTGGTGAAGCGGCCATATTGGATGTGAGATCGGCGCCATTTTCATACAGGACCATCTAGACATCATAAGATGTCTTCTGGTGAAAACCCCGTATCAATATGATTTCATACAGGACCAACTAGACATTATAAGAAGTCTTCTAGTGAAAAACCCATGTTCTTATGACCATCCATTTAGGAGAACACTTTTCAAGAATAGCGACAACTAGACGTTCAAGATGGCTGCTGTGGCAGCCATATTGGACATCATATCGGCACCATTTTCATATAGGACCAACTAGATATCATAAGAAGCATTCTGGTAAGAACCCCATGTTCATATGACCATCCATTCCAGAGGGGTAGCGATAACAAGATTTTCAAGATGGCCGCTTTAGCGGCTATATTAGACATTAGATCGGCACCATTTTCACATACGACCAACTAAACATCAAGAGAAGTCTTCTAGTGCAATCCCCATGTTCATATGACCATCCATTCAGGAGAACACTTTTCAAGAATAGCGACAGGAAGACGTTCAAGATTGGACATCATAGCGGCACCATTTTCATTTAGGACCAACTAGACATCACAAGAAGTCTTCTAGTGAAAACCCCATGTTGATATGACCATCCGTTCGGGAGTAGTAGCTATAACAACATTTTCAAGATGGCTGCCCTGCGCCCATATTGGACGTGAGATCGGCACCATTTTTCATTTAGGACCAACTAGACATAATAAGAAGTCTTTCAGTGAAAACTCCACGTTGAAATGACCATCCATTCAGGAGAGTAACAATAACAAGATATTCAAGATGCCTGTTATGGCCGCCATATTGGATTTCCGAGCGGAACCATTTTCATTTAGGACCGCCGTGATCACCACCGAAGAGCAGTTACCGACACGTGTAGTGAGGTGTAATTACCGAGAACGTTATCACCACCGAAGAGCAGTTACCGACACGTGTAGTGAGGTGTAATTACCTAGAACGTTATCACCACCGAAGAGCAATTATCGACACGTGTAGTGAGGTGTAATTACCGAGAACGTGATCACCACCGAAGAGCAGTTACCGACACGTGTAGTGAGGTATCTCGAGTGATAAATCTACAGAATTAATCATTCCTTACTTATTTATTGCTTAGAACCAAATCATGCAAACTGCTGTCCCAAAATTTTGGTTATTTAATCTTGTTTTGACAATAACCAAGGCCGGATCCAAAATATATTTACGGGGAAGCGTAAACTAGTAGACGAGGGATGTGTGGGACGGACTCCCCCACCCCACCCCGTGGAGGCCCAGCTGGCGAAGGCCCCGGAAGCTCCTGCATCTTGAGCGTTTCCAGGGCATAATTTTAACCATTTAACTGTAAAGAAAGAAAGCTCTAGAAAACGTTCGGTTGTTTCGTGCTCATTATTGGAGGGGTGGGGGGTGGGGGTCTCTACCTGTATGAGTATTACTTTTTTTTTCCTTGAAAGAATGTCTCTCCTACATCTCCTACACTTGTTATGGCAGGTTCAAGCAGGATATAAAGGACATTGACTTTGAAGGGAGGTAATTATGCAAGCCCGTGGTGTCTTAAGGATATTATCTACACTTGTGTGCCTATGCGAAATGGAAAACATCAGGATTTACCTGGCTTCACAATCCGGGCTATTTCCGGGAAGCCATCTGGAAAATGCCTGGCGCAGTTGCAAGCGGTAACCACATCGTAGAAATCTGAAATATAAAGGCTTTTTTTTCAAGACACAGCAACACAAGTAGGTTAGTTATTTAGTGAAACAGAATATAATAGAGCGGAATAAAATAGAATATAATAAACAAAATAGAACAGGATAAAATAGAAAAGAATAAAACAGGCTCGAATAGAACAGAATAAAATAGAATAGAATAAAACAGGCTCGAATAGAACAGAATAAAATAGAATAGAATAAAACAGACTCGAATAGAACAGATTCGAATAGAATAGAATAAAACAGGCTCGAATAGAACAGAATAAAATAGAATAGAATAAAGCAGACTCGAATAGAACAGATTCAAACCAAACATTTGTCCATCTTTTAAAAAAATGAAACATTATTCAGAATAATAAGGAAACTGGAATATTTAACCTTCCACACACCTCCACCCGAACAAAACACCAGTAAGACTGATGTGGAGAAAAGATCAATATATATCATTTTTTTAAATGTCGGTTATGGATATGGGGATACAAATTTTTCGTCTCTGATCTGTTGTCTTGTACAAGAAATTATGATTATTATTATTATTACTTTTTTCTGATGATAACATTTTAGAAAATGTGTTCTGAGACATAGGGAGACAAAGGGACAATCGCAAAATGAAACCAGTCTATACGTGCGTTGAACAAGACAATTACTTTTTTAATGCAGAATTAAAAAAAAAAAACAACTAGTATTCGTTTCATATTTACCTCGCCTTGGATTAATGGTGCAAGAAATAAATAAATAAATAAATAAATGTAACAGTCACAGTGTTGTTTCTTCGGCTGTCTGGCTTTCGTCTATTGTCTGACTATCAGTAGCATGTGTTGAGGTCATTATGAAATAGTGCTGTCACTTCAAGGCGCTATTTTGTCATCAGACGCTACACGTAAGCTTGGACACAAGAATGTTTCAGACAGACAAAAACCAAAGCTATCGGTGAATGTGATTTAGCTTTCGTCCAAAACAGAGAGACTTTTAAAATGGGCAAAAAAGTTTACATGCGTCCCTAAAAAAAAATGCAAACGTTATAGCGAATCAATAAAACAGTAATTATCCATACCCACCCATGTATTTATATCAGCTAAATTTAACGTTTACGAAAGTCAGTAGTATTATGGTTGTCAGTTTAGAACTGTCCCTTTTATTATATATCTTGCCATGCACATGTCAGAACTACTACCGTTTTGGATTGAACGCCTTTGTCAATTGTAAAGTTGACAACTCTAGCCGACCGTCGCCGAAATACTGTTTAGAACAGAGAGATTAGGATAAAGCACACAATGTCCATGGCTGTTTACAACAAGTAATAGTATGATTATATTAAATCTAAAAGAAGTGTCTGGATCTAAACGTATTATCTGTCGCTGTTATTTATGGCTTTGTGGTTCAGGTGTTGGTTAAGGGTGTAAGCTCGAGTTCGACCATGGGATCAGCCCAGATGGACTACCCTGGTCTGCCCTCGGCCAAGTCACTTTACTCAACTTGCTTCGGCATGATATAACCTTTAGCCGTATCCACCCACCACATCCCCCCCCCCAAAAAAAAAAAAAATATCCAATCAAACCAGACATATTTTTTATTAGTAACTTTTCGAAACAGGTAGTGTATTCCGTAGTGGCAGATAAGAACAACGATCAATCCGAGTCAGAAGCAGCTTGATTTCTATTTTCTCTACTACAGTGGATATAGCTAAATCGATTTTACTACATTGATAATATTATTGTACAATAGTTCTCATACTGAATAAAACAGACTAACGTGCAACTTGATCGACTGATCGACAAAGTGCTTGATTACCAAGTGCCAAGATTACCTACTAAATGGAAAAGAACTATGAAATCCCAAACGTATTGTGTTTCTTAATAGCCCAAATGCTACATTTTGGTTTGGTTTGGTTTGGTGCTTTACGGCACAGCAACACAAGTAGGTTATTTAGTGCCGAGGCAATTGGAGTAAAATGCCTTGCCCAAGGACACACCACGGTAGCTGACCCAGGCCGTGAGTCCGACACGCTAACCACTGAGCCACCGCGGCTCATTGTTACAATTTCAAGGGCTATAATTTTGCTAACATCTTACTCCTTTGAGGTGGGTGTGGGAGAGGTGATAGTATCCACAGGTGAAGAATGCTGGTATTCATTTCTAGTATATATTTTTCATTAGTTTTGTACTTACTATCCTCAATGCTGAGCCTTGCGTCGGAGATGAAGTCTATAATATATCGGTCATATACGTCTTTTTTCATCGCCTCTGTCATCATTTTCTCTGATGGTTCGAGCCCGTCTATATTCTTGAATCCAAGCTTCCGAAGCTACGGTGAGTAAAACAATATATAGGTATGTATGTATGTATGTATGTATGTATGTATGTATGTATGTATGTATGTATGTATGTATGTATGTATGTATGTATGTATGTATGTATGTATGTATATACGTATGTATATATGGTGTTACGGCGTTATGTATTATCTTTAAATTATAATAGTTTTCATTTGAGTTTATAATCATTGTATTATAATTCCTTAGTTTAGTAGCATATGCTATTTGTAAAGTACAATGTACTTCAACATGTTTATATGAGTCATGCTACGTTCTGGGAAAATCAATAATTATGTCGGTCAGCTTAACCCACAATGGAGAAGTCACGTGCTAGCGCGCAGATTTATGACCTTGAATCCTATGTCAACATTATGTTGATTTGAAATAAGGTATTTTCATTGTAGTGCGAAAGCACTTTTAACAGTATCATGTGCGACCTAGTTTCTGATTGGTTAAAGAAGGTTGTTGACAAAAATCATTCTAAGTCGCAGTATTAGAGTTTTAGAGACTATATATGCCAACATAACCACTGAATTCTCATTCTTAACAGTTTTCCAGAACCATAAGGTTATTGAGGAAGATTATTATTGTTTGTAAAATCAGCTGGTGAAATTCTATTATATACATAGTACATTTTGGACTTAAGTACTATTCTTCAAGGAACTTAACAATATTCTACATTCACAGGAGTTTACCTAGGATTAATAACATTTGGATTTAAAACTGTGTTTCTTGTGGCACATCAACACTTTAGATACTTCATTCGTAATAAGTTGGATTAACTTCCGGATTATCAAAATTCAATAGGGCATTTAGGATTATTTAGGAATTTCTAAACTGTAAGTTATTTTTTATATCTTTCACTTTGTTTGTTTGAAATATTTAATATTTTAGGAAATTAAATTTATATTTTATAAATTGTGAAAGCTTGTTTGATCGTTCTTTCTTTTGTTACTATTTCTAACCCCTAGACGTAACAACGGCTACAATAATACACGTTAGTCCGTAAACAAATCTATTTCTACACTTTTATCCCTGACTGTTTACCTACAGAAATATGAAAGGGATACATTCAAATAATATTACTGCAATTAACGCTTTCAAATTGCATAAATTGTTCGCACATTAAATAGCAAAGGTGTAAAAGCATTAGCAATATTGCGAGATAATAGTTGTAGTTGTGATTAACTGAGACTGTCCGACAGGTATTGATAAAGGTTAGTGTAATCATAATCAGTATTCATAATCATCTGTAACTGATTACTAACTTTCTAAGGAATCACAAGTACTTGTAACAGTAACTTTAATAATTATAGTAACAATACCCTATACTCATGATTACTACCTGATTACAACATTTTCAAGAACACATGCATACATCATTAAGCGACGCTTGATTCTTTCACAACTGAATGACACACAGACGTACAGGACTTTGACAAGTTGTATACTACTTTTATGACCAGTGCATTATCCTCATTTCTTTGTTTTATTTCTGCATATATCACCCCGGACAACCAACAATCCGGAAATGGGGACGAGTAAGCACGACGATGACAAAAACAAGGTTAGTGTGTTCATTGTGTTTTACTTCTATTTATTTCTTCTGTCACAATTTTGGTGATGCTGATCAGTTACAAATAGAATATAGAATATACATGCAGAATATAGAATATAGATGCAGAATATAGAATATACATGCAGAATATAGAATATACATGCAGATTTTCAGGCAAATTAAATAATGAAAGGATGAAGTTGCTCTTCACGTTTTTGCACCACCGCATTAAAAACTTTATTTTCATATTATTGGCAATGTCTACGCAAAGTCTGACGCTATACCTTAAAAATGCAATATATCTCCGGCAAATGTGCCAAATTGGAGGCAGTGAATGAATGTAGAAAAGGTTCAGATGTTCTATCAAAATATATATGTGATCACCTATTTGCGACCGGGTACGCCAGGAAAATCGAAACTTCCAGACCATATCTTTACTATTTTAAAGAAATTGAAACTGCATTTTTGAAGTTGCAAAATACAATATCACATGTGTTTTGAATATAATATGAGACTAGCACGAGCTATATACTGTACACAATGAAATATAACACACTATTTGGACTCAATGTTATAAATGTGGAATTAAAATAGATTCAGTGGCAATTAATCAGCAATTGCTGTCATTTCTCATGTAAACAACAAAGTCCAATAATGTATGATATTATCTGTGTTGGTTTTAACGGCACTTTTAACACATTACTGCCTATATCATGCCGAGGAAATGGGATCTAAGTGCCTTTCCCAAGGCACCCACAGAGGCAGCCGACCCGGGGCTGGCCTGGGCGGGTACTGAACCAGTGACCCTTGGATTACGAATCCGACCCTCTACCAACTTAGCAACAGTGGCTCTCATGTATGATATTAACAAATATTTAAATGAGTATTATAATACAAAGAATGTTTGAATGAAAGTATATTAATGTGTTTTTCTTCAAACTATAGACACTTTAAGTTATGAAGACATAATATAGACTAAAATCCATATACATAGAAATATATTTGTGATTTTATAATAAAGTATAACAAGAGTCCCTAGAAGGGACTGACGCTTATTTAAGTATTACAATGCTTTTGGTAAAACCTCATTGTGACTGACACTGTTAAAAATTATATTATTTTTTGACCAAGTAGACATGATAAGGAGTCTTTTAGTGAAAACACGATGTTGATATGCCCATCCTTTCAGGAGGAGTAGCGACAATAAAACGTTTAAGATGGCTGCCATGGCGGCCATATTAGACTTCAGATCCGCCCCATTCTCATTTAGGACCAACTAGACATTATAAGAAGTCTTTTAGTGAAAACCCCACGCCAATATAACTTTCTGTTCAGGAGGAGTAGCGATGATAAGATTTTTAAGATGGCTGCCATGGTGACCATAATTTTCTTTAGATTGGGACCATTTTCATTTAGGATCAAGTAGACATCATAAGAAGTTTTTTTAGTGAAAACCCAATGTTGATATGACCATCCATTCAGTAGAAGTAGCGATAAAAAGTTTCAAGATAGCTGCCGTGGCGGCCATATTGGACCCCAGATCAGCACTATTTTCATTTAGGACTAACTAGACATAATAACAAGTCTTTCAGTGAAAATCCCATGTTGATCTGACCATCCATTCAGGAGAAATAGCGACAGCAAGATTTCCAAGATGGCTGCCATGGCGACCATATTGGATGTCATATCGGAATCATTTCTATTTTGGGACCAAGTAGACATCATAAGAGATATTTTAGTAACATCCCCATGTTTATATGACCATCCATTCAGAAGGAGTAGCAATAACGAGATTTTCAAGATGGCTGCCGTGGCGGCCATATTGGATGTAAGATCTGCAACATTTTCAATTAGGTCAATGAGACATCATAAGAAGTATTTTAGTGAAAACCCCATTTTGATATGACCATGTATGTATGAGGAGTAGCGATAACAAGAGTTCAATATGTCACCTTGGTGGCATTGTTGGATTTCAGATTGGCATAATTTTTGGCACCATTTTCATTTTGGGCTAAGTAGACATCATAAGAAGTCTTCAAGTGAAACCCCATGCTGATATGATCATCTATTCAGGAGGAGTAGCAATAACAAGATTTTTTCAAGATGGCTGCCATGGCGACCATATTGGATGTTAGATCTGCACCATTTACAGTTAGGACCAACTGGGCATCATAAGTAATCTTTTAGTGAAAACCCTGTTGATATGACCATCCATTCAGTATGAATAGCAGTAACAAGATTTTCAAGATGGCCACTGTGGCGGCCATATTTGGCTGCCTGAGCGGCACTATTTTCATCTAGGGCCAACCAGACCATGGGATGAATGTGTGTGTAAAGTTTCATGGCAATCCTCCAAGAAGTTTAGGAGGAGTAGCAATAACAAACTCGTGCTAAATTACAGACGACGGACATCAGACATTGCCATAAACTCTTCTGGTCTATGACCAGTAGAGCTAAAAACGCCATCAGAATGTAACTGCTTACTTTGCAAAAGAAATAATGTAATTCAATCAATTACTCTGATCAAAATTAGTAAATGTAATCGTAATTATAATCAGAATTTAAAAAAGTAATTGTAATTTAATTGATTAGATTTTAAAGTAATTGACTTTATTTCCGGTATGGTTGTAAATCAGGGTGTCGATTGTAGTACCAAGTGAGAAGTTCCGAAAACTGACGGATATTTTATACATTTAGCTTCATTATTAAATAATAATAATAATAATAATAATAATAATAATAATAATAATAATACGGCAAATAAGTATATGCTCGTCAGGCTGACAGCATTTACGGATCTTTCACGCATTATGTGAATTTGACGTAACTGTTTCGGATGAAGGGACTTTATATTTATTTAATGAAAAAAATCACATTTTTAACACTTCTTTAAAATTCCTGTATCTGCTGCTTCTTCTTTCATATTAAAAATATTTTTGATGATTGAAATCATTGCATGCAGAGGCATTAACTACGTACAAAAATACAATGAAAAGGACTGGTACAGGTACATGCATTATGGTGTACTATTTCTACCGATTTCCCTTTTTGACTTCCTTTAAATGCAGATTGTCTACCCTTAATATGGACGCAACTAAGACTTTTTCCAAAATTAAGTCTGGTTTGTAATATCCGTGATTTTCTTCATCATTCTCAGCAAAAGGTGCCGAAATAATCTGACCTATAGACTACATAATTTCTTTCTATCATATTCTCTTAGGCTCGCCACCTTGCTAGGTAGAAGTTGATATATACAATCTTTCCGAATATGTCTGAATCTGTCTGTTTGTCTCTCTGACTGTATGTCTGTCTTGAATTTGAAACAAAGACATATCAATCCTACAAAATTAAATAAATAAATTAATTAATCAATAATACCTCGACTCCGCATAGACCAGTGCCAGCTCCAACATCTAAAATCTTGACACCCTTCTTATCGACATCGAGGGGATATATGTCTTCCAGAACTTCAGCCGTTTTCCTAGGGGCGTAAAACACGTCACTGCTGTGTACCTGTAAAATTAAGAGTCTTTTACTGTACATGTATAATGGTGTATAGAATAGTCAATTATTTAACTTCTGTAACCCAACGACCCTATATTTCCGACTAACGTGTTATACACGGTAGAGATTTTGATTCATTGATTCATAATTTTTGCTTTAGAGATGTATGTAGGTATGTAGGTACGTAGGTATGTAGGTAAGTAGGTAGGTAGGTAAGTAGGTAGGTATTTATATAAATAAACAATAGCGGCAGTCTCGAAATACTCAGTATGTTATGGATCAGTTCATGGCTTAAATGAGAAGAAAAATTAATTATTTTTTATCAGTTTCACTTAAATTATAAGCAACAAGTTGAGAATGAACTAAATATATATTTGAGATGTCTGACCTCGTAAAAGTGTTGGAAACGATAAACACGCAAGGAAAATAAAAGAGAATCAATTCAGTACTAATTACCTTGTCATAACCGACCTCTGCCCAGTTGTTGTAAGCTTCAAGAACATCATTTCGGTCTGTGTAATTGAGACTTAGACTGGTGAACAGTGCCCTCATCTCCCTAAGCATCTCTGTCTTGATTTTGGTATTCATCCCTAGCGTACAAAATACTATCCAGTATAAGCATCTCTGTATTGGTTTTGGTATTCACCCCTAGCGTACAGAATACTATCCAGTATAAGCATCTCTGTCTAGGTTTTGGTATTCACCCCTAGCGTACAGAATACTATCCAGTAAAAGCATCTCTGTATTGGTTTTGGTATTCAGCCCTAGCGTACAAAATACTATCCAGTATAAGCATCTCTGTATTGGTTTTGGTATTCACCCCTAGCGTACAGAATAATATCCAGTAAAAGCATCTCTGTCTAGGTTTTGGTATTCACCCCTAGCGTACAGAATACTATCCAGTAAAAGCATCACTGTCTAGGTTTTGCTATTCATCCCTAGCTTACAAAATACTATCCAGAATAAGCATCTCTGTACTGGTTTTGGTATTCATCCCTAGCTTACAAAATACTATCCAGTATAAGCATCTCTGTACTGGTTTTGCTATTCACCCCTAGCGTACAGAATACTATCCAGTAAAAGCATCACTGTCTA
Source organism: Margaritifera margaritifera (assembly GCA_029931535.1). Classification (NCBI taxonomy): domain Eukaryota; kingdom Metazoa; phylum Mollusca; class Bivalvia; order Unionida; family Margaritiferidae; genus Margaritifera; species Margaritifera margaritifera. The sequence continues at coordinate 551,735 of JAQPZY010001390.1, read as the reverse complement.
GGTTTTGCTATTCATCCCTAGCTTACAAAATACTATCCAGAATAAGCATCTCTGTACTGGTTTTGGTATTCATCCCTAGCTTACAAAATACTATCCAGAATAAGCATCTCTGTACTGGTTTTGGTATTCATCCCTAGCTTACAAAATACTATCCAGTATAAGCATCTCTGTCTTGGTTTTGCTATTCACCCCTAGCGTACAGAATACTATCCAGTAAAAGCATCACTGTCTAGGTTTTGCTATTCATCCCTAGCTTACAAAATACTATCCAGAATAAGCATCTCTGTACTGGTTTTGGTATTCATCCCTAGCTTACAAAATACTATCCAGTATAAGCATCTCTGTACTGGTTTTGGTATTCACCCCTAGCGTACAGAATACTATCCAGTATAAGCATCTCTGTACTGGTTTTGGTATTCATCCCTAGCGTACAGAATACTATCCAGTATAAGCATCTCTGTACTGGTTTTGGTATTCATCCCTAGCGTACAAAATACTATCCAGTATAAGCATCTCTGTACTGGTTTTGGTATTCACCCCTAGCGTACAGAATACTATCCAGTATAAGCATCTCTGTACTGGTTTTGGTATTCAGCCCTAGCGTACAGAATACTATCCAGTAAAAGCATCTCTGTACTGGTTTTGGTATTCATCCCTAGCGTACAAAATACTATCCAGTATAAGCATCTCTGTATTGGTTTTGGTATTCACCCCTAGCGTACAGAATACTATCCAGTATAAGCATCTCTGTTTTGGTTTTGGTATTCACCCCTAGCGTACAAAATACTATCCAGAATTAGCATCTCTGTACTGGTTTTGGTATTCAGCCCTAGCGTACAAAATACTATCCAGTATAAGCATCTCTGTATTGGTTTTGGTATTCACCCCTAGCGTACAAAATACTATCCAGTATAAGCATCTCTGTATTGGTTTTGGTATTCACCCCTAGCGTACAAAATACTATCCAGAATAAGCATCTCTGTACTGGTTTTGGTATTCAGCCCTAGCGTACAGAATACTATCCAGTAAAAGCATCTCTGTACTGGTTTTGGTATTCATCCCTAGCGTACAAAATACTATCCAGTAAAAGCATCTCTGTATTGGTTTTGGTATTCACCCCTAGCGTACAGAATACTATCCAGTATAAGCATTATCTTACCAATTACCGTGAACAATCCACTTTATTTAACTCATTTAAACATAAATAATAAGTGGCAGGGTCAGAAGAAGAAGGTCATGTAATATATTTAAAGCAGGGGGTCAAAAAAGTAGGTCACGTATAAATCTATTTAAGGCGGGGATATTTTAGAAATTGTTGGGCAGGTGTGGGATTTCTCTTTCGTAAGATTACCTATTTATGTAAAGAGGGGAGGTAATCCAACACGTGTGGGATTTCTCTTTCGTAAGATTACCTATTTATGTAAAGAGGGGAGGTAATCCAACACGTGTGGGATTTCTCTTTCGTAAGATTACTTATTTATGTAAAGAGGGGAGGTAATCCAATTTGTATGCTATAGTGATCATAGCTGAATTACTCACACCAAGTTGCATTCCCGGGCTCAACAGGTTATTATTAATGAACTGATTTTAATACATTACAAACTGCCTAAACCAAAACATGGCAAAACAGGCTCTCTACAGCTTTTTTTATACGGGGTTTTAAATGGGTCCTACACGACCGTTTCTAAAACTAATAATAGATACAGGCCATGCATAAGGCTCGTATAAAGGCTATTATTATGCACTTTGTTATGTATGCCTTGCCAAACATAGCTGTTTTTCAATTTACTCAACAAGTCACACAATACCTGAATTGCCAGTTAAATAAAAGAAAAATGAATCTGGGTTTTGCAACACTGCACTAAGTTGAGAAATAAGATTGTATTATGTATGTCTTTATATTTAATATTATTCCTCATGTCCTAAATTGTTTCATTTACAAACCTATTCTAATTCAGATATGAGGATTCAATATGCATACCAATATTGATGTCTACATAGCTAAACACAATAACCAACACCATTCAACTATGATATTTCTCAGTTCATTTTTCTAACATGTCGAAACAAAATTAAAAAAAAATTAATTTAATTCAACAGTTACGTGAAATAGGAATGAGGGTATCAACACAGTATATACCCATTTAATAGCATAACAGTACACGCTTGTTGAGCATACGTCTATATCTGATCGAAGTAAACCTGCATCCGTAATGCCTCACGATTACAGTTATTGCCACAAATCTCTCGATGTTGTATATTTAATCCCACTAAACATCATGCTATATAAGACTTTTCTAATTTCTGAATGCAACCGATGAAGATTCCCAACCCCTAAACCCCTTCTAGATTCCCATAACATTTTCCCCAGTGGGATTTTTTGCACACGCGTACATCCCCGATTGTAACCCGCGTGAGCCCCCGAAACAAGGCTCAAAGAATTGAACTATTGAACTATTACAGTGATCCCTGTAAGCTTAATGGACTTCGTGCCTAATGGAGTCATTGTGGGAGCAGGCAAGGAATGTCTACGACGCATGTCTTCCACGACATCGTCATCCTCATCGTCCCCAGCAGCATTTCTGGCAACCGAGAACGACAACAATGTAAATCTCAACGAAAACGGCAGCAACAAAACAACAGCACCAGTATCAGCACAGTGGCGGCGCGAGATTTTGAGGCGCCCGAAGGCAATTTTCTTTAATGACACCCCCCCCCCCACCGAGGCGCCCGGGGGCAATGTTCTTTAGTGGCGCACTACATTGCCACAGAGAACAGTTTTTATGTCAGTTGTCAACCTCCAACCCCAACCCCCAGCCATCTAAGCCCTGAAAGCATCAGCAACAACAGGACTACTACCAATACAGTTATATTTGTATTTCTTCAGGAAGGTAGGTAGGATCAACGTATAATACATAAAACATGCCCAAATCAGTCACATGAAAAGCGTCATAGCACGTACATAAAACATATATAAAACACACTGACATATACGCCACTTAAATTTAAGACTTATGAAATAAATACTATAACAAATATACAAGAAATATAGGTAACATAATATTACATGTGTATAATTATGAATAATATATTAAACACTAAGCCACATTATGAGCATAACAAATAAATACAAAAATAAGAAAGAAAAAAAAAATTAAAAAAAAAATTAAAACAACAAGTCGATCAACCAAGGATGACGAATACTAGAATTGTTGCTGCTGCTTCTCTTAAAGTAATTACGATGATTAAGAAGTTCTATACAGAGGAGTTATGGAGAAAAGTCATACCACTTTTCTTGTACATTAGTCTCGTCATCATCATCATCATCATCATCATCATCATCAATCTTTATTTCCTCTTTTCAAAGATAATGATACAAACAAAGGAAAAAGAAAACAATATTGAAATGAATTGAATTAGTTATATACAATTAACAGAGGTGTACATGAGAGGAATCTATGAGTCTTCCCTATGAGGATTCTTATATGAGGACACTATACCTATTAAAAGTATGGTGCACTCTTGCGCAATCCTGCAATACTTAATTATTGTACACATCATCATTGTTTTACAGAAAATAATATTTTATATGTAATATATATATATATATATATATATATATATATATATATATATATATATATATATATATATATATATATATATATATATATATATATATATATATAAAGCGTGCATGAAGACATGATTATCAAGATTTCTACGATCACATAATTCCAAATCTTGATAATATGAAAATCGATCTTATTACCATGAAAAGAATCCATGAATTACAGTTGCAGAGAACACTGATGCAGACATTATAAAAATTTCTCAGTATTTCAGGCTCATCTAAGCCGATACCGTTGCGAAATTCTCTACCCAGGAGATGTTGACTAAATTCTTCATCTGATATATTATGAAGGTACACACCAAGACGAATGTCAAAGTTATTTATAATATGTGTCCAAAATACACAGTGCTCTGACAGAAAATAAATGCACGAATTATTACACTTATTTCCAATACTAATGAATCAATTTACCTACCGTCGTTTTCATCTCATATTAAATAATCCATGGATTATTGCACTTTTCCGAGCATTCAATTGGATTTCCAATATTTATCCTCAACGTCCAAACGTATGTTAATACCCTACAGCTCTGTGACGACACCGCTGTTTTCATTCACAATAAGGTAAATTGACCGGTGCATGCCGATACTCTGTGATGAATAAAGTATCGATTACTCTTCTGGGTTCAGTGACCGTCCTTGGACTTGCTGGCGCTACGAAATTTAGGTTCACCCACCTCTGCGGTTACGAACATTTTCTCTATACACTCAAAATAGATACAAAATTAGTCACTACACTAGTCTTGTTATGATACTATCTTTGTAGTCCGCTACTCTGTCCTTTTACGCAATGTTTATGATCTTAATACAAGTTCATCGGAGCAACAAAACGATTTACCAAACCATCTTACATACCACGACCACTGAGCATTTTGAACAAGATTTGTGTGTATTTACGAGGATAATGGAATTCACAGGAAGCCAGTAGAATGAAGCCCGTATGTCAACAGTTAGATTGAACACACACACACACACACACACACACACACACACACACACACACACCAATGCAATTCTGACCCTCGTTAAATTAGAGATAAATATTCTACTATACCTTTATCCTTTCGTGTACGTATGGAGAGAGAGCGAGATAGCAGTACAGTATCAACGGTAGGATACGGTGAAGGTGAATGACCATAAGACTGATGATGGTCCTGGTCATGACCTCAAGTAGTGAGAATATTTATTGGACCTCCATCTTAAACACGCAGTGCCTTTGTGTTTCTTTGAGACGAGGGATGTGTTTTGGCGCTATGATCAGAAAATTCCTGCAACTTTAATTTTGTCGGGTGTGTTGGTGGCTTTGGTTATGATGAAAAGAAACGGAATCAGGTTTACAATTCGGCTGCACCAAGGTCACTAAACAGCTGCATGGTGGTTTAGTCTAAAGAATATTTCTCCTCATAACCGCCATTATGCACCTCAGATTGATTGTAGCCGTGCAGGAGCAGCAGGTTTGAGAAACATGTAAATTGTCTGAAAGTAGCACACGAACAGCGTAACCATTCAGAGCACACTTAACTTCATCACTGCTAAATTCAACCTTAGACGAACAGTTCATGTTCGTTTTGAACTTTTCATCGTATTGTAGGTTCTAGTGAGAATTGTGTTGTTATTAAACTTAAAAGGACGTATATCAACATTAACAATTGTTTGTTTTTTTAAAAAATTTATTTGATTGCTTTTTTTTTCTTTCTATAACATAATTATTTAATCTTATTGCGATTTTTTTTCAAATGTATGCGCCTTATGAATAAACACTCAATTAAAAAAAAAAAAAAAAAAAAAAAAAATTGGTTTACGTTTTCACAAGACCGCAGACGATGTTTGATAAAAATCATCCAAATCCCGGTCATGGTAATAGTCAAATTTGTATAACCTGGAATCACACAGTGTATAATCAATGTATTTTATGAAATACTACTTCTACTACTAGTACATACCATGTTCGAATTTTCAAATCATGTTTAACACAAAGAAAACGGATTCCAATTTGTTTTTAATAATAATAATAATAATAAAAATAATGCATACGCAAGGGTTATTGCACTTTTCTAATTATAATTTTATTCAAAAGACGCATTTGTGAGAATTTATGAATTAGATTATAATAACTGAATTCATTAATAAAATACAGTAATTGTGTTGATGATATGCATATTACGATTCTCACTCGTACGCCACAGGTCAGAGTTTTCTGGAACGGTTTTCCTGAACGTGGAGAATGACAAAATTGGTAAATTCTACATTCTACAAAAGAAAAATTTTGGATGCAATTATAGGTTATTTACAACGGTCAGCAGGTCAGCGTTTCAACATTAGGCCAGCAGGTTTTAGTGGTCAGAAAAAGCGATAACGCCAGTCAAAACATTGTATATTTTGCCCATACTCTAGGGTTAATGACCAACTAAGGTTCATTTTTCCACGTCAAAGCATTATGGCGGAAATGTTGCGATTTCCTTTGTAAATGCAAAGAAGATTGACGAAAAATATGCTTCTTTGTATATCTTGGTACGTTTTGCAAATCTCTGACTAGCTCTGTTGGTCTCCCTGTGGGCTCGGGAATGTATAGACATTCCTGCATTTCCTAAGAGGCGATTAATGGAAGCAGGTGCCACGGTCGCATAGTGGTTATAATGCCGGACTCGCCACCTAAAGGGTACGGGATCGAATCCTATCATCGGATCACTCTGGCTCTGCCACCGTGATGTGTACCTTTATGGCGTGTATTCCCCCCTTGCTCCGCCCACCTGTAATCCCCCCCACCTCCCACCTCCGCTTATTTATTGCATGTGCTTAATAAATGTTATAAAATATATTTTTTTTCTTCATATTTTTCTTGTACATTATTTGTTACCGAGCTACCTATTAAATTTTGTCTAAGTAAATATGCGTGCCTGCAGAATAGAGTGCAAGGGACCGAAGACCAGTCCTATCGAGTAATCGCTAAGTGTCGCAGAATGTAGACACGGTAATACGACTGTTTCATCAGGCACGCATATTTACTTAGACAAACTTTAGGGAGGCTCGGTAACAAATAATGTAAAAGAAAAATATGAAGATAAAAATAATATTTTATAAGATTTATTAAGTACATGCAATAAATAAGCGTATTAGTGTGTAGACAAAAATACCTATGTAACAATTTCATTCCGCACTTTTCTGTAACTGTAACTGAAACGGCTAAAACGAGATTAAATGCGTTGGTAGAGGACAAAAGTAGCCATATAGAATGAGTGTGAAACCAAATAAATATCTAGATGTCTCTGATGAAACAGTGGTATTACCATGTTTCCCATCCAAGAAATCAATCCATATTAAATATTGTCAATCTTTTTTTACGACTATATTGATAATCATTTGAATGAAATATTCTCTAGAATGCCATGTCTCGTCTGCTTGTACGGTACATACTCCAAAACTCATAATACACACTTAAACAATAAAAGTAGATCATTATAACAACAATTTCCTTTTCGTTGGTGCAAACATAAATGATAAGATGAACGCACGTGTCAGTTTTAATGCCCATGCATGCAACAGTGTCTAGAAAAGTGTGTTATGTATAAGTGAACAAAATTATTTAACGGAGCATGAAAAGTACATGTATGTCACTTCTACCCACGTGTACTTTCTGCTTGTGATGATTTAAATGGCGAATATATACGTCAGATTTCACGGCTGCAGTGGTGTACTGGCCATTGGGCATACCGGGACAAATCCCGGTGGGCCGCAAAAAAAAAAAAAAAAAAATCCGTTTTTACCGGTGTTTTACTGGTGTGAGCAAAACCCCGGGCCTGTCCCGGCAGACCGCCGCATCGGTGGGCCGGTGGGCCGTCAAAAAAATCCGTTTTTACACCGGTGTTTTACTGGTGGTTAGCAAAACCCCGGGCATGTCCCGGCAGATAAGTCCAGGGCCGAGTTGCTTGCCCAGTACATTCCTGCACGGTTGTATATACAAATGTGTACCTGAATGACTATGACCTACATTTCTCAAGAATTAGTATTACCCACCAAGGACAACGTATCACTTAGCGATTACTAGATAGGACTGGTCAGCGGTCACTTGCAATTTCACAACATGCGATACAATGTAGTTCGGTGTATGTGAGTTCCTACGAGAGTGTGGGGTATTGTGGAAAAGTAATTATGATCATTCTCCTTTTCTCGAGTATCGCCCCTAATTTTACCCAACTTTTCTTTTTCACAAATCGGCTTCTGAGTAGACCAGTCAAACCTGCTTTAAGTCCGATGTATCTCTGTACATGTACTATCAAATCCATGTTTGACTTGAGAAGGTTGTCCAAGGAGCAGATGAAATTAATTACTTCAAGAAAATTATTGCTATTTTTTTTTAGATCACGCATTTTGTTTTAAAACCTGTTTTGCATGACTCGCTGGTTACCACCACCCTCCATAACTAACTACGCACGCAGAGAAAGCGGAAAGGGAACATAATATCATTGATAACAATAGATTCTTAATGGGTACATTGTTCTCTTTACATCGTCTGTGCCGGGTTCACCATTCTCTGATTAGAGTAAACTTTTCTTGCATGAAGCTGGAAAAAACAGTCCAACCAAAAATATTCATTTACTTAAAAAAACCAGAACAGCCCCAAAATACCCGTGTCTAATAAATAAAATCTAATAAAGGGGACACACTGGCGCCCAATCCTGCATATCCCACTTTCACAGACCTGAGACAGTAGTTCCGTTTTGCGCCGGTTTGTTAGTTTGGCCATTTGGATAATGAGATCTAATTTCTTGTATGGTTTTCGGGTACATATATATCATAATGACTGAAATAACTTACGAACTTAATCTGCTTGACGTGTAGCATAAAAGAAATACTTACGCGACCACCAAGAAAATCGCATGGCATTATAGTATGAGACCGCGCTTACCTATCACGGCTCCCCAACCCCTAAACCCGTGACGCGGTCTCGGGGGCTCAAGCGGGCTAGAATCATGCATACACGCGAGTGCAAAAAATCCCCATTGGGGAAAGGTCATGGGGAATCTAGAGGGGGTTTAGGGGTTGGAAGCCGTGATATGTAAACGCGGTCTTAAACCTCCATTATGATACTACTACATGAAATTATGACATGGCACGTATATACAAAAGACATAAAACAGTGAGATATAACATAATCATATTTAAGAAAAATATATAAAACAGTGAGATATTATATAATCATATTTAAGCCTAAAATAAGGCATGAAATAAACACTAAAACATTTTTATGCAAGAAATACAGATAACATAGCTTTATATAAGTACACTTATAAAGACTAGAGTACACACTAAGCCCCATTTCTTGATAATGACAAAAACTAGTGAAATGGTGAGCAATTTGCTCAAGTGAATATACGCCTGCCTCCACAGCATCCCATTCTTATCCCTTGATGATGATGAATCTATGGTCACCAAAGCGGGTAACTCGTCTGAAAATAGTGTGAGTACAATGACTTGCAAACATGCACATCTTCCGATATTCATGGGAGCTTACAGATTTTTCAAAATATGCTTTTTAGATGATGACCATACTATTTACTATGTTTCGCAGCAATCCATAAACAAACTGCAAGCAACACTGCGGAACTAGTTGCGCAAACGAGATTATGTCGTATATCAGGGGTCCCCAACCTTTTTGTGCCTACGGGCACATTTGTGAGTTTATGAGAGTGTAGCGGGCACCAACCAATTAACTTGACCCATTTTTAAATATATTATTATTCATTATAACCTCTTCCGCGGGCATACAAAAAACCTTGGCGGGCGTATATTACTTTAAGGTGCAAACCTAAACGCTAGCATACATTATTGGAGCAAAGTGATTTGTCGATTTGTGCGTCTTCAGGTTATGATCATAATATTTACCAAGTTCCATGGCAACTTAATTACAACTGCGGAACTAGTTGTGCTCACTGTATTCAGCTACAACACAAAAAGGGCAATAACTGTAAACTAAACTGAGTGAACATAGCAATTTGTCGATATGCGCATCCTAGAGTCACGACCATAACATTTACTAAGTTTCATGGCAATCCTTCAAAAACTGCGGACTAATTGCGCAAAATGAGATTGTATCATACACTGCTACAAAATAAAAAGGAAAAAAGGACAACAACTCTATGAAAACTTTCAGGAGAAAGTTGATTTGTCGATATGTGCATCTTCAGGTGTTAATAATATTTACCTAGCTTCATGGCAATCAATCAAAAATTGATGGATTAGTTGCGCTAACCATTGCCAGACGGACGGACGGACAAAATAAGTACTATATACCCCAATCTCTATAGATGTGAGTATAATAATCATACAAACATATACAAAGAACACCCTTAGTACCACTGCTACTACTAGTAGTGCTGCAGCTGTTAATACTTACAATAAGTACTATGATTAACAAGAAATTGCACAGACACGAGGAGTTGTAAGGATGCAAACGTAAAAGTTGCAAAAAATCGTACTAACGTATCACTTTTTTTGGGACATTAGTCTAAAGTGTACTGAACTTCAAAAATCAAATCTAAACGTATGATACCTATTTGCTATGCTAATTAATCATTTGACCTACTGTCATTTCCTCTTCTCATATTAAATAATTTAATTTAAATAGCACTTTTCGGCGCATTCAATTAGGACTTCCAATCTTGAACTTGTATATTCTGAACATATTTATACCCTAATGTTGTGAGATTCCATGAGAGTAAAACATCGCTGTTTTTATTCACCATAAGGTAAATTTACTGGTGCATGGAAATACTCAATGGCAAACAAGTTGTTGATTACTATTCGGGGTTCATTGACTTTCTTTGCACTACTTTACGAAATTTAGCCTAACCCACTACTCAAAATAGATACAACATTAGTCACAATACACTGGGTTTGTCATGATATATATTTATATTCCACAACTATGTGATTTTACATGTTATTTATTATCTAAATAAAGGTTCATCTGAGCAATACAATGATTAGCTAAGACATCTGAAAATTTCGACCACTGAGGTTTTTAAGTAAGATTTGTGTGTATTTACGAGGATCGGGCTTTAAAGAATGCCTGTATGTCAAAATTTACATCTTAAAAAAAAGTTTGGCCTTCTTTAAAATAGGGAACTATATTCTACTATTGATATTATATCATTGATTCGTGTGCGTTGTAGTAATGCCACGTTACGTAACACTTATTTCGATGATGAAGATGTTGATGAGAGAGAGAGAGAGAGAGAGAGAGAGAGAGAGAGAGAGAGAGAGAGAGAGAGAGAGAGAGAGAGAGAGAGAGAGAGAGTAGTAGTAGTAGTAGTACAATTTGAACGGTTGGATACAGTAAAGGTTAGTAACCTTAAGATTGATGACATTCCTGGCCATGACCTGACGTAGTGAGAATATTTATTGGACCGCCATCTTTAACACGCAGTGTCTTTGCGTTTCTTTGAGACGATGGATATGTTCTGGATTACTTTTGAATACTTGTCTGAACAATAATTTTTGCATAATGCAAGTGTTAGAACATTATTTCAAAACCTTTACAGAGGAGCAAGATCCTTGAAGCGGGCAGCTCCGTGCTGGGGCACATGGTATTCATCTCATGGCAGTTGCGATAGAGTAGAGACCAAATACAAGTGATATATTAGTAGCCCTCATAGTAAGGGTTATCAAGACAGATGACACACAGGCTTCAAGCAACAGTGAGGGGGATTTTTATAATACACACCAAGGGGGAAACCCCACGCTTACCCAAAGACCCCTTTACGGTTAAGGGGAAAACGGTACAAATACACTAGTTATCAAACGAAAAATAACACTGAAGTTTTTTGAGATATACATAACGGGGATCCCGACAGAGATCCCGATTGATGTATCAGTACAGAGATTAAAAAAACACAAAAAAAACCCAAAAACAATTGGATTTAAAGTGCACACCTACAAGATGGCACTATACAGTGAATTTCGTGAAGTGCAGACAGGAACACGCATTTTGGAGATCGAGAAAGAACATAAAAAAGCTACCGACGTTCTTTTATATACATGAATTCTTAGTGGTTTAAGGGATGCATTTTCAACAGAAAATGCCACAGGTGTGGCAACAAAGGTCACGTACCTCGACTCTGCACACCGTAATACTCGATGAGGGGACAAGCGAAAAGAAGAAGGATAATATCATTCAAAATCTGATAGGGGAAATACTGAGGATGAACAATAGAAATCCCCCATACCTGGACCCCCTAAAAAAAATAAAAAAATAGAGGCTAAACCTTCCAGTGCTGAAAAAGAAAAACGCAAAGTGGGGGAATAACAAAATATGCATCAACGCCCAAAAGAACCCCCAAAAGAAGACCCAAAGAAGATACAGCTCCACACAGGGACCAAAGTAAAAGAAAGGAAAAAATGGTAGACGAAGAAAAAAAAAGAAACAAGAAGAAAAAGAGAATACAAGGTGTAACCAACTGGGAAAAAACCAGCCTGCTCAAATAAGGAAAAGTTTCTACGAAAAAACATGGAAAGAACTCACAGAAGAAAAAAAGGAAGAAATAATACTGGAACTCGAGGTAAAACAAGCACGGGAGAAAGAGAGATTAAAAAGACTGCAAGAAAGAGAAGAAGCAAGAGAAGCAGAAGAAAGAAAACAATCGAAATCAAACAGAGAGCCCAAGTAACACAAAACAAAACCAACTGAGGGGGGGGGGGAACAACTCATGAAGAAAAGAAAAAAAAAAAAAAAAAGGAAAAAGAGATACAAGTAAAGGAAGAAAAGGGGAAGAAAAAAAAAGGGAACGAAGAAAATACAAAGGGAAGAATGGCGGGTCACCTTACTCTCCCGCCATCAACAGACAAGAAAACAAAACATACTGACACATTATAACCCGATACACCACAAGTGGAAAGGATACTAAAGGAAATAAGACCAGGATATGAAGAAAAAACTATCCTATACGGACAATCATCATCAGAAGAGATATATTCAGAGCTACATCTTTCAGATGACTCAGAAGAGGTAATGGAAATAGAAGAAACAAAAACAAACAAAACTACAGAACTATCCAAAACTACAGGAGAATATCAAGAACAAGAGAAAACAGGACAGGCAAAATAAAGTATACCAACATCAACGAATAAATAAAAGGTTTTAAGTAAATTCAAATGATTTAAATAAGATAATCTAAAATGAGGTAAAAATAAAAGTTGAACAATACACATGAAATAAAAACAATCGTAGGAATCTGAAACCAAATGAATCTATACTCGGAATATCGTCAGCGAAACACAAAGAGCTTTCCTTCGAGGGAAATATCTTTAATTCAGCGAAAACTATTCGTATAAGCCAAAATTCAACTAATACACTAATGTTTTCTTTACGTTCGCGTAATATTTCATTTTCAATTAATTTTATATTCCAGAGATAAGTAAAACCCAGTATGTTTTCAGTCACGTCCGCGCAAAATACCATTTCCATCCAAAACAGAAAAATAAGATCACATCATGTTTTCAATCACGTCCGCGCAAAAACAAGTTTCAGTCCCTTTGGAAAAAATAAACACCCCCAAGCAGGATAAAACCATCTTTAATTCAGTGTGCACTGACAACCACAGTCACACCACTATACAGAAGAGAACAGCAAAGAAAATATCACACAACTGAATAAACATTAAAAAAATTATGAAACCCTCTAACAAAATTTAAAAACTAAAACGAAACAAAGCAGCGACACAAGACAAGATGGTGTCATAACTTAATGCGTAATGCTTACTACCAACATAAGATCTGCATGCGTACATGTGCGTCCATGGGTGCACACTTAGCAGGCGTGGGGGTACATTCGTGTTTATACGGATGGGAAAGACAAAACAATCTGTGATGACATGTAATGACTTCTTCGGGAGGCAAAATATAGCCACTGTGGGTGGGTGGGGGTGAGCTTGTTATATCGCTCCTACTTGGGGAAGTGATACTCTGAGCAGGACTGTCCATCGCCCTCACATGCTAGAAAAGTCTCTTCCAGGTAGGTATATATATATATATATATATATATATATATATATATATATATATATATATATATATATATATATATATATATAGATGTGTGTGTGTGTGTGTACTTATAGAAATAACAACAAGTGAGAGAGAGAGAGAGAAACACGTACACACACGCAATACACAATAAAAACAACTCACTTATACACTTCTTTTTCCATATAGTATAGTCAGAACGAGACTAGAAGCAGTTTTATCTATATAAGCCGGTCCCCCGACACTAAAAAAGAATGTATCAAAAACAACATATGCATACAGAAACAGCACCATACACCTTAAAAGGGATAACAATATGTACTCCAAATAGACCTTAAGGGCAAAGGTCACTGATGAGTCTAAACTCAGATAGAGATGAACACGGAAGAAAGGAAAGGAAACTCGCCCAACAGGATGCTATGCCTGAAGGAAGGAAAGTACAAACCTAGAAATCTAAATTTGGAAAAATCGTGGAATAACTAGATCCAAAAAATGTAAATATCAAAGGCAAAAATAGAAACTCCTCATTCAAAATTATTTTTGTTGTTTAGGGAAAATACCCAATATATCAAAATTCGGGAGAGACAGGGAATAACAGACATAAAGCCTTTGATATACGGTCATCTCTAAAGCTCAAACCAGTTCTATATGCTAGAACGGGGCTGCGAGGTGTCCATAAATAATGCTTTTTAATAGTCTCACATTTCTCACTCGTATGACCACTGGTCAGGATTAACTGGAACAGTTTTCCTGAACGGGCTTGAAAGCCTGTTCTGATTTCATTATTTTACAGATTTCTATAATCAACAGTGACAAAACAGTTAAATGCTACATTCCTCAGTCAAAAATATGTATTTGGTTGAATTTGTGAGTTATTTATAACAGTCAGCAGGTCATCGTTTTAACATTAGGTCAAGAGGTTGAAATGGATAGATTTCAATGGATAGAACAAGGGATCATGTCAATGGATGCACTATATATTTTGCCTTTACTGGAGGGTTACTGACCCATAAAGGTCATTTCCACATCAGATCATTTGTGGCGCAAATGGCAATTTTGAGATTTGCTCTGTAAATGCAAACAGGACTGACTAAAATATGCGTCTTTATTATTTCTAAGTAAAATAAATATATCACCTACGTCGCTATCAACACTGTTCATGCTTATTCTATCCCTAATTAATGACTATTGCTTATGTAAATAATATAATATGATGTTCATGCTTATTCTATCCCTAATTAATGACTATTGCTTATGTAAATAGTATAATATGATGGATATTACAGTAATAGCAAAATGATCCTTTAAACGAAAGTTAGCCAAATACGTTTTGTAAATTTCTCACCAGTTCTTTGTGGGTCCCCTTTCAGCTCAGGGATGTAGAATACGCCCGATGCACCCTCCTGCATGACGTAAATGGCGAATTATGGAGGCAGAAGCCGCGGTGATGCATTGTTTAGCGTGCCGGATTGGGAGTTCGAATCCTAAAAGAGTGGGAGTTCGAATCCTAAAGTTTACTTTGCAAAACATTTGTTACATATATTTCATTTCAATTGGCAAAACACATGAAATAATAATAATAATAATAATACCAATAACAATAATAACAAGTAGTAGTAGTAGTAGAATGCTACATTATACATGACTCTTTAGGAAAATAGTTCCTGTTTGTGACCTGATAAAGTATATGTGAGACTTTGAAGGCAGATGACCGGGGAGTTGTGTATAATATTACATGGCCAAACAGGCGTGAGACCTTGCTAACCGAGAAATGGGGATAATTTTACGGAAATAAAACTTGAACACGTCATGAGTACATTTTACCCACTTGTCGTGTACCTGACACAAAAAAGCACCTAAAGCAAAGGAATTTGCATCCGTGTATCGCCTAAAGGGCTGAGTGAACCTTGTGAAACTTAACACTGGAGGTGTCTTTAGATTTTGTTTCAAGGTTTCAAGAAGCGACCGGACAGTCTGCTGACGAATTAGCTTGAAACCGTTCTTTGTAAGATGATAAAATGGGGCGGAACCATTCTTTGTAAGATGATATAATGGGGCGGAACCATTCTTTGTAAGATGATATAATGGGGCGGAACCATTCTTTGTAAGATGGTATAATGAGGCTACAAGGAAGGAAGAATTGCATATAAACTTTCGGTAATTACCAGAAAGTCCTACAAAGGATGAAGGAAATATTACATATCTAATACCTCGCGATTGAAGTTCTTGTTAAAGATCCATCGACGGATATCTTGTGAGTTGAATTCCACTAAAATTCATGCTATATAAATCTTATTGAAATTTCTAGACGCAACCTTGATTGACATTGCATGGACTCGTAAGTATGCGTGCCTATATATAATCCCAATTGGTATGTGCACACAAACGATGCATATGTAACAATTCAGTTCTGCATTGGTCTGCAATTGACATCGTCTTAACCAACTTAAAGTGCTTTAACAAAAATAATAACATTGCTACTTTAGAAAATTATCAAGAAAGGACGCGAGTGAAATCGCATATAACCAGATAAATCTATACATGTGTCTGATGAAAAAATGTATTACTGTGTTTCCCATCCATATAATCAATCAAAATTAAATATTGTTTTATCTACTTCCATTGTTATAATTGATACAAAATTGAACGGTAAACTCTGCTTCAACATTACATAATCCAAAACTCAGGATAGCCACTTTAGCAAAAAAAAGGTAGATCTTTACAGCTCTAATTTGCGTTCGGTTCGTGGGTACTAACATAAGAAATAATCGTGAGCGCACACATCAGATTTCATGTCCTTACATGCAACAGTGTCTAAGAAACTGTGCCATATATAAATGCAAAAATATAAACTATTTAAAGGACAGTGAAAAGTACACGTATGTCATTTCCATCTACTTGTATCATCTGCCTGTGGTGAATTCAAATGCGAATATACGCCTCAAATTTCGTGACTGTATATAAAAAGGTGTACGTGATTACTATGACCTTTCTTGGCATAGAGGTAGCAGTATCCTCCAACTCGAAGGAATTAGTCAGCGGTCACTTGTGATTTCTCAACATGCGATACACTGCAGTCCGATGTATCTGCCCACCTAAGAATTTATGGCGTACGTTGTCAAAGCAATTGTTATCACTGGATAAATCTAACTACAATATGTCTGAAAACTCTCCTTTTCTGGCGTATTGCCCCTAATTTATGTTGCTAATATTAGTTTTTTGTTTGATTTTTTTGTTTTGTTTTGTTTTTTTGTCTTCAATGAATCGGCTTTTGAGTGTATGAGTCAAACCTACTTCAGATATCTAATAAATCAAATCTGAAAAACAGAACGCTCTGGTGTTTAAATTGCGCATGCCCGGCCTTCACAGATATGAGACACCAATTTCATATCACACCGGTTGGTCAGTTTGCCACTTCGGCCAGTCAGATGTGCTTCTTTTCATATGCGATTTGGGTACATAGTCGAATGTTGTTTGTTGTATTCCTTCAAGCTGAATGTAAAACTTTCTTGACTTTGTAATTTTTTTTTATTTTTACTTGAAACTACGTATGTATAGCCATCAGCTGTGAACAAAATCTATCCCATTTAAACCTAATGATTCTCTTTTTCACTATGATATATATATATATATATATATATATATATATATATATATATATATGTGTGTGTGTGTGTGTGTGTGTGTGTGTGTCTGTGTGTGAAGCTGACTATCCTCATCTCAAATAAGCGTGCGCGTGGGCTCAAACGTGAAGTCGTCAAACTCTTAAAGTAAACACCGACCATTGTTTATAAATATACACTTATCTCATAAAATGAAAATTAGAAAAGATATTAAACTGAAAATAATTTTATTCCAACTACCGTCTAGCAAACGACATCAGCTCACTTTTTGTAAGCTTTTGGACTTGGAGCATAATGAAGTTCTGGAGGTGGGTGGATTTGTGGAAGAATCTGCGACGCATGTTTCGAAATTAACATCGTTTATACATCATCATTATTATCGTCATTGTTATATTCATCAGCATTATTTAGAGGTAAAAGGAGAACTACAACACTAACAAACCCAACGACAGCAGCAACAACATAATAGCAGGAGCAGCAACAATAATTTTTAGTTATTCCGTGGAATTCTTTTGATTCTCTGGAATTTTCCAGTTTAAAAACGAACCATCATAAATCTTGCCACAGATACTGTCTTAGGTCTGTCTGTATGTTTGCCTTTCCTTTGCCGTTTGTATGTCTGTTTGTTTGTATGCTTGTATGCATGTGTTAAAGTGTGATGGAGTTCCCATCTGTCGATGGATTCAGCCATCCAACCATTCTTTTATGTATAAATGTATGTATGTGTGCATGTATGTAGGTATGCATGTGTTTTTATATGTGCGCACACAAGCACATGCATATATATATATATATATATATATATATATATATATATATATATATATATATATATATATAAATATATATATATAAATATATATTGTTATGTATGATGTTTATATAATATTATAAATATTTTAGGAAATTATAAATGTTTCTTCACTTTAATATTTGCTTAAATCTTAATGTTATCAGGAAAAACATGTTTAACTAGTGTCCTTGAATTAGTTTGTTTTGATCAATATGTTTTCTCAATTTGAAGGTCAAGGTTGATTTTTGTTTACAAGTAAAAATTCCATTAAGATGACTCATATTCTAGAACATTCTGTCATGTGACTAATCTTTATATATACCATGTTTGGTTGACATTTTTTCAGTTTTGACATTACTATCAGTCTTGTAAAGAGCTATTACAGTTGTGAAAATTCATTCCAAATTCTAAGAGAGGAATTATTTTAAATATTCATTGGATTATAACAGTGCTCATAAACTTTTGGATTTTGGATTTTTAATTAATGATTTTGGAATTTAACTGAACTTATTCAGAGATTTTGGAATACTTCATTTTGACATCAGCACATCAAGATTTCTAGTACATCAGGACTTTGGAGACCATAAGCACATCATAGCATTCAAGGACACAGCCGTGAATTCGGAACATTCTATATTTAGGACTTGTGATTAGAACAATCATTCTTATTGGATTATTAGGATTTCAAAACACATTACTGTAAGTGACTTTTTGATTTTTTCATTTTCATTATCTAGTAATAAATTGCTTGTTGATTTTTACTTGATTTGTTGGTTTCACTTTCTTTCTGTTACATTTTTCTTAGACCATAGAGTCGTAACAGAAATTGGGGGCTCGTCCGGGATCCGGGATTGAATTTCTTTAAAGCATATTAGAGATATTAAAGTTATTTTTGAAATTCATATTGATTTTGTCTCGGAATATTTTTTTTGTCTTTGGCAAAGATTTTTAATAGAGAAATTTTGTGTGTGTGAAAAAAACAAGCATTTACAATGGCATCTAATGTTCAGAATTTCATTTCAAAACCTACCCAGGAGGGGTTAGAGTGCATGAGAAAGGATGAGTTGCTCGAGCTTGCCAGAAAATACAGTCTATCTGAGGCAAAAGTATCATTGACAAAACAGGAAATAAAGATTATTTTAATTCAATATCTAGTAGGAAAGGGAATTTTTGAAAATAGTGCTTTAAGTTTGAAGAGAAAGCCTGTATCTGGTTCTGACAGGAAATTAAGGGAATTAGAGTTAAAGAACCAGATGGATTTAGAGTTGGCAAAACTTCAGATTCAGAGAGAGAGAGAGAGAAAGAAGAGAGGCAGATACAGATGGAGAGAGAGAAAGAAGAGAGGCAGCTACAAATGCAGAAAGAAGAGAGGCAGATGGAGAGAGAAAAAGAAGAGAGGCAGATGGAGAGAGAGAGAGAGAGAGAGAGAGAGAGAGAGAGAGAGAGAGAGAAAGAAGATAGACAAATACAAATGCAGATGCAGATGCAAAGAGAAGAAAGGGAAATGCAATTTAAGTTAAGAGAATTAGAACTGGCAAACAGAGCACACTCCACTCCTTTAAACACAAGTCCAGGTTTTGATGTTACTAGATATATTAGGTTAGTACCCCCTTTTCAGGAAAAAGAAGTAGATAAATACTTTCTTCATTTCGAGAAAATAGCTGAAAACTTGAAATGGCCCAGAGAGCATTGGACTTTGTTATTACAAAGTGTACTAATTGGCAAAGCTCGTGAAGTCTACATTTCACTGTCAGTACAACAAAGCACTGATTATGATGTGGTTAAGGAGTACATCTTGAAAGCTTATGAGTTGGTACCAGAGGCATATCGACAAAGGTTTAGGAATTGTAGAAAAGAAACTGGACAAACTCATGTCGAATTTGCAAGGGATAAAGAACAACTATTTGATAGGTGGTGCTCAGCCAAGAAAGTTGATCAAGCTTATGATAACCTCAGACAGCTCGTATTAATTGAAGAGTTCAATAGGTGCATCCATAGTGATGTTAAAACCTATCTTGACGAGCAGAAAGTGGAAATTTTGGAAAATGCTGCTCGTATGGCTGATGATTATTCCTTGACTCACAAAATTTCATTTGGCAATAAGTCGTCCTCTCAGCAGTTTTCTGGTAAAAAACCATTTCAATCTCATTCGAGTACTTCCAAATTTCACAACAGCACAACTGTTAGGAATCAAACATCTGATAAGACTGATCAGAAATCCTTATCTCTTCCTACGTACACTTATTGTAAAAAGAAAGGGCGCGTTATTTCTGATTGCTTCAAGTTGAAAAATAAGCAACAAAGTAAAGACAGAGCTTTTCCAAATGCTCTTATTTCTACTAGGTCAAGGTCACGGTCTTGTATTGAAAGCAATACATTTGTTGGGTCAAACAAACCCCAGTCTGATTCTATTTTAGAGGCTTATGAACCATTCATGTCAGAAGGTTCTATATCACTTATTGGTGATTTTGCCAAACCCATCCCAATTAAAATATTAAGGGACACTGGAGCTTCTCAGAGTCTTTTATTATCAGGTACTTTGCCTTTGTCTGAGGAGTCTTCTTCAAGTGAAAGTGTTCTTGTTCAGGGAGTAGAGTGCGGCTTTGTAAATGTTCCTCTTCATTGTGTAAATTTGGCATCAGACTTAGTTTCTGGACCTGTGACTGTTGGGGCAGTGACTTCTTTACCCATTGAGGGTGTTCATTTATTACTAGGCAATGACCTAGCTGGAGATAAGGTTGTGGTTAATCCACTTGTAACTGACAAGCCTTGTTTGGATCAGAAAGTTGATCCTGTCGAAACTGAAATCCCTGATTTGTACCCTGCTTGTGCAGTTACTAGAGCTATGGCAAAAAGAGCTCTTGAGAGTGATGTTGATCAGGATATTATTCCTTTAGCTGACACATGTATTGGTCAGTCTTTTGATGAGGTCACTTTTTCCTCAGGTATTGATCAATCAAATGGTATTGATCACAGTGATCCTCTTTTGGCAACTCATTCTCTTTGTCCTACTCAGGGTGACAAACGACAATCCCTTGTCGTTGAACAGGAGCAAGATCCCGAGATATCTTGTTTGTTTCAGAGGGCTATTAGTGAAACTGAAGCCACACAAGTTCCAGCGTGTTACTTTGTGAAAAATGGGGTCCTTATGAGGAAATGGAGACCACCTGATGTACCTGCTGGTGACGAGTGGTCAGTGAGCTATCAAATTGTTGTTCCTAAGTCATATCGACAGGAAATTCTTAATTTAGCCCATGAAACTCCTTTGGCTGGTCATTTAGGAGTCCGTAAGACTTATCACAAGATCTTGAATCATTTTTATTGGCCGAAACTCAAAAGTGATGTTTCTAAATACTGCAGATCTTGTCACACTTGTCAAATGGTAGGAAAACCCAATCAGAAAATACCTAAGTCTCATTTACAACCTATTCCTGCATTTGATGAACCATTTAGTAGAATAATGGTAGACTGTGTTGGTCCTTTACCTAAAACCAAGTTAGGCAACCAATACTTGTTGACCATCATGTGTACATCTACAAGATTTCCAGAGGCAATTCCTCTGAGAAATATAAAAACTAAAACTATTGTGAAAGCTTTGGTGAAGTTTTTTACACTTGTTGGCCTTCCCAAATCTGTCCAGTCGGATCAAGGGTCAAATTTTATGTCTGGAATTTTCCAACAAGTTATGCATGAATTAGGCATCCAACAGTTTAAATCTTCTGCCTATCACCCTGAAAGTCAAGGTGCTTTGGAAAGATTTCATCAAACTTTGAAGAATATGATTCGATCATATTGCTTTGATACAGAAAAAGATTGGGATGAGGGTGTTCATTTGTTGTTGTTTGCTGTTAGGGAATCAGTTCAAGAGTCGTTGGGTTTTAGTCCCTTTGAACTAGTTTTTGGTCATACTGTCCGTGGACCACTGAAATTATTGAAAGAGAAACTTCTTTCAGATGAAGACTCAAAGTTTAATCTTCTTGATTATGTCTCTGATTTCAAATACAAGTTGTCAAAGGCCTGTGAAGTAGCAAGAACTAATCTTCACACTACCCAGTCAAAAATGAAATTAAGGTATGACAGAAATTCACAGGAAAGGAGTTTTAAACCTGGTGACAAAGTTCTGGCTCTCTTTCCCATACCTCAGAATCCTCTTCAGGCTAAATTTTATGGTCCTTATACCGTTGAAAAGAAAGTAAATGACTTAAATTATATCATTAACACTCCTGGGAGACGGAAACAGAAACAACTTTGTCATATAAATATGTTAAAGGAATATTTTGACAGAGATAGCTCAGCTAATTATTCTGTTAATTTAGTTGTACCTGTCCCACACAGTGAAGATATCAACGATGGAGTACGATCAGACTATAGTGACTCTGGTATAACCAATCTTCGGAATTCAGAAATATTGAACAACCTAGACCAGAAACTTTCACATCTACAACAACAGGAAAGAAATGAACTAAAACAGCTATTACATGAATATGAGCACTTGTTTCCTGATGTTCCAACACGAACAAGTAAAATTTATCATGACGTTGACATTGTAGATTCTGCGCCTGTGAAACAGCATCCTTATAGGATGAATCCTCTCAAACAGAACTATCTGAAGAAAGAAATTCAGTCTCTACTGGAGAATGATTTCATAGAACCAAGTAAAAGTAACTGGAGTTCACCATGTATTCTTGTTCCCAAGCCAGATAATACATTCCGTATGTGTACTGACTATAGAAAAGTCAACAGTGTCACCAAAACTGATTCATTTCCAATCCCAAGAATGGACGATTGCATTGATAAAATTGGAAATGCTAAATATGTCACCAAGTTTGACCTTTTAAAAGGATTCTGGCAAATTCCACTGACGGAAAGGGCAAAAGAAATTTCAGCATTTGTAACTCCAGATGGACTTTATCAATATAAAGTTATGCCGTTTGGAATGAAAAATTCGCCTGCAACGTTTCAACGTCTGATGAACATGATAACATTTGGTCTTGATAATTGTGACGCTTATATCGATGACGTCATTATCTACAACAACACCTGGGAAGATCATTTGGAAACCATTCGAAAATTCTTTGATCGACTCAGCGATGTGAATCTGACAATTAATTTGAGCAAAAGTGAGTTTTGCCATGCTTGTGTCACATTTTTAGGACATATTGTGGGACAAGGTCAAGTTAAACCTATAGAAGCTAAGGTCAAAGCTATCTCTGAATTTCAAGTTCCAATTTGTAGAAAGCAACTGATGCGATTTCTAGGTATGGCTGGATATTATCGGAAATTTTGTTCCAATTTTTCCAAAATTGCTGAACCTTTGACAAGTTTATTGAGTAAGAAAACCAAATTTCATTGGTCTGACAAGTGTCAGGAATCTTTTGACAAGTTAAAGGCCATGCTTAAGAATGCACCAGTTCTTTCTGCACCAAATTTTAGCCAATCATTTAATTTATCTGTTGATGCAAGTGATGTAGGGGTTGGTGGAGTATTGATTCAGGAAGACAAAAGTGGTGTGGATCACCCTGTGTGTTATTTTTCTAAAAAACTAAACAAGCACCAGAAAAATTATTCCACAATTGAGAAGGAATGTTTGGCTTTGGTATTGGCTTTACAGCATTTTGAAGTGTATGTTACCTCAGCTCTTTCTCCAATTATTGTGTACAGTGATCACAATCCCCTTACTTTCATCAACTAAATGAAAGATAAAAATCGGAGATTGTTGAGATGGAGTTTGATATTGCAAGAATATAACATTGACATCAAACACATCAGGGGAAAAGACAATGTGATTGCAGATGCACTCTCACGTGCCTAGAAATGTAATATTGCTTGATGTAATTAAGTCCAGTATCATAAAACATGTTCTTATGTAATTTTGGTTATTATAGTATTAGATGTATATTCAAAAGAAAGCTTTATTACATAAATCTTTCTTTTTCTTTATGAGGGGAGGTGTTATGTGTGATGTTTATATAATATTATAAATATTTTAGGAAATTATAAATGTTTCTTCACTTTAATATTTGCTTAAATCTTAATGTTATCAGGAAAAACATGTTTAACTAGTGTCCTTGAATTAGGTTGTTTTGATCAATATGTTTTCTCAATTTGAAGGTCAAGGTTGATTTTTGTTTACAAGTAAAAATTCCATTAAGATGACTCATATTCTAGAACATTCTGTCATGTGACCAATCTTTATATATACCATGTTTGGTTGACATTTTTTCAGTTTTGACATTACTATCAGTCTTGTAAAGAGCTATTATAGTTGTGAAAATTCATTCCAAATTCTAAGAGAGGAATTATTTTAAATATTCATTGGATTATAACAGTGCTCATATACTTTTGGATTTTGGATTTTTAATTAATGATTTTGAAATTTAACTGAACTTATTCAGAGATTTTGGAATACTTCATTTTGACATCAGCACATCAAGATTTCTAGTACATCAGGACTTTGGAGACCATAAGCACATCATAACATTCAAGGACACAGCCGTGAATTCGGAACATTCTATATTTAGGACTTGTGATTAGAACAATCATTCTTATTGGATTATTAGGATTTCAAAACACATTACTGTAAGTGACTTTTTGATTTTTTCATTTTCATTATCTAGTAATAAATTGCTTGTTGATTTTTACTTGATTTGTTGGTTTCACTTTCTTTCTGTTACATTTTTCTTAGACCATAGAGTCGTAACAATATATATATATATATATATATATATATATATATATATATATATATATATATATATATACGAGTTAAATTCTGATTGTTGTTCATATACTCATGATTTTCTTAACAGTTTAACAGTTTGCTGGATAATTGTTTCTTTCTTAATTCCATAATAATTAAGCAATTTGTCTCAAGTTAGGTATATCAGTCTACGCGTGCGTTCCGCACATATTCGTATATTAGGAATGAGATGGCATGTATGAGTGCTGATAAAAAGAAGTGTAAGTGCAATATCATCAATTAAATGAATATTGGCAAATGTTTGCAAATGTCTTTAGAAATGTTATGTATGCACTGAAAAACGTGCATACGTCTCTTTTCATACATGTTTCCAATACAAGTGTTTGGATTTTTATCTGACTTTTCTCCATATTAAGTGTTCAGAATATTTTGTTTCATATTGAAGTTACATCATAAATGCAAAGTAATGCAAGAGAACAAAGACAAGGCTTTCCTAACAGAGGCACTTGAATTATCCAGTCTATCAACATGCGCCCATTTACAGGATAATATCATCGGTCACTATCAACGTAGAACCTTTGTTGGAAAGAGCTGCCTATTTGCACTTAACATATGCGAAATAAACACGTATCAATGATTGCACCTTCTTATTTCCTCTTTCTGTAAAAAATGTCACATTTTCTAATTTTAATTATAATGGAACAAGACAGCACAAGAATCTTTAAACATTTGCTGTTATAATTAATCTCTTGTTGCAACCAATACAATCTCCGACCCCCCCCCCCCCCTCGCAAATTACGGTCTTGATTGGTAAAGAGTTGATTTGTCCATCGACATTCAAGCTCAGCAGGCTTTATATGAAAAGCATTATAAATATTAATATTAATATTAATATTAATGTTAATATTAATTATTAATATCAACTACTCATGTAGAATATTCACCCTGGAGACAGCTTGGAAAGGAACGTCAATTCACCACGTGCTCGCCTTCAGTCCTATCCCACTTACAGAAGTCTAAGTTACTATCTGTTTTCCTTTACATTCACGTATTTGTGAATCCGATAAGAGACTCCAGTGGAAAGGATGTTTCACCCGGTATAACGGTACCAATTGCGCAAGCCGGGGGGGGGGGGGGGGAACGGTGATTAAGGTGTAGGGAACATTGTATTCAGAAGTAAACAACAAAACTAGCTGTGATTGGTGCATTATGTAAGAGTTGTAGTTTCTGTCAGGCTTCAAACAAGTTGAGTCTCTTGGCAACATTTGAGATTATGTTAATTCATATGTAGATCATGTATTTATTTAATGATTTATTTAAAAATGTGATACACATCACTGAAAATGTCTGTTGAGACTGGATAACTCTTACCCGGTCTAGTTCCAGCAGAGTTATCTCTCTTAAATGCAATGGAGTACCTGGTTCTGTTCTTGTCAAATTGACAATCTCATATTACTCTCTATGACGGTGTGTGACATGCATGCTGAAGTGGAAGAGAAGGTATATTTATTTCACCAAACGTTAACATTAAGGTATATGGAAAAACAATTAGTACCGTGAAACCACCTACTGCTGTGTGACAAGTTGAATGGTCGGATGTAAATCATGTGAATTTGTTCTTCCAATTCAATGGACTCTTTTCTCCGTACCAGTGGCGAAACTTTAAATTGTGCCCCCCCCCCCCCCCCCGCAAACATTTAGAGTAAGCCCCCATCAAATTAATGCAAGGCGGGATTTTGAGCGCCCTCGTTGCGCCGCCCCCCCCCCCCGTCCTACCCCCGCATTGCGGGGGCGGTAGTTACGTCACTGCTCCGTACAAATCGATGATAAAATTTTTAAACATGCCGGAAATATTCAAAATATAATGTGATACGTTTATATTCTAAATTTATTTCGTCTTATTCTTTTAGAATCACAGTGTCTTTAATTGCTTTTAATGATCAACAAAAATATAATAATTAAAGTAAATAATTCATTCAAGTTAGTAAATAATATATAACCACAAAACAAAACTGACAATCTGAGAATATATATATATATATATATATATATATATATATATATATATATATATATATATATATATATATATATATGGGTTCTTCATTTGAAACTTTTTCGGCACACAACGAATGATCATGGAATCAAATGATTCAGTTGAGAAATGAAACATATGCCAGGCTGCATACCTATCATACATATATTCATGTATGTTTGTGTACTCATTGATGTTATCTATGTACTAAGCATGATATTTGTATATCTGTCTATCCAACTATCTATCTATATATCTTATCTTTTGGTTTAAGAAGGAGAGGACATTGCTGAATTGCTGAATGCATTGATTATTTGTTGAAAACTTCGGGCGAAAACTTTTTTGTGCAACTCAAACTATGATTAAAATTGTGGATATCCATGACCACTTACAGTAAAATATTATGACTGATTGGCCAATGTCAGAAGAATTAATTTGATACCGAACATATTAAGGTATATATTGATACTTGTGGTGCAAATTTACGGAGTTGCATTCTGGCACGTACACTTTGTGGTGCAAATTTACTGAGTTCCACTCTGGCACGTACATCTCGTGCTGTCGACAGGTCTTAATAATATTTTGACATCGATTAATGCTTTTAGTTTCTTAGGCAAAAATACTATTGTTGAGGTCATTTTAAATAGCAAAAATGTGTATAAACTTGTTCAATCCTACGTTTCATCCATACATTAACGTACACGAAATCTCCCCGCATTGAATTAATGTATTCGGCAAAATCATAGATCTGTCTGAGTGAAGCAAATGTATTAGAGTATAACCTACTGTGTTAAGTATCAAATCGGAACATTAGCATTAACATTTCATGGGTATTATTTCCACAGGAAATGCTATAGCGATTAATTAAAATTTACCATGAGGCCTAATGGACAAAACATATTCAAAACAAACTTCCGACGTTAGATTGGCATACTGAACATGTTTTCTCCTTCTGACGGAAAGGTGTATCGTAACGTGTCTCCATAGGAACCAAAAGCACTCTAACACTAAGAGAAAGCACACATCTGCATGAGTAAGAACGGTGCATCTACAAATGCGGCCATATTTTAACTTCTACGATTACTTTCATTCCTTTACTCTGATCACATAGAATATAAGCATTGATAACGGACTAATGTTTGAAGTTTGATGTGGGTTGATAAGAAATAATTTTCCTTACTTACCACATAAAAGGACTGGGAGCAATTACACAAAGCGCGTATCGTATAAATTTCAGATGTAATTATGCTCTAGAGATTTCAGAGTTTCCAGATTTAGCAATGATTTGACGTTGCTGATAACCTCATGGATTGTATGTATATTTTAAATGGATATTTGTGAATTATAAAGGGAGAAATTCGACAAGAAATATGGAGTTGTTCTAACCCCAAAACGATACACTTACACTCAAAGGGTGAAATTTCTCAATTTCTCCTCTGTAAGTGGCATTCTTTGCACAGTATTGCTGAGAAAATAGTTAAAAATTAGAGGGGTTCTGTACATAGGAACTTTGCAACCATTTTGGATCATATTTATCCATAAGTATACGGATTTATCCTTTTCAGAATATTGAGTGTCAATACAGATTTATGGATAAGCCATATAAACGCAGTATTGATTATCACATATCTGAACTTTGATTAGCCTAAAATGTACAATTTTGTGAAAATTCCAACCACATGAACACGTGTTCATATTTCCCATTATCATTAAAACTTCTATTGACAGTAATTGACACACCTTTTGCAGCCGGTTTCTATAAATGGTTGAAGGTTGGTTCTGTGGCAACATCATAGTGTATTCCGCTCACACGACATGAAAGAAAACGAATCCGTAAATATTTCCCATCATCAAAAACTTCGATTGACAGTAATTGACACATCTTTTGCAGTCGGCTTAGCGTACGGTATGATAGTATTGTTTACAAGTGTTCCTTGACAATGTAGCATTAATATGACATCTGTTTGAGCCTAGTCTCGAGAGATGGAAAACACACTTTATTTTGGGCTCATCTGCATTCTCGAATTTATCAACAATTATTTGAAGGATACGCATCGTTTTCTTATTCTTATTTTATTATTTTCACAGACCTAATGATGATTTTATTGTTTTCGATATTATTATAATGCCTATTTTAACGTTTCTTTCTCATTGATGGCAACACATTTTAAACATTAACACCTGTACAATTAAAAGTAATGATCGCTGTATTAAAGTGGCCGTAAAACTGACCAGTGGTCAAGACCCTTGGCTGCAAGCATAATGAATGCAAATTAGACGGTGGGATTGGAGTCGTTACCTAGAAGTTGCCATTATGGTCACATAAATCGGATAATTGGAAAGAAGATATGGTTTAAGTCGTGTGCTCCTTCTCTCCAGTAATAAGGTGATTGATCTGAGTTTTCAATACATGATACACAAGTACTTCAAAAGAGGTCAAATATTACCATACCGAGGTGACAGAGAATTATCATTTGCTCTTTAGCTTTCTCATACCATCTTTCTGTCTGCATATCTGTTACTCTGCCAGTCCATATAAAATCTGGTATGCAGCCTGTATCCTTTCTAAGTAAATTTACAGTTTTTAAATGTTCTGGTAACATTTGTCAGATATGGGGGTATTTAGAGGCAGGCAATCATGGCAGAAGTTTGACTAAAATGTCATCTATATGTACGTAGATTTGACTCTGCAGTTGAAACTACCTTACAGCCATCTTGAGCGTTCTAAGGATTTGCACGCACCACTCCCCGTAATCATACTTAAGGAAGATATCTGGTATTTATATATTTTCAAAAATCCATGATTTGGATTTATTAGAGACAACACAATCAAATAACTCTAGCATTACTAGGTTGTTGTGCATATTATTGCACCAGGTTCTGAAAAATATACGCCGTTAGATAAGAGTGATTAAATAGAAATATATAGTAAATTATGTCCTGTCGCCTATGTCCTTAAAATAACTTCCCAACATGAATTCAGATATCCGAGAAAGTTTCGGTGGTTGAAATTAATGTCTTTTCTCACTTTACTCCAAAACGACCGATGATGCTGAGTGAATTTTTCGCCATACCAATTCAATTACGATCTGAACAGCAATTGGAAGCATGCAAATTGGTGGATCGTATACTATTAGTTTTATTTACATTATAATGAACTGCGCAATACAAGTATATTTTGCACGAGCGAACATTCTTAATTTGTTCTATCTATTTTGAAAGTGATATCAGACATTAATTACATTATTTGATAATGTCTTTAACTTGAACTACAGTCTTGGATTGCATATCCAGGAGAGATGTGAGTTTTCTTTTTATCGTTATGAGATTAAAGTGCTTAGAGGTGTCAATGTTGGCCCGTTCAATTATATATATATATATATATATATATATATATACATGAAAAAATAGATCTAACTAAGCGTAATTATTTGATTGTTTATAACTTTTAAAGCAGTTTTACGATATTTTCTTTTGCAATGATTCGTACTTCATGTAGAGCAGCCTCAAGCATGTCATATGTCCATTATCTCCATGCTGAATTCTTACTTAATTCCATGTCGTTTTAGTTTTCAAAACTTCCAAATGACCCTTTTAGATAATGTGACCCATAACTGCTAGGTTGCCAGGTTGGACATATGGCATCCAGCTGTGAATCTAATAAATAATTTGTTTTCTCTTGCATTATTTTACCCATATACGTAGAGTCGTTTCTATAAATGGTTGAAGGTTGGTTCTGTGGCAACATCATAGTGTATTCCGCTCACACGACATGAAAGAAAACGAATCCTCAATTCTTTCTTGCAGTGCTTCTTCAAAGTTACATTGTGACATTTGAAGTACTTTAGTCTTTTTTTTTACTACTCTGTCTTGGTAATAATATGATATACTGGAGTCATATCTGTCAAAAGCTATCTACTTCTGTCCTAGTAATAATATGATATATTTGAGTCATATCAGTCCAAAGCCATCTACTTCTGTTTTGGTAATAATATGGTATACTGGAGTCACATCAGTCCAAAGCTATCTACTTCTGTCCTAGTAATAATATGATATATTTGAGTCATATCAGTTAAAAGCCATCTACTTCTGTCTTGGTAATAATATGATATACTTGAATCATATCCGACCAAAGCCATCTAAATTGTAAAGTTGATAGAAAACAGTTTTTGCAACATTTTAGAGTAAAACAGGTGTTAAAGACTATTAGTTAATGTGGTAGGTCATTTCTGGTCTTTTCCCATAAAAGTATAAATCTCTTCCATTTTGGATTTCACAGTGGGATAGTAAATTAACAATGAGGTCTGATAACGAATTTATACATTTGCAGAAACATCTCGATGTCCTTGAATTAGAAGGTTATGTGAATAAATCCTAATATCTTATTAGGTTTTGTTGGGTACAGTTGTTGATATGGATTGCCAACTTTTGGCTATTGCCAAATATATTATAAGATCTTTCTCTGGCCCAACATCACATGTACAGTTTCCAAAAGAATCCTTAATGAATACTGATCTTTCTCCTCCAAGTGGTAAATTTTGAATATTGACCGGTTTACCCTTTCTTTTGTTTTGGGGGTTTTGTTTGGAGGAGGAGGCGGCGATGGATATTGAATAATTGATTTATATTGATACATTATCTCATCTGAAATAAATTCACTGTACCTTTCTTGTCTTGGCTTAATGATGTTTATCATGATCTTGGTTCTTACCTTTGCCTTTTTAAAGTGGAATGTAGAATTCAAAACAATAACAATGGTCAATATTAATACATAGAACCTACAGTTAAAGTAGCTCAACAGAAACTGCAGACAAAGGAACAAATCTTGTTCTCGTCACTAGATGACACTGGAGATTATTAAATAACCATCAGCAATCATAAATATGTCAAACCATGATAGGCCCCAGTATCATCAGGACCTCTATCAATATATAGCTCCAGACGTCATAAAGAACTGGTGGAAGGATTCATTTGGGAGATGGGGTGGGTTCTGAGTTTGGTTGTACACGCAGGTTCTATGGCCACAGGATGTAAATGTGAACTCAGGATCTCTGCCAATATGGTTGGTAAGACCAATATCTTCCTCGCAAAGAATAAAACGAAGAAGTAGCTACCAAACTAGAAAAAGGATCTTTAGAAGACCACGAGTAGCATATTGTATAAATGATATTTCTTAGCAAGCGCTTTTCATTATGTTAATGTCCATAACTTATTCTGACGGCACAACAGAATGGACACTCAAAGCTGATTTAGCCCCTTAAGTAGAAACTCAAGCTGAAAACTAGCCCAATCATACCGAATTTTACACAACTTCAATGAGTATCAGAGGGAGGGGTCCTGTATGTCTTGAAAAGAGGCCATCGCGTATGCAGCACAGTGGTCGACTCTAATAAGGGAAACGTCGCAGGCCCAAGACCATAGCCAAGTTAGCAACAAGAGCGTCGCGGGCCCCCTCATTTACCAGATCTTCAATCTTTTGGCGAGCAGATTTGCTGAACACTGCCTGCGTTACGGGTGGCGTGGTTTTGGCTGTCTGCAGGGCCAGATTATTGACTTTTAACACGATCTTTTAACCGCCTTTGGCAGCGTGAACCGGAAGATTTTCCCTGAGAGCAGACATCTTGATGGCACTGGAGGCTCGCGAGGCTACGGTCCTGGCTAGCGCCGCCGCCACCTTGGGGGCCGCGCTCATGATGTTGGATCGAAAGACGTCACCAGGCCCGTCACATCAATGCAGTCGATATAGTGGTCTCCGGGAACCCACCACCCGTACCCGGATCGCACCACTTCTAAGACATTAAATGAGCTGGAGCGGTCGCGGAAGTAGAGGCCGATGGTGAGCGTCTCGCCTCTTAGGTTCAACAGGTGGCCGTCATGGTTGGTTAGCATGAAGCGTATTCTGTTGATGCGAGGGCTTCGGCAATGCAGGTAGACGGGCAACGGCGTCGCAGGTAAGATACACCGTGATGGTGGTTGTGATTTGCACGATACCTGGCGTGACATGGTAGCCCATGCCAAGATCGGCGTCCACGGGGGATACCTCCTGGCGCCACCCTATAAGTGTCCGCAGGCTCGAGCACGCGACGTCACGCGGTCGGCCGCTGAGACGACCTCAATAGTCGCGGAAAGGGTCAGATCATTGGCCCGGATACTCATCTTGGTGCCGTCGGCCCCTAGGGCCGTAATCTGTCACTGGACCTCCTTGTTAATGGCATCAATCTCGTAGGCGCCCGACGTCAGCCGAAAGAGTTTCCATGTGGCGCCGACGTTGGAGGAGAACACGAGTAGATTGTCAGCCGCGAGGCCGCCAAACGGCTCGGCACAGACGTTGGGTCAACTGCATATGGCGTCAGTCTCATTGATCAGCTCAGAAGACTTCTTACCGGCCCGGTAGGCCCCAATAAGCATTTCCACGTGACTAAAGACCGTGTCACCCTCCACAGTTCCAGACAGGCCTTTGTCCGTGTGCAGCTGCTCATCTTTTTTCTTCTTCTTCCAGGCCTCCTCTGTGTCCTTCATGACCTTCTTGGTGACTACCCATGTTTCCTCCGCATTGCTCCGAAAATTGGTCCACTCCTTTCTACACCTCCACCACTCTCTTGGAATACAAGCCATGCCCAATACCGCGGCCACACGCTGACGGTTGAGGGCGACACTGAAAAAGATTTGGAATATTTGGGGATAAAGGCCGCTATCTGCACACTACCATTTCTTCTTCCCACTCTTCGACCGCCCGCTTCACACCCTTAACCTCCAGAGGGTTTCTTTGTCGGCCTTAACGGGCGTTGTGACGGTTGCCGGTCTTGCGTCCGTCTACTACAACTCCCGGGGTTACTGGAAGGGGTGGGGCGGCAAGAAAGCTGGCGACAGCCACCAGGTTCCCGATAGACACTGCCAGGGAGTGACTGCATATGCAGGCCGTGTGGCATATCTATCTGCCATCGCCGCGCAAAGTCGTCCGCCCGAGTTTTAGCGTTTCGACTCGTGTCGATTAGACGGCACGTGTACAAGTAAGAGCTGACCGTGGTTGACGCCGCCAACCGCTAAAAGACGGCTGAGTCCTTGACTAGCGAACAGGCTGCCGTGGAGGCCGCAATCTTAAACCCTGCAAATAATCATGTCTCTTTTTAGCTTATCTCAAATTATTCAACTCATACTGAAGTCAAGCAGTTTATTGTATATACCATCGCATGCAAGACAATTTACAAAGACACACGTTTTCAGATGTGTGCGACCTTCAACAGACCACATCTAAATTTGAACAGTAGGTTGTGTGGGGTGGGGGGTGGAGTGGGGATAGGGCATGGGTGTGTTAAATAACCTTCATCATTCATTTTGTACATTGGTACTCGCTACCCAAGCAATCAGCATACAAGATCCCATGGAGTGGAGTATGTTATAGAATAGAAGAATACCTAAGAGTATATGGATGTAGATGGAGATTTTACTTCAAGGAAAGCAACAAACTACATACAAGTTTTACATAAATTATGCACTAAGATAACAACATCGTATACTTACTAAACTATTCAACTGGCACATATGGTGTTACCATACCTTAACCAGCAACAAAGGCAATAACGATCGGAAAGTTATGCTGTGTTAAAATGAAGATAATGAAATCCACGCACATCTGCAGGCAGCAGTGGGAAACACCTTTTGTAGTGTAATGGATTCAGACTTAAGTCTTTCTATCGTAAGTACCGTAATTATCAATTGGTAGCTTGTCAATGATTGATGCGTTGGTATCTTAGATAAGAATGTGATCAAATATATTATGTTATAACCCTTGACCTCATCGATTTACTTGCCTTAATCGGTGGTCGACGATACCCTGAACATGTATTGCATCAAATCCTTTGCGGCAAACATACACATGTTCGTCAAAGGAAGGGGCTTGTATTGGCACTAAGGTGCCATCGATTGTTCCAACAACATTCGGCATCATAGCAATGGAATAAAAGCCCTGTTTCACAGAATTCAGGTCAGAAGGAAAGCATCTTAAACTTCTGTATTCCTCGTACAATTCATTTGTTATATTGATGATGATTCTTGAGGGTGATTATCGGCTAACACCATGTAAATCTGCCAGGTCAGTCGGAAAATCCCCTTTCGCATAAAAATAGAGGGCCAAATGCATCTGGGTTGATGTCGAAAGGGCGCACGAATGTCTTGTTGGACGCTGACATCTTAAAATTTAGCTTGTCAATGATTCCAAATATCAGATTACATGGCACACAGTATCGTTCTATTAAAGTCAAATCGTCTGTATTGTCGAAAATGTTTGTTCTGTCACGAAAAACTCTTTCTCACCTGCAAGAGCGATAGATTTCTTCTATGTATTCTAATATGAACAATACAGCCGCCATCTTTTTTTTTACAAATTATCATTAGTCTCTGTGTACTTGTCTTACGGTTTACACAAGGTTAATAACTTGCATAACTTGCGCACGGATTTTCACGTATTTTACGACCAGTTGTAAATTATGCGCACGTCGTAAAACGGATGGTTTTACATACGTGTGAGTTTACAAGCACGTGTAATTTTGTACCTATGCTTTGTTAAACGATCGTCTGGACATTCAGTATTTTTTGGGAATCGTTGTCATATCTTTGAATATAACGTTAATAATCCAACTCTTGACCACAACTGCGACATCGTTTCTTTCCAGGATAATTCGCAAGCACTTTTCTGTTGTTGGAATTGTTTCATGTGATGTTGCTCGTAGGATGCTGAACTCACGAATGTTCGTCTGCAGATAGAGCATCGAATCATGTTTTGTCCTTCAGGTATACAGGGGCCCCGGGTGGCCGAGTGGTCTAAGGCACTTGTTTCACAGATCTCTGACATCTCACCTCTGTCCGCGTGGGTTCGAGTATCGGCTCGGCCAACGTGGGTATGTGAGAAAGCTTGGCTGTTTCTTGCCGGGGGTCGGTGATTCTTCCGGGGTTTTTCCTGTGTTCTTCCTCCACCGAATATACCGGCCTTCATGCTAAGTGGCGTTAAACCCACAAAACAAACAACAAAATCCTTGAGGAATACAAGGTCTGGACGCTAACAGCCACGAGATATCTCTTCACAATGATTATGTTGCTTCCAATTGCTAAATCCTTGGTCACATTTCTAACGATAGTAACTGCACGCAAGAAATTTTGTGATACAAGTAATTGCATCGAAATGGTTTTGGTGATGATAGACATGAATGTATTTTCCATCTGGAAAATTCGGTCCTCGAAACGAGGGACGAGCACATCTCGAATTTACTGCATTTAAGGAACTCCACACACTTTCTCGTTTGAAATTCCTGCTTCTTCCAAAATGATTTCTGCGTCTCTTTGTTATTTGGCTCTGTCCTATTTTTTAATACTCTCCCATAATCGTTTTACATTCTCCAGTTTTCTCTGTATAAGATCAACAAGACACCACGATGGTGTGGGATAAATACATCAGATCTTGGTCGTTCCCAATCTTGACGATACTTTTTTTGGAAGATGGGAGTTGATCCACCGATAAAACGTTTGCGTCGTCCGATGCCAGGTGGAGATGAACGAGTGTCATATGAAAAGTGGCTTTTCCGTCGGTCATGCCAAACTCATCATTGGATTGCTGGTCGTGTTGAATTGTGTCCAAGATTTTGGAAGAGGTTAATTCGGCAGGTGTACTAAATTCGATCCAAACAGGATATTTTCAAACTATAGTGAGTGATCGACAGTATCAAACGATCGTGATATTTAGCTTGGCACCAATAAGTCAGTAATGAAGACACCCGCTTCTCTGCCGGAACTTGACAATTGAACTATTAAAATATTGAGTGTGTAAGTTTAAGTAGTCTTTAAAAAATTTCTGGAAGTCATTTTGTGGGTAGCTCTAATGTGAAAATAATCTTCCGGGGCTACGGAACAACTTTCTTTCTTAGCCTATCTTGACTCTCTCGGTTTTGAGGCTGTAGATAGTGTTGGATAGTCCATCATATCCTCTTCAAAATCGCTAGGGTGAACTTCTGCCAAAACGTCTTGGAAAGTGTTGGCTTCTGGTTTCTCCTTGGATAGGTGCGATCGTGTCATGACAGTAGATGATTCAAATTCAATTGACTATGTTACCTTTCTCTCTCTCTCTCTCTCTCTCTCTCTCTCTCTCTCTCTCTCTCTCTCTCTCTCTCGATATATATAGAACACCTTTTACCTAAGATAATACAGTCAATCATTTTCAATCTATGCAGCACATAGAAGAGCCACAACAGATCACACTTCTGGTCAGAGATTTACAGGGAGTCATTCAAAAATACACTTTCAACAAGACTTCTGACTACTCCTCTCGAGATAAAAGTCAAGATACATGTTATGTCTGTCAAGAGAAAGAACATCGGGCCATAGAATGTCCAGAACGTCAAAGAAAAGCAACCTCAAAAACAGGAGAAAGCCGACCCAGAGGCAAAAATAAAGATACCTGTTGTCAATGTAAAGAAAAGGACATTGGTCTTCAGAGTGTCCCAAGAAAATGAATGAAGAGGAAAAGGAGGAGCGTTTAGAAGCAGAAGAAGAAAACAAAGAAGAACCAATTCCAGTGAAGAAATTCAAAACGCAAGACAATTAAAAGAAGAAAATCGACATGTGTGATATGTTTTGAAATTTCATTGTGATTCCTATTCACGAGAATATACCAAAAAAGTTATTGAATTGATGTCTTTATTTTTTTTCTTCTCATTAGTATTGATAAGACATTCACACACACACACACACACACACACACACACACACACACACACACACACACACACACACACACACACACACACCTCTTATAATGGAGGGATTTGTTTTTGCTTGATTTGGCAATGGTGAATAGTATCTCTTTTCTGAGATATCTGGGTTACCTTGAAAAAGACCGTTGGGTTTTGAATATTACTTATGGACTTGACAACATCATCCACGTCCAAGTTCGACTGTTGCCACCGTTGGCGTCTCAGTTGTGACCGTCGATATAATCATGGAAGGCTTATATTTCTTGAAATGTGAACGTCTCTTTCACTTTGGTTATGCCCAAAAAACTTTCATACATTTCTCTCAGATAATTTTAACTCAAAATGTCCTGTAGCAAAGTGACAGGTATTTTTTTTATTACCTTCCTCCTTCTTACTGTTCAATGTGTGCATCTCATCTTTTTGTTTTCTCTTTTCCTCTTCTTGTTGTTGGTTTTGAACAAATGTCTGTTCTGCTTCTTTGTGGCGTTCTAAAAAGTCTCTAACTCTTATTTCTGTTTCTTTTTCAAATCATCATTGGTTGACAATGGTGGAGAAGGCAGTGAGGGTGGTACAGGCAACAAATTCTCGCGAAGATAATAAATCGCACAAAGCCAAAGCCAAATCCAAATTCAAATCATTCGCCTATGGAATAATACTCGCGATAGTCGTACTAACACTCCGAGTATAAGAAGTATCCACTGCAGGCGCACCCAAACACAACGTCTTCATTTCAGCCATTTTGAATTGTACTCACATCGTTCTGCATTTGTAAATCGCAGGTACGCTCATGACAGATAGAAAACATGCCTTGACAGAATTATGCCACACGGGTTCTGAAAATCCCGTAGAGGTGGAGGTGCGTTTGCCCACTGTATCATCTGTTTTCAAGACAAGTTAAGATGCGAACAAACGTGACTAATCCATTACGCTCTTCAGTCCAAACTATCGTATGTATATGAAGTCATTGTGTCCTATCACCAAGATCTCGGACACGGCTATCTGGAAAAGAAGACTGTACATTGAAAGGCAAGAGTGCCTCAAGAGAGTACTGGTCTATGGATCGGCAATGCGGGAAGCTTGCGACGAAAAACAGTGTAGCGCTGCCACCAGTGTTAACCATCTCTGGTTAACCTCCCCAACGGTCCTTTTCAGGGCTACCCAGTTCTCTCAGAACCAGAGATGTGCTATTCAGTAGTTGCCAAAATATTGTGTATTTGAGGTGTGTATATGTCTTTGTCTATGTTTTTTGTCTTTCATAGCTAACACTTAAATCCCCTCTCCACTCTACTGTCTTGTGTGTGATGGTATGATAGTATCTTTGTGTGTATAGTGTGTGATGTCTCTTACAACTGTTTGTGATAGTATATAAGTATGTTTGTGTGTATAGTGTGTGAATATTCCCACCCTTTTTAGGTCTGATAGTATGTTTGTGTAAGCATAAGCACTCTAACTCTAGGCTCTAATTACGCTCCATGTATGACAGTATATAACTATATTTGTTTGTTAAGTGTGTGAATATTCCAATCTCTATTCCTTGGGTAGTAGGTGTGGGTGCTGGTCAGTAGATGAATGGATGTTGGTCAGTCAAAACGGCGTAAAGATTAGTAAGTGTAGGTGTTGGTCAGTAGAGGAGTGCTTGCTGGTCAGTCATATGGCGTGTTGATTAGTAGGTGTAGCTGTTGGTAAATAGGGGAGTGGGTGATGGTCAGTCCAAACGGCGTGTTCGTTAGTAAATGTAGGTGTTGGTCAGTCCAAACGTGGTATTGGTTTGTAGGTGTGGGTACTGGTCAGTCAAACTTCGAATTGGTTAGTAAGTGTGGTTTTAACATTACATTTACCTTGGCGCCAGAGTATCATTTTTGTACTCAAGAGTCAAGACCAAAAATCGTTTCTAGAGACGATGCGAAATGTCATGTTAAAAAGGCTAATGTTAAGTTCCCCTTGTCCTCAGAGAGCCATATTAATGTTAAACTTATGGATATTTTAACATGGAATTCTCGTTGTCCCCAGTGTGCCAATTTTTACAATGGTGACCGTGATGTTAAGTCCCATTATTCCCAGAGTGCCATTTTCTGTCCCCAGAGTGCCACTCTAAACTACTAGCGTCACGTTAATGGAGGGTACTTATACCGCTTTTAGTGTACCATCCGATGTTTCTGACGAATGATAAAATTATAGTTTATTGAATTTTGCACGTATGTACTTATTATTATTATTATTATTATTATTGGTGATGCTAATGACGTTAGAAGTAGGAAGTGCTGATAATAATGATGATGATGAAAACGATGTAGTAGCAGCACTAACATATGAAATTGTGTCTATTTTTCTTTATTGAATCAAATGAACTGCCTTAGTGATCTAGACTTGACTTTATAAGCTAGACTCACATGGGCGCAGCTCGTGATGCCGGTCATCAAGCAAAACATTTCTCATGTGAGTTCAAACTTTGGTCAGAGTTACGCGAACTTCGGTTCATCATGTGACTACGGCTTACCTGGGCATTACTTGTGCAATCGGCTATTGACCTCTTGTATAAACAGAGTAGGGTTAGAGTTTAGAAGCAGAGGTAGCTAGCTACATCTGTTTGGGGCAGTCTCTTCTCTCTCTGTGTCTGTCTGTCTCTCTCTTTCTCTCTCTCTCTCGCGCGTTTTTCTTGTCACGTTCGTTCGAGATATGACTTACCGAGCTATTGGCTCTAACCTTGTTCCAAGGAAGTACAAGTGGATGTTATTGCGTCTTTTCCCCAATAGAATACAAAATACTTTAAAGTTAAGAATATGTGATAATAAGAGTGAGTTTAATTTTTTGCTATTGATTATATTCTAGATAATATCAGGTTAATTGAAAAAGGACAAATATTGTATTTTTAATAACATGTAACCAAAGTTGCAATCAAGGCTGATCAATATTTATTAAATGAACACCAGCACCACAACAAATTCAAAACAATGACAACAACAATGAGACAAAAATTGCAGCTACAACAATTCCATAAAATAGTGGCGATGATCATCGTCGTTATTGTCTTTATCATTGCCATCACCATCATTGAAATCGCTAGAACAACTACAACAGTAAAAATGACACAACTAGTGCAACAACGACACATATCAAAGTTGTCTTGTTAATAAATGGTCGACAGAGTAAAGTGTTCATTAGTTCAAAATACATGTATTTATTTCTGAGAATAAAAACCAGTCCTGCAGTCCTCAAACATCACAGACTGTCTGCTCAGATATTTTAAGACACTACCTGCTTTTCCAAGGACGTCATCTTGTTCACTATTGTGTACTGCCTAGTTCGCAAGAGTGCACAGCCTTGTTCACTTTAGCGCAATACATTTTTAACTACATTGTACTATCGAGACGACAATGTGCACTACCGTATATAATTTGTTGTGCGCTTCTAATTTACATGTAGTTCAGTAAAAGTGTGCACATTGTGTAAGGTTCAGTATAAGCAAAACTAGAATATATATATATATATATATATATATATATATATATATATATATATATATATATATATATATATGTGTGTATGTGTGTGTGTGTGTGTGTGTGTGTGTGTGTGTGTGTGTGTGTGTGTGTGTGTGTGTGTGTGTGTGGCATTCAACAGTAACCAGTAATATATTTACACTTTATTCCTTCTACTATTTCGCACCATCGTCATGGATGGTCTTCAGGTAGTACTCTAAACTATTCATCCACCCATGAAGACGGTACGAAAGTATGAAGTAATAAAATATGGATACATTACTCATTTAGATTGTAATAAAAATGTTGTTATATACCGACAGACACAGAGACTTTTGACTTCTTTGTATGTATACATACATTTAAGACTGAACATATCTATGGGATTGTACATAGGCCCTGACAAATCTTGGATATGAGCATAAGCAAAAATAGGATTCATTCTCATTTTGTTTTAATTATCTTCATTTAACCGATATCTATTAAGCCATCTAAATCGTATTTTGATGATCTATCTAAAGGATCAATTGATGTATTTAACACACATACTAAGGTTTAACAGAGCATCTGTTGTCTTCATAATCTACACTGACACAAGCTTCAAGTTTTTATCCCATTCAGGGAAACCTACATATGAATTTTCCCTGAACGACTGGTATGGATTTAGGTGTCATGACAAATATCAATCCTGTGAAATATCGATCGTGTACTTTCACTTATTTCCTGTCTAAAATTTGGTATACAAATATCAAACGTTCACCTCTGTTCACCCTGTTGATAGGTCTTGATCTATATTAAAAATTGATATACCTAACTTGTTCTCCTTCTTGAATGCGTTTTTTCGGGTTTGGCATATAATAAAAAGAAACTGTTCTTTTCCTTCGCAAATACCGAATATATTTCATCACGTGAAGTTAAAATATCACGTTGTTTGTACCACACGATGAAACATATCCGGTATTAACGTAGGAAAAGAAAATATCCTGTATGTCTCTTTCAGAGAATCGAAGTCATTCGATTGTCATCGGAAGACACGATGATGTTTCGATTGCCATTTACCCGTGTATAACACTCACCCAAATGAAAACCGTATATATCTAAATCTGCAGTCGTAAGATGCGCCTATACTTTAGATCAGGGTATGTGCTGTTGCTTAAAGTCAAGTAGAAACAAACAGTGTAGACCCTGGTCAACCGGTGGCACATTATGCTTTGGTAGATCTGGGGCAACGTTATTTGCAGTTCTGTATGCGTTCTACACAAGTATGTATGGTAAGTAAACATAAATAGTATTATCACATGACTACTGTGTTATTTAAGCTAATGTACCCATATTATATTTTGATATATGTAACACGTGTAATAACAGTTCATGACGTCACAAATGACGTCATAAAGTCACGCAAAGAAAACGCGTAACGACGGAGGCATCTGAAAGTATTTAAAAGTCATTTCATATCATGATTTTGCGGTTTGGTCAAATAAATCAGTATTTTTCGTCATGCGATAAATATAATCTTATATGTGTGTTCGTTTCAGAAGGTTCGCAAAAAATAGAAATTATTTGACTCGTTTTATATATTTCATTTAAAATGAGCATGCATGTGAGACCTTCTATTTCTGACACATCATTCATGTTCTGGGAATTGTTGATGATTCAAAAGTATTTATAAGACACTCTGAATTAGATTGCAAATCTGATGTTTTGCCTTCATAAACTAAGTTCTATCTCTTACTTACAGACAGACGTATAATGAAGTTCGCTCCTCTTTCAGGTGGTAGGGGAAGTGTACAGAATATATCCAAGATACAACCCAACCCATGGTCTGGGAATTTTAATCCAACTACCCACCTTACCTTTCCTGATGATGTCACATTTACAACCACACTTGTGACTGAGAAGCTGGTAAAATTGTTTTCCACCACCTTGGATGACATGAAACGAATCGCAATGAACAAGCCTTGAAACATGAGTAGACGAAGAAGGACCACATGCCACATCTGCCACATAGATATCTCTTTCCTATAAATCAATGTTGTAACTTAATATATCTTAATAACTCATTATTTGTATTTATGACTATAAATGTTGTAATTAAATATTTCACTGGCCAACACTCTTGGATCCCCATCTGTAATTACTAGTCATTTGACTTTACATTTATTTATCCTGAATGACTCTTCTTTTAGACCTAAACTGTCCAGGCAGTTATGTAATCGAAGTAACAACAACAAGGGTTCTACTTTTGAAAGCAAATTAACATTTATTATTATTTCCACTATGAAAATTATTGTCCTTCTGTGACATTTATGCCTGAGAGAAGGAAATAAAAAATCTAACAAGGTGAATGAAATGAAATTTTGTTTGCAGTGTGATATAGAAACTCCTTAATTTGTAAGGTCAAAGAGCAATGTTATACCTAGACGAAAATCATTGCGTAACAGAAATTGTTCTAATTTTGCTCTTTGAATCTTAAATAGATTTCCAAGGTCACACGCTATTATTTTGTTTAAGAGTGGATGTTCGCTTGTGTACTTAATATTTTGGACACCATTTGTGGTGACAGATAACGCTATCTTTTGATGTGATAATAGTGTCAGTGGAAGCGACACTGGTTAAAGTGAAACCTGACTACGATGCGACCACTTAAATTTGTCCTTTTTCGATATGTATAGTATACACAGAGGTTTAACAGATTGTATCAAACTTCGTTAAAATAATACCAGAAAATGCAACAATGCAAAGAATAAAAATTAGGGTAAAGTAATAAATTATCCTGTGACCTTGAAAATAAAGTCACCAGAACCTAAAAGGGTATTCAAGTCCTTTAAAGGCATCTAAACATGCACTTAGGTCAGGTTTTGTTCCATTGTTCTTAAGATATCTTGCTTACACATTACTGTATGTCTCCTTCATCCACCCACGATGCATAAACTCCCAGTAAATACAAAATGTCATTCTGAAACCACGACAATTTGCTCAAGGTCACCTGAAGCAAATCAGGTCTAGTAATCCATCACAGCATCTGCATATAAAATGGTCCAATTTGGTCAAATCATATTGGATAAATATTGCTACAAGCTGATTCCTTCGGCAAAGACAAAGTATTCCCCTGCTCTTGGCATGCACATTTACATGTCCTACAAAGTTATGAGTCTTGAATCAGGAGATGGAGAGAGTGGAGAAATTTGTTTTTAAAAAACTCAACAAAATACGAAGAAGTAGGAACTAGCAACAGTTTGAGCTGTGAAGTAAAAGATATCATGCGTGTCGTAAGATAAAAAGCCGATCTCTAGAGGTAAAAGATAAATAAGAAGCCTTATTTTGCTCACCTCCCTTACATGATTTAATAGATGACCATTCCACTAAGTAGGCTTATGTAGTGTTCTGAGGATACAACCATGTGTAACTATCTTCCAATCATTATATAATATCGATTTTACGTATTTCACTATAGTCTGAACAAATTATTTCCAAAGTTAAAGACATAATGCATATGCGCAGATCTCTCATAATCGAACTCATTCAAGATTTGT
Source organism: Margaritifera margaritifera (assembly GCA_029931535.1). Lineage (NCBI taxonomy): Eukaryota > Metazoa > Mollusca > Bivalvia > Unionida > Margaritiferidae > Margaritifera > Margaritifera margaritifera. Next base: position 507,174 of record JAQPZY010001390.1, on the reverse strand, counting down.
ATGATATAAACCTATTATAATATTAAAAGTATTTTACAAAGTTTTGAGAAATATAGTCTAAAGGGCAGAAAAAATCTCAGCCAATCAGATATAAGATCCCCTTATTAATATGTGTAGATCTCAAGTTTTATAGAAGATGTTTAAGATGATGATGAAGATGATGATGATGATGATGATATATATATATAGTAATGCCATCTAGGTGCTGGATCACGTCGCGCTGTAAGCATCAGGAAATCCGGATTTTTTAGATAAATTAATATACACGTAACTGAAAAACAAAAGAAATTGAAGATTAAAATTAATATTAAGCTTAATATTTCAACCTTTTATAATACGAACTTCGTCTTAAATCATAAACCGAACTACATTTTGATCATCAGATATGTTCATGAATATAGCACTTGTATGAATGAAGCGCGTGAAACAACAATCACTCATTTTTACTAAGATCTGTTAATAACACGAATTCTTCGGCGCATGGGGCAGCAGCCCATATATATGATTTAAGGCATTATGCAGTTGTCAAATTTTGCATCACAAAAGGTTTCACCTGCTGAATGACTATGAAAGTATCTAACCAAGGCAAGGATGATAGAGGTTGATCTGTTTCTGGCGGGACATTGTGAGAGCGTCCGATGGGGACTTGGCATGGGAATTACATCATTATTTTTTATAGTTATTTACAGCAGAATTAGACAAATTGTTGAAACTTGATAATACAGATTTGTCACAGAGAATGTTACTCATTTTTTTTTTTGCATGTCAAGTTAGGCTACTGCATAGTTGTTTACGCTTCTTCAGTTATAACCAGGAAACCTCGACGAAAAAGTAGTTCCAGCCTCGTTTGAGAGTATGGTGAAATGGAATCAGAAAACGTCAGACCCGTTTTTCTCCTTCTAGGAAATGACGATAACATTCTGGCTCTTTTTTGAGTAAAAAATTGATAGGTGTGTTACAAATGAAATTATTTGCCAAGTTTGAGCAAAATCCAATTGAAATTCGGTCTAATTGTAACAAGGTATCTAATCACATACAAGATTACTTTATAAAATGCGTAGAGCATGCTCAAAATCAAAATCATCCAAACTCTTCATAATATAAGACTATTCAACACTTTTGATCAAAATATGTGCTGAAACCGAGTCGCTAAAGTATTGACAGGCTCAACCAATCAGATGCTAAATCACCTCATTGATAGGTATTAATCGCAATCATAATCATAATCCTCTAAGTTCTTGATAATATAAGCCTATTTGCCAAGTTTCTGTCACATATACAGTGTCTCGAGTGGTTAATTAATAAGCATAGGTTGATCAAAATAGGGTTGGAAATACCGTAATTCGAGTGGTAAGAAGCTCAGCCTATCGGATGCAAGGCCACCTCATTAATATGGGTAAATCGCACTCGTAATAAAAATCGTTAGATACCTATTTAATAAGTTTCATCAAAATAGTTAGATACCTATGTAATAAGTTTCATCAAAATAGAACCAGAGGACTCTAGAGTGATAACAAAATCAAACAATTAGATACATGATCACCTGATTAGTATGCACGGATCTGGCTCATTATGAATTCGGATACGATCTTGATAATATAAGCTTATGTTCACAGTTTGATCAAAATCGGACAAACAACATGGCCCCCAGATCGGTAACAAGCTTAGGCAACACTATGAATGGATCTTGCTTATTATCACACTTCTGTTTGATCTTGATTATATAAACCCATATTCCTAACTTAATGAAAATCGGATCAAAATTATAACCTCCAGTGTGGTAACAAGCTTAGAAAATCAGATGCTGTATCATCTCATTAATATGCACGGATCTCGCTCATTATTAAACTGTTTCAAAGGCTCGATGATAGAAGCGCATGTTCCAAATCTGATAAAAATCCACCCACTCCAGTTTAAAGTATTTAGCCGTGCTTGCATTGCATAAATTGCAGAACATGGTTTTGGTCATCATAGTCACTTAGTTGTACGTTTATCAGATTAACAGAAATACAATCATCTTGTCATGATATTAGACAGGTGTGATCAAAATGAGGTAAGAAATATGGCATCCAATGCGGGTAACAAGCTCAGCCAATCAAATGCAAGATCACCTCATTATTATGTTTGGATCTTGCTCATTATCGAACTCGAACCAGATCTAGATAATATAAGCCTTTATTCGAAGTCTGATCAAAACTGGACCAGAACTGGCTTTCAGGGTGGTAACAAGTATTTCTTGACTAACGGGCGCACAAGTGACGCCAGACCATATCACAAGTTCACTTTGCCCTTACGGTCAGGTGAGCTAAACAAATTAATTTCCCCCTAAAAAAGCAACATTTATAATCTCTGCTTTACTCATTTCCAAATGCTCATTGCTCATAGATTATATAAAGTAAAATGGATTTTTTTTTATGTCTATAGGACACCCAGTGTCCGCTGAAAAGGAACGTCAATTAATCACACACTCTCCTATAAATCTTGACCTAAAGAATTAACCAAAGAAGAGTCTAGAAGCTACAGAAATGACGTGGCATCTACCGCTGTGTTACCAGAAGTGGGGCGGATGTAAATCATATTGCGTTGTTTGTCAAAGCAGGTCGGATGCTATTTTCTGTACAATTCCATTATTGAACTTTTTTCTTTTCTTTTCATTTTATGTTGGAATATACTTGCAAAATGTAATCGCCGTATGGTTACTTTCTATACCTGTTTCATCTGATTCCGTTAGAAGCATACAAATTACAATTGCGTACTTAAAGACCATTAAAACAGGCTATTGAAAAACACCTCAACCATTGAAAATAATAAATGCTATATAACTGCAAAATAAAACTGTCATTCGGTATGTATAACTGGTCTTTAACTCTTTTTATACGTAAGTATTAAGTATGGTATCTATTTATCTATCAAACCATGTACCTATATATATGTATGTACATATGTATGCATATATATATATATATATATATATATATATATATATATATATATATATATGTGTGTGTGTGTGTGTGTGTGTGTGTGTCTGTGTCTGTATGGCTGTGTAACTCGCATTGTCATTTGCAATATTTGAAGAGGACATGGAATTGCTGTAATATTAAATTGGCTGTGAAACACTTAGTGGAGAAATTGATTTTGCAACTTCAATTATGATTAAAATTTCGAAAGACTAGCTATGAAAATATATTTTATTTTAAAAACATACCGTTGTTTCTAGAACCAAGTGTAACGTACAGTGCGTTAGGTACTTGTTGAGACACAACAAAAAATCAATTTATAGGCATAAATATATGATTTATAAACAATTGAGTTATCATTCTATGTTCAATATGATAATAAAAAAATGGGGCTTTGGTTTGGAATTTTTTTTCTCTTTTTTTTTTGTCTTTTGATTAATTTCTCGCTCAGAAAGACGACTGTTTAATTTGAGCATATCTAACCCATTTTTATTAACGCAATATCCATGATCTCTAACAGAAAATGTTATGGCTGGCTTATTGCTTGCTGCATAATGGCGAGTTATTTTGTAGTAAACATAGTTGTGGATACTTTGATACTTTTGGTGCATGTACACTAGATTGTACTTTGGCACGTACATCACGTGCTGTCGACAGGGTTTAATACTGTTTTGACATTTATAGTAATTTGTAACTTCTAAGGATGATAGCAAATAGAAGATCCATTTTCTTCAGCAATTTGAAGCTTTGGCAGAAATACTATCTATTAAGCCATTTGTGTTAGTCTGTTAGTCAAACATGTGTTAAGATTTGTTCAGTCATAAGCTGTATCTGCACATTAATGTACATAGCATTCCCTCCTCCACGGAATTCATGGTATTTAAATCTATATCAAGCGATATAAATAAAATACATTTACCCATCTGGCTTCAAACAAATGCATGTGGAGTTTGGCACTTTCTAAGGTCAATAGAGTAATACTTCAGTTCTATACGTCCACCACCCCAAACAGGTTCACTAGAGTACACCCAGGTCATCACGTACCATATATATCAACATATGCCTTACAATGTTTAGTATCAAATGTAACCCGATCAACCAGATTTATAACATTAAGACATTGATTTCAGAGGCATTATTCCCACAGAAAATGGTATAACAATTAATTGGAACGTACTATGGGGACTAATGGGCAAAAGTTAATCTAAAGAACAAATATTTTAAAAACAAGCCTCAAAAGTCAGATAAGCGCACGGAACACGTGGGCACTTCTCAAATTTGGACACGTTTTCCTTCTGCCGAAATATTGTATTATTTTGTATCTCAATAGGTACGAAAAGACCTATATCAATAAAAGGGAGCACACATCAGCAGTTAAATTGCAAATGCGGCCATATTTTCCTTGTACGATTACTTCCCTTTCCTTACGCTGGGCACATACCATTGATCGGGGACTAGTATGGTCCGAAGTTTGACGTGTAAGCTGACACATATTAATGTTTTGTAATTATAAAGAATGTAAGTAACTTCAAACACTATTTCCATCATCACAGCAAAAGAAAGCTTTGTTTGGTTTTTGGTGTTTTACGGCACAGAAACAAAAGTAGGTTATTTAGTGCTGAGGCAATTGGAGTACAGTGCCTTACCCAAGAACACACCACGGCAGCCGACCCAGGCTGATCAGATGGTAGGATTGGAACTCTCACCCTTTTAGTTGCGAGTCCAGTACGCTAACCACTGAGCCGCGGTGGCTCCTGGCTTCATTAGTTGACTCTTACGAGGACGGGATTCATTTATACAAAGTGCGTATCTTATTAATTTCATATATAAATATGATCAACATATTTCAAAGATCACTAGACGTTTCCCAAAATGTTTAATGACCTCATGAATTGTACTAGCCTGGGTACAGAAAACTTGAAAACTACCTTGTATTGATAGAAACACATGAGCCTTGCCTTATGCATTGGTTATTGAAATGCAAACCCGGTGACCACAGTTCAGCTGAGGCACCAAGATGACGAAATAATAATGCTTTGTTCACAGATAAGATAAACAAAGGCAGTCTACTTGTCCCTACAGTTGGGACCAATTCAAGGTCTAGATCATAAAATGTTATGGTTTTAATATATTTTGACACAGATAATTGTAGAAAAAAAATATAAAGAAAAATTTAAGATAGGGAATGATGTCTATATAGTTTCACTACTGCAAAGTTTTACTGAAGCGCCTCATATTGGTAAATAGAGATCAGTGAAGTTTTTTTTTACCAAACCCTCGTATGGCGATCTCACGGAGTAACACGATAGGTATGTTTGAACAATACTAACTTTATGGTTGATGTCGTGTGCCCGTAATCGATGTCTTCATTGATGTGCACTTATATGGCGATTATTCTGAGCTTAAAATAATTGATATTCTAGCAGTTTAAATATGGAGAAAAAATTAATATACAGGGAAAGCCTCGAATTATCATTTTCCTCTTAAACTTTCTCTTACACTCTTCGGTATATAGCTGTCTTTTTCCACCAATATATGCATTTATTATATATTTGTGTTAAATATACAAAATTGTTGCGAAATATTTTTCATAATTTTTTTCATTCCTCTATTTTTACATGTGAATATCCTTATATTTTCAAATGTGAAAATACAATATTTCCCATCATGCTATGCGACGCTTGATTGTGTGTGCCAACAGGTGTTATAATTGCAGCAACAACAACAAACAAACAAACAAAAAAAAAAAAAAAAAAAAAAAAGGGTTAATTGTGAGGTAGAACAAATAAACGGAACTGCATTACCTTTCAGGCATGGAAATTAGTTTTTGACAAATAAATCTGAGTCGACATCGTTCGTGTGTCTCAGCGAAGTTATTTCCCCTGTACTGCTTGTACAACGTTAAAAACCAGGTGTGATACATTGCTGAATCAGACTTTCTTTTTTGGACAGATAACGAAAATAGTTTATGAAATGTCAAAAATGGAATTTCTTGCAACAAACTAGATAATTCTTATATCGCTGATATTTGTATGATCAATTGAAAGTGAGATGATCTTGTGGTACAATAAAACGATATATTTTAATTCCTGGGTTCGACACTCGTTAAAATAAATATTGCGTTTGTTTATTTTTTTTAACCACACGATGAAATATATCCGGTATTAACGTAGGAACATACATTCTCTCTCTCTGTCTGTCTGTCTGTCTGTCTGTCTCTCTCTCTCTCTCTCTCTCTCTCTATATATATATATATATATATATATATATATATATATATATATATATATATATATATGAAATATATGAACGTTAGCTACCGAATCCTCAGAAATTATACCCATTAACCCAATGTCCACAAGGAATTATACCCATTCGCCCCATGTCCATAAGGAATTATACCCATTCGCCCCATGTCCATAAGAAATTATACCCATTCGCCCCATGTCCATAAGACTTCACAACGAGTATTTAGATATCTGAAGAAAGTTTCAACAGCCTCACCCTAAATTGGGGAAAAACTTGAGCTTGGTCAGAGTGATAAGATGGTCTTTTTTTAAAAATTATATATTAGGACCAGGATTCGTAGCCATGGATAGAAATATATGCTTCAGGGAACGATGTTGTGGGCCACTGATTGTAGTTATTGATATAAATAAATATGTTCTTAGAGAATTTTCGGTGAGGTAAAGAGATCGTCCCATTTGGGTAGCAACTTCTTTAATGATATAAAGCCCAAACAGGGATCGATATAATGTGAGAGAATTATATTCCTTCCCCAGAGAGAGAGAGAGAGAGAGGGGGGGGGGCAGTCACATTTACTTTTGATACAATGTATCAATCAACTATTTCTATTGCACTTTTATCCATGAATAGCATTGTTTTATCCTATACTAGAAATTTACCAAAACACAAACGACTCCAAAATGAATAAATTCTTATTTTCAGGTATTATCCAAGACCGATAGGTGACACTACCCTGGGTTCACTAACGAAAGTTGCGGCTGAAAATGCGGACATTCAGAGTAGAATTATCAGTCAGTCGGTCTGGAAAACAACAGTTACGACACTCTACAAAGCCAACATCCCACCAACCAAACTAATGCAGGTCACAGGCTCTTGTGACGACTGAGTCGCGACAACCCATTTGCTGTGGGTTGCGTCCCGTGTCATTGGAGGAGAGGTTCCTGGTAGTTGAGTTGAGGAGAGGCCGAGGTTGCCCCTCCGATGCAACGTACTACTATCCTAAATCTCTATCCCTTGTTGGGCTGCAAGACAGGTAGGAAGCAGAGGTGACGAATTTTTTTAGAATGCCACTATGGTGAAAACCAAATAAAACATCAACCAGTGGTGTGAGACTTGGCCTCAACAGGGTCAGAAATAATTCAACCACCGTCTCGAATGAGGAAGCTCGTCTGAGTCAGTGAAATTGGCCAAGACTTTTCATCATTGAATTCAATTATGAGAACCAAAAACTAAGTAAGTTATCATCTTTTGTGATAGTCATAGCGCTTCAAGGCTTGGCTAGAGAGCCAAGAAGTGTAAAGAAACCAACTGCTTGTAGAGTGTAGCTGCAAAGCTTCGCTCTGGCAATCTACTTCGCTCAAAGCGGTGTGTGGAGATCACTGTTAGGGTATTTGCACAAAATCTCTCAACTTGTCAAGAGGTGTTGTTCGATCTAGAGATTTTGATGGCTGCAGTGAGGCTGAGATGCTCGAAACTCTCAGCTCTCAAAACGTCTCACAAGTGAAACGAATCAACGTTCGCAGTAACGGCAAGTTGATTCCCACAAACACTTACACGCTGATATTCAACTGCACCACTTTGACTACATCGGTCAAAGCCTGGTTCTTGAACAACCCTCACGAATCTTTCAATCCTAATCCTTTGCCATAAAGATGGCTGCAAGAGGAAACCAGTCTGTCCCAGATGTATACAGGTGGGCTATAATGGATTGTCCTGCTCACAGAAAATCTCTCATGCGAATTGCCAGGCAAAGCATTTCTAAAACTCTAAAGACTGCCCTAAGTGGAAACTCGAAAAGGATATCCAACACGTGAAACAGGAGAAAGGCGCGAGCTTACCTGAGGCCAGGAAATGTATGAAAGCCACAACTCCGCTTAACACAGCTGGCAAATCCTACGCAAGCGCAGCTAAAGTGGAGAAGAAACCTTCCACAAATACTCTCTGTACATAGACAAGGTCAAGCCAAATTCTCCGTCTTGACGCCACCAAAATCGGTGCTAGCAGCTACCCAAGCCGAGAGCGAAGTAGATATTTCAAATAATCAGTATGACAATGTAGCAATTAGGACACCTAGCCCAAGATAAGAGCAGCAAAACACTGGCCACAGTGGACATAGATTCAGTGTGACAATGAAGATTGCAAACTCTACTCCAAAGAAATCGTTAAAAACCAGCCCACCAAAAGAGCAGCAGACCACTGGCGTCAGTAAAAATTGCATGTCTTAAACCCAACAAAGAAAGAAAGAAAGAATCTAATAGACTTCCAAAATGATCTGACGATCCTCGCACACTGTTTAATGAGTTTGGGAGTCTTGAGAGTATGGACACTGGATGGCCCCTGATATCGCGCCAGGGAAACCTCCAAGAAGTTCCGTACTTCCACCACATTCATAAATACGCCCGACACCATAATGCTATGGAAATGCCGAGGAGTAAAGGGAAATATTGATGAAGTTAGTCTTCTTCTTAAAAAACATTATCCAATAGCTGTCTGCCTTCAAGAGACTTTTTTAAAAAGGAAAACGACAGATTTAATCTTAGAAACTTCATCACAAACAAGGCTACTGGAGGGGCGTTCATTATCATAAACTATAAAACTCCTCACAGCCAAATTAATCTCAGCACTGCTTTACAGGCTGTAGCCATTCGTGTGTCATTACACAAAACTCTTTCACTTTGTTCAATGTATCTCCCACCAAGCACTCCAATCAAGCAATCTGCTCTTGACCATCTTATTGAACAGTTGCCGGTGCCTATTGTTTTGATTGGCGACTCTAACCGCCACCATCCACTTTGGGGGTGTAACGATATCAATGAGAGAGGGAAGAAGATATAAGACTTTATTTCTTTGCCTTTTTAATGAAATTATGGGCAGGTATTTCTTGGCATGCCTCTATAAATGCATTTCAGATCTGTATCTCTATTTTAATTGTTATGCAAGAATTGTATATTTGAATTGAATGATATTAATAACTATATTAGTATCTAAATTAGGTCTTAATTCGACAGTTTCTCTTGAACTGAAGAACATAATTCGATTACTGTAGACCTAGGTCCAGTTGAATTAAAGATGCGAGCGAATCATATCATGGGAAATCAGAACCAACACAAATTATTCTGTTGTTGACACTACAGTAAATATATAACGAATTACATAGACTAAGCTAATTTTATTATACCGGTACATTTCAGAAGCAGAAACGGTATGCAACCGATACATTTCAGAAGTAGAAACGGTATGCAACCGATACATTTCAGAAGTAGAAACGGTATGCAACCGATGCATTTCAGAAATAGAAACGGTATGCGACCGATACTTTTCAGAAGTAGAAACGGTATGCGACCGATACATTTCAGAAGTAGAAACGGTATGCAACCGAGCTAGGGTTAATCAAATTCAGTAGGTGTCAATTATGGTAGTAGTGTTACGTGCAAGAACGCTCATCGTGGTGAGTTTTTACAAATAACCACAACTTGGAGGGCATATACCTACCAGTAAGAATGTCTATTGTACTTTTATGAGCATAACCGATCTGTGTATCGCAGCTTGAATCACAAAGAAATTCAAGCGAAACAAACATCTTGATTTCTTTCTGCACCCTTAATGTTTGAACCTCGTAATTGGTGGGTCTTTTTCTTCCCTGATTTTTTATTTGTAGCATAAGGTAAAATGCTGTGTTGTTCGTAAGTATATCGTTGTGGTGAATGACTCATTAAAAGTACATCAAGTCTGTGTTTAAGAGTGTAGAGCGTTGGTCACTTCATCTGAAGGTGTTTGCTGTAACAATACGATAAAAGATACAACATGGCTACTTAAAGAACTGCCCATACAGATAATAAAAACTATAACCTAGCAAATTTTCTAGACATATTTTTCTTTTAACATCATCAGGCCGGTTTCGCCATTTTTGACATCTCTTATATCTTCTTCGTCATCCGCACTCGGAATATAGTGGGTGTCAGTGGCGTACTAAGGGTAAATCGAGCCCAGGGCGTGGCCCAAAGGGCCAAAATACGAGGCCTGAATTTTTATCAGTTGTTTTGGGTCCCCAAGACCTCTGGCGCACGGGGCAACCGCCCCGTCCGCCACCCCCACCCCCCACCCCTGTTAGTACGCAACCGACGGGTGTGTTTCGCAGACAAGTTTATATTTTTTAAGAACCAAACTTTGTGTTTTTTGTTTTTACACATGTTCTATATTTTATATATTTAGTAACAGACCATGAGAGAATAAGTACTATACATTGATGTACGCAAACCTTTGCCGGGTCCTCCGGAAATAATTGGAACCCACTGGCTCAAACTCTTCCCTCGTGTTTCGGCAAACGTATGCACGTGCGCAGAGCAAACTGTATATGTTCCTTTATTCCTCACTTGAACGTTACATCCATGAAACCTTCTTCTGTCCGTTTTCGAACAGTCTTAATCTGGAATGGGGTAATTTTCTAAATTCGTGTATGCAAACTGAGTCGGCAGTGGAATTTATGCACATGTTACGTACTAAATACGAAAGCAAAAGCAAGGTGTTTTCAAGTTGAACCCGGATGAGATAAATATTCATTATTAGGAATAGATAGGTTATAATTGACCGACTCACTCGACGACTGAAATTTCATTATCACCCTCTTTACTGAATTGTTATGTTTCCTGATTTAATTTACGTGAAAAGCACATGGTATTTAATTGTGTACCTTGGTGTCGACTACACAAATGTGTGATGAGGGTGCCACAAAAGCGACGTGTACAAAGAAGATCCACCCACCTACTCACACAAAAGAAGCTAAGTAACGATTCTCACAACGGAAAAGTAGAAGGTCGAGAAGAAACGATAGAAAAGTATCTTCTATCTGCATGTTTAAGTAATTATACATTTCACCTAACGTTTCATTTTGGTAGTAACTGTTCATACATAGAATAATACAACGATAATTGTAAACCAAGATTAATGGTGATTGCTATGACTAATCTTGATTAATACCATGTTTTAAAATAAGTCGTTTCCTGTAAATATATATATATATGTATGAAATTCGTATGAAGTTAATATATAGAGGCTAACGAAGAACGCTAATGTCAACATATTACAATAAATGTTTAAATGATTAAATAAATAAATAAATTATTTAATAAATGACTTATTTCAGAATATTGTTTAATGATACTGTAGAGAAAGGTTATTGCATTATAAGTCACAACATCCCTAAAGTTCTAATACAGAAAAAAAAACTATGTAATATTTATTATCGCAATTGCATTTTTTCCCTTTAACTGTATATTTAACAGTAATCAATTGGAATTCAGCTCATGCAAACAAGAGAAAGTAGAGACTATATAAGAAAGAATAATAGAAGATAGCGTATCTTTAACTGTTGAATACATTATGCAATATATGAGCATGGCATTTAATACCCTATCGGTTTAAGAAGTTGAAACCTCTGAACAATGTAAAGAAAAAAATTCCGCCCGTAGCTTACATTAAAAATATTTAGACATGGCGTTCTTTTGTGTGTGGCAGATATGGTTCTGTACTGCAACTCAAGGCCGGATTAGGGCCTTTGGGGGTCCTGGGCACAGCGGCTCCTTTGTTACAGTACTGTTAAAAACACTGCCTGTGAAAAACATACGATAATATACGGGGACCCCTTGAACCTCGGGGGCCCTGGGCACGTTGCCCACCTTGCCCAATGGATAATCCGGTCCTGCTGCAGCTTGTCACGTGCTTTAAGGTGAGTACAGGTATATGGCAAAATAATGCTGTATAAACGGACTGTTAATTGGTCAGGTTGCATGAATATAGCATATGTTGCTTCTTGTAATGAGAGAAGGAGAACACAACAGTGGTCATCTGTGTACTGAATCATCAGCAAGCCAAATGCAATACACTGTGGACGAGTTATTGTTATATGTTCGGAAGACATAGTGAAATGTTTATTGTTTTCAATTATAATATAACGTGTACCCTAGCCGTATTATCCCAGTCAACAAAGACAAACAGCAAACATGGTATTAAAGTGACCGTACAACTGACCAGTGGTCAGGACTGTTGACCGCGAACATAATCCAGGTAAATTATAATTCGGGATTGGATCGTTCATTGTATATTATTCACTGTGCCAGCATTATTCCTTTGACCTCGACTCTATAGCTGTGAGGCTATTGCTGATGTCACGTGCCGACCTTCAATAGTTTCATTTCTATCAAATTACTTTGAAATAATCTGAGCAACAAATACTGAATACACGCGCTTAAAAAAAAGGCTGAAATATTGCTTTAAGGTACCAGTGGTTTTCTTTGTCTCTTGAATTATCAGTTGACTAGTTTTATTTTTATGTCAGTCAGTTAAGATCTTTTTTCAAAAAACGGGGGTCTTTTGCTAATATTAAATCAAATACATTTGGTATTAAAAATAAACTGGGTATTTTCTAATACTAGAAAATTATTTTATAATACAACAAAAAGTATTTTCTTATATTTGAGAATGTTGTTTTTTTTTTTTTGTTGTTTTTTTTTTTTTTTTTTTGTCCACATGGGCTTTCCATATGTTTTGTATCTACAGAATATTTAGAAAGAAACGACTAAGATTTTGCCTCTCACTCCAAAATGCTAAAGACATCAAGCCATAAGTTTGTTCTTCTGTGATCTTCGAATTTTATTTAATGTTGCAATACTTGTTTAAGGTAAGATAAATTGTTGCAATTACTATAGGAACTTGAAATGTTACATAGACAAGTTAAAAAAAAAAAAAAACAACAACAACAACAACATCAAAAAAAAAAAAAAAAAAAAAAAAACTGGCATCACTTATAAATAAATGTAAGGAGTGATGAATCAGTTTGTAGTCCAGTGTTAAAAAATGAAAGCGAGTTAATCTAGAGTACTCGAGTCAGTTTCACGCAATCTTGCACTGGGGAATCAAGGCAACTTAGTATGGTAGTGTGGACATTATTATTATTATTATTATTATTATTATTATTATTATTATTATTATTATTATTATTATTATTATTATTATTATTATTGTTGTTGTTGTTGTTGTTGTTATTCCTCTCTTCCACAACCTCTTGACAGTATTAATTTTTTTTATTTGCAGCAAAATAAAACTTGGTAACACCGGTGCTTTGTGAGCTCTGCTGTAATGTGGCAAAGTGTGTTGGTGGGTGTATATATATATATATATATATATATATATATATATATATATATATATATATATATAGAGAGAGAGAGAGAGAGAGAGAGAGAGAGAGAGAACAAACACACACAAAAGAACAAAAAAGGGTGTATCCCTGAAAAGAACTGTCTTTGGCAGTTTTGTGGCAAATACAATTTATTGATGTATACTTTGAGAAAGGCCGCTAAGGCAATATTAGAGTTATTTTCGCAGTTGTGACTCTGAGAAGGGGATTTTTTGGCAGCTGATTAGTTTTCTTTTCATTCTTCTTTTTTCTGGGGGGGTGGGGGGGATGCACAGAGTTCTCTTTGTTCTACTCACCTTCAGACTCAGCCTACTAAAATATACAATCACCAGGCTAATCCACCTAATATACAATCACCAGGCTAATCCACCTAATATACAATCACCAGGCTAATCCACCTAATATACAATCACCAGGCTAATCCACCTAATATACAATCACCAGGCTAATCCACCTAATATACAATCACCAGGCTAATCCACCTAATATACAATCACCAGGCTAATCCACCTAATATACAATCACCAGGCTAATCAACCTAATATACAATCACCAGGCTAATCCACCTAATATACAATCACCAGGCTAATCCACCTAATATACAATCACCAGGCTAATCCACCTAATATACAATCACCAGGCTAATCCACCTAATATACAATCACCAGGCTAATCCACCTAATATACAATCACCAGGCTAATCCACCTAATATACAATCACCAGGCTAATCCACCTAATATACAATCACCAGGCTAATCCACCTAATATACAATCACCAGGCTAATCCACCTAATATACAATCACCAGGCTAATCCACCTATGTTTTGTGGAGGACTTAAATATACAATCACCAGGCTAATCCACCTATGTTTTGTGGAGGACTTAAATATGTATCCCAACGTTCCTTGGGTCAGGCAGTGATAGCAGTTACACGACATTTTATTTGTATTACTTTGGTACTAGTTACCCATGCAAGCTGACTGCAAGTTTCTTTACTATCCAATCATAGTTACCATTTTCGCATCGTAAGGATTTCTAAATTTCGGGTATTTTATATCCCTGCTTATCTTACTTTGTATCTATAATTTTCGCCCTGTCTTTTTTATAGAGTTATAACTGACTGAATTCGAGGAAGCTGCCGTATGCACATCCATTGAGAAGTCTGAAACGAAATAGCCAATCCGAATTGGAATAATTCAAGTAATGAATATCAACGATCCTAAACCAATCAGTCAGTCAAAGCAAGTATACACATATTAGTAATTGTCAGTACACATTTAATAATAATAATAATAATAAGAAGAAGAAGAAGAAGAAAAAGAATAAGAATAATAATACTAATAATATTAATAATAAATAAATAAATAAATAAATAAATAAATAAAAAACGGCAGTGTCGGTCATCCCTGTTTCGTTGCCCATGTTATATATCAAATAATATGCACAGGATAAATGTTATACTGTGTTAAATATATTTCTCTCACATTAGCGGTAGCGAAAAAATACCATCAATTGTAATAATCATCCGAACAATATTAATGAAATTTACACCAGTTTTTAATGAAATTGATTAAAATTGTCCACTACATATTGCTGCCTATTTACCGTTATGTCTTCATTCATGTAACTAATAATACCATATTTGGTATATTTGACATGTAACTAGTAATACCATATTTGGTATATTTGACATGTAACTAGTAATACCATATTTGGTATATTTGACATGTAACTAGTAATACCATATTTGGTATATTTGACATGTAACTAGTAATACCATATTTGGTATATTTGACATGTAACTAGTAATACCATATTTGGTATATTTGACATGTAACTAGTAATACCATATTTGGTTACGTTATTCAGCTTATTTACCAAACAAACACAGAAATAAAATGCCTGAAAATGACAATTTTTTTATATTTCTAACCGTAAATGTGTCAGAATGAAATTTTACGATGAGGAAATGTTGATAATTTTTGGGAAGTAAATATCTGTATTTTTTTAAATTTTTTTTTTTTCATAAGCTTTCTAAAAGATATTGCCTGATTCCCTTTTCAAGGCTCTTTATAAAAAAAAAAAATTGCCGCAAAATATTTTGTAGACTCAGTTCTAAGACCTAATTCATGTTTATTCCAGTAATTTCTCTATGACGTTCTTTCATATTTAAAAAACAAAACAAAACAACAACAAAAAAATGATATAGCATCAATAACGCAAATGCAATTCTTTAGATAATAAGTAATTATATTAAGCTGCTTTCTGGCAAGTCATACTTATGGCATCAAAGTAATGATATTACTGCGGGACAACAGCAAAAATACAGAAAAACTACCATATGTACTCGCGTATAACTCGATACCAACTGCAAACTGCATAGACCCAGATCTGCCGTCGCATAATGCGCCGGCAGATATGGGTCTATGCAGCTTTTAAGGACTAATTAGTAGAACAAACAACATAGACCATGATCTGCCGGCGCATTATGCGACGGCAGATCAGGGTCCATGTTGTTTGCATTTGGATGCGAATTATACGCGAGTATAGACGGTATGAATCGGTAGGAGCCTATCATATACTGGACCAACGCACTTGACTTATGGGTCTATGCAGTTTGTAAGGACTAATTAGTAGAACAAACAACATAGAACCTGATCTGCCGGCGCATTATGCGACGGCAGATCAGGGTCCATGTTGTTTGCATTTGGATGCGAATTATACTCGAGTATAGACGGTATGAATCGGTAGGAGCCTATCATCTATTGGACCCACGCACTTGACTTGATGCAATTTGTTTGCGCGAAATTGGTATATCTTTGTATTGCTAATATTTTCATAACCGCTAAATGTTTGCGCACCATTTGGTTCCCAACTGAACAAGTAAATATTACACAATCCTTTGCTTGTTTACTTTACTTCATTAATGAAGCTGATCAATGTTGCTGGTATATAGACTTGAATAAGTGAGTAATTGCATTTACAAGGCAATATCATTGATATTATGTATACTAGCTGGTAACTTTCGATTGAAATGAAGCTAAAATTTGGGTGTAATATATAATTACGGCAGCCATAATCAGTAGCGCCAATGAAATTAAGTTAGTCTGATACGTGAGGCAACAACAATACGTACTAATGACTTTGCCACGCGGAGAGGTACCAGATTGAGCCATGACTAATAATGGACACAACTAAGTGGTCAGCGACCTTTGTAGCACAGATTAGATATATCGTATTAAAAAAATTAAGATTATTTCAATAAGGGCCAATGGAACAGATGAGTGTACGCTCTTAATTTTTATAAAATGCCAACTCAGTTTGAATTTGAGACACAAAACTCGGCCGTTACAGATTTAGCTAACTTTATCGTGAATATCTATCTATCTATCTATCTATCTATCTATCTATCTATCTATCTATATATATATATATATATATATATATATATATATATATATATATATATATATATATATATATATATACACAGTAAGAGCATCCTATTAGCTTTTCCTGACAATTGTTTATCAATTTTCTGTATGTCATTTGATCGTTTATTTTTGTTCATAATGGTTATTATCATCATCTGAACAATTATTTTTTATAATAATAATATATAGTACAGGGAAGGCACGGAGATGTGCAAGACTATTCATAATTCTGTATATATAAGTATGTCTGTAGCTGTGCATATTGTCTTTAAAAATGGTCATGCTTATTTTAATACGCAGTTGTGACAACAATTAATGGTGTCTCAATCTACCGCCAACAGCTTCTGTTTTGCTCAACGACGATGTCACACTGATTTAAGATGACTGATTATTCCACCTTCACCATGGCGTTCGGATGTTGATTGGATTCAGAGCTATGTGTTATATTCTCTGCAAATATATAATGCTCACTAGTTTCTGAATAATTGTTTTCATACAAAAGCGTTTGATTTAGTGAAATATCATACAAACATTCGTTATGACATGGATGGGCTTTGAATGGAAACTCAGACATTTGCTTTACACGTTACAAAAATCCCTCAAATTTATGGGTTCTAACTGTCTGCTAATCTTTGTTCAAGAGCTCTATCACAACTTCATTCTATTCATATTGTACCTTATGTCTTGCGACAAATATCAAATAAGAGTGGGTTTTGTGTTTTTTTTTCAAATGGTTTTCGTACACAACAATCTTATCTTTCTGTTATTTACTCTTTAAAAAAAGTTTCCTGTGTTGGTTGCACACTTTCCGTTTGTTGTCATTAATGAGGGATTCCTTGTTTTCAAATGTATGGTGATCATGCTGTCATTGTACCAACTAATTTATTTTCAATAGTTTAATTCTGTTTCAGATTTAATTAGTCTACTGGATGGAATCATTCTTACAAAAATGAATTACTTTTTCATTTCAGAATTCGACCGCTTTACTGATAACTATTTCCATGGATTGACATAATTATTTGTTGACGATGGGTTTGTGACTTTTATTATGGACAAAGCTGTGGTTAATCATTGTGTCATTTCAGAAGAGTGGTCTATGTACTCTGTAGAGTGGTCTATGTACTCTGTATACTTCTGATTGGATTTATACACCATGTACAAGATATACAGTGTATAACTGAATAATAGTACTTACTTTGTGTCAGATTTCAGATGTTTTAGCAATAAGAAACTAACATGATTGACAGGTTTTTTAAAAACATTTCTTATCAAAATATTTTAAGTTATAAATTACACTGAATATAGAAGTTGCGATTTCAAAACTTAATTTTCTGGAGGGAAAGAGGGGTCATTTTCACAGATGAAAGAAACGGAGATAGAATATGCGCTGTTGAATCAGAAGATATGGATTGGCACGTGACATATGAATCGTTCAATTGGACATGGTGATGCAAAAAGAAAAAACAAAACAAAACCACCCCCACCCCCACCCACCCCAAAAAAACCCCGAAACGATGTCTAATAAAGAGCAGAAGTCCTACGGCAAACATGAAGTAAGGTCCACAGCTGTTTCTTATAAAGTATTAAATAACGGAGAGAGTGTAAGGCTTTAAGTTACGATACGACACACTAGTTCTGGAAGCAAATGTGTAAACAAATGAACCTCATATACATTTTATTTCTTCAATTTCACGGAAAAAGTCCTGACTAAAAATATTATCAACAATCCAAAACAGTTCAGAGTCAGATTTCCAAAATCCTTTTTATTATTTGCTGATCCAATTTTAGTTTATGCACTTTACCATGAAATTATGTATGCAATATTTTTAAAGCATTTTTAAAAGCTACTAACTGCCAAACCGAATCAGATGTTAAAACATCTGAAATCGTACACAGCAACTATTATCCAATAATATACTATAAAAAAAACAGCAAATAAAAAATTATGTAAAGAATGTTATCTCAAGGTTATTTTGTATGAAATGCACAATTTCAGATACACAAAAAACAAAATTTAAATTCAAAATATACTATCATAAAATGAACTTTATATATATATATATATATATATATATATATATATATATATATATATATATATATATATATATACACACACACACACATATATATATATATATATATATATATATATATATATATATATATATATATATATATATATATATATATATATATATATATATATATATATTAGATATTTTCAATGTCGGAGGAATTTCAACTGCATGTTAACTTTGTGGAAAGAGGTAAGATCTCTTCAAAATGTAAGATCTTGAACTTTTAAAATTGCATTAAAATCTGGTGTTAGTTTCTTTCGCTTTAGAACTTAATATAGTATGTTTTAATGAATTTAACAAGTAAAAACAACTTTATTATTAAATAAAAAATTATATTAAAATTTATAGCTATTTGCATCAATACATAAGTGCATTAATAATAATAATAATAATAATAATAATAATAATAATAATAATAATAACAAAAATAATAATATTCATTCTACAACAGAAGTAAGCATGGCATATTTACCGTAATCGTAATGATAAACATCCATTTTAAGTTCGGCACATTGTCAGACGTTTCAAGTATCAAGATAGAGTAACTTTGCATCACAAATTCGAAGTTAGCATTCTCGGTCAGCATTGAATGATGTGCAAATTTTCCGTAAGATATATATATATATATATGAAAAATTTTCTTCTGCAATTATTTATGTATTTTACAATAATTTCAAAAATATAAGATTTCAGGAATGTAATTTTAAACTAAGTAATACTATATGTATTATTAAGAAAGGAGTTTTATTTTTTAACTGAAATACGTCGTATAATTAACGAATACTCCGGTTTATTAAAACCTTTTTAAAAATTGATTACATGGTTCATTTGCGAATTCAAGTCTCTGATAGTGCAATAACAATCGTTTGCACGTGTATCCACCAATGTACACAAACAAACGATACATACATATACACAAATACATGATTTATTGCTAGTGTGATTGGCAAGTCTCAATTAATCAGCATTCTCTACGATTTGAGAGACGGGAAAAGTACATTGCAAGAACAGCAATACTGAAACGCATGGTGAAATCTAAATCCGCACAATATCATCTTTTTATTATCCTTTTTTTTTTCTTTTTTTTTTACATGTCAACGACCTTTCCTTTCAATATTCATGTTATATATACTTATATGTCATACATTTATATATAGTTGTGTCTTATTAACCAATACAATCAGTTAAGGTTTGAGCTAAAAGCCATCGAACGATAAGCCCCTCCCAAGTAACCGACACCTCTGCTTCGAGATATATATCGCATAATTAACAGTCCTATAGTCAATAGTCCACGCAGCTACCTGAAAGTCAATCAAGATGACCTCTCTTTTTTTATTTATCTTTCGCTCTCCGCCCATATCCAAGATGGGTACACACAGTGCACGCCTAATTTACATTAACCAATACAATGGCGAGATATTAAAATCTGCTACTGGTATAATGCAAAAGCGGACACACTGTTTTTAAATTATTTCCAAATACCGCACAATTTGAAACAATACAAAGAAAAATCTTCGCATAGAATTTTAGATACTTACCATGATACAAAACTCTAGATTAAATTCAGGAGAAAAAGATTGTGAAGAATGTATTTACATACACTCCAGCACGGAAATATTCCTAAGAGAGGAGGCTGTGAGGAACACAGCAATGACATTACGACATATAGGAGACGAAATGTACAAACAATACTCATGTGAATCAAAGATTGTGTTATCGCATAGAAGTTTGTATTTCAGACTTTGGCCTCTTATCAAGAATCTTATAAAAGAACTGTAGGTAAGAATTTTGCTCCTATTATTTTTATTCACCTTTTTTCGTACAGAAGTAATTTATTAACGATGAATGCAATTGCCTTTATATCTCTGACATACGTCGGATACATTTTCCTCTCTTATAATATTATTTTTTCTTCCTACCTTGATAATCAAAGTGTGA
This sequence comes from Margaritifera margaritifera, assembly GCA_029931535.1. Lineage (NCBI taxonomy): Eukaryota > Metazoa > Mollusca > Bivalvia > Unionida > Margaritiferidae > Margaritifera > Margaritifera margaritifera. The sequence continues at coordinate 486,319 of JAQPZY010001390.1, read as the reverse complement.
CATGAACATCTATGTCCAGATACTTCAACTTTAAATTTAAATGGTATGTTTGAAACCATGTAGGTTTTTAATATTAATTCAAAGTGAATTTTAACAGTTTGTATAAATTTAATCTTACTATTTTCATATTCGCAGATTGCCGATTCCGGAAATTATTACATATAATATCTATCTTTCATATTAAGAAGAAATATTATTTCATTTATCCTCCATGCTGTAATCATGCATCATCAAATCCTAATATAAATAAGATATTTTTGACATCAGAATCCCAAATTATCCTTCCTAATTCATCTATTTATTTTAACATATTATAGCATGCGTTTGAATTTCGCAGTTCATTATTGTTTTTTTAAATTTACGCCAATACTTAATATATTTTATTGCAATAATTATTTGGAACACATTCGATACATTGAACGTATTCAAATCCTTATATTTTGGAAACATATAAAAGCTGAATAGTTCATGTTTAGTCTTTTTTCTACAGGAGTTTGGCGCAGCAAAGATCAAAACAACTTCACTTACTCAAGGCCCATATCTCCTGCCGGAGTCATCTCTCAGATAGACTGGTTGGAGTTATGTTTTATTTAACTTTGAAAGCTATTGTGAAGCTCCTCTTGGGAACTTGGGCCATGAAGGATTTCATTAAAAAAATACGGACAAATTAATAGTGTTGTACGACTCAATTCCAGTGTTCACATTTTTGTCGAGATTTGAGAGAATACTTCGAGTTTCAACTTTGTATTCAAAGGAAAATTGGTTGTTTGTATACAAGATTTCCTCGTTTTTCAGAAATAAACAAAAATATGACATCAACAACACAATAAAACAAGCTATTCCACATCACTGAAAGTGCCCTTTTTATTGATGGATAAGTGACTATATTTGTAACAGAAATTTGAATTGGCTTGTTCCAACAGAATGAAGCTTTAAGCAGGTTTATGTATATTCATTACAAACGAGGAAATCTTATAGTAAGCAGCAACGGTTGCAAAAGGAGCGTAGAAGATTTTCGCCCGTGACTTGCGACGATGCGATTCTGCAGGATGTGTCAGAGCAGTCATTCCTTCCAGCGAGAATAACACTACATTTGTTTTATTTTGTCTCAACGGGAATAATGCATCAGTTTGAAGCAAGACTCGATGTCTGCACGATTACTACATATATTATTAAATTATTAAAACTGAAACAATGGTACTTATGTTATTACATAGTTTATTAAATTATTAAAACTGAAAAAATGGTACTTATGTTATTACATATATTATTAAATTATTAAAACTGAAAAAATGGTACTTATGTTGTTACATAGATTATTATATTATTAAAACTGAAAAAATGGTACTTATGTTATTACATATATTATTAAATTATTAAAACTGAAAAAATGGTACTTATGTTGTTACATAGATTATTATATTATTAAAACTGAAAAAATGGTACTTATGTTATTACATATATTTTAAAATTACGAAAACTGAAAAATTGTACTTATGTTATTACTAAGATTATTAAATTATGAAAACTGAAAAAATGGTACTTATGTTATTACATAGATTATTAAATTATGAAAACTGAAAAAATGGTACTTATGTTATTACATAGATTATTAAATTATGAAAACTGAAAAAATGGTACTTATGTTATTACATAGATTATAAAATTATTAAAACTGATAAAATGGTACTTATATTATTACATAGATTATTAAAGTATTAAAACTTAAAAGAATGGTACTTTTGTATTCAATGTGATTAGATTATAGGTTAATCATTTCCGCTGTTATCGCCAGAAAATTCGTCAGCAATAAAGTTTACGTTATTAAAACGGAAAGATAAAAATTTTAACCAAAAAAATACTTATATTGAAATATTTAAAGAGTATGCTTCATTTGTACTGTTGATTCTATTGCTATCATCAAGGTTTATTCATGTAATTATTAATTCTTCCAAATAGGAAAGTTCATATACATCCGATGATATCACATGGGAAAAAACTTGCATTACAAATGTTTAAAAAATGTGATATGAACGTTGTAGTTCAATTATACCAATGTATGTGGTATATATATATATATATATATATATATATATATATATATATATATATATATATATATATATATGTGTGTGTGTGTGTGTGTGTGTGTGCAACATATTTTATAAAGTTTTTTTGTAGTTAGCAAAACGTTTGTAGATTTGGACCGTCTCGAGCTTCTGTAGCTCATTAATGCTGCTAATTTCTTCTAAGAAAAGGCATGATCTTGAATATTATAGATTTATAACTGAGGAAAGTTTCTCATCAAAACAACATTTCTGCAAAATATTAGATACGATAAACAGCAAAACGAATTATTATTGATGTTCAATTCTTTCATTGCACATGTTGTCTCTATGCGTGGTTAATGCGCTGTATATTTGGTGTTTGGTATACAATCCGCAAACCTCTCTCTCTTTCTCTCTCTCTCGCTCTCTCTCTCTCTCTCTCTCTCTCTCTCTATATATATATATATATATATATACACACACACACACACACATATATATATGTGCTCGTTAATGATGGGGATGCAAGTCTCATGTAATATGTATTTCATAATACTGTTGTACATATTTTCGTATTTCAATAAAGTAATTGATTTCATGTTTCGAACAAGTGTTGTTTCACCTTATTCAATATTTACTTCGAGGCAATTCTATAAAGAACAGCTGGATTGTTATCTGATGATATTCAGAAGACATATTTATTGTAAATTTCCGACTGATACAAATCTATAAAATGCACATTGTGTCACACTTTAAATTTGTGTTTAGTATTTAGATTTCCTGTCTACATTGTATACTCTGTTTGTGCTTTTTTTTCAAAGACTCAAAACTCTTCTTCATCTTTCCATTATAACTTGATTTCGTCTGAAACGGAAAAAGCAGAAATTATTTTGTTTTTAACCGACATGTACCTTGTATTAAAAATAAAATAAAAATATTTCTGTTACATTGCCCTTAATTTTTATTTCATGTTAAGATAAACTATTTGCATGTATATTACAGCGGGTCCGTTCTACATGAGAGATCAATGCATTTCGAATTCTTTTTCAACGCCTTGAAAAAGAATTTTGCATGTTTATGTGCACAAATCATAACCTTAAATGTTTAAAATTCATATTCGTACTCACGTTTTATACATCCTGTACGGAAAATGTAGAAACACAACTATACACATTGCATGTACTAGGTCATTTGCATTTATATAAAAACTACCTCGCCAAAGAATTGTTTCCTCTTCTGGTCAACTTGAGAACAAATTACTTTACTGACCATGTTATATTCACCTACACAGTTATGTTCTTACTAAAGCAAAAAAATACTAAACCATCTCAAATGAACAGAAAAGGTAGCAATATTAATGAACTGTCCATCAAACTAACCAGTAGTCAAGGCGTTGGACTCCGACAATAATAGGAAAGAAAAATAGTATGCGATAAAGCGCTTAATTAAAGCATTATTATTGTGTGTCTTATCCATCTATTGTTAAAGACTATAAGACTTATATTGTTAAAACTGTAAAAGCCTTGGGCCTCTAGCAGCGTATATATTTTACTTCTGTTCAGTATATGTTGTTTAGGTCCAAAGGAGGGAACATTGTTAACCAATTGGCAAACTCGTTTGCGCTTGCTGCAGTATTTCTTGTATTCCGTCACAGTGAAATTTGTTCTTGATTTGTGTTAGTGTTCCCTTCTGTAGGGCACACCATGACGATACTTTCTATGATTTTTTGTTGTTGTTCCTTTCCTAAGACTTTGCTTCTGTTAAAGATACATATTGCCGTCGTGATCTTTGTCTGCTCTCATGTTTAAACATATGACTGGATAAAACTGATGTCTCTTACAATGGATTTAACATTAATGCGACTTCTCGATGACGTGTTACTTCCTATATAATTACGTATCATAGCAGTCTTATTTGCTTCGTTTTTCGTGAGTTTAACACGGAACATTTTTTTGTACAATACTAGTCTGTCAGCCATTGTCTGGTTTTTATTTTTAAGTCGGTCTATAAGTGAGATAGTTAATTAGCGTGTCCTCACGCGGCTCTGTAAGATAAATAACAAGAGAAATATCCAAAAATACCATTGAAAATATTCAGGAAGTAAGGAAATGATTTCTAATAGTAAACAACACTGCGTATTGATTGCTAATGAGGAATGTACGATGCTTCTAATTATGTATTTTTATCTTATTAAACTGAACAGAAATTGATATATAATCACGATAAGATCTATGGACACTTTTATATAAAGTCATGTAGCACGTTGCTGACTAACTTCGGGGCGGCTTGATTGTTAAACTTCAGCGTGTATAATAAATGTCTGATTCGACTTTTCTCGTAGCTGTACTATTTTTAATTTGTATCGTCTCGTGTCTCATCTTCCTCTCTCAATGACCCGTTTATGGATTACAAAGAGCTACGAAAAACATTCAGAATGTTCAAACACGTGAACAATGTTTGGGTTTATGCTTTAATCATTTTCTAGTTTTCTATTATTAATAATTTATCTTCTATTTTGTTTCGGATATACCATTCGGTAGTCTACATTGTTTGCAGGGACTAAATATCTTGGTACTGTGAATCAAACTATTGATATAAGCCGCAAGCGAGAATAGGTCCCTTCGGCAATTTGGCATCTTCGTAGAAAATCTAATTTCATATTTGTAAAAACTGCAACGCTAATAAGTCTTGAATGTATACTTTCAAAATTTATGAATCTATTGATGATATTAGCCTGAAATACTCTGAATTATAGTTTAAAAAATAGATTTTTTCAAACTATCTCAATGTCATGATACGACTTAATGCTCATACCTCGGTTCACACACACACACACACACACACACACACACACACACACACACACACACACACACACACACACACACACGCACACACAAACACGCAGTGACATACAAATTGGAAAGAGAGATACATCACCACCCACTCCGACCTTGCAAATGTGGTAAAATCATTCTCACATATTTTTTTCATTTCATGACCAAAACTTCCCACACGATGTTCAAAATTTTGGCTAGATATTGCGGCATAAAGGAATTTAATGTTTCTCTGATTAAACTTTTCTAGAAGACCATACTTCTTTAAAAACATGAATCCTAAGGAAATGCAGTATCAAGTATGATGCAACGACTTAGGTGGAGTCAAATGCTGACTTTCAATCAACTTAAACGAACGTTATCCTTTGTCCCCGTAAACTCTCTAAATCTGATGACCAGATCAGATGACACGACGGGCAATTACAAATCCATTTGAGAACCTCTTCAGTGGACTGTATTATGTTCCTAATTTTGCATGTGTCTTGTTAACAATGCCTGTCATTCATTCATTCATCCATATATATATATATATATATATATATATATATATATATATATATATATATATATATATATATATATATATATATTGCCTGTCATTCATTCATACATACATACATACATACATACATACATACATACATACATACATACATACATACATACATACATACATACATACAGACATATGCTTAGTTGTATATTGTATGGTTTTTACATAGTATCAGTGGGTCGTGCTCTTCTCATTCTTTGTTTAGACTGTTCAATGTCCTCGCAACTTATTGCCACACAACAAATGCCCTTTGTTGGTGTATATTTTTCTAAATACGTGAAACAGCTATAAGGTTAGAGACCTGGAATATGGGCGTCAACACGAGCCTGTATTTGTATTCAAACATACCTACAAAAGAAAATAAAATAAACGGACTGAAACGATTTTTTGAAGGAATGAAAACATTGCATGAATGGAATAATAAGGAGCTGAGACAGACTTAACTTAGCAATACTGACAGCAGAATAAATTAGGCTATTTATGTAGCTACTTAAAGCGTGAAAGTAACAACAAAGTAGTTGAAAAAAGCCCTAATATTGTTGATTCACACTGAATCAATGTGGTACAAATGAATACTATGGGAATCTTTAGTGTGTAATGCTATTAATACTTTTGTGGTGCTCATTATTAAAACAACATGAATTTGGTGTATAGAACGTGACATAACAAGGTGGGCTTAGGTCATTCTTGGCATTACAAAAGAAAGAAAGAATAAAATATGGGCGACAAAGTGTCACCATCGAGTACGCAATAATTTTTCTACAGGACTACACTACAGGTTAAAGAGAATGGAAATGGCCGATCTAGTGTTACAAAGCCCCTTTTTTGAAATCATCTTTCATACAATCTAAAAATCTGAGGAGAAAAAAAGAAAAACAATGTGATTCGCGCTAAGCAGGTCAAAAACTTTTTTCACCACCTTAGTTTTAGGGAGGGTCAGTCAGAGACTTTTGAATAAAATTGTTTTTTAAAAATATTTCCTAATTTGAGATGTAGCAACATTTATATCAAACATGACCTTACGAGGCTCATATAAAGAACTTATCCCGATTTTAGATAAAAATAATAATAATAAAATTGTTAAAGACTTGAAAACATAGTTTATGTATCAGAGTTAGTTTGATAAACCTCTTTACAAGATCCTAGCTGCTTACAAAATAGTTATCAATGTTTGTTTTCTGTGTGTACTTTGTTCTCAGAATAAAATGACGTGAAGATAAATATATGAATACTTCCAGAAGTAATCACGTGGTAATTATTACTTCAGTGGTTTTCGCCCTTGCCAGAAACTGCCCCTAGATAGCTTGCATGTAGACACTTCCATGCACTTCCGTTTGAAAGGACGTAGAGAAACATTTAGCGTCTTCCAGGGAGACGGTTCTTGATACATGAACAACATTCTCGTTAAAATACTTGCTCTAACGAGAAGTACGTTGTTCTTAATTTCAAAACTCACACCGCACTTAAAGTAGCAGTGAAGGAGAACAAATATGGCAGAACATTCTGAAGGGCGATACGCCATGTTTTTTAACTATTTTTTAGGAGTTAGGGCGATTTCGAACGCAAATATCCAACAACGTGTTCTTTGCGTTTGCGGCAACATTCAAGAACACGCCGCCCCTAAACGGCCATTTTGTACAATCTAGGGTATCAGGCGCGGTTTATAACTCAAAGGACTGTATTCTGGCTATATGACCGCATCATAACTTACAAAGAAATTGATGTGCTATATCGGCTTCTTAACAAGAATGACCATTTTTGCCACCATGACAACTTTAGAAGAAAGGTGACATAACAGTTACATTTACGTCACTGCTATTGTGTGTCGTTTTAACTGGTATGCATGAATATAATCAAATATTTGATGTGTGTCATTTTTGTTCTATCAAGCAGAAAGTTATATCTTACTTTATGTCTGCATGTAATCCATATATCGGGGCGTTTATCAGAGATAGTATTTTCATGATGGCTGTGTATATTTATTATTTGTGTTATTTATATATGTTACCTATACTACCCTTATAAATGTTGTTGCCATCACCATGTTTTGGAGTTATTATACTGTGTTCATTATTTGTTTTTGATGCATAATGAAGACAAAATTTTAAATTTATTCAATGTTATTAATAAGCGTTGATTTATGAGAAGAATAAAATGTGCGCATCCCTATATAATATTAGATTATGTATAAGAAAGATGAGATTCATTATTTAAGATTGATACATTTTATTTTATGGTTTGATTGGCAAATCTTCATTAAAAGTCTTATAATTTATATATCTTAGGTATATTTTCATCTTCGAACAATATTTCCTTCGAATCAGTATTGTAAAATATAGATCACATTTTTGATCCTATGACATGTTTTGATTGATGCTTTACCATAGAATCTAACCACACTTTATATCTATCTTTCAAACTGTTATGATGTTGTATTCTAAAGCGTATTTTCTCTTGACAACATTTTATTTCTAGACTCTTACCTCTGTTTGTTTGAATGTTTGATTTACATGCTTTCAACCGATGGATCAAAACGTTATCAAGATAGACATAAAAAACAAAAACGCAAATACTAAGGTAGCTAATATATGTCAGTTCTGGAAAACTCACATTTTTTTAGTAGTAAAGCTCAGGGAATCTTGAGAATCATGTAAAAATCACAAGGCCAGTCATTCTCTGGGGATATTGTGAGAATCATTTAAATGACTAGACCAGTCAGACTTAGGGTATTTTGAGAATCACTTGTAAAATTACTAGACCAGTTAGACTTTTATCACAACGACAAAAGCATGGACAAAGTGGAACGTCAGAGATTTTGCAAATCAAATCAACTATACAACCTAGCAATAAGTATGAGATTTAGTGGTTAAATGTCTAAAAAAAAAATAAAAAAATAGTAAGCACGAGTTGAGTTACCACACAGTATTTGCCATAGCGGAACAGTTTCTCACAGCATGTTGTTACATAAATTGGTGGGCTATCAAATAGGTCCGCTGTCTAAAATGTTCGTTGAAGATCTTTCTTTAAATATTTTTTTAGTTGTTACTACCTTTGTCTATGTCTGAGTTAACCTATCACGGTCATGGTGCGCACGGAGTGTTGCCAGGTAAAATTGTGCCTTAAGCAACTAGTGATCTTTCAAAATCTTTTCGTTTCTGTCGTCATTTTCAAAGTTTCACCTCTTGCAAAATGTTTTCACTGTATTGCATTTGTGTTGTATTAATTGAAAAAAAATAGTTCTTGTACATTTTTAATTCTGTAGGATGTTGCTCTCAGGCCAACTGAAACAATTATAATCTTGTCCAAATTTACATAGATGATATATAATTATATAATTATTTGCACAACATATCCGGTAAGGCCATTTAAGGGTTCGTAAATAGGCCATTACTACCAAATCTCAATTCTTCCTGGTCTATTCATTTTTAATCTGGCGGGTGAAGTATCTTTTTATTTTATTTTGAGAGAATAATACCCTCTAGTCAAGTTTTGAAGTCTTCATTTTGATTTACTGAAATTATATATATATATATATATATATATATATATATATATATATATATATATATATATATATATATATATATCACTATTTTACATTTATTCTCACTCTAAACATATGTATGTTATGATCAAGTGTTTGCTATAAGCACGTGCTCTTTATGGTTTGGTGTCACAGAACCTTGATTGAAGAGCATAACGACTCCTGCCAAATAAATAATTGGTTTTAGTTTGTGGCTTGAATTTTGCAATATCTTTGATATCACCGTTTCTCTACTTGCACTTAAATATTATTTTCCAAGCGAAAAGCTAGCCAACGTTTTCTCCCTTTTCCTATACAGCCTTACTGTTTGATACAACCCGCACACCTCTGGTATACGATTCTATTTTATCCCAATTTCCAATAAACTAGTTTTCATCTAATGGTGACGTCATTATCTGACTTAGAAGCTTTCACAGGCATTCAGAATATTCGATACTTTAAGATACCCAAGCTGATACAATTATAGATCATCCATTCAGAAATTATACTCTTGAATTCTATACAATTCTGAACAAAAACGATCCTAGTTTGTTGAGAAATAAATGATTCTTAACTTAGATGTTTATGTACTTATAAATTTGAACGTAATATTCTTGTATAGTCCAGAAAAATCCTATATAACGTTACTCTCGATATGACTACATATGTCTAAGGCAACATTTATTCTAGATCATTGTATAATGAATGAGCATTTGGACTGGATTGCCTGTTATTGCTTTTAAACAGTGAACCAGTCTAGCTAATATTGCACTGACTAAGAAGTAGCGTGAATCTAGGAAGCGGATTTTGACGGTGGTATTTCTTGTTTATTTTGTTTGGTGATTTTTCAATACCACAATTGTAGCATTTTATTATCTCCATTTATTGTATTAGTAAGCTTTCAAACTATTTCTTAGTCTGACTTGTCTAGTCATTGTACAATCGGTACATTATCAGCACTGTAGTTGGGGTTTTTTGTGAGCCATTCAATGTTACTTTTCTTCAAGACAAATTCTGGTCGAAACCCTTATTATAATTGTACTGAACAATTTTGTTTCCAATAGTTTTAATAGGGTCTAATGATATTTAAATGATTCTCAAAATATCCAAAGTAAAGTAATTTAAATTATTCTCAAAATACCATCGAAAATGACTGGATTAGTATGTTTTAAATGGTTCACAAAGTTACCCGTGTCTTACTACCACAAAAATATGAGGTCCAAAATTTTCATAAATCACCTACTCAAGACCCATCCCCTTGTGTCTTTCCCGCTTTGTTAATATTATAAAAACTTTAAGAATAAGAAATTTTTAAAAAAATAATATACTGAAAGCACTGGCCATACTTTTTAGAGTGTTTGTCGCAAATTAATACATTTAATAATAAATTAGTTTACAATTTACATGAAGAGACGAGACAATAGTGTATCAAAGCTTGCAGCAACAGATGCACTTTTAAATTTCAATTAATATGTCTATAGCATGGTTTGTGGTGTAAATGAAATACCTGTTTAAAAACATGCGTCATATAAATATTTTTATAAGCGCAAAAAATAAAAAAAACAACAAAAACAACACAAAAAACAACAACAACAAAAAAAAAAAACAATAAAAAAAAAACAAAAAAACAAAAAACAACAACAATAGACACGGAAGTTGCATTAGAATAAAGATTAGATATATTTAAAACGTTTACTTTAAATTGGACGATACAGCCGCAAATGCAAGATTCAATATTTACTCACATCAAATCGACAAATCTTGATATTTTGTTTTCATTCAAATCATTAAGAGCGTTTCTTGGTTATATTGTTTATCAAAGTATAAAATATATAGCTGCATTTATATGTAACAATTGCTTCTATAAAAAGTAAAGTGATATATTAATACGGTATTTTTCTATACAAGCTGAACCAGGACGCTGCGTGTTGCTTAAACCTTTCTGGAATTAAAAGAAAGACCAGCAACAACAACAACAACAACAACAACAACGAAAATCACAAAAAAAATGCCCAAACATAATTAATAGACAATAAACCGGATATATGTTCTACACTGAGCCGTTCTGTTTTAATAATCATGAAGTTAAAATATAGGCTTTTCACATTGGAAGTATTGCGGTTTCGAACAAGGTGAGAAAAACCTAACACAAATTGGCTGAACTCGTGGTATACGGAGTTGTAAACTAATTTGTCCCATCTTCAACCAGTTAAATTTGATAGTCAATGCATCAGGTGTCAAGTTTGACAACATGTCTATCACCGTGTCAGGGATTATTTTAGACCAAACAGGGCAACCAGTCCCTGTAAAGAGCAACCTAGCTATATCACAGCTAATATTAGGCTGATGTTTCCTGATGGTGCAATATTCTGGCGTAACATTAGTATGATAAGTGATTCCTCGATCACTGACCACACTAAAGTCTGTGAAACTCTTTTATTGAGATTTACATCAGAACTGCGAAAAACGAAAACAAAAACAAAAACAAGAAAACATTCGGTTGAATGAATTCACAGTTAACTCTACGTTTCACCCTAGCAATCGCGCTAAACTCTACGTTTCACCCTAGCATGCGCGCTAAACTCTATTAATTACGGTCAGCTAATAGAAAAATACCCAACTCTTAAACAGAAACCTGCACTGCCAGAACAAGATTTCAAAATTGTGAAAGGATTTGATGCTACAAAATCTACAGGTGTTGTCAACATACCTCCTAAAATTCTCAAATTATGTTCAACAGTTTTATGCTCAGAAGTTAGCATATCAGTTGATACTTGTACTGAACAAGGGAAATTTCCCGATAGTCTCAAAGAAGTAGAGGTAACCTCAATTAAACAAATATCTGATCCCATTGAAAAGGGTCACTATAGATCAGTTAGTATTTGTACCATGCACTTTGAACATCTATGAAAAGCTTCTATATTATCAACTTCGATGTCATTATGATGATATATTTCATAATCTATATCTGCCTTTAGATCAGGATATGGATGTCAAACCATGCTACTGGGACTACGGTAGGGCTGGAAGGACGCCCTGGATAATGACCACAATGTGAGAGTAATCACAATGGAGCTTTGATAGTCTGCTACAAAGCCCCATCACTAAAAAGACTAATGGTTACAACATAGATCTGACCTAGTTAAAACTATTTGAAACTACTTGTTTAACCGAAAGTAACGTGTTAATCTTGACGCTATATTAATGCTTATACAGTATCCAAAGGAGTACAGCAATGTTCACTATTAAGACATCTCATATTTAATATCTGTATACACGGCACTTTATATTTCATTAAACAAAACAACACTGTATAGTGACGCTGATGACAATACCTTCTTTACCATACATACAAATCCAAACAATCTCGGATCTGTTTTACAAAATGAGAGTCAATGGTATGCAAACCAATCTCCTGAAATTCCAAGCCATTTTTCTCGGTGAAAATGCTAGAAATGTATATAATTTCACCACCGAAGACGATAGAATACCCCGTGAGGACTATGTTAAACGTCATGGAGTAGATATTACTATCAACTAAATTTATTAACCATATATCATATATCTGTAAGAAGGCAGCAAGACAATAGCATGTCTTGCAACGTCTCAAGCGCTAATTGTCAACTAAAATTAAATTAATCATCCACAATTATTACCCCCTTATTTTGCATTCCTGGAGCAAAGAAAATCCCGACAAAATGGACAAATTACAGCATAGGGTACTAAAATTCGGTTTTGATGATTTTATTAGCTCATATGATTCTCTCTTAAGAAAAGCAAATCTTCCAACTTTACATATTCGTGCCTTACGATACATGGCGACCAAATTGTTTAAGACAATTTGCAACAAAACACCTAATTACTTGAAAGGGAAAGGTTTCTTCAGTCTGAAATTGGCCTTCTTCGAGAAAACATCTCCTTGTCGTGATCTAATGGTCATTTGACATGGAAAGTACCTGGCAGAGTGAGTCACAGGTAAAGCTTGACACCTAATTGACCACATGCCAATGTTAATTAGCTATAGCATTAGAATAATTGAGCTACTATTTAATACACCACCAGAATAACCAATATGTGTTTTATTATTACACTTCATTTGATACGGTTATATGACTAAGTTCCACACACTATTAGCCACAGACTGGTTTTGAACTTTAGCCTCCAGATATTCTGGTCACAATCATAGAATGAAACTATAATCTCAGACACCAAAATTTGTCCCACAATACCAATACCAGACCACAAGTTATGATAAGATTGTTTTTAAATTTGAAGCCTCCGGAGTTTGGGACAGCTTGCCCACTTAATTAGGAACAATCGCTGATTTAAAAGAATTAAGCAGGCTGATTATAACCTGGTCAAGGCATTAGTATCAATATCATTCGTGTCTTTAGTGTATCAATTTCAATCAGCTTTGATTGTCTTTTGATTTAAATCCTACTTGTTTACCAATTTATTAAATTATTATTTTTTTAATTTTAATTTTTGGTACTCTCATCTCCTGATATCTGAATCTGATCATTGTGCAGGCACTTTACTAGTCCGATAAATCAGAACCCCAGCCTGTATTGGTAGTTTGTGTGAGTTGATGTCTGTGCTCATCTATTTAACAAACATTGCAAGTTATTGCAAACAGATTTGTCTTTAACACATGAGTGGACATATCGATAGTTTTTACACACTTACTGGTATTTATCACGGCTATTGAGTTATAGTCGGCTGAAGAAGTCTTTTGGCGATCTATACAGCATATTTCCGTATAACATCAGATGTTTGTCATCATGTAGATCCACGTGGAATAACAGAACCCTACCACCTTTCATCATTTCAAATTACAGGGCTCCATCGGCGGATAATCGGATGTTTGATCAATATCGATTAACCAATTAGAGGCGTCTTCGCTCATTCGAATCGGTTGCTTTGGTTATGTGACTCGAACGTCTGTGGATTTGGCTTGTTACTGTCACGTGATGAATATTTCGTCATGTGACTGTTACCAGGTTTCAACAACGCGTCAAATTACACAATAGACGGATTAACTGACAGTGTTCTGAGAGAAAGAATATTATCATTCAGGTTATATATATTTTATTAATTAGTCACCTATTGAGTCGAACTCGGTTCCACAGGCTACATGCATCTATCATCTTGCCTGCACGCGCCAATCTCCATACCCGCTCGACTAAGCATACTGTTATGTATGATGTTTATATAATATTATAAATATTTTAGGAAATTATAAATGTTTCTTCACTTTAATATTTGCTTAAATCTTAATGTTTATCAGGAAAAACATGCTTAACTAGTGTCCTTGAATTAGGTTGTTTTGATCAATATGTTTTCTCAATTTGAAGGTCAAGGTTGAATTTTGTTTACAAGTAAAATTCCATTAAGATGACACACATTCTAGAACATTCTCTCATGTGACCAATCTTTATATATATCATGTTTAGTGGACATTTATTCAGTTTTGACATTACCATCAGTCTTGTAAAGAGCTATTACAGTTGTGAAAATTCATTCCAAATTCTAAGAGAGGAATTATTTTAAATATTCATTGGATTATAACAGTGCTCATAAACTTTTGGATTTTGGATTTTTAATTAATGGTTTTGGAATTTAACTGAACTTATTCAGAGATTTTGGAATACTTCATTTTGACATCAGCACATCAAGATTTCTAGTACATCAGGACTTTGGAGACCATTAGCACATCATAACATTCAAGGACACAGCCGTGAATTTGGAACATTCTATATTTAGGACTTGTGATTAGAACAATCATTCTTATTGGATTATTAGGATTTCAAAACACATTACTGTAAGTGACCTTTTGATTTTTCATTTTAATTATCTAGTAATAAATTGCTTGTTGATTTCTTACTTGATTTGTTGGTTTCACTTTCTTTCTGTTACATTTTTCTTAGACCATAGAGTCGTAACAATACATAAAAAAACAGGATATAACCTAGTCATAGATACAGGCTTTCGTGTATTGCAGACACACTCGCATGGCGACCCAGTAAATATACAGTCACTATGTGTTCCTCTAACAGAAATCAAATCATATACAGTAAAACGACGACTATCGGTGCACCGATTATTCAGAGCATTCGCTAGTACAGACTATTAACATGTCCTGCAATTTTGTTACTTATTACAATGTACATATATCTATAAATGAAACTAATTTTCCGATCACGAAGCCAAGAAAGAACAGAGTAACAGAAATCAGAAACAAACACAATCGAAAATAATCTCACACAATTATATTGTAAAATTGCATTATGAAGAACTAAATTATCTTATTAAAGGGGTGAAAAAACGATTTTAATTAGAAGAGAGAGAGAGAGAGAGAGAGAGAGAGAGAGAGAGAGAGAGAGAGAGAGAGAGAGAGAGAGAGACCAAGAAAGAAAGTTTATCGATACACTCGTAGATAAGTGAGAGCAGTTAGGATAATATTGAATTTGTCATACATAAATCCTAAGCTAATTAAGCATGATTACTAGATCTACTAGGACAATTTGTGATAGAATGACGATCCGATCCAAGACATTCCGAGGCCCAAGCATACGTTATTGACTATCTATCAACAATTACCTGTAATGGTGATTTAACGGGTAATTGAAAGTTAACACCTACCGGCACAGGTGTGAAGAGAAGCCACGTCAGCCCAGTTAACATTGATCAATGCCCTTTCTCACTTGAAACCATACATAAAATGACCTTCAATCACATCTATGTTATCATTCTATCATAAATTGTCCTAGTAGATCTCCGGTAAGTGTGAAGCGCAAACATAAAATCTTATTAGAAAAGAACAGAACGCAACACAACTTTATTCATTTAATTTTTCTCAGGTCACTTGCAGATTGCATAAGAGAAAGCTCAAAATACATTGAAGGTGGCGAAGTATATTCATATTAGGTAAGTCAGAGTGTATTGGTGTGAAAGCCAATCCATCTATGTCACTATGAGAGAGAGAGAGAGAGAGAGAGAGAGAGAGAGAGAGAGAGAGAGAGAGAGAGAGAGAGAGAGAGAGAGAGAGAGAGATTGTTTTGTTTTGCCTGGAGTGTACATTATTTATACAGATATGAAACAAACCAGACAATTATAGGCACAATACATTCAATACATATATAAACAAGTTTCTAATGTGCATGGCAATGTTAGAAAGATACTCTACCATGTAGTGAAAATTTCACTGTTGTTATTACTGAAAGGTTTGAGATATAATAAAATCGTACAAATGTGTAAGGTAGGTATGCGTAAACTCTAGGTATATAGTAAACAACATACGTATAAAGTACCATAACAAAAAAACAAGAAAAAAAAAAAAAAGGTAACATGCGCATTCTTTAGGTCTTGTCACTAGCCTTAACAATTTTAGATAAAAAGGAATGTTATTTAATAGAACCACAGTATACAGACAGGTACAAATAATGAATATTGTTATAAAGAATAAAACAAACTCAAAGTAACCTTCTTAAAATGAAAGTTTTGTATACATTAGTCATACAGATACACTCGTAATGCTTTTAACAAATTTAGATCAATTCATAAGGTTTGCTTTATTACCTGTGGGGAGCAGTTCCCAAAACTTCATCAAATTTGGTCTAATGTAAAAATAGGAGTCCAGGTAAGCGACTCTATCTCGTAATAAATGTTGACAGAAAAGGAAATAGTGAAACTCTTACTCCAACTTCTGCCCTTCCACAAAGGTTACTTAGCCTATCTTCATATATATATTTTCTCAGTGCCCTGATTCAACGGGTAATTTGTGGTTACAAATCTTACATTTTTGGTTGAGGAATGTATGTAATTTCCAGTAGCGATATTATGTAATGTTCAAAATTCAGGTCTTGTTTGAAAGTGTAATAGTTTCTTCCCTTGGATGATTCACATTCCATTCGTGTATGTACAAATCATTCAATGCTTTTACAATACTGGCGTTGGTGGCTGTAGGGTTACTGATTGAATCTCGGTAAAAAAAAGAGATCGTCGACCAACAGAAATCGGATTGATTTTAATGCAAGAAACCCATTTATAATTATATTGAATTGTTACACATATTTTAAAAAAAGTTTTACGGATTTTTAAAAAAAAAATTTGAATCCAAAACCCAATCATTAGACTTAATATAAATATCAATTGGAAATTTGGATTTCTTCCAGCTCACCATATAGCATCTATATAGGAGTGTTTTTCCTGAATTTTGTAATGTTCCTTAACAATTTCATTGTGCAAATTCTCAATACGGTTGGTATTTTCAAAACCCCAGATTTCACACCCGTAAAGCAGAATTAACAATTGTATATAATCGAATTTGAAAGCATAGCATTCATTGTTTCCTACACTAAACATCATTTTTTTGGTTGTGGTATAGTAATATTTAACTTCCATAATTTACAATACTCGTAAAAAGTGTTTAAATTTTGCTGGAAAGTGTCTGCATCCATACCAAGAATAACATTATCATCTGGATATAAATGGACCAACAATTTAAGATATATAGCATCGTCATGACTAGTAGGTTCAATGTTTGTTACAGTACATTGATATTGCAGGAAGAACCTTTCAGGGTCATTGAGAAACAATCAGAATAAAACTGGTGAGAGGTTGCCACCTTGTCTTATCCCGCAAAGACTATAGAATAAAGCTGAGTGTTCGTCTGCATACAATACACATGACTTTATGTATTGGTAAAAGTTGTAAATGGTCCTGAAAATGTTTCCATTTATATCGATGTTTTAGTAAGTTCACGAAAAGCCCAGCACGCCAAATTCCAAACTGAATCAAAAGCTTTACTGAAACCATTTAATTAGCAAACCAGTTTTTATTTTTGAATTTTAACATTTTGGTCAATGCATATAATGTAAATATATAGTCTTTAAGTACCCTGCTCGAATCACGTTTGATTATTCGTCTAAAATGTTATGTTCACTTTAAAAAAAGTGTTAAGTCTAAGACTAAGACAGCCGTGAATAATTTTCCGAAAGAACCTAAAATTGTTATTGGGTGGTAATTCTCGGGTTGAGTGAGATCCAGAGTGCGTTTGTAAATTGTTATTGGGCGGTAATTCTTGAGATGAGTGAGATCATGAGTGCGTTTGTAAATTGTTATTGGGCGGTAATTCTTGAGATGAGTGAGATCCCGAGTGCGTTTGTAAATTGTTATTGGGTGGTAATTCTCGGGTTAAGTGAGATCCCGAGTGCGTTTGTAAATTGTTATTGGGCGGTAATTCTTGAGATGTGTGAGATCCCGAGTGCGTTTGTAAATTGTTATTGGGTGGTAATTCTCGGGTTAAGTGAGATCCCGAGTGCGTTTGTAAATTGTTATTGGGCGGTAATTCTTGAGATGAGTGACATCCTGAGTGCGTATAAAGATTGGTCGTTCAGAGTCCTGAATAATAGTAGAACCTTATTTTTTGTGCTAAGATCGACATCATAACGACACTTGATAATGATGAAAATGCTCTTATACTTGCAGAAATTTCTCGATTATTGGACACATTTAATTCTGATACTTCCATTCAAAAATCAATCTTTTGATAAAAATTAAATCATCCGGATGACCGATTATCCGGATGAAATCAATAATCCTGATGGATCCGTATAACCGACGCTTTAGTGTACAAAATAATATAGAAAGTTGCAAATAAACACCAAATAAATTAGCACTGGAATCAAACGCCTTTTCAAATTTTATGAGTAAGCCTGGAATATTATACTTGTTTTGTTTTTTTCTTTGCCTTAAAACAGATAATAAACTAACATTATATATGTTTCTCCAATATACCTTCCCTTTATGGAGCATGTCTGATCCTTATGTACAATATTAGGTATAACAGTTTGTATTCTTTTAGATAGATAGGCAGATGCATTTTATATGAAACGTTAAGAAGTGGAATAGGTTTCAAGTTAGAAAGAATTTTTGCTTATGTTTATTTCCTTTTTGGTAAGCATGTTATTACTCCTTTTTTCTGTGAGGAAGGCAACCTTCTTTTTCTGTACCCAAAGTGTATGGCTCTCATCAAAAAGTCACCCAAATCTTTCAAAACAAAAACTTATAAAATTAGACAGTAAAACAATCTGATCCTGTACTTTTATTATTTGTCATTTTCCTTATTATAAATGTAGCTTCATATATATATATATATATATATATATATATATATATATATATATATATATATATATATATATATATATATATATATATATATATGACAATATAGGAAGAATTTCTGATTATTATTTAGTTCAAGAATATCTGGAAAATTAAGCGATCTATCAAGATCATCAGCTTCAACTTCCAGCTTTTTATTCATATTCACATAAAATAATTGTGTTTTATCTAAACTCTCATATTGTTTCAGTAATTCTGCCATTACGTTTTTAAAAGTGCAGACGTCGTTTTACTTTAAATTTTATATTTTCTAAATTGCAATAGTATCTAGTTACTTCTTCAACCCAAGTTGCTCTGATAGTCACCCTTCCAGCTTTCTTCTTTCGAATCTCTTCAAGGTCTTTCCCATTCAAAATGTTTAATATCTAAATTATGTGTTTCTTTTAACAAAGGTATTTCTAAAATAAATAAGTTTTTCCAGTTCATCTTCCTGATTCTTCTTGAAGGATGCATACGAAATTGTTACTCCCCTTATTTCCAATAAATGCTTTTCAAACATCATTTGTCATCATAGCAAATTTCAAGTCAATTAGAGATACAAGTGTAAATGTATTTAATTTTTCAGAACATATGTTCTCTACACTTTATTTCTAAAATAGCTTCTTCAACTTTTCGAATATAATCAGGGGCAATGAAAAAGTTATTATATTAGTCAAATTATTCAAATTTTGTTCGCTTGTTAATTTTCAATTTGATCAAAAGTACTCACCTGGCATGTTCTTCCCTCTATATCATAGCTTAATTTGGCTGATTCACGCCTTTTCAAAATGTCGCTAATTATAGCATTATTTGCATTTATTAGTTTTAGTTTTTTTCTCAGCGGATAACCCTCTTTTCTGGAGATGTTTTGTGAGATGAGATTACAACAAGCAAAGATATCTACTAATATCTAACGAGCGAGCATATATTACAAAGTTGACTGAGCATATGATTCGAAGCGCATTGTATTTACATGGCAGACACTCAGAGTCATAGGTACTTTTATTAAGGTGAAGTATATAATATCAGTTTCTAGTTATTATTTTATAGGATGTTGACTCAACGTGTTAGAGCCATTTTCCGGTGCTGCCATATGCTCCGGCGTGGTATGTTCTCTAAGTTGTGGATTTATTTGGCTACTGACTGTATTTGCAACAAATCGTGCTGTCTCTATCTCCTGCCGCTATTCTCTTTAAACCCTCCACACCATTACATCGACGTAAAAGGACAAATGCTAAAATTTGTCTTTAACTAGCCTAAGCGCTTTCGACTCTCATTGAGTCTTTTTCAAAGGCAAACACAAAACAGAGACAAGACAAAAAATAAACACAAAAGCGTTGACATTACAGAAGTTTACATAACTATTTCTACGGGAATTACAGCTTGAAAATGTCTGATGTGTCGTCTAGTTGCCTTCAACTCGATTGCTGATGCTGTAAATTAATTGGTTTTGACCTACAAAGGGATTAGCCATATCGCCGTCTGTTACTTAATATAAATTGGTGTAACCGCAGATAATATCCCAGATATTTCATTGTTTCCGTAGAGCTGGTAATGAACATAGCAATAATAATACTTGGAAGAACTAAAAAAAAAAAAAAACCCAACATAAAAAACACAGTAGTAATTATAGGTGAGTGAGTAGCTAATGAGCAATATTAATGAATTTTTTTAAACTGAAATGTGGCTGATATATATATATATATATATATATATATATATATATATATATATATATATATATATATATATATATATATATATATAATTTTTATTGTTTTTGTACATGGTTTGCTATCTTTCTTTTTTTTTCAGTTGGATATTTAGAGTTTCAATGTAATTTCGGTCTTCCATCATCGGCTTTGCTTTCACTGTCTTAACTTGTGGTGGTGGCTTTGTGTTTTCCTCTTCATCGTCCGTATAGGCTATTTCGGAATAATTTAATCTGTAGTAATCTGTTTGTTTACTTTATTCCCTTTTTTTCTTTTTCTGATGTGGCTGGCACAATTGTTTTCTCCGATGTTTCTGGTACTTTTACAGCTGAGGCTTCGTCCGTCAGTTGTGGTGTTTCTTTCGTTTGTTGTTGCTGTTGTTGTTGTTTTATATTGATCCATGTTCTTATTCATTCCCCTGGTCTTTATGAGTTTTTGTTGCTGTTCCTATCAGATGTGGTGTTTCTTCAATTTGTTGTTTTGTTGTTTTTGTTTCCTTGTGGTTTCTCTATATTGATGCAGTTTTATTATTTTTGTCCCTGGTCTTCTGTCAACTGTGGTGTTTCTTCTTTTCTTTGTTTCTTGTTTTGGGTTTTTTTCTGTTCTTTTTTCAATAGGCTCCTCGGTTGGGATTGGTGCCCTTGTTTCCTCTCTTGGGTTGCAGTGCCTCGGGTCACATCCTTTGAGTCCACATTTGTTGCATTTTCTGTCATAACTACACACTCGGTACCATGACTTTACAAGGAATCCGTGAATCTAAAAGAAAGTTGTCAGTTTTGTTGCTTTTTCCGTTGGTATTTGCAATAGTCTTGCTCCAGTCTGTATTCCCGGGTAAATCGAATACGTTACTATTTTGTGTTCATTGATTTTCAGGTTGAATTTGTGTTCGAATCAGTCCACTGTGGCTTCAATATGTATTTCAATAATGATTCCTGTAAGATATACATCTACATATTTAATTCCTATTTCTCTTTGCATTGGTGGTGGCTCGGTGACTTGGGCTGTTTTCTCCTTTATCTCTATGCTTCCTATTTCCAATACTGGTTCCTTTCCCTTTGGGTACAGGATATATTCGCCTTTTCATGCCTGGCTTATAGCTTGAATCTTTTCCATGTTGATTCCTTTTATATATAGGGGTTCTCCGCAGGTTGGTCTGTGTTCTGCCTCCACGGTCGAGAGTTCAATCGCCTGCGTTTATGCGCGCCGGCCGATCACGAGAATCTTGCCCTTCTCGGTTTCCGAAGCCGATGTTTGGAAGAATTGTTGTAAAACTGTCATTTTTGTGTGGTTTCCATTGCATTATCAGTGAAAAGTTCTTCAATTGTTCAATGTAGATACATAATTCTAAATGTCAATGAATTCGAATGTTCAATAGTTTTGTTGTTACTCACATTTCTTTGTTTGTTTGCTTAATTCTTCATCCTATCTAGCCAGTAGATTTGCAAGCTGTTTGCTTTGTATTTTCGGTATGAGTTCTACTCACATTGATGCAGCACCTTTACTACCTGAAGGCATTGCACTTCTTCCAGTTTCCATATCTTGGTGATTCAGATACAATGTTGTAAGCAAAATGACTTCATACAGATTTAAAAAAAAAAAAAATAAGTGTATTGTCGAATGTAGTTTTCAAAGGGTTTAAATAATTTTCCGACTTTCTTTAATGAAACGGACTTTACATAAAATTTGACTGCCATCAATTGAATTAATAACGGGGTTATCAAAAGGCGAGTCAATTACTGGATTAGCGACAAACAATAAACACAACCCGCTTATCGATTAATCAGTACTCACAGTTTGGACCGACAGGTGTCACGATTCATGAAATCAAACATGCCGCTCATAACGGTTTTCACACTTCGCATAATACGTTGCGATTTCAATAGGATTTGAGGATTTCGGACAGCTAAATTACTTCGATTAAGGGGGTATACACGAATAATCAATGTTCGGATAATATGTGTAAAAAAAGATATAAACAAAGAACAAATTTAACCGGGACCGGATGAATAGTTTCCATAATACCGGGTATTCGGATAATAGGAGTTCGAATAACTGAGAGTTTACTCTGTATATATATATATATATATATATATATATATATATATATATATATATATATATATATATATATATATACTGACCGATGATTCTGCAATTAGATTTTCACGTACTGTTAATAATATTTTGTGTCCTTATATGAAGACATGAGTTTTAGCTCTTTTCTCATGTCATTTTATATGCATGCAAAATATTCATTAAATATATTTGGCGGCCTATTTTCGAGACCGGCTTACTTTCGAGGGAGAAAAGTCATAGAGACTAGACAGCTTATTTACGAGGTAGGCTTTCGTTTGTGGTCAAATTCCAATTTCTGTGATATCGAGCAAAAAGTTGGAAATCTGATCCAATTGATCTTGGCTAGATGCTTCAGCGACTTCATGTCGCCGATTAATTTCCTGTCCGGGTACAAAACAGAAGAATAATGCAGAATTATTACACACTTAGCTCCTGACCAACAGTTTTTCTTTTGAATTCCAATTCCGTTTTTTTTTAATCGACCGCTCGAGTCTTTAGCATCTGCAGTCGCCGTTGGAACAGATGCTTTTAAATAGTACATTACCTTTTTATAGCAACTACTCCAGGTAATGGTTGTATTTCATGTACACGACCCATATATAGTATTACTGATCCACGTCAAGTCAGAATAAAAGATTTAATATGCAGTCTGCAGCAAAATGCTCAGTTAATATATGATTCGTGAGAGAAGTGCATTTAATTTGTATAAAGATAATTGTATACGCAGAATCGCAAACAAAGAAAAATTAAGATTAATAAACATACGCGGAAACTAATGGATAGCTTTTTTTATTAATACATGTGAAAACTATTTGATCTTTGAGTCCGAAAATGACGTGTTATATTCATATAACATCAATCATATAAAACTCTCTATTCATGCCACCATTTCTTGCCATATAAGGGCATACACTTCTAAAGCATCAACCTGACGGTGTCAAACTATAGAAATTGTGAAGTCTTAAATGGGGAAAAAAACGGCACACCCTGCTCCGTACGTCCGTGTACTTATGTCTTAACAAGCACTTGAATGGGAGCAGGCAAGAAACAGATATAAACTCAAAAAGTTGATTATTGTAATACAACTACCGTTGAGCTATATGTATGAAGTTACAAATATTCTGAATGACAAATATAGGTACCCTTAACAACACCGCCCTACATGTTTAAATTGGGAACTTGTTGAGAAGGTAAATGCCCAAGAATGTCCACGAGATGAAAAGATTCCCTGGATAGTAATTACGGAATATCCAACTGGACCATCAAAATATTGAATAATTTTCAGCTCTTTATTTCTTTGTGGATCTAGATTTAATCCAAAAGAATTAAAGTCTGATAATTTTAGGATTCAGTTGAAACTAAAATTATCATCTTTGATTTCAATCCATTTGTTTCTTTGGACGAAGCGAGGATTAACTCACAATGTGATCGACGATTTAAAATCGTATCATAGTTGTTTATTCTCTTCTAATAATAATAATAATGATAACAATATTTTATGCATAATTTTTAGAGTTTCTAATTTCACAGATGTCCATAAATCATTTACCTGTATGCTTAGGCTCTATGCGTATTAAAATAAAAAGATCAGCACTGAGGCAAAACGTTTAAAAAATTTAAAGAAAAAACAAGATTTCACCCCTTTATTTTGCTTTAGACACAGCGTCAATGTTAACGCAAGATATGAGATTAGCATCATAATTATCAAATAAAATTTCTTGGCGCATTTATATATGTATATATATATATATATATATATATATATATATATATATATATGTGTGTGTGTGTGTGTGTGCGCGCGCGCGCGCGAGCTCGCCTGAGTGTGTAATGTCAGGGATCTTTCTGTGCATCGCCAATGTAGCAAATTGCGAATTTTTTTCCTGATTGGCGACAAAATATACCATCTGGCAATTTTTTGGGCGACAATATTTTTGGCTCTTAAAACTTGTATATATAATCTTGGGTTTGGAGTGGAGGAATTCAAAGGCACCACGAAAGGAAGCCGCAAACTTGGGTATACAATGCACTGGAATCTCTCTATTGTTATATAAACAAATCATTTGTTCATATCGACCGCTTATGCTGACATCTGGCCTGAGTACTGTATGCGGTTATACACTCCAATAGTCATACAACCGGACTCTAGTATGGGCCCGGTCCATTCTGAATCGTACACCACCTTCGGTAGCAACAGGGGACGCCGCTAGAGGGCACTGGCGATCAAGATTAACATTTTCTCAAAATGTCAACCTCATTACACCATGTACTTTCTCCGCTTTCGTATGTAAAAAGCCGACATTATTATATCCGAATGTATTCACGGTTGAAAGGTTGAATGTCTATATTTAGCGTATATGACATTGGGCCTTTTGTACAACATATTCGGCGAAAATAAACGAACACTAAATTTTTCAAAACGCAGAAAAAGTAAATAAACGAACATATACGCTCACCTAAGCCTACTTTTTAAATACTTTGGAGTTCTTTTTACGAGAATAATGGTAAAATATGTAAGAATTTTTGCGGAAAACCCACGAATAACGTCTTTTTAAAGGTCAACCGTGCCAGCAAGAACGGTAACTCTTCCCGGCACATAGGTACGTACAAAATGGAAACAATGACAACAACACGACATAAATTGGGTTCAAAAACACACGAAAACTTGATTTTATGAAAGGGCAGACGTTTATACCAAGGAATTAGATTATACAAACGTATGTCTCATTCATTATACCAAATTTATTACAACATTTTGGTACAACTTTTGTTGTGTAATGTAATTTCGAGATTAGAGACTTAACGGGTGATACTGATAATGATATTGAAAATATGTATGTGATTGTGATCACTTAGATATTATCAATGTCAGGTCATCTGCTCTAGGTAGGATTCTTATCTAGAGACACTGGTATTCAAATTAAAATGTTCATGTTTAGTAGGGGCGAAAAGAGGTAAAAGTTAAACTTATTTTCAGAATTTTGAAAAATGAAAACAAATTCATTTCATACCATTTTTTGTGAATATCAATATGAATATTGTCATCATAAAGAACAGAAAATCGATCTGTCGTATTTCTCTATTTAAACAAAAACATAATCATAAATATTTCTTGAGAACAAAATCAGTGCCAGAAGTAGAATTGTGGACGTATTCAAACTAAGTTATTTTTTATGTTTTTTTTGTCATTGATTTCATTTGACAGATATGAAAACTGGCCAAAAATATCTTATCATAACTAAAACATGGGCAATTGCTATTTACTAAATTGTGATTTCAGATCAATGTATATATGTACAAGAACACTGTAATGCATTTGCACTATTGCTTTTAAGAGTAACATACAATTTAAACTTGTGTATGACTCATGATTATGGCATTTCAAGCAAAAATGTTGGGGGGGGGGGCGTGATAAAAAGGAACTGAAAGGCTTCAGAAGTACCTGGAACATAGAAAAAGTGAATTTATTCTTGAAGCTGAATGTTCACAAAACATTTATATATAAACATATGTAAGAAATATGCAACTTTCAGCATGAAATAACATGATGTCAAAAATTAGCAAAAAGTGACCAAAGACCAATATTAACAATGGTGGACGGCTCATGTGTTTGAATGCTTCCTGTGAATTTATTTGAAAAAATATCATAAAGATGGGTTTATTTTGAATTCTGCACACTCAAATTATGCAGAAAAGGTTCCATTTTAACAGCAACATATAATTTCAACTTGTGTATGACTGAAAAATATAGTATTTCATGCAAAAACGTTAGGGGGGTGCTTGATAAAAAGGCACAGGGGGGCTTCTGAATTACTTGGAACATAGAAAAAGTAAATTTATTCTTAAAGCTGAATGTTCACAAAACATTTCTATATAAACATATGTAAGAAATATGCAAATTTCAGCTTGAAATAACATGAGGTCAAGAATTTGCAAAAAGTGCCAAAGACCAATATTAAAAATGGTGAACAGTACATGTGTTTGAATGCTTCCTGTGAATTTATTTGAAAAGATATCATAAAGATGGGTTTATTTTTGAAATTTGCACACTCAAATTATGCAGAAAACATTCCATTTTTGTATATTCTATAATTCTGAAAAAATCATCCCCTGTTGCTACCTTCGGTCTTCGAAAGTATTTACCTGGGCCAGTTACTATCTAGCTGAGGATTATTTAATCTCTTTATACCTTTAAAAATTTCAAACCAAATCTTGTTCCGTCTACGCATACTTTTTTAATTTGCAAAAATAAAGTTGCAAAAATAAAGTTGTTAACGGCGAGTGCAATGTTAAAGAAAATGCTATTTATAGTACAAGCACTGCCTAAAACACGTCGTACGGTGCATGGCTACGACGCGGATCCTCGCGCAGATAAAACTAAAAGTCGGTACATTTATACTGTATAAAACGTGCACAATATCATCCGCTATAATCAGTAAAATTAAAAGAAAGGCTACGAAACTACAGTGAAAAAAATTATCTGAATCATAAAAATGTAATGTAAGTAGAATATAGACTTTATCATTTTTTTTTAATTATATGCCACACATTCCAAAATAATGAAGTCTGAACAAAAATAGCATTATACTATTTTTGTAAAAATCATAATTAAGTACATTTAAAATAGCAAGAAATTTATACATTATTATTATTATTATTATTATTATTATTATTATTATTATAGAAGACCAAAACAAAAAAAAACAACAAAAAAACAAAAAAAAAAAAAACATATACACATGTACGCAGAATAAGTAATAATTAAAATAATAATTAAAATATTCAGATGACAATACTTTTTTCCCAGATCAAAAATGAATACAAATAAAAATAGAAATAATATTGTATAATAATGCTGATATTTTGTATCACAATTTTAAAATTAAGAAATTGAATCAGATTGTAAAATAAATAATTGTAATAATAATGATTTATATGTTTATCAGACATTTATACTTATATTTAGGAATTATTTGTATTTTCAGCAAGATCAATAATAATAATAATAATTATAATGTCTACATTACAAGCTCTTTTTAAATGTTAATCAAACTGCTGGCATCCTAAATGCCATGTAAATATGAATTAAATATATTTAGATGGTGAAGACACTTATGTTCATACTGCATTTTTTGTGGAATGTTTAACATATGATATAAAAATCTATAATCTAATTATCTTACATATTTATGAGTTAGAGAATGACATGATTTAGAGAATTTTGTTAATGTTTTGTATCCATTTATTATAGTCATAGTCATTAAAGTAGTAGGCATCTTGTATGGTAATACAGTATAGATCCATCACAACCGTGCACCTTACAATAAAAGTATTAACTATTTGATTTTACATTTCTATCTTTATTTGTATTCATCACTGATTTGGTAAAAAAAAGGTCTAAAAAATATGTAATTCATATTTACATAGCATTTAGCATGTGCATGTTTTATACAGTGGTGTACGATTCAGAATGGAACGGGCCCATACTATAACTACAATCGACCAAACGACCGCTAATCCTTTTTTTTGGAAATTTGGGCGTCCGTGGCTGAGATATGATAGAAAATTAAAACTGATGTTCTGTGATATGTGTTTCATACTTTTCGGACAATCTTCAAGAATTTTACATTCAAACGATTAGGTCCTTCCCGATTGAATATTTCCAAGGTTACCTTTTATTCTCATACATGTACATACTGTTCAGTCGACACAAGAAATTTACAAATACTGAGTCTGTAATAAACTGAATACAGAGTATAATTTAATATGATAAAAAGTCGGTCAGTTTATACAACTGTTTAAAGACAATTAAAAGGTAAGGCGGTCAGCGATAAACAGACACCTTTCAGAGATTTATTGAATTGACTCACAATAGCTAGGGTGATGTGTCATATCAAATCCTTGGAGCACTGCTGAGGGCGAGCCCATTAGGTTAATTTGCATAGGTAAAGTACACTAAGTGGAACAACCCAATTTGTCTTAAGTACATCAAAGAGAGAGAACCTAATGAGAATCGGCACGTACGAATGTGAAGGAGACTTCGACTTTGAAACTGCATTCAGCAAGTGGGCACGATGCATACTCATGTGACATTCGATTTTATTATTTGTATGAAACAACATTTTAACAGTGCAAAACAATAATCATACAAACCAGTCATGCAATGATTTATTCTATAATATTGTGGTATTGTATTGTTTGCTGTCAATAAAGTAATAAATACTC
The DNA here is from genome assembly GCA_029931535.1 of Margaritifera margaritifera. Taxonomy (NCBI): domain Eukaryota; kingdom Metazoa; phylum Mollusca; class Bivalvia; order Unionida; family Margaritiferidae; genus Margaritifera; species Margaritifera margaritifera. The sequence goes on along the minus strand of JAQPZY010001390.1, from coordinate 457,178 downwards.
CATCTTTTTCAATTTTCATTGCCTACCACATTATTAGACACGGAAAAATACTTACTCCTTGTGTGGCGACACTTTTTGAAAATTGGCGACAAAATATTGAGATTTGCGATTTTTTTGGCGACAACTTTTTTAAAGCCAGCACCATCCCTGAATGTAATGCTAAATTAGACATGGTACAAAAATGGCTACATGGAATTTCAAGGATCCTTCATTGCAGGCACAGATTACTCACAGTTTATATTGGTACTGGTAATCTAGAGTAATAAGCGTCCAAAAATGATTGACAGCTCTGTTCAGAAACTTTGTATACGACTAATTAGCGTGGCTAATAGCTCCCGCGGCTATTTCAGTCACAATAACTGACCATTAGTTTTCCCTTCGCTCTCCGCCCATTTCTTAACGGGGATATCTTTAGCTGGCCTTATTTGCATTAACCAATCCAGAGTTAGATTGCGGAATGTACTAGTACGGTTGTATAGAGTGGAGTGTATAAGCGTGTAAATGAAATGTTGCAATTAGTTTCAAATATAGGACTGATTGGAACAATATTAAAGACACCTTGTAATGATATAATGTACCATGACACCAAACTCTCGATTGAATTCAGTAGCGACAGACTGTGAAGAAAATGTTCACGTGAATCATAACACTGAGAAGTTCTTAAGTGACGAGTCTGTGAGTGATATAGCCATGAGATTACGATATATTGGAGATGAAATATATGAGACGTACTCATCTAAATCAACGTCTGTGCGATCGTATACATTTCTGCATGGAATTGTCAAACTTTGGCATTTTATCAAGAGATGTAAAGAACAATCAAGGGTAAGAATTTTTCCCCATTTTTTTGTTAGTTCGAATTTCGCGTATATTATTAACAATTTACATGCGATGAATATATTTTCGTCTAAAATATTGAAAAATTGTATACGTTAATAACAATGAGATCAGCTCTATGTTTGTTTTTCCTAATGGTTACTATCTTTTATTAGGAAATCTTCAGAGGAAGTTTATGATGCAGTTGATTTATTGCTCAAATTTATCTTTTCCAAATGAAAGTTTAATTATGTAATGACTTTTAAACTTGCCTGGCATCACGTAGATATTTGTAAAATAAGATTCTGTTACAGAGGTTCCGATGAAAAATCAGTTTCAAAACACGAAAATGTCATTTTACAATTATGTGTTCTATAAGACATATGTCACCTATATTTGATATATGCACATTTGTGTGTGTGTCTACATATATATGTGTGTGTGTATGTATATATATATATATATATATATATATATATATATATATATATATATATATATATGTGTGTGTGTGTGTGTGTGTGTGTGTATGTGTGTGTGTTTGTGTGCGTGTGCGTGTGTATTCAGGTTTGTGGGTAGAAAGTTGGTTGGTATTCTAGTCCGACTCGTGGTAATCTAATCATATGTTAACATATGTATTCATTTCTTCGCAACAGGGTATATGGTAGAATGAACACCGTAAGAACCTGGTATAACAAAGAGAGCAAAACCTTTGCAAGAAATAATCTAGAAGGAAGACTGGTGTGTGATTTGTGCCTTTTTTTCGTTCTAACGGTATGGTATGCATTCTCCGTGAGATTTCAGACAGGGTATGTGACGAAGGATCTCAAAAGAATGTATAAATTGTTACCCTCGTATTTCTTGAGAAAATTGATATTTATGTGAACTTCCACGTTACTAAAGAGGTTTTATTTATGTGAACTTCCACATGACTAGAGAGGTTTTATTTATGTGAACTTCCACGTGACTAGAGAGGTTTTATTTATGTGAACTTCCACGTGACTTGAAAGGTTTTATTCTGATAAAAGTATGTTGCCTTGAATGACAACAATGATTCCAGAGGATGCAACAGTTTAGTCATTTGCATCTCCGTGAAACCGTCCATATTTTAAATCTTGTGTCAAGAGGGATAGTGCGGCATTTTGGTGGAATAATTGATGTCAGTGCAAATATTTAACACATAAAATAATGAAAACTGATTTTTTTTTTAATTTTAATTTTTTTATTTTGATGTGAATAAAATAAGTCGCAGGTTTATTGACTTTTTCTCAAAAGCAGATGTTTATGTTGTTTTTGTTATGGTTTAAATATATAATGTTCTGTATTCACACATTGTTGAAAGACAGAAAACAATACATTAGAATGGATCGTAAATAAAATACACCGAAAAGTCAAAAATAAAGCAGCGGGATTAATTATTCGTTAATAATAAGTATTATTAATAATTAGTTTTCATTATTATTCAGTATGTTGGGCTATTTTTGTTGACCGATTACTGTCTAGGTGTATTTATTTTCGAGTAAATTTTCGGTAGACGATAAGAAAATGGTGTCTGTGTATGTAAACTTACTAATGTATATTACACAAACATGAAAGAATGTTCATATGCATACTTGTCACTGCAGACTCGATAGAGAACATGTTCATTCCATTTTAATTTATACATGAATTTACAATTAGGTTTCGACATTTAAGTTAGAATATAAGTTTCTCCTATCAAAATATAAGTACCTCTATCTATGCACAGTAACATATAACATACAAGATATGTAATCAATATACTAGTATTAGACGACTTACTTTCGAGAGAGATTTTCTTTCGATAGTAAAACACGGTAAGACCCGGACTGCCTATTTTCGATGTCTGCTTAATTTGGTATTTTTAGTGTATTCTCACATAAAAAGACTGCAAGAGAAATCATTGTTAAATACATTTAAACATCACGAATAAACACTCCTTTCAACAACAAATTCTCGATATTGTAAACAATCGACTCTTAATTTCAAACTTTTTTTTATATACGGAAAAATATAGAAAGCTATCACATAAAACAAGTGTTTTCAAAAGAATTGTTGATATAAAGTTTCTCAACTTGTTGACAATAGTCATTGAAAAAAATATTTTAAAAAATAAACATTTTTTTTAGAAATACTCATAAATTGAGATTAAATTTATTAACATAGATTGGGATTATATTTTTAAAATTCTGTTTGGTGTTTGCAATAGGCTTTGTAAGGATTGAAATTGCGCGGTAGTCCAGCGAGAGAGAGAGAGAGAGAGAGAGAGAGAGAGAGAGAGAGAGAGAGAGAGAGAGAGAGAGAGAGAGAGAGAAAGAGAGATTTTCATAAACATATTCGATTTTAAATATTGTTATATTTTTAATAAAGTGCTGGGTTTTATATTGTGTAGTACATATTTTCCATGTTGTGCAATATCGTTTTTACATATTTTCCATGTTGTGCAATATCGTTTTTAAAGCAATATACTAACAATATACTAAGGTAAAACTGTTTTTTATATTCTGATATTATGTACTGCAAATTTATTTTTTAAATTTCAGAATAATAAAAATCTACGTAATTTATTGCGTCATACTTTAGACTTTTTCTTTAATATTATATACTCTATTACATATTATATTTGTAACTGCGGTTTTCATCGCCTATATTCACACCCTAATTCATATTTGTAACTCCTGGAGAAAGGACAGAATACAAAAAGGACTTTCTTATAAACCGACAAATCTTTTATGTAAACAGGGCCGTCGCAAGTTTGAGCTGGACAAAACGGCGCCCCGGGCAAGCGTCGCCTTTGGCGCCCCCCACCCTTTGAAAAATACCACACACTCCGCGAAATGGCGCTCTCCAAGGCTTGGCGCCCAGGGCGGTCGCCCGTATCGCCCGCCCCTTACGACGGCCCTGTATGTAACCAAACTTCTAACGTGACACGTTGACGTCATATTGCCATATATAATACTCCCGGTTTCCTTTAAATGTAATCATTTGCAATTTAACGAATATGATTATATTTCTTCTTGAAAAAGTTCTGAATGGAGAAAGAACTGAGCATTTCGAGGTCTAAATTAGTAAAAAAAAAAAAAAAAAAAAAGAGTCAAAATACCATTTGCGTTAACTAAACCGTTTTCAGTCACAAAAATAATTGACATAATCAAATTATTGTGTTAAAATCTTTAAAGATATTTTGAAACGAATGTCTTTGCACTTAGTCAAGTTCCACAAATAAAGTTTACTACTGACGTGCCCTCACCCCCTCCCCCCCCCCCAAAAAAAAACAAAAAACAAAAAAACAACAACAACAAACAATCCTTGTAAATTAGAGGTCGTAATGGAGCCATTTTTTTTTACACTAATCAGTATTCCTACGAGCTGGGTTGCTTAGGTGAGAAGTTATGGGTGAAATTGCGCTCCTTCCTTCAATATTTTCTTCAACATTACGATACATGCATTACCTTGTTCCTTGATTAGATTTACTCGACCAGCTTGAAGTATGTTAGTTGTCTTATGTTCTAACTCACTCAGTCAGTGAGTCCGTAGTAATTGTCTTACCACGGCTCTTCAAGATAAATTACGCATGAAATGTTTTAACTTAAAATGTTATACGGGTTAGTGAAATGATTTCTCTAAGCAATCACACTTGCATGTCATCATGTAATCTTTTTTTTGTTTAAACAGTGGAACCGGTAAAAGTTTACTGCAATTTCAACAGGTGTTTTATTACTATGTTCTATTTAATGTAAATAATAAATGACTAATGCAAATTTATTAGGGCTTTTAACTGGTACTAAAATACAAGCTAGTATTTGTATTCAAAATACTAACTGCATACTAGTATCAACTCGAAGATAAAGTTACTGAAAGAGGCTTTTGTGATTCGATGTAATGAAAATACTTCATGAATATAGTGTCAGATTTCTTTGCAATGTTAACTGCCGAACGGAAAGAAAGCTTTAATTATAGTGGTACTTGAAAATGTAACAAACCAATAATATAACTAAAAGAATGTATAGAAAGTGTATAGTTTTGGGTGACTAATGCATATTTTAGATTTCTTACCTACTTTTCAGTCTTATGGGGTACTCAATATTAAAACCAGTGCATACTGGAGAATTGTTAGATGTCAGGATGAATATGATGAGACTATATACCTGTTGATGTGCTGAACAATACCCAAAGGACTTTTTGGTACAAAGACTATATACCTGTTGATGTGCTGAACAATACCCAAAGGACTTTTTGGTACAAAGACTATATACCTGTTGATGTGCTGAACAATACCCAAAGGACTTTTTGGTACAAAGACTATATACCTGTTGATGTACTGAACAATACCCAAAGGACTTTTTGGTACAAAGACTATATACCTGTTGATGTGCTGAACAATACCCAAAGGACTTTTTGGTACAAAGACTATATACCTGTTGATGTGCTGAACAATACCCAAAGGACTTTTTGGTACAAAGACTATATACCTGTTGATGTGCTGAACAATACCCAAAGGACTTTTTGGTACAAAGACTATATACCTGTTGATGTGCTGAACAATACCCAAAGGACTTTTTGGTACAAAGACTATATACCTGTTGATGTGCTGAACAATACCCAAAGGACTTTTTGGTACAAAGGCTATATACCTGTTGATGTGCTGAACAATACCCAAAGGACTTTTTGGTACAAAGGCTATATACCTGTTGATGTACTGAACAATACCCAAAGGAATTTTTGGTACATTGTTATGTGATGGACATTGAGACACGAAACAACCAATTCGGCATGAAAAATATTCAGAAAAATAACTTACGTGACAGAGCGTCAACAATAAGTGCACGATTCAGCATTCCTGTTTGTGTAATACAGTATGTAATTCACGTACAAAAGCTGTGGTGTGCATACGTCTCTAAGAATGAAACAATTCATGAACACTCTTAAATCATAGGGCAGGTATATCAAGTTAGATATGACCGTATCAGTTTTAAATTAAACCTAAAATAACACTGTTTCGAATACGTTTGCGAAGTTTCCTTCTTGTGTCTATGCAGATGTTGTGATCATGATCAACCAGATGCTTTATTGCAATCAGCAATACTACCTATCAAGCAGCTGTGAATTTAACAGAAACGCCAATTGTTTATTGAGTACATCGTTATTCAGTCATATTGCTCGTCCATTAACGTCTTCCTCAGGATGGCCATCTTATGCAGATCAGGTTGGCGCCTTGTTAATTCGTGTACTCAGATTGCGCAAACAGAAATTTATTTAAAAAGACTGTAGGCTAATGAAAAGCATAAACATACCTATAATGGCCCTGACACTAAGGTCATGAACGAAATAAATTTGGATACTACTGCCTAAAAGAAGTGTAGATAAGTAGGACACGTGGGTTATTTTTTCATATTATAAAATGGGAATGTTTCAAGGTAAATTGTTAAAGTGTGCGTATTATCAAGATTATGGTTAGGAATTAACAATGAAAGCAAAATCATCTGACTTAAACCGCTGTTAATGAATAGATTATGCGTCACAAACTATACATATTACATGACGATGCACAGTCTACCACTAGTTACTACACATTTGATTTTCAAACCACTGTACCCTCTAATATATCCGTGTATCCTAATGGGTGCATGCACCCCCTAATATATCCGTGTATCCTAATGGATGCATGTACCCTCTAATATATCCGTGTATCCTAATGGGTGCATGTACCCCCAACAACAAAAGTGAATGAAAATGCTGTCACAATACGAGTAATTTGACTGGAAGAAAATACTGGTTGAAGTGACTGAAAATGTATGACAAAAGATTAAAATGCTTTATTTTAACGTGCTGATTTAATGGATTTAAAAGAAATGACAACATCTTCAATTTGTGATAGGCTGACAAACGGTTTCTACTTGATTTGTTTAAATCAAGGTTTTATTAGGATGTTAGGGATCTTTGTCATGTATAGTTGAAATTTAAATGTAGAGAATTTACTACAAAGATTTATACGAAGAAAATTTAAACAGGATTTGTGCACAAACAAAATGTCTGACTTTTACAGCAAGCTACTTACAATTAAACTCAGAAGTAAACAATGAAACGAAAATGCTATTTCAAGACAGTTTGAAATTTTAAAACACGAAATTTAATTTTGTAAAAATTACTTTGAAAAAATTATGATAATGTGAACAATTACTAATTTTTTTTTGTTGTCCATATTTTTCTTGTGCAACAACTCGCCATTTTTGGGTGGTCTGGTGGGGTGGAGGTGGGGGACTGGAGTATATGAATCCAAATGAAGATACAGTTTCGAATGCTCAGAAAAGTAACGATGCAACTTCTCACATCCATAAGCTTATTATTTTTCTTTTGCAATGGATTAAACCGGATATTTTTGTACTGTGTTTATGTGATTAAACTATCTAACGCAAATAAAAGCACTTACAGGTCCGGTGGATATGGGTATACTGTTTGTGCTTTTATGTGCCATCTACATTAACTGACATAAATGTTATTTCCTTCCGTGTAGACTGTTGCTTCAAGACCTTTGTTTTTCTTTTTTTTTTCTTTTTTGAGGAGGGGGGGGGGGGTTGTTTTGGATTTTTTATCGGGTGATGGGTGGGTGTGAGGCTATTCAATTTTACATGAAATATAGACATTGGGAACCAACCCAACCCCTTTCACACACAACTATATTGAAATTTATTACTTTTGAAATTCATTTCATTTCATTTCTCCCGTAACCTTGCTGGTCGTAGGGGCGCCACTGATGACTTTGCGACAATCTCTCTCCATTTCGCTCTGTTCTCCACTGCTCTTTAGGACTTTGCAAAGTCCATGCCTGTCCACTCTTTGATATTGTCTTCCCATCTCTTCTTCTGTCTGCCTCGTTTTCTCTTTCCTCTCATTGTGCCCTGTAGGATTGTCTTTGACAGGCCAGTTGAGCGTGAGACGTGACCATACCATCTTAGTTTGCGTTTCTTTACGGTGGTGAGCAGATCTTCATCAGGTCTAATTGCACCTTGGATTTTAGTGCGCACCTCCGCATTAGGGACGTGGTCTAAGTATGAGATTTTCAGGATCCTTCGATAACATCTCATCTCTAAGGCATGGATTTTTCTCTCTAATTCTGCGGTTAGGGTCCATGTCTCACATGCATATAGGAATATGGACATGACGATTGAGCGCATAAGCTTGGTCTTGGACCCAAGCGTGATGTTGCTGTCTTTCCAAATATGCTTCAGCCTAGCCAGAGCAGCTGTTGTCTGCACAATCCTGGAAAGAACCTCAGGTTTTTAACCTTCATCAGAGGCGATAGCACCTAGGTACTTGAAGCTTGTTACTGTGCCCAGCTTATGTCCATTCACTCTTATTTCTTTTTGGTTGCCACTCGGGTTGTTTGTCATTAGCTTTGTCTTTTCAGCGTTGATCTCCATCCCATATCCTAGTGATGCTTGATTGAGACGGTTCACTAAGGTTTCCATCATTTCTTCTTCATCTCCTGCTAAGCCATCGATATCATCAGCGAAGCGCAGGTTGGTGATTGTTCTGCCTCCATCACTGACACTGCCCTCATGGTCTTCCAAGGCGTCGGACATGATCATTTCCAGGTAGATGTTGAAGAGAGTGGGTGAGAGAAGGCACCCCTGTCTGACTCCGACTGTGGTTCGGAACCAGTCTCCTATGTTGCCATTGACGAGAACTGTACTGGTCGCTTTGTCATACAGGGTTTCTAAAGTGCGGATTAGTTTTGCGTTTATGTTGTATATCCGCATGGTGGCTCACAAGGCTGCATGCCATACCTTGTCGAAAGCCTTCTTGAATTCAATGAAGACATGATAGAGGTTCTGTTGATGCTGGAGATATTTTTCACAGAGGATTCTAAGATTTAAGATCTGTTCTGTAGTGCTACGTCCTGCTCTGAAACCTGCCTGTTCTTCCGCAATGATGTGCTCTGCTTGGGGTTTCAGTCTATTGAGGATGATCTTAAGCATAACCTTGTTTGGGTGACTGATGAGACTGATTGTTCGGTAGTTCTGGCACAGTTGTAAATTCCCTTTTTTAGGAAGAGTCACGATCAGAGACTGGGTCCATGGGGTGGGCCATTATACTGTTTGCCAGATTTGGTTGCAGATTGTTGTGAGGACATCTATCATGGAAGTTCCTCCTGCTTTAACAAGTTCTGCTGGTATATTGTCTACCCCAGCTGACTTCCCCTTCTTTTGCGCATTTACTGCAGCCTCTACTTCGTCCCTGAGGATCGGGTAGTCAGCTTCTGTTGTGGTCAGTGGTACGTTTAGTACAGCTTGGTCTCCAGAAGTCTCCTGGTTGTAAAGCTCCGAACAGTATTCCGTCCATCTGTTAACAATGTCTTGGTTTTCTGTCAGACTCTTACCAGCCTTGTCCTGAATCGTATTAGATCTCCCCTGTTTCTCTGTTGTCAGGTCTTTCACCAACTGGTATGCCCTTTTACTGTCATTCTGGTTCAGGCTTTTCTCGACTTCCTTGCATTGGTCCTCTAACCAGCTTTCTTTTGCTTTGTTTATGCTCTTCTTAATCCTGTTGTTAATCTCCCTGTATTTTCTTGCTCCTTCATGGTCTTATCGCTTACTCTTCAGTTTTCTCCTCACATCGCAGAGGTCGTGGATATCTGCTGTGACCCAAAGCTTCTTTATTCTACGATGCTTGCCAAGGATCTCTCCGGCTGTGTCTATTACTGCCTTGTTGAAGTTGATGATCAAGGAGTCTAGGTTTATTTCTTCATGTCCCAGAATTGTGAGTGGTGCAAATTTGCCGCCTATTGATGCTTCAAATGCTTGTGCCACGTTTGGATCTTTAAGTTTTTCAAGGTCGAACCTGATCCTAACTTGTCTTGGCTTATTGTTCTTCCTCAGACGAAGTTTGATAGTCATGATCAGCAAGTCATGGTCGCTTCCTATATCAGCTCCTGAGAAGCTACGTGTTCTGGCAATGTTTACGCTAGACCGGAAGCGCTTTCTCACCAAGATGTAATCAATCTGGTTGTGATGTTTTCCGTCTGGGCTGTGCCAAGTCCATCTTCTGGATAGTTTGTGGGGGCCAAGGGTGTTTGTTAGCACTAGGTTATTGTATGTGGCGAAGTCCAGGAGCTTGAGTCTTCTCTCATTGGTTTGCTTATTACAGAATGGACCACAGACTTCTCGCCAGTCTGCTAGTGCGTCTTCTCCTACCTTGGCATTCCAGTCTCCTTGAATAACCAGAATATCCTCCTTGGGTGTCTGGTCTATGAGAGTTTGAAGCTGGTCGTAGAACTCATCCAGTTCCTCGTCATCATCGTCAGATGTTGGGACATAGACCCGTATGATAGTGATGTTAAAGGGAGATGCCCTCACGCGGATTGTAATCATCCTGTTAGACACTGGTCGACAACCCATGACAGCACTCACAATGTCCTTGTGTACCATAAACCCAACTCCATGTTCATACTTGTTCTCATGCCCACTGAAGTAGATCCTGTGTCCGTCATCTGTTGATCTCTCTCCGAAATTTTTCCAGCGCATCTCGCAGAGTCCAAGGATGTGCCATAGGTATCTTCCCATCTCATGGGTTAGCTCCTCGAGTTTCACTGCTGGTCTTAATGTCCTGACATTCCATGCTCCAATGGTGATGTTATCTCTTGCCCGTACTTTGATGGTAGTTGCACCAGTAGCATACTTGTCACCTCCGTCCTGGTGTCCAGCCGATGGTGCGGTCATTGGTAACCCTGGCTGCGACCGATCCGGTATGTGAAATCTATCAGTCATACTTGTTATATATAGTGTGTTAATTATCAAAGCATAAAAAAGGTTGGAAAACGGCGCTAGGAAAAAGCAAAGTTCTCCTACGTTTTGACCTAAAGAAGGTCTTCCTCATGTGTAAATAAAGAACATATACAAATGCACAGACACATACGCACGCATAAAAGGCACAGGCGTTGAACAATAAATATTGATATTTTGATACAAAGAAGCAAAACTATTCAAAATAATGAAAAGGTCAAAGCTAAACAAAATAGAACAAAATATCAGAAGAATTAACTACATGCAGATAAAGGAACCGAGCATCTATGTATAAGGTGAACAGAGAAAACTAGTTCGGATGTAAACTAGAAGCTATACTGCTATGTGTGGCCTATTTACCTACGTCATTACGAGGAATTAGGGTCTCATATGTGCGCCATCTTTAACGGTGGGGTTTTTTTTCTTTTTTTTTTTTCTTCGCCTATAGTCTTTATATCCCGGACATAATTTCAGCTGCTAGAAGCAAAGATATGTATGAATTTACCTTACAAGAGAAAGTGCTGGAAAGACCTACTACCATTACTACTACTACTACTACTAATAATAATAAATTGATGCCATTAGAGGTGAGTGAGGTTGAACAAACTAATATAATTAAACTGACGCGCTGTACGTTAAACACCCACTTGTGGACTAAAGCTTTTCGTTTAGCCAAAAGTTGCCATGTGCTCGTATCTGGCGTATCGAGTATTTATCTCTTTGGGGACGTTAATTATCAGTCCATCTGTAATTTTACTCAGTGAGCAGCATTTCGAGAGAGTGGACAGAATGTCCAGCTGAGTTAAAATGGTTTGCTAGCTTTGTGTTGACCTTCTTTCTGATCACAGGGGCTCGTATTGTTGTTTACAATTTACCTATCAGTCATACGTATACTATATAAAACTACAAGGGAGGACACTTCTCTCGTTTCTCGCGCGACCTATTTAAGAACTGACGCTGATATTTCAAGCTACACTTCGCATAGCGTAATAAATTTGGTACCGATGTTTAGCTCAGGCATTCGACTTTTTATGCCTACACAAAGTTTGACTTACTACCACACCTTTAAGGAATGTCAGACCATTTTCACACGCTACCGGTCGACATGGCCATGATCGCGCCCACTTAATATACAAGTGCAACGAGCTGAATGGAATACGGCCCTCTCATTGGTCGACCGAAAATGACGTACTACGCCTCATGATAATCTGATTTTCAGTCAACCATTAAGGGGGCAGAATTCCATTCAGTGCGTTGTACCTGCATATTAAGCGGGCTCAATCATGTGATATTTCACTGCCGTCTATAGACATTGATAACGTTATAAGTATGAAATTTCAAACTTTGTGTAAGACGCTTGCGTGGTGTTAAGGTTAAGATGGCCGCTTTGCATCCAGGCGAACCGTGTTCAAATCCAGCAATAAACAAATATTTTCTTTTTTTCATTTTCTTTTGATCTGCTGTTTTACCTTGAATTGGGAAGGAGCATTATTTATGTGCAAATATACACAAAACAGAGTAGAACATAAGCCAACTGCTGACATTATCGCGCAGGATGCAGTATGAAACCAGCTACTTCAGTGTGTTATACAAATTGCTAGACAATACGCTTGAGCATAAAATAAAAAGAATATTTGCTTGCTCCGAGTGAATAACGGATATATTTCATCTCGTGGTTGAAAAACTTAAGTATTACTGAGTTTTTCACACACTCGATGAAATATATCTGTTATTCACTCATTTCAAGCAAATATCCTCTCTATATTATATCTACTCAAAATGATGTTAATGGCGGAAAACATAGACTTTCATGAACGTTTGCCATTTTGTCCTAATGCAGTTCACACTAATGACGAGTACACTGTATTGCTACAGAGATAAAAAAAAATATAAAAAAAAAAAAAATAAAATAATAAAAGACATTCTGAAATGTTATAACAATTTAGGACAGTCAAATTTTCTTTCCTCCGTCTAATGCTTCAAAAATGTCTTTTGTACAATTCATGATTGTTTTTATACGAAAAATGAAGCGAATTTGTTTTTCGTTAACACGTTTGTTGCGCACCCTGAGACAACCAACATTGTAGAGGTGGGGTGGTATCACAGTACGATCAAATCCGACTGTCTGTCCTATAGATCATCTATGAAGGTTGTAATTATTGTGAGTTTACATGTACCTGCTATGGTTTTATGTAGTTATTGTGTTATTTATGCACTCAAACGTGAAATTAACGAAAAAGACAAGCGGACATTCCAGCTAGGTAAGAGAAACTTTTTCCAAATTTTTGTAGTTACTTAATTTCGGTTTGCAATAATCTCTCACTCATGCCCGGTTTGTCCATTGTTTACAAAGACAGATTTAAGTGTTATGAGAGTTTTAATCTCTAAATAATCAGATTTAATTGTTATATATCATCGATATTTTGACTAAAATTTTAATTATTTGTTGTAGATTGTATGAGGTATTCGTACAACATCTAGCACTGAATATCAAATCAGAAACAGGTCGTCAAAAGTTCAGTCAATCACGATTCCATCTGAAAATGATCTGAAATTAGCTAATACTTGAAATCTACTTGTACTTTGGAGTTTGTTCTTTTATGCAATTTTTGACTGGCACTCCCTCATTCCTTCAATGTACGTAGGAATATTTTATTTACAGTCTGTTGATACCGTGAAGAGAGAGAGAGAGAGAGAGAGAGAGAGAGAGAGAGAGAGAGAGAGAGAGAGAGAGAGAGAGAGAGAGAGATAGATATGAATAAAATATGGAAATATATTTTATCTAAGGGTAGATGGATTTCCTAGCTGGAAAAATAAAATAGTTCCAGAGCTGATATCGCGACAGTGGCGATTCCACTTTTATCGCACTTTGGCGACATCTTTTTTTTTTCTCTCACACACTGATACATTTCATATTACATTATCATATATATATATATATATATATATATATATATATATATATATATATATATATATATATATATATATATATATATATACATTAATAATGGCTGAATTACCAAAAAAAAAAACAAAGCAAAAAACAACAACTAAAAGCTAAACAAAAAAAGCTATTTGATTATTATGGGATTCCCTTTCTCCATCGCAAACAGACATGGTTTCGTTGGTCTGAGAGAATATTGACCCCTACGGGTGTTTTGCCCAGCTGAAGCCAGTCATAGTCTCTCCAGTTAAACAACGTCACAGGAAGGGACTATATACTGTACGTTCATTATGTTGAGCGCTGTACCGATCTGACGGAATCGCGACCAGAAGTGTGCGGGTTCAATTCCTGCATAGTCCTTGTTTGACTCTGGGCAGAAGGAATGTTCGTTGCTCTGAACTTTTAGTAAAATAAAATGTTGATACAGATTGAGAAATTCAACATATTATTTCTATTGCTTTTCATGTGCGCTTTTAAATTCTTTTCACACGAAATTTAGATAGGGCATCCACATACTGATGCGTTGATGACATATATGTCGCAAAGACGGTCTAAATATTTAATGGTCAACAAAATACATTCTTATATACGCATTGTCATTCAGCTTGCTAACTGTCGATGAATGGCTTTTCGTGTAATCCAATTAATAAGAAGGGCCCGGTCTGATCAATCTGCTAGTCACGCCAAGCTTGAGGGGCTATGTAAAAGATATTCAGTTTAACTCTGTTGCATACAGTTTCTAAATGACCTTGGTAATTAATGAGGGTGGTGGCAGGGGTCAGTTAAGTAAAGTTTCTACTTTGCTTGAGTGTGTAGCCCTGCCATATGAAATGTAATAAATGAACTTAAATGTTTTCTCCCCTTGTTGGGCTCATAGGTGGGTGGGAGTATAGATGACGAAATACTAATATAACGTTAAGGGAAAACGAAACCAAGCTTGGCATGAGACAAGGTCTTAAAAGGACCAGAAATAATTCGACCAGGGACTTGGATGAGGAAACTCGTTCGAGTCAAGGAAATGGGCCCCAATCTCTCATCATCGAATAAAAAACTTACCAAGCTATCACCTTTTTGTGATAGCTAAAGCAATTTAGTGCTTGTCTGGAGAGCCAAGAAGTGTCAAAACACTCAGTTGAGGCCAACTTCTTGTAGAGTGTAGCTGCAAAGCTCACTTTGACCATCTACTTCGCTCTACACAAATCTCTGAATTCATCAAGAGGTGTTGTTCGATCTGGAGACTTGGATGACTGTAGTGAGGCTGAGATGCTCGAAAATCTCAGTTCTCAAATCGTCTCACAAGTGAAACGAATCAACATTCACCATAACGGCAGATTGATTCCCACAAACACTTACATTCTGACATCCAACTGCGCCACTCTTCCTGCATCGACCAAAGCTGGGTTCTTGAACATCCCTGTCGGCCCTTTCATCCCTAATTCTTTGCTGCGTTTCAACTGCCGGAAATAAGGCCACCAAAAAGATGGCCGCAAGAGGAAACCAGTCTGTCCCAGATGCGGGCCGGAATGCCACGATGGATCGTCCTGCAAAGAGAAAATCTCTTGTGCGAAGTGCCAAGCAGAACAGTTCTCGTACTCTAGAAACTGCCCTAAATAGAAACCAAATAAGTATATCCAACGCGTGAAACAGGGAAAAGGCATCAGCTTTCCCGAGACCATGAGATTTTTGGAAGTCACAGCTCAACTTAACACAGCTGGCTAATCCTACGCCAGCGCAGCTGAAATGGAGAAAAAAATCTTCCACAAATACTACTTGTACCCAGACAGACATTACATGGTCAGAAGGTCAAACTAAATTCACCGTCTTGACGTCCCCAAAACCCGTGCTAACAGCCACCCAAACCAACGTAGATAACGCATATAATTAGTGTGACAGTGTAGAAATAAAAAATCTAATGATACAAACGAGAAGCCACCTAAATCCAGCCTACGAAACCAGCAGCAATCCACTGGTCCCAGTGGACACAGAGTTAGTGTGACACAGAAGATTTCTAGCTCTAATCCCGAGAAACAGGTTAAAACCGGTCCACCAAAAGAGCAGCAGACCGATGGCGCCAGTGGAAAAGCATGCAATAAACCAAATAAATAGAGGATTAAAGAATCTACTCGACTTCCCAAAAGGTCTGACGATCATATCGAACTGTTTAATACGTTTGGGAATCTGGAGAATATGGACATTGGAGAGTCCCTGACATCGCACCAGGGAAATCCCCAGAAGTACCGTACTTCCACCACATTCATAAATACGTCCGACACCATAATGCTATGGAATATCCGAGGATTAAAGGCAAATATTGATGAAATTAATATTCTTCTTAAAGAACATTATCCGATAGATGCCTACCTTCAGGAGACTTTTTCTAAATATAAACTACAGAGTTAATCTTAGAAACTTCACCAAATGTAGCAGCTTTTCTCGAAATACTGATAAGGCTGCTGGGGAAGCGTCCATCATCATAAATAATAAAACTCCTCATACCAGATTTATCTCGATACCGCTTTACAGGCTGTAGACGTTCGTGTGTCGTTACATAAAACTCTTATATTTTGTTCAGGATATCTCCCTCCAAGCACTGCAATCAATAAATATGAACTTGACCATCTTATTGAACAGTTGCCGACGTCTTTTGTTTTGCTTGGCAACTTTAGCGACCACCATACACTTTAGGCCTGTACAGTTATCACCGAGAGCCGGAAATAGATAGAAGACTTTGTTTCAAAACACAGTCTTTGCCTTTTTAATGATACGTCGTACACCTACTTTCGTCCCTCCACATCATCCTACTGGTTCTTTGATTTGACTATCTGCAGTCTATCCCTTTTACTTGACTTTTCTTGGGAAGTTGGTGACGACCTATGTGGTAGTGGTCACTTCCCAATATATTTAAGAAGTAATATTCCCAAACGTCAAGGGCTTGGGCAGAGATATAAATTGAACAAGGTAGATTAGGAAACGCTTCAATCCCTCTGCGAGTAAAATCTGACAGCTGATCACTTTGAAAACGAAGTACATCCAATATTCCTATTTACAATATGTCTCTGTATACAGACGGTTCGAAAGATGGAGACAAAGTTGGAAGTGCCATTAAAACTCCTCATGGCACCAATACAAGCCGGTTACCGGATAAAGCCTCAAGTTTTGCAGGTTTACTCAAAGCTTTGAACTACGTTGAAACCGCTTAAAAACAAATTGAATCATATTTTCGGATTCCCTTTCTAGATTGAGAGTCTTGCAGAATCTTAAATCTGACAACCCGTTAATATTCCAGATATTACAGAAACATTATGTTCTCATACAATCTGGGAAACGTATTCTGTACTGTTGGCTGCCTAGTCACATTAGCATAAAGAGTAATGAAAGGACAGATAAAGCAGCCAAAGCTGCCATGGAGTCACCCATTTCCGAATGGAATATTCCATATACTGACTTAAAATACTGTATAAATGAACATGTTGGCAAAATATGTGGAATGAAAACTCCACAAACAAACTTAAGAGCATCAAACCCACTATTGGAGAGTGGCGTCCCTCATATAGAACAAATCGTGGAGATGAGGTGGTATTGTGCCGATCGTGTATCGGACACACATACCTGACTCATGCATATCTACTGAAGGGTGAAGCTCGACCGGAGTGTGTATCCTGTCAGTGTCCGCTGACAGTAGAGCACAATTTTGTTGAGTGTTTCAATTTCCAGCCTGCGAGACAGAAGTATTTTGACGTTAGCTGCTTGAAGAAATTGTATGAGGACGTAACACCCAAGACAATCTTGGACTTTTGAAGGGAATGCAGTTTACAAAACGGAATTTAGTAATGTTTAAGGATTTTACATGTGTTACCTTTATCTTTTGTTTTACATTAATTTTACAGAATTTTAGAATCTTTTACGTTTTATATTTTATCCTGTCCTTCACGTTTACATTTATTTGGAAGGGTTTATCTTTCTGGAATTTCTGAGCAATTCATTTATATATTTTATTGACATCTATGTTTAGTGGCACCATACAGCCACTATTGTGCTGAGGTTCCATTAAGAGCTACTACAAACAAACACTAACTAATGTAAATCAATTGATGGACGTCCTAATGAATGCAACTGAACGTGAAGAATATTAATTATGGTTTGCTTTTTATTGTAGCTTGCTTTCCAAATTTTATCTTTCGTGTTCACCTGCCGAAGTGTCCCTGCTCAAAGACAATAACAAAGCTGTACTCAACACGCAGAATGTACCAACGAATATTACGAATAGATTACCGTCCAACTTGCATTTAACTACTACTGAAGAATGAGTTGAAATTGGTCTTTATACAAATGTACATGATTACCGATAATAGCCATGCAAGTTGATTTAAACATGAAAAGAATAAGAGACAGAAAGATATTCAACCTGCAGATAGATTAAATAAAGTGAAAAAATTTATTGAAATGTATCATTCCTTTTTTATCAATTAGAATATGCATAAAATGTTTTGTACCAAACCATGGGCGATTTTTTGAAAGGCATATTTTGTCCTGTGCATTTGAGTACTGATACTAATCCGGAACACGATCGGGTGGAGTTCACAACAACTGAATATAGTTGTAAGTTATAGTTGAATTGTAACTTATTTTTCTAGAAAAGATGACAGTGGGGGCGTTAGATAGTGTTAATGCCAAAAATAACTACATAATTTCTCAAGTTACTGGAACTGGCGGATGGATGCAACTATTATTTTGTCGATAATTTTTAAGGCCCGTTTTGTTGTTTTTTTAAAAAAAATTATTATTATTTTTTTTAATTCTTATACAATGTTGTTTGACTGTAAAGAACACAAAAGTTGATTCGAACTGAATAATAGAGTGGATGATCTTCACCGGCAGAGGGGGTAATGATATTATATTGACACATCCATTAAACGTCAGAAACATTCTTGAAGGTAAACACACACACACACACACACACACACCTAAAATTAAAGTCACGTGAGTTGAAGGGTGCAGTTGCATGCCGGAGATTATATGTTAATTTACAATTCGTACTTCAACTACACTCGTACTCCAACCCACACCCGTAAATATTGAATGTGCCTAAGTCACAGCTGCAAAATAACAAGAAGGCTATGACCTGCATGTCGAGATCACAATCAACCTACTGTTGTAAAACATGTGCCCTTGCCCTAAGGTCAATATGTTAAGCGGTTATGACATGGAATGACCTGTGTTAAATTTATAATGATTAATCGCAAGTGTGAAGAAAAATCCAACTAGGGGTTTAGGAAATACAAGTAAATAATACTTTATTCTTGTTTAATAAAACAACCATAACTTAAAACATAATGCATTTTTTTACCGTGACCTTGACCGCAAAGTCATGTTGGCGAGAAGAGGTGTCGTAGAATGAAATGTCTTGGTTTCACAATCATTCGTGCCAAGCATGATGAGAATTTATTAAGGAGTTTAGGAAATATAAGCAAATGAAAAACTTTACCGAAATATCTTAATTGCAATTTTCCGGGGCCCCGGGAGGCCGAGTGGCGCTCGCCTTAATCGATCACTGCCACCTCACCTCTGTCTGCGTGGGTTTGAGTCTCGGGCTCGGCCAATGTGGATATGTGAGAAAGATTGCCAGTTGCTTCCCGTGGGTTGGTGGTTCTTCCCGGGGTTTTCCCGGGTCTTCCTCCACCAGATAAAACTGGCCGCCATGTATAGCCTATCATGTGCTGAAAAATGGCGTTAAACCCACAACAACAATGCAATTTTCCGTGACTGTGACGGGGCGAGCTAGCATATTGTAAAATTAATCGTCTTGACTTCATAATGATTCATACCAAGTTTGATGAGACACTATTAAGGGGTTTATGAAATATGTGCAAATAAAAAACTTAAACCTCAACAAAATCTTCAATACTTTGTCAAAGTAGGAACTAAACATGTTTTACAGAAGACCAAAATATAAAACTTCGTGAAAGTTAACTTGTTTATTCTGTTTCCTCTCTGCACAAACAATTGTTGCTCCCCTTCTCTCCTGTCATAAGACATTGATGGCCGTGTACATACTATTAATAACAGTATTCTTTTTTTTCCTCTCAAATGTTGGTTGTGTAAAAATAAATCACTCTTCTTAAATCAAGACTTGATCTTCGCGCGATAGATGTTCGTAAATATGGATCTTCGGCGGAATAAGTTTCAAGCAAATAGTTGTCGTCATTTTTAGCACGGTATCATTAAAAGATGGTATAATGCTTTAATATAATAAAATGTTATCGTGGCGTACAAGTACAATCGCTTCCTCTTCAATTGGTTCGATTACATGCACTGTCAATTATGAATAATTTTAACCTTTTGCTTTATCACTAAAAAAAGGAGGAAGGGAAAGGGTTTCTTTCGTCTGAAAATATAAAATGTGACTTTTTTAAAAACTTTATTCAACTTTTGAAAAGGGAAAAATAATCGGTAATGAAAAAAGAATTGTTTTTTTAACGAAATTTGTTTTTATTTGAATCTTAAATATTAATCTGATAATAAATTGATGGCGTTTTGCAAAATTTCAAAGACATTGGTTTCGGAATAATGCTGATAGATATTGTTGTGGCAATTCGGTAAGTTAGTCACCTAACTCGAATGAGGTGTGAATGGAGGTTGAACATCGTGCCCACCTGCAGTAACAGCTCGAACGTTTTGCGTTCTCGGTTTCATAGTGGCACATAGACAGGTTGTTCATGAAACATGCACATCTCTTTCTCAGTAGGTAACTATTACATGAACGGGCCAATTGTCTCAGGTTCGAGATCGTCAGGTATGTCGAGTAAATATTGTAAGCAGCATAACAATGATGTATATGTAGTAATAATTCGTGTATCAAGCAACATAATTTGGACTTGGTTGATGTTTTTAAAATTTATTAATAATGCATGTAAATCTAGTGTCCTGACCAGTGGTGATTGAATCAAATTTTGGAAGATCCATGAAGTACCACCTTTCCATGTATCGTACTGTAAGTGAATGGAGCTTTAAGCGCATTGCAATCGCGATTATATGCTGTGTGGTCCTTTTTTGTCTGAAAAGAGTTTGGCTATTTGCCTCCTCTAAAGCAAAGCATGCTTTTTGATATCGCACGACGCGTAGTTTTTTTTTCTTTTTCAAACGCTCTCATCTCTGTTGGGTATAGAGGAATCCATTCAGTATAATGGTACACGAATATAGTTTGCACATATTTTAACAGATGGTTTGTGCATGTAGGTACTGTTTAATTCCGTTTGCCTAGCTAGTGTAGTTCCGTGCACTTCGATTCGCTTTCTTCTGACCCTGTTATATCCTTTTCTCTGGCGTTGGGTGGGTGATTAGGTATAGCGCATGATACTGTGGGTAGGGACTCGGATACACGATAGCTAGGTGATAGCTGCCTAAATTTGCAGCACAGATTTTATTACTTATTAAAATGAACTTTATATCTCTAATTTCTAGTTTGTTATATTATGTTTCTTTTATTCAATATAAATACACACTCTCACACGGAAAGGTATATACATGTTTAAAGAATACTCTTGCTTCGTGTGGTTAATCCTGGTTTGGTTGATTCCGATTATCCTCATTACGGTGAGGAACATGTTACATCCACTATCTTTAACTACGGAAAACTATTACTACTTACTACATTTAATAAGATTAAAATGTCATAAACATGCATACAAAAAATAATATAAAAAGAAATTAAAGTCAAAATATTATGCAATGTTTATATTTGACTAAATATTATATGTAAAGTAACTACTGTTCACATCATGAAATGTCCATTTTGATGCCTTATTAAAGTAATGATTGATATATTTTAAAATGCCTGAGTTATTGCGTACAGTTTCTACTTTCAAGGAAGAATGAGAAATAAATTCATTTTTTTCTGTACGATCTCAGACATGACTATTTTGTATGTTCAATGCGCATATATAAAACGATTTAAATTCTGGCTCAGTTAATTAGTTACTAGTTATTTATTATCACAAGTTTTAACTGGAGACTATATTCTTAAAGTTTTTGTGCAATTCTTTATATTAAAAGTTTTAGAACTTTTTTCGAGGAGGTACGACATAGCCGTCCTTGTGCTGACGTGCCGTTATACCTTAATACATACATACATACATGCGTACGTAAGTACGTACATACATAGATACATTACGTATCACAATATTTGTCAGAACGACTGTTGCAAGGACGACTCCACGTTTAATAACGCATCTTTCATAAACATATTTCTAATTGGAAAACTCAGACTGATTAGTCATATGTACGGTGGTAATTGATTTTCACAGCCAACTCACACTTGTTTTAGGTACTACGTGATTGCAAAAGGTATTACTGTAATATAGATGAGATATCGTGGTAATAGGATTTACGAGGACTACTGACAATTTGGCAGGTAGTTGAACCCAGCAAGGTCCTCTCGCGTTGGTGTACGTATACATGATATAAGCTTTAAATTAAGACGCATGTCCATTGGCTATCCTGCAGAACTGTTGGTGTTGTTTTGCCAACAATCAGCATGAAATCTTTCGAAACAACCATCAAAGGCACAAAGTTTAAATTGGCAAAAAAAAAAAACAAAAAAAAAAA
This sequence comes from Margaritifera margaritifera, assembly GCA_029931535.1. Classification (NCBI taxonomy): domain Eukaryota; kingdom Metazoa; phylum Mollusca; class Bivalvia; order Unionida; family Margaritiferidae; genus Margaritifera; species Margaritifera margaritifera. The sequence continues at coordinate 435,011 of JAQPZY010001390.1, read as the reverse complement.
AAAAAAACAAACAAAAACCAACAATAACAACAGCAAAAACTAAAATTTGATATTTTACAGAACATATATTTTTGTTAAAGACAAATATTTGAAAGAAATATAATAATAATGTTTAAATAAAAAGGGTGGGATTAATTTGGGGAATTGATCTAATACTGTTTTCGTACGATTCATATTCTTCTTTGTTTTACAAATTTTAGTGGGATGAATTTGTGGAGATTTATTTGGGATGAGAATCATACATATTTTGTAAAAATAACAAATGTATTTTTCCAGGTTAATTTTGTGGACGGAACTCATATAATTTCATACATAATAGTACCATAGATGTTTGATATTAAATTGAACATATCTTAAAATCCAGAACAGTATTGTAAATCTCAGTAAATGCTCTGACGGAATCTCACTACCATGTATTGATTTATATACATTTATCTAATTACAATGTATTGATTTATATACATTTATCAAATTTGAAAATTGTATTTTCTGTTCTAAGTTGAAAGAGTGTGTTCCTTGGCACAGATTCGTGTTATGAATCATATCAGCGAATAAATCACCTTCCACGTCACAGAGGTAGCAATGGAAATTACTTTTGTAATTATTGTTACTATGTTTATGTCCGAAGCAATGGGCTATAGTCAGTCAAAGCGAACGGTAGAAACAATGAAATCAACCGTAAAAAACAAAAAGTTTCGAGTCTAATGTGTTAAAAACCATAGCTGCTTTATTAAGATACCACAGAAGCCATGTTTACCCCCCCCCCCAAAAAAAAAAAAAAACAACAAACAAACACAAAAACACTTGATTTGTAATATTACATTCTAGCAGGTATAAAAGTACCAAAGCATGCGTCTTGGCTATCATTAGTGCCTAAACAATCTCATTTCTCTTCATTCCCGTGGAATCCAGATAATATCTCACGAGATGTTTTATTGGTATTTTATGGTAACATTACTGTTTTGCATTTAAGTATGATACATATCAGTGATCAAATCTGCTTGAGTACGTACATTAATGACAAAAAGTACAACAGTAAATGAAAGAAAGACATATCATTTATACAGTTGTTTCCTTCTATTTTACAATCTTTAATCACATTACTATCTGCATACCCGTCAAGCTGGAGATCACGTTAAAAAAAATGTATCGCGTGACTTGTTAAAAACAGAATTTGTACGTTACGTACTTTAGTAGTAATTTTTCCAGTCCATGGACAATGCAGACGCATATCATGCACAAAGAATAAAGGCATCGCAACACGTCGATGGCTCCTCTTTTGTATTGCAATTTTGATTTAAAACCTCGAAGCGGACTGGTTAAGTGTGCGGCACACGTTGTCGTCATCCACCGGATGCTATTTAGACTGACTATTAACGTTTACAGAGACCCATTCCAGGTAACGTCTGTATTTAGTCGACAGTACTAATTAATTGCAGTACTGATTTATGTCAGTCCATTTTAAACGAAGGAAATGCCATTGAATGCATAATGGTCTCTTAAGCTGTAGTCATCAAGAATGTAGCTTTTTTTTAAAAATTGCATTTTCAATAATGCAAACAAATGATGCTAAGATGACAGAAACGAAATTTCATTCACAGAAACGAAACAAAAGTGTAAGTTTCATTACTATACGTGAACATTGCGCATTCCCTGCATCCACAATTTGTATGTATTATGAAAGTATAAAAGAAATTGGGACAAAATGTGTAAGCCGTCATATCCAGTCAAATATGGTTACACAATCCTAAAACATTATGTATTTCAGCATGATAATAGTAGAAACTCTGGTGCCGCAAAGAAATCTAGAAAACCATACCGCTCTTGGCATGACCACTTCCCATATTTACAGGTCATAAAGTTATATACAATATAAGCAGTAAAATACTCAGAAAGTTTAATACACTGAGAGATTAAAAACATTACGGTTATATATATATATATATATATATATATATATATATATATATATATATATATATATATATATATATACATATACTGTATGATAGGCCGTGTTAAATTATTTTAAAGATTATTGTCCTAAGTGGAAATTTGCGGCAAAAGACCTCAAAAACAAACGTATTGATTTTTAGAAAAGGTGGTACTTTACCTAGAAATAAGGAATTCACTTACTGTAATGAAGTACTAGAAATTGTAAATGACTTCACATATCTTGGACTTGGTATGACGTTTGGTGGTTCCCTTACAGAAACACAAACAACATTGGTAGGGTAAGCTAAAAAAAAAACTTATTTTTCACTTGAAAAAAATTTTTGCCAAAAGATATTAGGAATGAAGAAGACAGCACAAAATGATTTTATTTATGGGGAGTTAGGGCGTACGACAATGATAGTAAATAGATTTTATTACATTGTGAAGTATTGGTTTAAGATATTAGATGCAAAGGAGGACAAATATAGAAAATATATATACCAAATGATGTTGAAGGATTTAAAAGCTCTACCCAGTAAAGTCAATTGGACATATTTAGTTAAAGATTTATTGTCAAGATTAGGATTCAATGAAGTTTGGGTTAATCAAGGGCTTGGAAACACTGACATATTTGTTCAGTTTTTTAAAATTAAGGCTATCGGACAATTGTACCCCAAACTGGATGGAACGTCTAAGAACAGTAGTCGAGCATAATTTAATGTAAATATTGCAAAATTTCGGATTAAAACTTTACCTTGACAACATCTATTCTTTGGAATATAGAAATGCAATGGCTAAATTTAGAGTATCCTCTCACAGACTCGAAGTTGAACCTGGTAGATGGGCGAGACCATATAATCCAATTCATGATCGACTTGTTCTATTTGAAACCTTAAATATCATTTTGTACTTGAATGCTTATTGTATATAGATCTAAGAGCCAAATATATAGAGAAATATTTCAGAAAAAGACCAAATATATAGAGAAATATTTCAGAAAAAGACCAAATATATAGAGAAATATTTCAGAAAAAGACCAAATATATAGAGAAATATTTCAGAAAAAGACCAAATCTATAGAGAAATATTTCGGAAAAAGACCAAATCTATAGAGAAATATTTCAGAAAAAGACCAAATCTATAGAGAAATATTTCAGAAAAAGACCAAATCTATAGAGAAATATTTCGGAAAAAGACCAAATCTATAGAGAAATATTTCGGAAAAGGATCAAATCTATAGAGAAATATTTCGGAAAAGGATCAAATCTATAGAGAAATATTTCGGAAAAGGATCAAATCTATAGAGAAATATTTCGGAAAAAGACCAAATCTATAGAGAAATATTTCGGAAAAAGACCAAATCTTTATAGAGAAATATTTCGGAAAAGGACCAAATATGTTTAAATTTATAGAACTTATGAATACCCATATTCTGCTTATGCCTATATTATGCTTATTGTATATAGATCTAAGAGCCAAATCTATAGAGAAATATTTCGGAAAAAGACCAAATCTATAGAGAAATATTTCGGAAAAAGACCAAATCTATAGAGAAATATTTCGGAAAAAGACCAAATCTTTATAGAGAAATATTTCGGAAAAGGACCAAATATGTTTAAATTTATAGAACTTATGAATACCCATCATACTAGAATTTTGAATAATTTGGCCGCTTACATTTATAAAGCTTTTAATCATAAAAATAGTGTCGTATCTTCAGATATCTTGTAAATATTTTGACTGACCACTGCTTAGACATGAATTTGAATTACATAACTTCTGATTTTATCTTCATATTATTACCCTTAATAACGTAAATATCTCTTTCTCCCTGCGGAGATATTTTCTGAATTAACCTGCTTATTTCATTTTGTATTGATCTGCATCTGCATGCATATGTAATTTAGTTTCTTACTATGTTTTCTTTGTATATTGTTCACGCTATCTACGTTTCCACTTAAAGTTCAATTAATCATGCAGCTTTAAGTATCTATCCAGTATGAAAAAACAAGGTAAAACAGTCTCTCACTGAAATATTCCGATACCAATGAATTTGCTTTTTTCTTTTTTCTGGGGAGTGTTGTGTTTACTCGCATGTCTGCTTCCGCTTCCAATTTTCACCTTGAAATCGGAGACCTGCATCTAAACAATCTTGGACAAGCAGACTTTTCAGAATGATTTAAGAACACTTATTTTTATCCATTTAAACTTTTGCAAAACAGAAAGTATATGTCGATCTCCTGTAATAATTACGTAAGCAATAGATGATAAACACCGCTTGTGGGTGCTAGATTTACAGGCGGATAATCGTCAGAGATGAGTGCTTTTTATTTCCAAACATACCTGTCAAAGAAATGTCACGAGTTATATTATGAACACATATTGTAACAGTATGAAACTGGGTGGGATTGGATCTAGCGAAAATACAGTTACGTGAAGGAGCTATTTATTTATAATGCAAATGAATAATGAACTAATCGGATACCCAACTCATGCAAACAAAATTATAACAAAATGATATCGTTCCTAAATGGATATGAACAAAATATGGAATTTCAACAAATATGACTGATACATGGATCTATCAACATATATGATCTATGTATGGAATTATCAACAGACATGATTGATATACAAATGTATTACCAGATATGATCAATATATGGAATTTTATGAACAAATATGAACAATGTATGGTTCATCAACAAGTATAATGGATAAATGTGATTGATTTTCACATATACAATGACATTGAATTTGATCGATTTTTACGCATATAGTAACATTGACTTTGATTGATTCCACACATACATTGACATTGCATTTTAGGTTCGAAATGGAAAAAAACGATGGTATTTATCTGGTGGTATCCAGTCGACGACCACAACATATTTCCGATTCCATAGCTCCCGTCAAATGGTAAAGGAACGACCTCGCGTGGTCCGCTCCTCTCAGCCTGCCCAAGAATCCAACAAGAGCCACCTTACCCCGCTTACCCGTTGGTCCAGAATCTTTGGCGCCTCACACTGAGTAAACCAATACCGTCCTCTGAAACAACATAATCACTGACCGCATTATCCGGGTTACACAATACCCCTGAGTTCGATGACTTCTCGTGACAGCTAAAAATACAATGATTGAGCAATGTAACACATGAGACACGTTCAAGTGTGAATGCAACGAAATACGTGTATTGACTTCGTTAGGCATTAAATTCTTTCATAAGAACAACTGTACGAGATTATTATTATTGTAACCACGTCTCCGACGAGAATACTCGCACTGGATTTTAAAACTCAAACGTTCCTCATCCGTTAATGCATACAACATATAATTGGATTAAACTTTTCTGTTCAGCTATAAAAATGTCGAACTTTGAACAGACTATATTCTAGCTGATTGCATGGCGTTATTGTAATATAGGTCTGACTTCCTAGAAGATTTAGAATACATTTCGAAACATTCAATACAGAAAACAATTCAATCATATAGAATGGAGGCAAGAAAGAATACAGTTTACATTTTTAAGTACCTCTACAGCTGAAGATTGCTTCCGTAAGATGGACAGCTTCCTGACAAGACACATCTGTATTGTCACGACACAGAGAAAAATTTGGGCTATAAGTACTATAGTATTGGTCACATCTACAGCTAGAGAACTCGAGGTAAAACGGGTTCCACAATACCGGCGCTTGGTGCTTGCATCAGTGAGTGAACATGAATTAGTACTTCTAAATCGCCAATGTTAAGAATAAACCACCCCCGAGTAACGCTGTGTGCGGCAACGAAACCCATCTACATTGTGGTTCATATATAATGCACGGGTATTTTCATACATACAATTCTGCGACAATTATCACCTAGTCACCTTGAAATCGGCTACATTCATCAACACAGTCTTTGACACACCGATTATTTAGAGGAGGAGCTCACAGGTGCTGATATATGTACTGTGGTGAGATCTCAGAGTATAAAACTTGCAGAATATAAAGCAATACAAACTGAACACGACCTCTCTTAATTTTTGGGACTTGCCCGCGGGCAAGTACCTTGCAAACTTTAGTGTGCCCATATTTGAGCTTTTCCTGGGCGTCGGGCAAGTGAATTTGTAAAACCATGAATATATATCTTTACCTATATAGATAACTATATATAAAGATACATATATATAACTATATATACGCATATATATAACTATATATATAACTATATATATAACTCTATATATATATATATATATAGTTATATATATATATATATATATATATATATATATATAGTTATATTGCAAATGTACACCATACAGAGCGGAAACTGCTATCTATGGATTCTACAGGAAGATGCGTGATAATATGAAGTGATTTTTTTCTATATACCTTGATTTCTGTCTTAGGAATACGGAGTAACTATCTACTTAGATGAGAATTAATTACTGGGTCGAAAAGCGGGTGTGTCCGCTACGTACTAATGCCTTTATCAGCGACTTTGTAGCATCCTTTTTGGGAAATGTGTGCTAGGTCGAGTGGGTATATGGGTTGTTGTGTGGAAGCAAGACAATGGGTGCCGCAACCCACAGACACGGGATCGAATCCCAGTTGAGTACGAATTAAAAAGTCTCTAACCTGAATGATAATATTCTTTTTTTTTTCTCTCTCTTTTTCTGTATATATATATATATATATATATATATATATATATATATATATATATATATATATATATATATATATATATATATATATATATATACCAAAGTAGCAAATCAAAACTTGTTCCTTTCTTCTGGAAATTCTTTCCTAAGTAACGGCATAGCAAGATAATAAGAATCTTTACAATGAAAATTTAGTAGCGTTTGAATTATTTTGTATTTATTTATTTTGTACACATTTCCACTTTACCGACACGATTTACTTTTGTCAGACATTAAAAACAATACAATTGACTGTGTCCCCGTTTATTGGTCTTTTTTATATCAATTCGTAAACAAACTCTGTTACTACAAGCGAATCTGAAGACCAGTGTGGCCGAATAACAGCTATATCCAACATGGCGACTTATTTTCCAGAATTATTGCAGACAAAGTCTGAAATTATTCATTCATATCTCTAACATCGTTTAGTGGATATAGAAAAATTAAAGTAGAAGTTTCCTTTGACTAAGTGAATTTATTCAAGACATACATATGAATAATGCTTTATTCTGTCATAAGTACCAGGGTACTCTTTAGAGAGCACTTTGAAAAGTCATTAGTTATAAAGCAAAGCAACAAAACAAGACGATGTCAATGTCGTCATTGGAAAACCGTCTGTCTGTCTGTCTTTCCGTCCTCTCTCTGTGTGTGTAAACGTGCAAAAGTATCGCGAGGATTAACAACAGTAAGTGGGAATAGCAAATATAAAGTGGCCGAAAACTCTCGATTATTAACATAAGTGGGTGTATTCAACAAATTGAACGAAAGATTAAGACTGTGTTCCGACATGTTTATTTCATCAATGTCACCAAATGGTAATACAATTTCCATATCAATGTACCTCGTTATAGAATACTGGCCGTTACAGAAATAATCAATAAATAAAATTTTGTTTCAACTACCCTGCATAGCACAGCACGTGATTTTTTTCAAAATGGCAGGATCAACAGTTTACACACATGATACTAATTGCTTATTTTATTATCAATAGAGAAAAGGGCGCATCGCATTTGCGACCTGCGATAAACAGGTTGCTGTTTTTATTTGTAAAGCTTTATGAGTATTATCCTCTTATTGTCTGTTCATTTTCCGCCCAAACCAGATGTGGTATCCGAATGATGATGATAATAATAATAATAATAATAATAATAATAATAATAATAATAATAATAATAATGAATATTCTTATCAATAGCATCAGAATCGCTGTCATCATCATCTTGTTTGCATTTCTATAAGTCAATGAAGAAATAAATCCGTAAAATAACAATGAAAGGGACGATGACTGTAGCGAGAACTAAACAAAAAATGATTATATTATTAAAGAGCACTATCATTTTTTTCTTTTAAATTTTCTCTTGATTTAGCCAAATTAATTGAAAGGGAAATTTGTAAATTTGTAAATTTGTTCACCTCAAATTCGAGTTATGATCAATCATATATAGTAGATGAAAGTTTCCTAAAATTAACTGTACTTTCAGAATTAAAAACTGCAGCATATTTATACAGAAATGATAGTTTCGTCATATGTAGAAAGCAAGAAAGAGGAATGATTGCTATTATAAACCTTTCTAAAAGAATGCACTAGATATACAGTAAGTTCACTTATGTAATTATGTTCCAAGAGAAAGTGTAAAGGATATCTTAACTATTTTAAATGCTTGGTTGGTTGTTGTGACATATAATTGACTCCTCGTGCCTCATTATAAATGCCATTCGAACACTTGAAGCTATATATGATAGATCTTGTAAAAAATTTAATAACAGTGTCAACAACTGGTAACAGGCCAGTATAAAGGAACTATTTCTAACAAGCGGGAGACCTAAATATACATGTAGAGGCGTCTCATTATGTCCCTGAATGTTAACAACGTAAGCTATATCTTATGTAAGTTTGCAATTTGTTTCAAAAAGTTTATTAATCAGCTGCTTTCATATCTCTATCTATCTCTCTATCTCTCTCTCTCTCTCGTGAGATAAACAGATCAATGTAATTCGATTGGTAAAACCTAAAAATATCATCTGAATTATATATTCATTTACTATTCAGGCATGAATATATAATTTATTTATTTATTTGTTTATTTACCTGCATATGCGTGCACTTATTCATTAAAAGGTTAGAAAGATTTATAATTGCTTTCTTACATGCATTTGACATTACTGAATCATATATATATATATATATATATATATATATATATATATATATATATATATATATATATATATGGTTACAAATATACACCAAACAGAGCGGAGGTTACTATCCTTGGATCCTACAGGAGGATGCGTGATAATACGAAGTGAATTTTGAAATATGGAGAAAGATATTATAATAGAGGTAAGAAAATTTGTAATTCGTACTCTACTGAGATTTGAACTAGGGTCCACGTAGCAGACACACTCGCGAATGGCTATATCAGCGACTTTGTACCATCCATTTTTGGGGATGTGTGCTTAGTCGGGTGGTATAATGGTTGGTACGTGCATGCAAGGCGAAGGGTGCCCTAGTATGATAATATTCTTTTTCCATATATAAAGAATACAAATCATATGACGAATGGCAGGCCTTTAGAGTGCACTTGATCCAGTAGGAGATCGCGTGTGTCATGGATTGATAATTGTAAAAACTGACAACAAACAGTGCAAAACTAGTTTTTAACTAGCCTAAATGCTTTCGATTCTCACTGAGTCGTTATCAGAAGGAAAATTACACATAAAAGAAAAACAATAAACAATAGAAAACGTTGAATTTATAAAACTTTACATGATTATGGATGTAGTCGAAGTATTATTTCAAATTGTGGATATCGCGTCTTATTGGTTTGAACTCCGATGATGATTTTTTTTCATCATTGGGGTTCAAACCGATTAGACGGGATATCCACAATTTATTTGTGTACTGTTCGTTGTCTGTTTGTTGTATATATATATATATATATATATATATATATATATATATATATATATATATATATATATATATATATATATATTCAATGTCACATATATTTTAACCGGGATGTAATTTTTGGTAATCGAAATCCACGATTTTATAACTTGGCAAATTGGGGTGCTGCCTTTTATCCAACGCATCAGTCTGTTGTTTTCCAGTGTGAAACCGCGTCAACGGTTTTTTTCCATGTGAATCACATATACTCTAAATTGTGTTTACCTTTCGCTTTTTTCATGCAAGAACCTCTTGCTCTTTATTAATCCATTTCGTAAAGAGATGCAGTTGCCTTTATCATGGATTTTGTCTTATTCTTCCCCTTCCCCCCTGCCCCAACTTTTGTGTTAAGTGTTTGTTTTGCGCCGTTGTCAAATTTTATGTGATATACAAATGTAAATATTGATATTTCTGTCATTCTTTCATATTAACACCTTACAATATACAATCAAATTAAATTATCTCAGAGCAGCATATGTCCAGTTAACATAGTTTATTTTCTGTATTATCTTGAAGGAATTGACGGAAGAGTTATGAAATTTTATTATTATTATTATTATTATTATTATTATTATTAAGGTAAGCACTAATTTTAATATTCCTATAAAGAGCTATGATGTGAAATTGATTTTTTTCCTTCCAAATTTGGTAGGTAATTGTTCTAATGAAAGTTACATTCTAAACTACGAATTCATCGTCTGCAAAATTTAAAAAAAAAAAAATTCTTTTTGTTTCCTCTTTTGTTGGAGGAAATTCCCCTGTGGGCTAGGTAGTGTAAAATAGACACCCTCAAGCATGTCGTAAAAGGTAATTATTTGTGGCACTCTCTTTATCATAGGCGTGGGATGCGTCCCGTGATGTTGTTTCAGATGAGAAAATATTGGACTTTTTAAAAGTGTGGTCCATATTTTGAAGAAAAAAAATGCCCTTGTATTTTGTGGTCCTTACTCTTGTAGTCTTTATCTTTATTTGGTATACATTTCATGAGTTTTTACAACATCTTTATCTTTTATCTTTATTTGGTACAACATTTTAGCCTTTATCATTTTTTGGTATACATTTTATGAGCTTTATCTTTATTTCGTACACATTTTATGAGCTTTATCTTTATTTCGTACACATTTTATGAGATTTATCTTTTTTTGGTACACATTTTATGAGATTAATCTTTTTTTGGTACACATTTTAGAATTTATCTTTATTTGGTACACATTTTAAGAGCTGTATCTTTATTTGGTATACAATTTAGCCTTTATCTTTATTTGGTATACATTTTATGAGCTTTATCTTTATTTCGTACACATTTTATGAGCTTTATCTTTATTTCGTACACATTTTATGAGCTTTATCTTTATTTCGTACACATTTTATGAGCTTTATCTTTATTTGGTATACATTTTATGAGCTTTATCTTTATTTGGTATACATTTTATGAGCTTTATCTTTATTTCGTACACATTTTATGAGCTTTATCTTTATTTCGTACACATTTTATGAGCTTTATCTTTATTTCGTACACATTTTATGAGCTTTATCTTTATTTGGTATACATTTTATGAGCTTTATCTTTATTTGGTATACATTTTATGAGCTTTATCTTTATTTGGTACACATTTTAGCCTTTATCTTTATTTGGTATACATTTTATGAGCTTTTGCAACATCTTCATCTTTTATCTTTATTTGGTATACATTTTATGAGCTTTATCTTTATTTGGTACACATTTTAGCCTTTATCTTTTTTTTTGGTACATATTTTAGCCGTTATCTTTTTTTCGTACACATTTTATGAGCTTTATCTTTATTTCGTACACATTTTATGAGTTTTATCTTTATTTGGTACACATTTTAGTCTTTATCTTTATTTCGTACACATTTTATGAGCTTTATCTTTCTTTGGTATACATTTTAGTCTTTATCTTTGTTTGGTACACATTTTAGTCTTTATCTTTATTTGGTACACATTTTATGAGCTTTATCTTTATTTGGTACACATTTTAGTCTTTATCTTTATTTGGTACACATTTTAGTCTTTATCTTTATTTGGTACACATTTTATGAGCTTTTGCAGCATCTTCATCTTTTATCTTTCGGCTCATGATGCATTTTTACTTTTGGTCTGAGGGGTTTGTCTTCTTGGAAAATTCGACAAGGTTTTAGACGTAACATTTCTTCAACTTTAATTTTGTTCGGCACTATATAGCCAGAATTGTATTACTGGGCCGTTAAACCCTGCACATACATACACACGTACCTTTCAATGGGGAAAAGACCCCCCAAATTCATAAAACATTTGTCACATCGTCGTATTTGGCATGTACTATAATTGTTTGTTACAACAATGTGTGCGTCTTTACCGTCTATTTCATTGGGCTTATATCATTTGAAAACGGACGAAGTTTTCTTTATGTCAAGCAGTTGACTGATCTAGAAAGTGTCAGGATGTTTCTATTGCTTCCTCTAACTGACAGCGGAAGTTATTTGAGATTTGCAAACTGTTTTCGGCTGCTTATGGCTAAAAGACCTTTGAGCACCCCCGCCCTTCCGCAACATAAACTAAAATAGGCATTCAAGTAAAATATGTATATGTTTATTCTTATATCAATTGATCGCACTTAGTAATTATATACTTCCACTTGCATTAGAATTGTGCTCATATACCACGACGATCGATATGCGTGGGAGGAATGAGGCATACCTTGTATCTTTCTATATATAGAATGATGTATGACTGATCGAATTACAGTTACATGTGCTTAAATTAATATTCTGATTGCAACATTAGTTAGCAATCTTTTGAACAGGAGAATACCATATCGAATTTTCAGGCGATACTCGTTTCTCACGAATTTACTCGAATAAAGATGTAGGGAGTGTAACTTGTGTCATTTCTTTTTGCTCATAAGAAGATTTCAATACAAAACAATTCATGCTGGGTTGGTTCAGGGACTGTATATATAACATATGTCTGTTAGTCTCAGCTGGGCTTCATTAATTTTTCATCAGTTAATTTTGTAAAGCGAATCTCTAGAGTTCTCTCTGGTCCTTAGACGATAAGTTATGACCTTTGAATATCGAATAATGATTAAGCGTGACAAGAGATGGATTAGACTAGAATCATAGCTTATAAATTTCTTACGAGTCCTTTTCCTCACCTTGCTCAACCTTTTTCAGCATTTTACTAAATTTGGGAGGAGGGGTGGCTTTATTTTCCGCTTAAATTTACCTTTCCTTATATGTCAGTTAAAGACGTATTTAAATTTCGTTTACATTTTCCTGGCGAGGGGTTTGCCAATAGTGAGTTTCTTGCCCGTCCACACTCTTGTCGCGTTATAGTTTTTCAAGCTTATCACTGTTTTTCTCTTGCTCGCACCTGTTGCCATACACAAAATGTATTTCCATGAAACAAAAAAATCTTTCGGCCTCAGTCTCGACTAGGATTAATTAAACTTAAATTTGTAATTTGGGCTTGACAGATTTTCCGATCACAGCTTTTTAGAGAAAGATATTTAAGCCAAATATATAATTGTATTTTCAAACGAAGCAAATTAAGTTTAGATTATTCGATCTGCCGCTAATAAAATTTTGATTCAACTTTTCAGAACGAAAACATTTGCAAGGTCTTAGCTATATCACGTGATTTTATGATTTTATCAATTGTCACGTTGTTTCATGAGTGAATGAACCGTAACATATTACAAAACTTATCTCATAATTACTTTATATTGTTCCTCAAGGCGAGTCTTTAACTATCGATTCACATGCAAAGTTGATGTTCATGCTGCGATAAAAGTATTTAATGTTTTATTTATCTTTCTAAGAAGGTATTTAAGTGATCTTGATTGTAGTTACATTATTACATTATTACATTCCTGTTTGCAGTTTAATGCTTTTTATCCTTACTGAGTATATATTGTCTTCATGATTTCGACGGGAAGACGACCAATATTTTGAAGCGTTGAGAAAGTAATTACTGTTCGTGGTTTGTGTAAAGAAATTAAAATTTTTCACAGAGGCACTGCTTGCCACAATTTTGTTTTCTATTTACTGTTTGATAATAAATGAAGAATATGAAGTAAAATATCTCTCTATCGAGCTATACCTGAACTAATTAGAAATAAAGACAATAATGCATATAATCGACAGAGACAATAAGAAAATACATAGAATTTGTTTGCTGTTACGCCTGCTAGTTCTTGAGTATAAAAATATAGAACATTACAAATTCCGTGATGACGGTACCGGTAATATCTCTATCTCAAACAACATATAATACATAGTCAATATTAATTACATTATATCTACTAAAAGAATGTAGATGTTCTGTTTCTTTTATTTACCATATATTTTTTTATTATATATTATATTATTTTTTAAATATTTTTATTACCTCTTCTCAAGTCAGAAACCGTCGACTTGCATGGATCTTTTTGTCCATTCTGTGTCAATGCGATTAGCTACAACGATAAATAAAAGTTCCGAAATTTTAAAATAATTTTAGAACAATGGCTATTCACAAATTTAGCTCCTACATACAATACTTAAAATAGTGTATTTTGTCAAACATAATGACTATTTTCATGCGAAAATGAAGATATGTTCATTTTCGTATACATTTTTTTTGCGCGGATTGATACAGTGAACATTGTTGGGGTGGGATTACTGTATACAAATCATAGAGCGGTCGTATCTGACAGACTTCAGAGCGTAACATCTTTAAACAAAAGACTTTAATGACTGTGAGGTCTCCTATAAGGATTTTGGTTCTTTATTTTGTTTATTTCTGCATTCAAACGTAATGGCCAGTTTGCAGTCAAAATCGCTGACGCTGTACCCAAATTTCGATTGTCACCTTATTTCGGTACGCAATCAACACTTATCTATCTCCGATTTCTCCGTCGTTTTCAAACGTGTGTATGATTGTGATGAGGGTTAAAATCACTATTAAACAATTTTATTACTATATTTATTTAAGATTTTTTTCTATAAAAACTTGTACCGTTTGTCGTGGAGTGTAAGATGTATCGTCCAACGGCTAGTTGTCGTGAGACTCCTTCAATCGTGCGCCATGTTTCTCGCGATATAACGCGCTTTTTTCGAAATAATGACGTCATAAGCTGTGTCACCAGGGTTTTTCAGAAGCGAAAGAATATAATTGTATAGTAAAAACATACAAAATGCGATTCAAAAAGGTAATTTCATGTAATTTCAAAAAATCATAATGAAAATCTATGTTTTCACTAATGCCTTTTTTGTGTCCGACTTTTTGACCTTGAATTTTTTATTATATGCTACAGACAGCGCTGCCGATCACATGTTGGTTTTGTTTACATACGGTATTTTGAACAGGATAATCCACTTTGGGAATTTCTACAACTGGTTAGCCAATGTAAATATTTGGTTTTAATCATGTGGAGTTCTAATACAACGTAAGAAAAATGTACACTCGAAATGTATATTCACTACGGACTATTTCGTTCCAGTATTATTTCATAATAAACATATATTCTACATCTAAAGACATTGAATCTATTATAATAAAATGTGTATCCATTCACCAGTGTCTATTTTTAAATTTCTCTCTCCCTCTGTCTCTCTGTATGTCTGTCTGTCTCTCTCTCTCTCAGTCTATTGAGTCATGTATCTATATGGTAAAGAACAAGCAAGCAGCAATGTAAGTGCACAAACTGCATATAGAATTAGCAGACAAGTTTTTTATTCATTTTTAAATTTAAGTTTTTTAAATTCAAAAACACGGAGACGCTATAAACTAATAATATCCATACCTTGGTCTAACTGGCACGGTCCGGTCATATGCCACGTGACTTTTTAGTCATACAAGTAAACATACACACGCTCGGAAAAGCGGTAATTATGAACTTATGTACATTAATGCCAAATTTTTTTACACGCTGATTAAATGAAGTAGTTATAGTTGATAACTGTTTATGGTTTATTTGAATAGATTATCATAATATTATAACCAACGCGTTAAAATTCACGTTAAGTCCACGAAATGTGGTTACTCGAGGCTACTGTATCGGTGACACTGAATATCGAATAGCAACAGCTCATGTCAGTTCAGTCACTGACAATTTGGACGATTGATGTGCACAACTATTTTGTACAAAAGTTAATACTTGAAGCCTTCTTTTGTTGTTTGGAGTTCGTTTCTAGGCCTTTTGCTATGGCATCTCCTCAGTGAGTACATAAATATGTACTACAGTGTTGACATATTTCAAGATTTGTTCATTTTGAGAGAGAGAGAGAGAGAGAGAGAGAGAGAGAGAGAGAGAGAGAGAGAAAGGAGAATCAGAACAAAACTGAGATAGGCCTAAATATGGAAATACAAGTTTGCATAACATACATAAGGGCAGATATATTTTCTAAATGGGGAAAGAAAATTGTTCCAAAAGTGATATGGCCATTGCAAATCGTCTCCCACTCGTACGTTTCAGTATCTCATTATGAAATATATAATAAATAGTCAATATTAAAAGTAGGGATATATAATCATAAGACAATTATTATTAATATTGGTTGCAATATCCAAAGAATCATTAAGTAGACACAAGTCATAACAAGACAAAGATTCACATACAGAAGAAATAGTAAGGGAGAAGGTGGACCAGAAGAGAAGAAAAGAAAATACGGATATGAGAGAGAGAGAGAGAGAGAGAGAGATATGAAGGGAGGGATTATTTCTGCTAGAAGAATATATATATATATATATATATATATATATATATATATATATATATATATATATATATATATATATATATATGTGTGTGTGTCAAACAATAAACTTTGCAATACACCGGATTTTTGTAGATACACGCTGCTAAGAGTAATTGTTAAAAGTGATATAGACAATAACATCTATGGTTTAAAAATTTCAGTGTTGTCCGATTCAAGTTTGTTAACTATGTCAAAGAAGGACACTGGCTCCAGCTAGATCCTAGGTCAAACATTGTCTACATTTCTTTATTAGTAAGAACTATCTCATAACCAAATTTTAAAATGGTGACCCGACCAAGCATTTTTAATTATTGACCTAGTGATCTAATATGGTCAGCTCCTCACCAACGGAGCAATAATGTGCACACAAAAAAAAGTTGACAATTGAATTTTGTTACAGTTACAGACTTTGTGAAAATTCATTGGTCGATTTCGAGGTACAAAATCTAGTATAAGGAGTGAGAAAGACAAGGCCATATATGATATAAAAGTTGTACAAAAAATTGGCTGTTAAACACCATCAGCTATCCAATCCTTCATCCGACATTGTTTTTCTAAATGGTATACAACAATGCAATCTGATTTCCTTTCCTTCTGAACCGAAATATGTGAATTATCTGCTACAACTGCATTTCATAGGTTTATATTTTGTGTCAAATTATCAAAGACTGCTTATATCTGTCTGCCCGTGGTAAAGATCATTTGAGAGTGATTGGCATTGAGTACAACATCTGCTGGTCAAAAGCGGATAGAAAAAAAAAACAAAAGAAAAAACAATTCTGGATCAATCTTTTAGGAACTGAAATTAATTTTGAAATTCCACCGACGGTGTGCACTAGATCGTAGTCCTAGATCTATCTATCCCTATGTCTATCTATATATCTAGGTTGCACTGGGTGGGTATCTAAACTCGCGACCCTTTGATTATGAGCTCGACGCTCTAATCTAGATACCGCGGCCTCCTACAATAATATTTAAACCTTCATTATTGGAATGTCAATAGGAGTTGTGATCTTGTCACCATTATAGCCATATCATTCTCTACCGATTTTTTCCGTCAAAATATTGTCGAATGGCTCATGGTTACTAGAGTTGTCAAGGAAAACATAATGTACATATTTTGTCTTGTTTTTATTATTCTTTTTGTTCGCGGAAATGTGACGGTATTGAGAGGAAACGGTCATTTTAGTCTAATCAATTGTAGTCAGAGTCACGGTGTACTTATAGCCTCAACTATCACCTTTACTAATTGTTTATTTGTTTATTCAAATACCTAAGCAAAGATAATTTATTGCTGCTTTTGAATTTGTCATCATACCAACAGTTTTCCAGCGTTTCTCATTTTAAATATTTATTACTTAAAGTAAAATGTTGTTTGTAGTGTCTATATTATGATGTTTATTCTGTTTTACTGTCGTCATTTTCTACAACAATAGTTTGTTTTTCAAAAAGTAAATTTTGCTGACTGAAATTTACCGTATTCGGGGGTCTTAAGAAGTTAGTGACCTCTTTTTATAATTCTGTTTAATTTTTTTGATATCTGTATTTTCCTAACAGAAATAAACGACATGACCTACTATTGATTTGTACTCGATACCACCCATTTTAAGAAACTGCTATGTGCTTATATCATTGGAAATGGAGTAAAAATATGCAATTGTAAGCGTCATGTACAGGATACGCATATACTATTATGTAAAATCTACAAGTAACGCAAATGGCTCCCCATAGTTATACGGCAGCATGATTATGAATTGTTTTTTTTTTTAAAGCTTGTCTTGAGTAAAAACGATGACCTTAAATATATAAAAAACAACATCACACCTTCTGGAAAATTTCAATATGCGACCTTTTATGTAAAAACAATGCTGTATTTCTTGTATGTATTGTTCCTTAGAAGGACATTGTCATTATGTGGAACTTTACGTTTACTTCAGAGGATATTATGTAAACATTTCATTTCAAGCAAAATACATTTCGCAAAATTTTGTTGAGTAATTGTCCATGTTGGACTTAGACCGTCTTCCATTAATTTCGTTTATGCTCAATAGCTTTTGAAGGACTTTATGCGTTGAAATCAAACTTGGTATGAGGCTTCACATTAAGAAGACGCAGGTTTTGTTTTACCGTTTTTCCTTTACAATTGGATGCTGTTATGGCCCCTGAGTGACTTAGAACTTTGCCTTTGTAAATGCGTCTTTTTTTCTTCTGGAATATCCGTAGCGTTTGTACATTTCTACTTTTTACTAGTTGTTATTCTCTGTTTCTTACCAACTTTAAACTAATAGATAATTTTGTTCCATATTAATTATGTTGAACAGCCTCTCTTAAATTTGTAATGTATTCGTTTGTATTATGCTACCTTAAAATAACCAAGGGCAGTTGATAACGGGGGAACAGTTGCACCGGAGATAATTTGCTTGGCGATCCTTGGGCACGTTAGAAAAAATGGTGACGTCTAAATTGCCTTATTCTTTGCCTACTCCATTAGGGAAAGTGCATAATGTTTTGGTCTTCTTCCTGTCTACTTTTGAATAGTAATATGATGGCACAGAAAATGAGTCATGATGTGTGTGTGTGTGTGTGTTTGATGTAAATATATCGTGGTTATAAACTTACTCTCATATTTCTTGACCCTAGTACGTGAAGACCAATTGCAATATTATAAATCCAATGAAACACATATACAACATTTTCATGGAGATACATTTAATCAAGAGAAGGTCATGCGCCGAACTGTAGTAAATTTTAGATTAATGGAAAATTTGGACAAATTGGGATGGTTGCAGCCCCTTAGTCACCCTATAAACCCGATACTGTTCATTTCTTATTCATATTTATCACTACATAAGGTCTCTGGGTAACTTAAACTCAAGCACAATACTTTTAAAAATTAATATCCCTTGCAAACATTTCGAATTTAAAACAAATGTTTGCACGTATTTTAAAATAATCGGCTTTTATAAATAGGATGCCTATCTTCCATACTATGCACAAAATGTTTAGCAAAACTTGAGTAAAGTATAAAACATCATTGAAGGAAATTTTAACACTTTCTAACACTTTTTGTAATAAAACACAAAATATAAAAAAAAATGAATGTTAGATCTAGTTAAAGGTCAACCTTTAAATTTTAGTTGTAGGGTTGAATTTTATATCAGTCTCATTCTTCATCCAAAGAATATTTCCTGGTTCATTCAAGTTACAATAAACTTATTGTACAGAATATATTACTGCCGGTTTGGATTGAGCGTAGCAGCGACTGCCTATGTCACTTTTGAGGATAGCGCGTTTCAGATAGCGTGATTCTTAATGCCAACAGCTGATCTTTTTGGTCGAGTCAGATGCTTGTACCTGCGGAGGAATTGAATACTATCACCGCTCGTATTATATATCATGTGGGCTGTAGCTCTTGAATGCAGTTACCTGGGCAAGCGCCGTATGGTGTTTCTTACATTAGGTGAAATATATACACTGTCAACCACGCCGATTTTTTAACTTTAAAACTCATACATAAAATCGGCAAGTTAGGTCATTTACAAACTTTCGAGTAATGAGCAAGAACTTTTGTTGATTTATATGACGTCAGTGATGTCCTAAAATATGCAGTTACAGAAATGCCTTATGTGGAGAAACAAAGAGCCAGCCTTCAAGATTTCAAGCACGTTTACTTTTTTTCAACTGAAATGCCATTTACAAGAAAACAACAAAGATCATCTCTTTAGAACTTGTAAAAGGGGACAAACACATGTGTATATTTAAATGATATTATTTTCGACATAAAACATGCAGTATAAACCCTCCGAACTTTCCGTCTTCTCCCTTGATTTCACTAAATCTCGCGAGATTGGGACGGTACGAGTTATCTCGTTGTCGTCTTGCGACATCGATCGGGAGTTTCGAATCCCTCGCATGTATCCCTGGTCCAGCAATGGACCACCAAATTGTAGCAGAGCTTTATTACTCGAGTGAAAATGCCAAGAAACTATATATATAAAGTAGGTGTCCACAGGAGATTTAAAATAGCAGTAACCATTCAATCAAATCAGTTTCTACTAAATATTTTCTATACTATTTTATTATTCATGCATAAATTTAGATTTATTCGACACTTTTTGTGAACGTAAATGCCTCTGTTTCAGGAGAGGAATCTTTTCTGGTTCGAAATATATCAAGCTCTTGTGTTCTGAAGATAGTAATCTTATTTAATCGCCGGGGGCTTTTGCAAATAGATCTTTTGCTGGTCCATCAATTTGTATAACGTGCCAATCACTTTACAATGCGCTAATGTATAAAAGTAACAGGCTAATGACCGAAGCATTGAAAAATACTGAGCTCAAGGAGATATAACACATAATGTCCGAAACTGCGTGGGCATTCTACGTCATATGAAGGATGGCCCAGTATTTTTCAATGCTCAGTCTATAACCTTTTTTTAATTATATGCTTAAAAATAAGCGTGGACGTGTGGTGATGCTTTAGTGCAGTGAACAAACTCTTGGTTATAGAAGACTGAGTGTCATGTAGTCAGAAAAATAAATAAAAAAAATATTTAAAAAAAAACGGAACGAAATAATGATATTGGGGAAAATATGAATGCCTTCGGTCAGTAATGCAATACATCAATGACCACTGAAGGTACAATTATGAAAATGATGCGCCAGAGACGGTCGTTCTAAGGTGATCGCGGTGGATGGCTTGTCCTTATTCAATGTTGCTGTCATGGTGGAAGCAGTACGAAAACAGATTCTTTTCTAACTTCTAATGAAAAACCAGCGCGATGGTTGTTGACCTCTGTTCTAAAGTAAACATAAATATAAAAGGCCAGAGATCCTAAAGGTTTAATGTACGTAGACAATAATTATGCATAAGCATGGGCGTCTGCATGGGGGGGGGGGAGGAGGGGGCAGTGCCCCATCCCCTTTGGGAGCTAATGTGCATAAACCGGATTTTTATTATTTTATTTTAATGATCTAATATATATATATATATATATATATATATATATATATATATATATATATATATATATCACTAAGGTTTAGAAAAACGTGACACCTGATACAAGATTCGTTATTCCCATTTCCGCGTTTTAATCAGTTTTGAATGCCTCTATATTTTCCTTTGTTGTATTTGTAGTTGGTCCGTTGTCATTTAACAATTCCTATGCATCTAAAATAATCTTTTTTGTTCTTATCAATCTGTTTTGTAGCTCTTAGATTTTCTTATCTCTTTCATTGCAACTCTGTTCTATAGCTGTTAATTTATTGTTACTTGTTCTCTTATCGTTTTAGTATCTTTGAAATTATTATCCCCCAGAGACTTGCGTATTTTGCATATTTTGACTATCAGCAAATCTTTGTGCAAATCTACTAGTAGCTGCATCAGTTAATTTCATGTAAATTTTTAATACAGTTGTTGTTGAAGTTTCGGTGATTCTTAATTGTTTTACCTCTCATAGATCTCTCTGTCATATATCTAGCGATAAAGGCCGCACCACCAGTGTACGCAATAATTTTATTATTTGCTTAACGTGAAAATCATATGGTACAGAAATAACGTAAAAATATATAACTGTTTCATCTTCATCTTTTATGCTGATATTCAGTTTGTTAACTGCACTCCTCAATAATTGCCTGTAATGTAATTGTGTGAGACAAAATCACCATGCAAAAATCATTTCTAACAAGAAAAGAATCTAAGAAAGTTGAATAATTGAACTCAACTGAGGCACTGCCGTTGCCATCGAAATAATTGTTTTGTTGTTATTTACGTGGTCGAGGAAAATATATAAATTTGCTGATTTAAAAACTCAACAAACTGCATCAGATTCAGTAGATGATTTTATAGTTCTATGGCTAGTAGGTCCTAACAATTTAGCATTGTACTTGATGATATACAATTTATAATTGTTATTTGAAATAATTTTAACTTTTCAGTTGTATTTCGATCATTTAACAAGAATTCTGTCTTCACTGTCATAATTGGAGTTATTCCCTCTTTGACTTCACATTTCAACATGGTAAAAGTCTTTGTTTCATTCGTGCCCATCAGTAATATTGTGATTACCAGCAACAAAATGGGTTGTCTGCAATGAAGTAGCTAGTTTACCATTTCTGTTGTCAACTGGATTGTTCAGATAGACTTCTTTATCAAGTGAGATCATCGGTATTTTATTCGAAAGATCAATTGTAATATAGCTCTCCATTGTGCTCTGCGTATGCTAGACTATTTATAAGGCGATCGTAAGGAGAAATGAAATAGTTGTGCCAATTAAACTGACTCCCGCCGTTAACGTGTTTCTGGTCAGTTTTTTTATTCTTTCCTGTTGAATGTTCTCCGAAATATAACTTCGTTCCACGGCTTCCGGAATCTTTCTTTCCTTCAGTTTCTTGTCCTACTCTAAAGCAGTTCTTTCATCAATTTGTTCAATGCATTGGTTTTCTATATTATGTTCTATACAACTGCATTGTTTTATTTTTTTCTATATGCTGTACTTGTTGATGATTAAAATAAAGTCCTCATGGATGATTTCATTGTCACGGATTGCCTTGCATCTTATATCTTACTGTTCAACTTACGGATTTCATATATTACTATTTCATCATATTTTTGGTTGCACCAAAGCCACTAAAATCCAAAGGAGCAACTACACCGGTAGCTATTCCAGCAACCCGTAACCCGGTTGCTCTTAGACTCGTAGCATCTGAAACTATTTCTGTTCCTTTTTATACCCATTTTGAATCTTTATATGCTACCTTGTTTTATTTCTAACACATTTATAGTGTTAGGTCTCTGTAACCAAATCATTCCTAATCTCGTGAATTTTTGCAACCTAAAATTAGTACTTGGTAGTATAGGATATAACGATGAGCACTTTATAACAAGAAAGCGTTTAAGTTATATCTATATAAATTTAAATAGTAGCAAAGATTAACTGCAAGCCATATTTCAGTGTTACTTTGAATAGTGAAAAATCATAAAATGCCTTCTGAAGATGAAATAGAAAGAAAATGATACTGAAAGGTTAAATCGTTCAAGATTGCAAATTTCTTCAATGATAAAATCTTGAACAGTATTGTCTTGTCTCTTTTTCATTATCGACTTTATTTCATGCTAGACAGTGACTCCTGTAATAAAATAAATTGTAACTATTTTTTTAAAGGCACAAATATATCAATACATTTATTTAGCAATTACTTTTTCCGTGATGTCGGTGTCCTCCAATTATTAACACATTTATTTAGCAATAATTTTTAAAATTAAATACTCTAGAGTTTAGATTGCACATAGTAATGGCAAAACATACATCAAATTCGGAAGAAGACCTGGTGGTGCAGTTGAATTCAATGATGGTACCAAACTTGTATCAACTAAAATACAAGTAAGAAACAACAGGAGGATTATTAAGGAATTCAAATATGTGGAATTTGCAAACGGAGATATATAACCTGCCACTGTCATAGCATGTGACTTTCAGGGTGGATTAAATAGACTATGAAATACGAGAGAAATGTCGCAGCCTTATCAACACAGACTAAATATCCGTTTGAACCTACTTTTGCTCAAAGATAACAAATACAACTCTGTGGGGAAATAGAGATGCAAATGATAGACTCGAATTAATCAACAGACCAACAGGTAATAGAAGCTTATGCAATCTTTAGTAAAAGCATGGAAAGACGATGAGTTGCTTCACAAGAAGAAAGAGAGTTAAGGAGTTTATAAATATGCTGCAGAGGCTGTCAAATCAAAACAAGACTCAATGACGGCTGATGTTAAAATGAATGAAAAAAGATTAAAGTGTTAAAAAAGACTCAAGCAAAGATTGAAATCCAGACAACAACAAGAGTGCAATAAGTTTGACATCTAACGCAGTCTATAGAGAATTTTCAGAGAAAACATTGAAAGGATTCATGAAAAAGTTGGAGCAAAGTATCACTAGAAAAGGCTGAAACAATTGTTTAAAGGAAAGGACGTAACAATAGCTGCTAACGCCAGTGCAACATGTATGACTATACCAACCATTGCTCCGTCTATAGCACATTTTTAAGATGGCCTTAATAAAAAAAAAATTGGTAATTATTTCTTAGAGTAGTCTAAAAGAGAAACATCAGCAATACCGGCGTTATTGGTAGTGTGATAAGCGGGTTGCTTATGATTGCTGGCCAAATTGTTTCTTCCCTCCCTGAACATGTTTTTTCTTAACTTATTGTGGCATTAATGGTTTTGCTGTTTGCATTATTGATCAAACGTGTAGAGGATCACAATTTTATCAACAATTTCAAATCATAAACTATATTACCTCCTACACCATTATTATCACTATAAATAATTGTTTTTTTTTTAATAGTCAGTATTGTTTTATTACGTTTCTCAACCATCATGTGCCATCCGAACGTCCGTTTAGCCGATCGAATGAGCAGATCTGATAGTAAGACTGAGATCATCATGGTTCTTCTTCTCTACATAATGTTTTATCACATTGTCTGCTTGCTTGTCCCTTACAATTTCTTGTCGTACTGTCACTGAATATTTGATTTGTCAGTCTTGGGAATACCACTCTTTACTACGTCGGTATTATTTGTAGGGTTTATTCCAAATTGAAACAAGACTTTCTGTTAGTTGTTTTTGTGTCTGACGATATTACCCATTTTCATATCAATGTCACTCGGCAAATATAAAGATATAGTACCACCAGCAGCATAATCAAATTTCACTTTCGAATCTGTTGTTTAGTTCTGGAAAATTATTCTAATGTTCTCATCTGTTTCTTAATATTTCTGCCCTAAAACCAATAGCTGCATTAACTTTTACTGTAACATTGTCTGATTCTCTGGAGACAATGCAACATATGTTCTGTTTTGAGAGCACCTAAAATACAAATCAAATATGATCGAATGCTTTGGCTTTGTCCAATTCTTCACATATCATTCACATATATGTAAACAACTGGTACACATAATTTATATATATGTAAACAACTGGTACATATCACTTACATATATGCAAACATCTGGTACATACATGCGAATCACATAGATGTGAACAACTGGTACATACCATTCACATATATGTAAAAAACTGGTATATATCATTCACATATATGTAAAAAACTGGTACATATCATTCACATATATGTAAACAACTGGTACATATCAGTCACATATATGTAAACAACTGGTACATATAATTCACATTGTATGCAGAGAACTGGTACTTGTACATACACTTCACTGCACATGCGACGGATATATACACTGGCTGTTCACCTATTTAAAAGATTTGCATGCATATCCACCTAATAGTCTATAATATTAAGTAATTAATATATCAGTATCATTGAAGTTATGATGGAACTAAACTGTAAGAAACATAAGCAAAATTCAAAGTATGTTGCCTGTATTCTACAGACAGTAAGTACTAGCATCTATGCATTAAACCAGAGGTAGCTTAGGCAACATATCAGACAGTAAGTACTAGCATCTATGCATTAAACCGGAGGTAGCTTAGGCAACATATCAGACAGTAAGTACTAGCATCTATGCATTAAACCCGAGGTAGCTTAGGTAACATATCAGACAGTAAGTACTAGCATCTATGCATTAAACCGGAGGTAGCTTAGGTAACATATCAGACAGTAAGTACTAGCATCTATGCATTAAACCAGAGGCAGCTTAGGTAACATATCAGCAATGGTATACATTATTCATAAAAAAATGAAATTTTAGCAAATATATTACAATGTAATAATCATTACAATTAATTAAAAAAATAGAGAACAAACGTGAAGTGCAATTCAACATTCCGAAGAAACATTTCGCGTATATAATTTTAAGCTTGTTTACAGCTTGAACATAACTTTAAACAAATAGTGTGTACAAGTCAATGTAGTTGACATACAGCTGTATATACAACACTAATTTGTACAGCAGCAGATGTTGCTCTAATTACCGGGATGCCTTTGTTACGATTTTATGAAATCTAAGACTTGGTCAGTTTTATAAATTAATTTGTAAATGCTTTCTTCAAGCAATTTTACAACTTAGTGACTAACTCGAAATCACGGTTTATTTATTTATTTATTTTTTAATCCGCCCAACGAGAGTAGGGTCTATCTACCTATCTATCTTTCTGAACTGCTCCTTTTGCCTTCATAAGCATCATCATTTCAAAATATTAGCCCTATAATAAACAACGGGGAGTCAAATCATGAGAATTACACTAAATGATCTTATTCACATAAAATAATGAATGGCATTGACCTCGTGTTTCTCGGTACTTTCAATGTTAAGAGTTGATATAGGTCAGAGTTATTTTGTGCCGATATTGCAATCAACTTACTGAGAGAATCGATTTGGTTTGAATCCATAATTAATGAATACGTATTGGCGCTAATAGCCAAGTGTGATCAGCAACCAAAAATAACTATCCAGGGTTACTTTATTTCTTGTATCAGTGCCAATGACATGCACTAACGCCCTTATTGCGAACCTGGTAGCAAAAACCTACCCTTAGATTTTCCTGTTCCGCTCCGACCCCTTCCAGTCTGGGTAGATTGTTAGCATACTTATTTTGCATAGACCAATGAGATGGCAAGGTACTACTACTAATAATAATAATTTTAGTTCAGACCACATTCTTTAGATATATACAGTACACAGAAAAGTTTAACATTAACACAGCAATTTTGTTCATTGATCAATGCGAGATGATTCACGACAACATATATAAAAATATACAGTTTTCAAAATTCTGTTTTTATTAGCGTCATTTATATTTCAAGAAAAACACACTCTTTTTCTAAATAGTATACTAAGGTTTCCAACACCGTTAGGGATAAGCATGCACTATGACGCCACTCAAACCCCATTAGAAAATTAATGGCCAGGACGGCAGTATTGCATATGTCAACCTGATGATTTAATTAGAACGTTACATTATAAGGTGTGTAAGAACGTGGCAGATACGTCAAACAGTTACACCTCAGTCTGCTTTAAGTTAGAATTTGTCATGAGTGAATTTAGAAGAGACACTCTTTAAATATAGTGCATTGTTTCATTCCATAACGGACGAATCTGTAGGAGTGCAGATTTTTATGTATTTAGCTCCTAGATTACAATATACTGGGGACGAAATTCATGAAAATTACTTCTCTAAATTTACCTTGGTGTAGTTGTAGCTGGTATTTGAAAAGGTCTGAAAATTTTGTTATAATTTTTGTTTGTTTCTTTGAACGTGTCAATCAATTGAATGCCGACTGAGAGACAAAATAACGTTCTATCAAACGATCTGCAGCTGTACGTGCAGTACGCCTGACACCTGCAGATATATGCGTGTGACGTTAAAAGGTAAATGACACTGACGTAAAAATGTCTAAGAAGGAGAACAATTTTTGCAACTGTACTTTTAGAGTACTCTCCGACTGCTATCAAAGCCGACTTATACAAAGTTTACGGATGTCATTCTCTGTCATATCGTACAATTTTGAGGTGGTTTTTTCGTGTTAAAGATGGTCGCCAATCCATGGAAGATGACCCACGTTCTGGAAGACCGTTGTCTGAGATTGGTAAGCAGGAAGTGGCTGCTGTGAAGGGAGCAGCTGATGAAGATGCTCGATACACATTGGAACATATTTCTATTATCACGGGCATTAAATCGTCATCTGGTTTTAATATATTGAAGAATAATTTGTAGCTCAGAAAGGTTTCTGCAAGATGAATTCCGCATTTGTTGATGGCTGATGAAATCGCTACTCGCCAAATCTAAAAGAGTGACCAGAGACGTTTAAATGAGATTGTCACTGGTGATGAAATATGGATTAATTTTTTTGAACCCGACTCAAGATAAAATAATAAAGTTTGGATCGGAGAAAACGAGCAGAGACCACAAATCTTCGACTTTGTCGGACTGTCATGAGACCACACATAGCTCGACTTTGTCAGACTGTCATGAGACCACACATAGCTCGACTTTGTCGGACTGTCATGAGACCACACATAGCTCGACTTAGTCGGACTGTCATGAGACCACACATAGCTCGACTTAGTCGGACTGTCAAGGGAGTTTCATACACATTATTTTTCAATTCAAAAGGTCCAGTCGTTCAGATACCTGTGCCTGAGTAAGCTAATGTCACTGGACATTTTTGTGCCTCCAAAGTGTTGCCAAACCCACCCTTTCACGTACCTGTACCCGAGGTATCTTTCTACTCCATGACAACACATCGGCGCATAAATCGGCCGTTGTGACAAACTTCCCGAAGGAACACAGCATTCAAACTTTATCACATCCTACATACAGCCTTGATTTAGCTCCAAGAGATTTTTGGCTGAATCCCCTTATCAAAGATTCGCTGAGGGGAAAACGATTTGAAAGCCGCTATACGGTTGGAAGTGTAATTTTCCAATGTATAAAACAACATATTAAAAAGTGAATACAAACATGACATTTGACAATTGGATAATCAGACTGAGAAAGTGTGTAGATGTGCATGGGGAGTACTTTGAGAGGACACACTAACGTACTGTTCATTAATAAAGAACTTTGTTGTACAGTGCACTAATATTCAGAACTTTTTAAATACCCCTCGTATGTTTCAGAAATTTTCCACTGATCGAAAGATTCCAAGTGGTCTACGGATTTTGATAGGTAAACGATATTTTTTCTGTAATTAAAGTGATAGTTACTGAAAGCATCGAATGCATCGTAATATGGTGTCGATTATAACAATTTGTATGACGTATATTCAAAAGAATCACCAATTCCATAATCTCCATCCAGTGGTTTAAAAATGGAATCAATGGTAATATTGTCAGAGAGGAATTTATGCTGAAATCTACCATGGCATCGTCTAATTCATATCAACTAAAGTACGCGATGGAACTTTAGACATGCTTTTTCTGTTCTATATGATATTAATGTTCTCGTGATAGATTTGGCAACATACTAGCTTTCTTTCTGTATTTCCCTGATATTGTGCGCGCGTGTATATATATATATATATATATATATATATATATATATATATATATATATATATATATATATATATATAGAGAGAGAGAGAGAGAGAGAGAGAGAGAGAGATTAACTGCAACAAAAGTATATCAGCTCTAAAGCAATCTTTATTGGTGTTGTCTATATTGAATGTTTGCCTGACTAAATATGTATATGTTTAATATATTCTCAACTATGTACGTAAATCGTAGAAGTTCTCCCATCGCCATGTTAGATTGATTGGAAGTAATTACTTTTTTTTTCCTTATTGGTTTTCTTGTTTAATCAAACTCCAGCAAACAAATACATGGCCTAAGTCCACTAAAAATGAAATATGGAGTAGTCACACTGATGTTTATTTATTGTGCCATATGCAACATGCTAGTTCGAAGTTCAGTGTTCCACAGGGAATTTTACCTTTTTTTTTAAAACTTTTTTAATTTGATCTATTTCACAGACACCAACGATTTTGTATAATAATTTCTATATGATAGAGTTTGATACAGATTTTATTTTACATGATTCGTATGATAGGTCTTTTTTCGTTGGTTACGCTACGTCATATTGCTTGCTTTAATTAATCATATTGCTAGAATTAATCATATTGCTATAATGAATCATATTACTATAATGAATCATATTGCTATAATGAAGCATATTACTTTAATTAATCATATTGCTATAATGAATCATATTGCTATAATGAATCATATTGCTATAATGAATCATATTGCTTTAATTAATCATATTGCTATAATCAATCATATTGCTTTAATTAATCATATTGCTATAATGAATCATATTGCTATAATGAATCATATTGCTATAATGAATCAGATTGCTTTAATGAATCATATGGCTATAATTAATCATATTGCTTTAATTAATCATATTGCTATAATGAATCATATTGCTATAATGAATCATATTGCTATAATGAATCATATTGCTTTAATTAATCATATTGCTATAATGAATCATATTGCTATAATTAATCATATTGCTTTAATTAATCATATTGCTTTAATTAATCATATTGCTTTAATTAATCATATTGCTATAATGAATCAGATTGCTATAATGAATCATATTGCTATAATGAATCAGATTGCTATAATGAATCATATTGCTATAATGAATCAGATTGCTTTAATGAATCATATGACTATAATTAATCATATTGCTATAATGAATCATATTGCTATAATGAATCATATTACTATAATGAATCATATTGCAATAATTAATCATATTGCTATAATTAATCATATTGCTATAATGAATCAGATTGCTATAATGAATCATATTGCTATAATGAATGATATTGCTATAATTAATCATATTGCTTCAATTAATCATATTGCTATAATCAATCATATTGCGCTGTCGTAACATTTTTGATTTTTTCGTAAATACATAACGTACATTTGTGGATTCATGCAGCTTAAATGACATTTTCACTCTTCTGTAACAAGTTTAAGTTCAGAGTTTTGCTCTAAACTATGTAACAAAACAATTATAGACTTTGATTTCGTTGAATATATTGTTGCATAAATCAATAAACACTTTCCACATTGACCTTTGATCCGCGTCGGTCGATATGAGGTTTACTGGTTCTTAACACTTCATGTTAATCTCAATAAGAAATGTAATTGTATACACACCTATATGTAACTATACAACATGCCTCTCATTCCTGAAAGTTTGACTACCTAATGTTGTTTACCAGTCTTTTAATTACATGAGGATATCATAATTTCCAAAGGAAGAGTATTTTTTCCAACACTCGTCTCTGAGTAGACCAAAATGTAATTAGATGTAGCAAACAACACTTGTGTAATTATTTAAGTCTTTATTTTACTGACGGTAAATGGTGGTGCATCCCATAAATATTCCGCAATGTTTATCGTCAATATTCTGCCGTGTTTTGTGTATATTCGCACAGAAAATATCAGTAGTTACATAATTCTCTTTCCTCATTCAAGGTAAAACAGCACATAAAAAAAGGAAGAAAAAAGTATTAGCACATTGTTGGATTTGAACTTGATTTGACTGCATGCGAGCCGGCCATACTTAACACTAGGCCACGCAAGCGTGTTAAAACAACTCAAACATTCTTGGTTATAATGTTATCATTGTCTATTGACGAGCAGTGAAATATTATTTATCGTATTTCACTCCAATGGCTTATCACAATTATTTCTCCCGGAAAATCTCGCAATTCACGGCCTCTCATATTATTATTATTATTATTATTGTCGTCGTTGTTGTTGTTACTACTACTGCTTTTGGTGTTGTTGGTGTAAATTCTGTACGTTCAAGAGTGAAGATTGATCAGCTATCACGAGATGACTCCTTGTTATCTCTAAGTGCACGTGTATTTTATGTTTTATCATATCCAGAAATGATGAGCAACCACGTCATGTTCAATCCTCACAGCGGGTGATAATTGCCAATGACACCGTTATCAGTAAATCTTTCATCCCTGTTTTTCGACTGATGTACGTGTCGTGCCATGTGCACAATGCAGCACACATTTGTTTTTTGTTTTTTTTGTATTAAGTGTCATGCGCATCTTTCTACTCTAGGCTAAATTTACGATCTCCAATATAAAAGTAACTTGATACCCACCAATTGTATTACCATTAATTTGTATTGGCCAACAAACCAGCAAAGGAAAGTGTCATTATTTCATCCCACCTAGGAGACATGATATAATATCTCTTACCCATGGTACACACAGCGTATGTATTATTCTTCAGAAACTTAGTATCATAATTGTTTGTTACTTTACTATTGCATTCAGGAACACACATACATACATACCCATGGATTGATAAAAGAGAGAGAAATGATATTCTTGGTTGTGAGGATATATGTTCAGTATTGTCTGCGATGAAAATGTACAAACGGAGGATGTGGTACTAGTGTGCAGAAATATAACTCTGCAAATATGTAAATGCGAATCTTGCCTAATATGTTAAAAAGCAAATTAAATTACAGCGAGAACACAGAGATATGTGTAAGAAATAAGACAAGCAACCCTTAAGTTCTGTTTCACTTTAACTTAAGACGTCATTACTGAACATTAATAGTTGCATGACAGAGGTGGATCCAGAAAAATCGTGTAGGAGGGACGTAAACAAGTAGACAAGGGGTCTGTGAGATGTAAACCCTGTTGGGGGCCCGGGGGCGAAGCCCCCAAAAGCCCCTGCATTTTAAAGGTATCCAGGGAATAATTTTAACCATCTAACCCTGAAGAAAACTTCCTGTAGAAACGTTTCAGTTGTTTTGCGCTCTATTGTGTGTGTGTTTGTCTGGCGGGGGTGGTTGGAAACGCCGGCTACCGCCCCCCCCCCCCCCAAGTCCCATCCTCCTATGCATGGTGCAGGGGCGATGAGAATATCCCTACATGTTTCATTCCATTTAACCCTAGGCCGACACATTTCACCGTATCCCGTGGCTAAGTGTGAAATGGAATGTAACAGGCTGGAATGTCCCCATCCACCCTGCTAAAACACAATATAACTCTTTTATCCCGATTTGTGTAAACTCCTTGTCACCAACAACATTAAAATAGTTTAACATTATTTATGGATAGGCGATACAGGTATCTGGTCTGAATTGATTCGACTCTAAAAATGACCACGTGCGGACGTAATAGACGTAAATGGGGAAAAACAAAAAAACTGTTACGGATGCGATTATGAATGACAGCAAAAGCTTCTGATTTCTTGCAGCCAATTAAAATATAGTTCAACAGCGTCGAGTGGGTCAGTAGATGAAAAGAGGCTTTCTGCACCAGGGTATAAAACGCTGTGTTTTTGCGTTTTAGACGGATGAAGAATGATATATCTTCACGTTTTAGAGGGGAAAGAATGATTAAACTTCTAATGTATTTTGCACATTTTTTGTTCTATATTTGTTCAATCTTTTTTTTTATCTATTTGTTTGCAGAAAATAGTTTCGCAATATTTTATAAAGATATTTGTCTACCTATCTATGTTATGCTGACATCAGCCCAACAAAGTTGTGTAAAAAAAATCAAAGAAGTGTTCATCGTGCGTATCACGCAGAGGACCAAAGTGTTTTGACCTAATTCCAGGCTTGGAAGAAAGGACTGACACCATGCGCGGCGATAATTCAACGCCATCATCAAAATGTGCAAAGGAAATTATATCCCGGTAAAGCTATGCATGGAGGTATTAAGAAAGTATGTCAACAGCATGGCCTAGCGGGATAATGAACAAGAGTCCAAGTAATAATAATAATAATAATAATAATAATAATAATAATAATAATAAGAAGAAGAAGAAGAAGAAGAAGAAGAATAACAATAATATATGTAAAGAGTTACGTGCATCTGATAAACTGATGCCTGCCTGTTATTTTGATAAGATTGCAATAGGAAGGTTAGACTTTTTCATTTAGGCCGAACTCCCCATGAGTTTTCAATTGAAGTATCTGGTATCGTTCCTTACGTGTGCATTCAATATCCGTTCACCCGATGTAATAATCAATCGATAGCATCTCGGGGACTCGGCTGACTTTCCAGTCGTGTTCTAGTGGTTGGCGATATATGCTAGCCCGTGAATTAGTGGATATTAAAATAGAAACAATTTTTATATTTCACTGAAGTGAATTACGAAAAATATTTGTTCACCGGGCTCAATAGACATCAATATCATTATGATCAAGAAGTTTGTTCAGCCATTTTGTCACTTGTTTTGTCTAGTTGTAAGTATGGCCACCTGTCACACAGGAGTACCCGGATCAAATCCCACATCATGCATGCTTTTTTGTCTTCAATTGTTTTGCTTATGTCCTTTTTGACTCGAATTAGGAAAGAGAATTATGTAACAATTGATATTTTCTGTACGAATATACAGAACACAGCAGTACATCGACGGTAAACAGCTGACATTATCACGCAGGATACCGTAAGAAATCAGCTACTTCCATCTGTAATACATATTGCTAGCCAATACATTTGAGCATAAAGTAAAAAGAAAATTTGCTTGTTCTGAGTGAATACCAGATACATTTCATCCCATTGGTGTAAAACGCAGGTATTATTACTAGTGGCTTGGACGCTCGTGTAAATACTGAGCTTTTAACACAATGAAATATATCCGTTATTCACTCGATGCAAGCAAATACCCCCCTCTCTCTGTCTCTGTCTGTCTGTCTGTTTGTCTCTCTCTCTCTCTCTCTATATATATATAATAATTTTTTTTAAATATAGATATTTTTTTCAAAACTTTTTTCAAGATATTTTGCATTAAAAAATTTGTTTTTCTAATTTTTTGGAAAGAGAGTAACTAACAACCTATATTATTATTTTTCGAGTTTTTAGGGTGTGGTGATTTATTTAAAATTTTTTAAAGTATATATGATATATCAATATTAAAATAGTTTGCAATCTAATATTTTTATTCATTTCTTATTTTAAATTATTTATAATGAGATTAAATAACAATTTACAATATTACTTATATAGCTTATCAGTTTTTAGTGGTGTATATATATATATATATATATATATATATATATATATATATATATATATATATATATATATATTAGAGATTTTATGGATAGATATTTGAAAATATATATTACGGAGGGCCATTAATGGATTTTCCACAAAGGAAACATTGTACCCTTTAATAAACTTAAACACAGCCAAATAAAAGGGTAATTTTGGCTGTATTATTTCAAACTTACATGTTACAGAAATACATAGTCGCAAATTCATGCTGCAGGTTTACATTGCGTCTCCAATTAAATTACACAGATTAAGCTTACTGATTTTATAAGTGACAAGAATCTTAAATGGCAAATAAAACCTTACATAGATTAATCTTACTTATATAATAAATAAAAAGAATCTTCGGTAACAAATTAAAAAATGAACTACTCACTTCAAATTTAGTCTTTTATTTTCATAGGTATAAGTCATAATCCTATCTTCTAGAATAAATGTCTTATTAACTAGTGGTGACATGCTTCTTCTATTAAGTGTATAATCCCCCCCCCCCTCCATTAGATGATTATTACTTTTTATGGAATACATATTATGCTTCATGTGTACTTTTTCAAATAAAGATCTTTGTAAAGTGCATGATTTAGTTTTTTTTAACCATTAAAAATGATACTACTTTGGTCTTTATAATTTTATTGATTTCATCGCCAATAAGGGAGTACATTTTAATGCGAAGCCCAACTAATCCTTTTAGTGACTTTCCATTGAGTTCATCTTAAAATTTTCCAACAACTTTTTTATTTATTGTACTATATAAAGGATGATTGCTTGGATACTCACTTGTATCATACGTTATGTTATTATTTTTCATATCATCATAAATATTTTCTGTTGTGATTTCCAATAAAAGACTCTCAGTGTAAGTATATAATAATTCAACATTATTACCAGATGTAGCTTTTTAATGATTAGGATAAAAGTCATACATAAGCAATTTACTAAAATCCAAGATCTTAGCTATAGCTCGTGATATTCACTAAAGTTTTATTTTTATATGTTTCCCAAACTTTTTGTGCATGTTCATAATCTTCATCTGATATGCCTGATTTACTTAACAATGTATAAAACGAGTCAGTTTATGGTAGTTCAGTTTCTTTAAATTTGACAAACCTATCAACATGATTATATCGATAAACACCTTTTCATTTAATAACTAAATTTATCTTTATCAGTAAATTAATTGGTTTTTTAAATCCCCTTTAGACAGATTAGATGATAGTTTATCCAAGCTGCTATCAGAAAATTGTAAAAAATAAATAAATTGTGACTGACCAATTCCAAATGACATATATTTTCCCTATCATTATGTATGCATGTTATTTTTCCATTTGATGCTATAATACCAAACATTATTAATTGCCGATCATATCTCCCTAAATTATGGAATACAACTGGAAGTTTAATCTTATATGTGGACATTTTCAGTTGTACATTACAAGCTATAGGGGTAGCTCCTCTATATTTACCAGTAATATTACGATGATCTATATAACCTTATCACCATCACCTAATTTCTTATCACAAATATGGCAAACAGTTGCATTCGTAAAATTATTGTAATCATCGTCTATCATTTTCATACTTGTTTTATTTTTAAAGACATGCCTAATTCTTTCCATTTCATCATTTAAACTACTAAGGATTTTTTCAACAGTATTATCTCCTCGGTATAATTGTCTGTTCCTTATAGTACCGTCACATTTGACAACAATATGTGAAAAACTACATGGGGGCTGCTTAGCAACTTGCTCTGTATTGTCACCTTTACTAATTGAACTATTTTATTTAATGTGTCAGAATCTACATATGTTATAAATGGTACTTTCATTTGCTATTTATAATCTTGAAATAATAACATATTTTTGCCTTTTTCAGGTAATATTGTACATTTTCCTTTTGAATCAATATCATGCTTTTTAGAAAACTTCTTCACTACTAAAAGTGTGTAAACATCTCTTACATATATGTTCGGTATCATTATGTTTGTTGTTATTTCTTAGTAATCTTGTAATATCGATGTTTTTCATTTTCTGATATCAGTAACAGATTGATGATATTTTGTCTTTTTTTCTTAGAAATTTTGAGTGAGTATAATCCTTTTTCCCAAACAAAAGCATTAATAGATATTGGATCATATTTGGATAAATGTATATCAATTTACATTAATCTACTGATAACCCAATTAGACATCGATATATAACATGTAAAACTTTATTTTCTAATGATGAAAATACCATCTTCAAACTATTACCAATTTCAACTATTCCAAGTAAGGTGGCCGCCTTATTAGAAAAATATCCTTCAATTACCTCTGTTTCAAAATTGGTTTCTCTTTCAAATCGTATTTTTAATGCGATATTATATTTTATTCCATTATTTTGAAGTAATGCATTTTTAATAATATTTACAATTTGAATATTCAAATCTTGAAAAAAGTTGAATGTATATATTTTTAAAAAATGGTAATACTCAGGCACATCAGCAATCTAATCAGCCATCAAAAATTAAGAGCCATTAACTTGTTTTAACTCAAATGTAGGTACCTTAGATACCAGTTTAACTTTAGATACATTTTTAGCTACCTTATAAACTGGTTTTACTATAGCTACCTTAGAAGCTTGTTATACCTTAGCTACCTTATAAACTGGTTTTACTTTAGCTACCTTAGAAGCTTGTTATACCTTACCTACCTTGGAAGCTTGTTATACCTTAGCTACCTTAGAAGCTTGTTATACCTTAGCTACCTTAGAAGCTTGTTATACCTTAGCTACCTTAGAAGCTTGTTATACCTTAGCTACCTTAGAAGCTTGTTATACTTTAGCAACCTTAGAAGCTTGTTATACCTTAGCTACCTTAGAAGCTTGTTATACCTTAGCTACCTTAGAAGCTTGTTATACCTTAGCTACCTTAGAAGCTTGTTATACCTTAGCTACCTTAGAAGCTTGTTATACTTTAGCAACCTTAGAAGCTTGTTATACCTTAGCTACCTTAGAAGCTTGTTATACCTTAGCTACCTTAGAAGCTTGTTATACCTTAGCAACCTTAGAAGCTTGTTATACCTTAGCTACTTTAGAAGCTTGTTATACCTTAGCTACCTTAGAAGCTTGTTATACCTTAGATACTTTAGAAGCTTGTTATACCTTAGCTACCTTAGAAGCTTGTTATACCTTAGCTACCTTGGAAGCTTGTTATACCTTAGCTACCTTAGAAGCTTGTTATACCTTAGCTACTTTAGAAGCTTGTTATACCTTAGCTACCTTAGAAGCTTGTTATACCTTAGATACTTTAGAAGCTTGTTATACCTTAGATACTTTAGAAGCTTGTTATACCTTAGCTACCTTAGAAGCTTGTTATACCTTAGATACTTTAGAAGCTTGTTATACCTTAGCTACTTTAGAAGCTTGTTATACCTTAGCTACCTTAGAAGCTTGTTATACCTTAGATACTTTAGAAGCTTGTTATACCTTAGCTACCTTAGAAGCTTGTTATACCTTAGATACTTTAGAAGCTTGTTATACCTTAGCTACTTTAGAAGCTTGTTATACCTTAGCTACCTTAGAAGCTTGTTATACCTTAGATACTTTAGAAGCTTGTTATACCTTAGCTACCTTAGAAGCTTGTTATACTTTAGGTACTTTAGAAGCTTGTTATACCTTAGCTACCTTAGAAGCTTGTTATACCTTAGCTACCTTAGAAGCTTGTTATACCTTAGCTACCTTAGAAGGTTGTTATACTTTAGCAACCTTAGAAGCTTGTTATACCTTAGCTACCTTAGAAGCTTGTTATACCTTAGCTACCTTAGAAGCTTGTTATCCCTTAGCTACTTTAGAAGCTTGTTATACCTTAGCTACCTTAGAAACTGGTTTTACTTTAGCTACCTTGGAAGCTTGTTATACCTTAGCTACTTTAGAAGCTTGTTATACCTTAGCTACCTTGGAAGCTTGTTATACCTTAGCTACTTTAGAAGCTTGTTATACCTTAGCTACCTTAGAAGCTTGTTATACCTTAGCTACCTTGGAAGCTTGTTATACCTTAGCTACTTTAGAAGCTTGTTATACCTTAGCTACTTTAGAAGCTTGTTATACCTTAGCTACCTTAGAAGCTTGTTATACCTTAGCTACCTTGGAAGCTTGTTATACCTTAGCTACTTTAGAAGCTTGTTATACCTTAGCTACCTTGGAAGCTTGTTATACCTTAGCTACTTTAGAAGCTTGTTATACCTTAGCTACTTTAGAATCTTGTTATACCTTAGCTACTTTAGAAGCTTGTTATACCTTAGCTACTTTAGAAGCTTGTTATACTTTAGCTACCTTAGAAGCTTGTTATACCTTAGCTACTTTAGAAGCTTGTTATACCTTAGCTACCTTGGAAGCTTGTTATACCTTAGCTACCTTGGAAGCTTGTTATACCTTAGCTACCTTAGAAGCTTGTTATACCTTAGCTACTTTAGAAGCTTGTTATACCTTAGCTACTTTAGAAGCTTGTTATACCTTAGCTACTTTAGAAGCTTGTTATACCTTAGCTACTTTAGAAGCTTGTTATACCTTAGCTACCTTGGAAGCTTGTTATACCTTAGCTACTTTAGAAGCTTGTTATACCTTAGCTACTTTAGAAGCTTGTTATACCTTAGCTACCTTGGAAGCTTGTTATACCTTAGCTACCTTGGAAGCTTGTTATACCTTAGCTAC
This sequence comes from Margaritifera margaritifera, assembly GCA_029931535.1. NCBI lineage: Eukaryota > Metazoa > Mollusca > Bivalvia > Unionida > Margaritiferidae > Margaritifera > Margaritifera margaritifera. Next base: position 395,461 of record JAQPZY010001390.1, on the reverse strand, counting down.
CTTAGAAGCTTGTTATACCTTAGCTACTTTAGAAGCTTGTTATACCTTAGCTACCTTGGAAGCTTGTTATACCTTAGCTACTTTAGAAGTTTGTTATACCTTAGCTACCTTGGAAGCTTGTTATACCTTAGCTACCTTGGAAGCTTGTTATACCTTAGCTACCTTAGAAGCTTGTTATACCTTAGCTACTTTAGAAGCTTGTTATACCTTAGCTACTTTAGAAGCTTGTTATACCTTAGCTACCTTAGAAGCTTGTTATACCTTAGCTACTTTAGAAGCTTGTTATACCTTAGCTACCTTGGAAGCTTGTTATACCTTAGCTACTTTAGAAGCTTGTTATACCTTAGCTACCTTAGAAGCTTGTTATACCTTAGCTACCTTGGAAGCTCGTTATACCTTAGCTACTTTAGAAGCTTGTTATACCTTAGCTAACTTGGAAGCTTGTTATACCTTAGCTACTTTAGAAGCTTGTTATACCTTAGCTACTTTAGAATCTTGTTATACTTTAGCAACCTTAGAAGCTTGTTATACCTTAGCTACTTTAGAAGCTTGTTATGCCTTAGGTACCTTGGAAGCTTGTTATACCTTAGCTACTTTAGAAGCTTGTTATACCTTAGCTACTTTAGAAGCTTGTTATACCTTAGCTACCTTAGAAGCTTGTTATACCTTAGCTACTTTAGAAGCTTGTTATACCTTAGCTACCTTAGAAGCTTGTTATACCTTAGCTACTTTAGAATCTTGTTATACCTTAGCTACTTTAGAAGCTTGTTATACCTTAGCTACTTTAGAAGCTTGTTATACTTTAGCAACCTTAGAAGCTTGTTATACCTTAGCTACTTTAGAAGCTTGTTATACCTTAGCTACCTTAGAAGCTTGTTATACCTTAGCTACTTTAGAAGCTTGTTATACCTTAGCTACTTTAGAAGCTTGTTATACCTTAGCTACCTTAGAAGCTTGTTATACCTTAGCTACTTTAGAAGCTTGTTATACTTTAGCTACTTTAGAAGCTTGTTATACCTTAGATACTTTAGAAGCTTGTTATACCTTAGATACCTTAGAAGCTTGTTATACCTTAGCTACTTTAGAAGCTTGTTATACCTTAGCTACCTTAGAAGCTTGTTATACCTTAGCTACTTTAGAAGCTTGTTATACCTTAGCTACTTTAGAAGCTTGTTATACTTTAGCTACTTTAGAAGCTTGTTATACCTTAGATACTTTAGAAGCTTGTTATACCTTAGCTACCTTAGAAGCTTGTTATACCTTAGCTACTTTAGAAGCTTGTTATACCTTAGCTACCTTAGAAGCTTGTTATACCTTAGCTACCTTAGAAGCTTGTTATACCTTAGCTACCTTGGAAGCTTGTTATACCTTAGCTACCTTAGAAGCTTGTTATACCTTAGCTACCTTGGAAGCTTGTTCCTAATACTTTAACTACTTTAGAAGCTTGTTATACTTTAGCTACTTTAGAAGCTTGTCATACTTTAGCTACTATAGAAGCTTGTTGTACCTAATACTTTAGCTACTTTAAAAGCTTGTTATACTTTAGCTACTTTAGAAGCTTGCTGTACCTAATACTTTAGCTACCTTAGAAACTTGTTATACTTTAGCTATTTTAGAAGCTTGTTATACCTTAGCAACCGTAGAAGCTTGTTATACTTTAGTTATTTTAGAAACTGATTTTATTTTAGCTACATTAGAAGCTTGTTATTCTTTAGCTATTTTAGAAACTTGTTATACTTTAGCTATTTTAGAAGCTTGTTATACCTTAGCTACCTTAGAAGCTTGTTATACCTTAGCTACTTTAGAAACTGGTTTTACTTCAGCTATTTTTGAAGCTTGTTATACTTTAGCTACTTTAGAAACTGGTTTTACTTTAGCTACCTTAGAAGCTTGTTATACCTTAGCTACCTTAGAAGCTTGTTATAACTTAGCCACCTTGGAACTTTGTTATACTTTAGCTACTTTGGAACCTTTTCATACTTTAGCTACTTTAGAAACTTTTTATACTTTAGCTACTTTAGAAGCATGTTATACCTAATACTTTAGCTACCTTGGAAGCTTGTTATACTTTAGCTACCTTAGATGCTCTTTGTACTTTAGCTACTTTAGAAGCTTGTTATACTTTAGCTACTTTAGAAGCTTGTTGTACTTTAGCTACTTTAGAAGCTTGTTATACTTTAGCTACTTTAGAAGCTTGTCATACTTTAGCTTCTTTAGAAGCTTGTTGTACCTAATACTTTAGCTACTTTAGAAGCTTGTTATACTTTAGCTACTTTAGAAGCTTGTTGTACCTAATACTTTAGCTACTTTAGAAGCTTGTTGTTCCTAATACTTTAACTACTTTAGAAGCTTGTTATACTTTAGCTACTTTAGAAGCTTGTCATACTTTAGCTACTATAGAAGCTTGTTGTACCTAATACTTTAGCTACTTTAAAAGCTTGTTATACTTTAGCTACTTTAGAAGCTTGCTGTACCTAATACTTTAGCTACCTTAGAAGCTTGTTATACTTTAGCTATTTTAGAAGCTTGTTATACCTTAGCAACCGTAGAAGCTTGTTATACTTTAGTTATTTTAGAAACTGATTTTATTTTAGCTACATTAGAAGCTTGTTATTCTTTAGCTATTTTAGAAACTTGTTATACTTTAGCTATTTTAGAAGCTTGTTATACCTTAGCTACCTTAGAAGCTTGTTATACCTTAGCTACTTTAGAAACTGGTTTTACTTCAGCTACCTTTGAAGCTTGTTATACTTTAGCTACTTTAGAAACTGGTTTTACTTTAGCTACCTTAGAAGCTTGCTTAACTTTAGATACCTAAGCAGCTCATCTAGAAGCCATAGCAACTCGTTTTGCTGCCTTTACATCCTCTTTTTCTCTTCGCTTAGATGGCCTAGCTTTCTTGGCTGCTTGCTTAAATAAAAGGTTTGGAGCCGTTTTCAGAGCTCTTTCGATCAATTTAACTAACTTAGCCGACTGTTTAGCAGCCTTGGCTGCCTGTTTAACCGTCACCTATATGGCTTTGGCTCTCTGTTTGGCTATTACCTTTTCAGTTTCGGCTGCCTCTTTGGCTAATACCTTTTCAGTTTTGGCTGCCTGTTTGACTAACACCTTATTTTGCGTCCTTGGCTACAACTTTTTCAGAAATATATATATATATTTTTTTTTTTTTTTCTTTTTTCTCGAGCATTCTATATAATATGATTATAAATAATAATTTACTCTAAATAAACGCACTTAATATTTCGATATTTTGTGTTGGCCAATTTATAATAATATATAATTTATACGAAAAATATTATATATATATGGAGGATGAAGAAAATATTTTCAAAGGATATGGCCATTTGTAAAGCAAGATTTGTAATGAAAATGTTGTTTATTATGTTGACAAATATAAAATTGTAGCAAAAATCAAAAGATAATAAAAATATATATTAACGTATTAGATTATGATACGATTGAAATACGCATCACTTTAAACTTGAAAACAAGAAAAAAGATTTTAAAAATGTTTATAGTGGAGTTGATTTACTTAAAAATCAATTACAAGCAAAACAAAAGAACATTAAAATTTGATTTTAAAAAAACTTTAAGCTTGATAACATCTATATTAATATACTTAAAATAAAAAGAAAACGAATGAAAAAAGAGTAATCGCAGATCGAATACAGTGTCGCTCAAAAGACCATGCAGTCACTGTATTTTCTTTGTTATACGGGAATAATAAGAAATTTAGGTTCTGAAACATATACATATTTCTCAAGTATTAAATGTAGCATATTTTACACTGTATACAGAATTGTAGGTACCAGATTTACACTTGAAAATCGCAACTTCGGGAAAATATAGTCTTTACTACCCGCGGTAATGAAGCAATGGTCTACCACCGAAATAATTTTACGCGTACTTATACGCCATGTTATAACTAATATATATATATATATATATATATATATATATATATATATATATATATATATATATATATATTATAATACTAGACAATGTTTCTACCCAACAATCTGTAATGATACAGGGAGACGCACAAGCTGAAATCAGGGAGCGTCGGACTCGTAATCAAACGGTCGCAGGTTGGATGCCTCTGTGTGTCCTAGTTCCTATTTATTAGTAATTATAAAGCAAATAAAGTACTGAAAGTGCCGTTAAAAACCAAACATCCAACTACAATGATACAACGTATTGCTTGGAAATGTTTCATTGAAAACACGTTTCACCAGCTTTTTATGTCATCTTGCTCCAAAAGGTTTACTAAAGGCACACATAACAATGTTACTAGAATATATATATATATATATATATATATATATATATATATATATATATATATATATATATATATATATATATATATATATATATAACTTTATATAACCTTCAAGGGATCTATCTATTGATCGGAAATGACTGATTGAAAGCCTTTGAACATCATTTGCTTTTAATAAGTTGGCTCAACAAGAAGTTATCTTATTTCACATCTTAGCAATATTTAAATGTTCACTGATTATCTAACTGACGGTAGATCTCTTCCCAGGGTTATATTTCCCATCTTATATATTATTTATCTCTAGATCTATGTCGAAACAAGCCCTTCCACGTTCGAAGACATGATGAGCTGCGAACGGTTTTGGTATTGCTCACGACCACTAATACCTGCTCCACGGTGATGCATAGGCCCTAATCACGAAGTATGTAACAGGTGCGAGTTATTAGTGAAAATGAATTAGCAATGTGATGAAAATTAATTAGCAATGTGAATCTTCCTATCTGTATGATGGCAATGACAACTACCGTACATACTCGCTTATTAGTCGAGTCCAAATGCAAAAAATATGGACCTGATCTGCGTAGGCAGATCAGAGGCCTTGTTGTTTATTCTGCTGATTACTCCTACCAAACTTCACATACCCAGTTCTGCCGGCGTATAATGAGCCGGCAGATCTGGGTCTCATGCAGTTTGTAGTTGGGTCTCACTTATAAGAGAGTAAGAAGAGGTGGTGACATTGCGTTTCCAGTCAAAGTGATAGTCTGACAGAAATAAAGAAATTTAATATTCAGAAGGATGGAATATTAGTATAAATTCCCATTAAAGGCACTTATGACTGTGTAGAGAGCGTAATTAAAAGTGTATAGAGTTCTGAAATGATGCATGCTCTCGAGCTCTAGTTGATATGTGACACTGAAGAAAAGAGTCTTACTGGTGCTGAAAGCAAAAAATAGAAACATGATAATTGACAAATGATTATCTTTTGTTACACATAAAATAAGGTCTCAACACTCTGGAAACTCGTGCTCATTATTTTTGTTTCATCCAAGAAATAACAATACAAACAATCCGCATGTAAAGTAGAGATGTACTTGCATATTACTTTCCATCTGGTGGTAGTAGTAGTAGTAGAGGCAGCAGAAGCTTCAGGATGAGGAGCTTGAGGTGTTGGTTGTGGTGGATGAGCAGGAAGATGTGAAGAAGGCAGAAGAGCCCGTCAGTCATTTATTCTATGCAGTGATACCAACTCGTGATGTAATAAACCTAGCCTTTGATATATCCGACATTCTTATATTTATATATTTATAACATCATACTCGATATACTTCAAGATTATGCAACAATAAAAAAGAAGTTCCATATGGCAATACATAGCAAAATGTAATCAACTCTGAACTTATCTTAACTAACAAGTGATATATGATATTTTTATTCTTATCGAAATCAGAAGTTTATATCTCATGTTATGCACTCATAATGAGATGAATAAAGAGAAACTTGTTCCCATTTGCTTGATCTTTCTTTTCTTATCTTAATCCTTTTTGTTCCCCCTGGGACATCAGGCAACATCGCGTCTCCTCTGTTGTGGAAATCAGAGAGCTTGTTCGTGTCATCTTTTGACCCTCCAACATTTTGGTCAATAGAGAAGGACAGGTTTGACGCAGGCATTGTAGAGTTTTACTTTGGTTTTTAGGTCATACTGCTGAGATTTCCAGACGAGTCGCAGTCTGCAGTAGGCATTTCGATCTTCGTCTATCCTTGACCTGATGTCCTTGCTTGTGTCGCTTTGCTTGCTAACTCTGCAGCCCAGGTATGAACAATTCTAGAATCCTCTACTGCCTGGTTGTTGATGGTTATGGTGGGTTAGGATGAATCGAGGTACATGGCCTGTGTCTTCTTCTGGCTGACGTTGAGGCCGACTCATTCGGACGATTCATACAATCTATTCAGTTGTTTCTGCATGTCATTGTACCGAGACGGAAGCAGTGACAAATCGTCAGCACAAACGAGGTCCTTCAGAATGGAATAAAACGTCCATTGGATTCCTCTGGCTCTGTCTGGTTGATTTTCTTCATGATCCAAGCTATGGTGATAAGGAAAAGGATGAGGGAGAGGATGCAGCCCGACAAACTCCAGTTGTCACAGGAAACCAGGCTGACAATGACTTTTCCAGGATGACGCTGCAAATCAAACTTTTAGTAAAACAGTTTAATCATCTTGATTATCTTCTCAGGAACGCCATCGGATTCCAGAATTTTCCACGAGCTGTTACGGTGTACAGTGTCAAAAACCGTAGAGAAGTCGATGAAGCTGATATAGAGTTGAGCGTTCTACTCTATGCTGTTTTGCAAAACAAATATTTTGGTCTGCGCACCGTCTTCCTTTTCTGAACCCAGCCTGTTCTGGGCGTAGGAAATTGTCGGTGGCCTGGTAGACTAGTAGAAGTAGAACCTTGAAAAAGACTTTACTGGGCAATGAGAGCAGAGTGATGCCTCACCAGTTGTCACAATTCCCGAGATCTCCTTTCTTTGGAATTCTGACGATAAGTCCCTTGGTACAGTCTCTAGGGTTATTTTATTCAGTCCATATACATGCAAAGAGATCTTAGAGGGCTTTCACTGTTGTTGTTGCATCCGAATTCAGCATCTCTGCGTAGATGGCGTCTAGGTCTTGTACTTTTCCACTTTTCAGAGATTTGATGAGTTTTTTTGTTATCTCAGTCTATGTGGGTGTACTTGTGTTGATGTTTAGTGAGGCTGCGAGTGTCTGTGGAAAAGCTGGGGTTTCTGGTTCATGTCTGTTTAGAGTCTACTGGAAGTGTTGTATCCACCTCTCTCTCTCTCTCTCTGCCTGTTGTTTCTCGCTTCTAATAGGCTTGCCATTCCTGTCTTTGACGGATATGCCTCTGTTTAACTGTGCTCCTCACAGTCGTCTGGTGATCTTATCGACTGTGATCATCTATCTTTGTTGTGCTGCTACCTCACCATCCTCTACTCTGTTGTCGATGTAGGCTCTTTTGCCTCTTACGGCACTTCTCATCACTTTGTTGTCTTTCATTATGTAGACTTTCTGGAGTTGTTTCTAAATTCTTGTAGACTTGGTGCTTAGTAGTCTTCCTTTTATGACTCTTCCGTCGTGGACTTTCAGGTTTCAGGCATTAACCACTTCTTGACAGTCCTTTACTTGAACACCAGTACATCTTTGCTTGTTTAGACGTATGTCTCAAAGATTGAATCTCATTTCAATTGTGTTTTTGAATCAGCAAAGTCAGTTTCCATTAGGTTGGTTGGTGCACTGAATCTGTTATGGGGTGCGGAGCTTGTCGATGTCAATCCTTCCACTCCGTCGTTCACCCAGGCAGTTCCTCCTCAACTTCAGCTTAATCTTGAAGACAAGCAAGTAGTGGTCACTGATGACATCGGCTTATCTAAAGGCACGTACATTTGTCAGTGAACTCCTCCATTTCATACAGATCAGGATGTGATCAATCTGATTTTTGTCCATACCATTAGGGGATATCTAAGTGTACTTGTGGAGTTTCTGTGAAGCACAGTGTAACTCCCACAACTTGGCCATTGCTTACACAGAAATCAATTAGGGTGTTCACCGTTGTCGTTGATTATACCACATCCATGTCCACCTGTGACGCTTTATCTTCCTGAATTGTCCGATCCCACTTTGGAGTTCATATTACCCATGACAAGTAGCAAATCATATCCAGGGACTTAGTATAGAAACAACTTGCAGTTGTTTCCAAAGGCTTGGAATTGAAACGGATTCTGAGTCTCTGGCTAAGAGGTTCTCACTCAAGAAGAGTTCGAGTCCTGCCACGTTTGATCATGATGGCGACTCCTTCAGTATATGAGTTCTCTTCACGTGAATAAAGAATGGTTGTTCCATCACTTGGAGTTATGTGTATTGTACCAATCCAGCGGCATACATTTATCACAAGTATGTCTAGGTTGTTGCGTTGCATAGTGTCGATGACTTGGGCTGTCTCGGATGTTTCGTACTTGCTGCGTACGTTCCACATTCCCACTCTCAAAAGATGTTTGGCTTCAGGATGCTCTCAATCCCACTTTTGACTTCCGTAGGGGGCTTTAATCAGAGGTGTTCATATCTTAGGTTTCCCGATGAAAACTTTGTGGTTGCCGGTTGGGTTTTCTGATACGTTTGTGGTTTCTGTGGCGTCAACATTTTTTACCTGGTTGGGTTGCTCGCTCAGCGCGCAACCCTCTTTCTTTGACCGGGCTTGGGACTGGTAGGTGGCCACCGAAGCGTGCACCCAGGCTGAGTTATTGGCTTGATCTTTATGTACGGATTTCCATAAGGGGCTTGCAGATATATACATTTCGTCAAGTGTTATTTTCAATACCTACCATTTTGTAAGATCTTCTCTTCGTCCAAACCTTTGCTAATTTTTGAAGTATCACTACGAATAATTAGCGTCTCTTTCAAACAGTCAAATTTATACGACTCGGATTGAAATGAGACGAGGATGTTCTGATTGAAAAAGATAATATCGTAGACGTTATCTCTAACCAAGTTATATCGTAGCGCTTTGGACTCTTTGAGAGACAGAATGGAAAATGAAACAGTTGTGACTTCTGTCTCTTATTAAATATTGTAAAAGGCAAATTAGTATACAATGCTAATAACCGCAATAACAGTCCTGAAAATGATAAAGTCGACAAAAAGCATACGAGAACATTGGGAAATCTTTAACGATTATACCCTAACGTAATGACTCTTACATTAGGATTGATACTCAGTTAGAAGTAGCGCAAGAATATTCACATTAAAAATCTATAACTTTTATGTGATTTGATTTTGTCTGAATTAGCTATGTAAAAATATTCCTTTTTTAAGATGTTAAACGATCCAGTATTTCTCAAGTGATCATCCGTAATAGTATAAAGAATGATTAGACACAATCACGGTGATTCATTGTTTGTCAAATAAACCGATTGTATGAAACAGGATAAACGAATAATTCTATTAATTTACCTTTCCAACAATATACCTTTTCGACGTTTGCATAGACAACATTACTACTTTCATTAGAATATAAAGTCGCCACTAATTTTTCAACTCTGTTGGAATATTATTTTAATATCTAGGTTTAGTTCACTTTTTACAATTTCTGAAGTATCTACCATTCTATCGAAGTTTTACAATACAATGAGATTAAATGGAATGCTTGCTATTGAATACCATCTGTTCAGAGTCACACTCTTATTGTCAACGAGACATCCATCTCGATGATATTTTGTCACTTCAGACTGTATTTGAAAGAAATTATTCACTTTGACTTTACATGTAGCCAGGTAACCATTTGGCACGAAGCCGGTCAGCCCTAAGATATGCACAAGACCATTGAGATGATAATTGCATAGTTTTAAATTCCAGTATTGACAGACATGCGGGTCATAGGACTGTCATAACGAGAATCAAAAGGACGTTGATGACCCTAAAAGGGATACACGGATAATTGTATCCTTATATTTTTTCCCATGATATCGACGTCATAAAATTAAGAAAAACATACGTAAACTGTGTTCCATCAACCTTGCATTCTTAAATACCCACCAATATGTCAAAGCTTCAAAAATTCTGTGATAAAAACATTTTATTGCAATAAGCCTAATGCCTCTTTGGTATACTTACAATATTAACATAGCTACATTTAATGAATGAAGTTATAACTTATGAATGAAAATACGCAATGCAATACAAAACACATTTCAGCTGAAATTTACATATTATCACAATAGTCTCAGATATGGAGAAAGTGATGAATTATCAGTCAAGTATATTGTAAGACAGTATTGCATACCATTATTACAATGGTCAATATAGTATATTATTTATTTAATATAATGTACCAACCTAGGCAGATAACTAAAGTAACGCATTATTTCTCGTTTTTCAAGCTTTATCAATAACAATACTTCACTTCCTGACAAGACAAGCTTTAAATCTACATCGTAAAGTGGCACATTAAACATATTAGGTTTTCTCCAATAATACATAGATACAGACCCTGAAACATTTGATTACTCCCAAAATGCATTCAAAATGTATGTCTTTAATGCATTAAAAATGTATGTCTTTTGCATTGGCGTTTCAATTAAGTATCTTATCGGTTATCCGTTCATTATCTCATTGTACACCGCTCATGTTGTTAAGTATCTGTTCTATCTCATTGTACACCGCTCATGTTGTTAAGTATCTGTTCTATCTCATTGTACACCGCTCATGTTGTTAAGTATCCGTTCATCATCTCATTGTACACCGCTCATGTTGTTAAGTATCCGTTCTATCTCATTGTACACCGCTCATGTTGTTAAGTATCCGTTCTATCTCATTGTACAGCGCTCATGTTGTTAAGTATTGCGTTTCTCGTTTACGAGCCTTTATGAATGCGTTTGCAAATGCATTCGGAAACGTTTATGAGAGACTACACAAAGGAATTAACTGCAACGTGATCATATTTATTATTGTTTATAGTTCATTGTTTATGACTCACTGTTTATCGCTTGTGGCTCAGCGTTTGTTGCTTGCGGCAAGCAGCGTTTGGCATATGCCTTTTATTGTCCGTTCTTTGTGCATTCTTAATTCGTTTTGCATTCGCTCAGCGTTCGTTCTGCGTATATTTTCCGTTCATTCACCGTTCGTTCATCATTCCATTTGCCCCTCAAAGGGGTATTTAAGTGTTGCAGGTTATTCAAATGAGTCTTCCTATGTTCCAAATTCTACGTACATTCAAGAAAAAAATATAATCTTCTTGAACTGAGCAAAGTTTAGATAATTATATTTTTTCTGGGAGTTTTGTCTGGTCTATTCCATCTACCAGAGTAAGATCCCAGTCTATGCGATGACACTCTTAATTTAGTTAATACAATTCTAGATTTTCTGATACTAATATATTCTAATATGAATGATAGTAAAAAAATTGCCAAAAATAGCCCTTGTTCAATTCGCCCAATTAGCATTCCAATTTGTAATAAAATTATCCCACAACCTTTGTTTTACAATAGCTAGAAAGAAATTATATTATCAACACTTTGGAAAAGTCAAGCTTCCTCAAATAAATAAAAAAAATAATAATAATAAAAAAAATACTTTTTAATAAATAAAAAGTCCAACCATATGAACCCAATGTTGCTTTCCTGGTAAAAAAACAAAAAACAAAAAAAAATAAAAATAAATAAAAAATCATTACTACCAGTTAACATCATATTGTACACAAGCTTCTTAGATTTTCTTTCATCTAGCTTTGTAACTTATGACTATTATTTAATTATCATAAAATATCTTACAGTAATGCATGACATTGTGTCAACTTGACGGTATTTCAAATAATGCTGAGTACACTGTCTTACGCCAAGTAGTTCTAGATGAAAAGTAATTGTACCCTTTCAATTCAGTTAACTTTTGCGAATTTCCAAACTTCTGCCCCGTAATTTAATATAGGAGTTACACGTTTGTAAACTAAATCCAAAACCTGGCTTACAGAAACATCAGTGAATTTGTAAAGGTATTTGTTTAACTTATAAACTGCTTTCTGAGCCTGGCCACAGAGTTTTTTGAGCTCTGAGGATGTAAAAAAAAAAAAAAATACCTAAAAAAGAAACTTTTTCTACAATCTCTATCTCCTTCTTAAATTTTTATTTTACAATTTCGAGCTATTTTCCGCCTTTTTTTTAAATATCATTACTTTTTTTTATAAGTTACGCGTATTTACTGATAATTGATTTCGATCACAATGCAATTTTTAAGTGTCAAATCCTTTTTCCAAACCAATTATTTATTCACAAAACAAAGCAACAATAGCATCAGCATACATTAATAAAAACACTTTTACCTATTTCTATCCCATCAACAACATTATGGAGGAATGTAACTTCTAGGCCACTCATATCCATTGCAATAAAAATTGAGAAAGACATTCGCTTTGACGTACACCTAAATAGCATAAAAAATATTCCCTAAATGAGTTCCGCGACTTGACCTTTGACTTTATATTTGGATACGTATCTTGAATAACATTTAACATTTTGCCACAAATTATTTAATCAATTGTTTAATCACGAAAACTTTAATCAGTTTACTCCATCCACCATAGATAACCTCTCACAACGTACCTGTCCTGCAGTTTGGCATCAGCTGAAGATCGTATGATCTAATATCAAAACCATTTTTTTTTCAGGTGGACACAATTTCATGCGGCAATTGCAGTTATATCCGTATTTAGTACCATTAAGCTTGTAAGCGTTACACGGGATAGTCACCGTTAATTAATAATTTTGAAATGCAACAATAATGTGTCTACTGTAAGGTTCAATACTCTTGAAACGACCATGAACATGACCTCGAACTTGTTCTCTTGATGTTCGTGCACCAAGTCGGTGATTTCGAAATAGACACGTGTTTGATAGTTCAATTTTGAGATAATAGTATATGAGATCCTCGATGACATATAGACATCCCTCACCCTGACTTTCAGTAATCCTTCTGAATATTAAATTCTTACGCCTGCTTCGGGTTTCCAATTATATTGATTTATATGTCAGCTTTTTTAAGAGCATTGCATTAGAATGAAGAGTAGATTTAAAGGTTATTTTTAGAATCACGTTTGTTCTCCACCTTGATTTTTAAATTGCAGCAGGCTTGAAGCTTCAGCGTTGGAGATTTTAGAAAATAGCGTCAAACGTTTGTCACACAAAGAGACGTAGCTGCAAAAGCTGTCGTACCTACAGACTGCATACCATCAGTGTTAAATATGCTCCTATTCTTGCGTTCCGTCACGTCAAACATTTCGATATTCTGATCGCTTGGATCCACCAAGCTGAATTCATTCTCATGAAGAGTGACACATTTATTCAAACATTTGAGAACTATTCGTCTATTTGAACTTGTAGAAGATTGCATTATACATCAAACTGACGAAGACAACACAATACCATTATCAAAATTTAGATGATAAAGTGGAGTGATTACAGTTCATTGGTTTACGAATGAGTTCTGAAGGTGATCCTAAACCCAGGTCAACAGGAAATCCTTTAGGGTAAGGGAACGCATTTCCTTGTTTAATGTGCTATTGATATACCACATTGGAATTGGAGTCCTTGTTGTACTTGCTGTTCTTTTACGAAAACAGAAAACTAAGATGAATAGGAAACGGTAAAAAGAATGCTCCTGTATTCACAAAACAGATTGGAAGACGTTTAGAAAAAGGATGATATAAGTATGTATAGGCGTTAAGATAAAGACTATAGTGTATGTAGATATAGAACGCGTGATTCAAGCATCTTCAATTCAGTCAAAGAGATAGCGTAATTTCTGACAATGATGCCACTGTTGAGCGGGCAGTATACCTAAAACGATTTAGAATCTGGAACACACCGCTGGTATCTTGTGATTCTCATCATGGAGAAAACATACATTTACATGTTCAATAAGTTTTATGCATATAACCCCAAAATGAATAAATTGAAAAATTCAAAATGCATGTTATTTACACAGCAATGAATTTAATCATTGTGGCTGATGCTTCTGGATTGTCTCAGTAACTAATATTTTATCGGCGTCAAACATCTGATGTTATTAATATCAATTTCATGCGGATCGTCCTTTTCTCTACCTGTGTTATTTGGTTCGTGCCTTTCTTTAGAGATAAAAACGGTAGTATATACTTTTGATTTCTGATTATTTTGTACATAGCAGATTAAATGAAGCAATTATAATTATATTTTAGTTCATCAAAAGTCAAATGCCACATGACGATTTCAGTGTGTCTTAAATGCCAGTATTTCTCATTCGTGCATTCATGGATGTAATTGATGCAACATGTTTGATAGGGATACAGCAAAAACAGCCACTAGTTTGTCAATATGCATGTTATAATTTTTCTGTAGATACATTTAAATATTTGTGATCTCGATTTAAACGACAGCACATGTTTGACTAAGGCACATAAACTTTCAACACACACTTACTGAATATTTTCCTCCTTAGAAAAGCTACTTTTATAATTTTTCCTCTATTTCTAATTCTTTAAAATAAAGGACAGACTGAATATTTTTCTCAGTAAAGAAGCAGATTTGACAAATGATTTATTTTGAAAACTGGCTTGTCTTAATGTGTGCTGCCTACTGTCATAAATTGAACTGGCTTGTCTTAATGTGTGCTGCCTACTGTCATAAATTGAAGTAATTGACTTTCGGCAAGTTTTCAATAGCGGCACTAACTGAATCCTCTTAATATTGTGTCTAGTTGAATATACCTGCAATTAAAATCATCGCTTATGATAAAATAAATCTTTTCGACAAATACTGTGTTTTTAACACAGATTAGACTTGCAGTTTCACATAACGGTTAATCGATGATAAATAGTGTTTTATTATACGGACATGATGCTTGATGTCCATATTGGATAGCATTCGAGAAAAGTTTAAAAAAAAAAAAATTATTTCTTAAATGGAAAGTCACATTATAAAACACGTCTTTACTCCAGACGAAACATTGCCTGGTTGGAAGTCCAGCAGATTGGGACGTATTTCCGATTGAGTCCCAAATCAGCAATATATAGACAGCCGTCGTATATCTGGTATACAAGTGTAGGTAACGTGTGAAAATCAGCGCTAAGAATATGTCCTGCTCTGAAAAACGCAAGAGGTATCTGCTGTGTAAAATTCATAGAGGTAAGACTCCCAGTGAAACTGATCATACAATTTTCAAGGTTTTAATAACGTGTTTTAAAGAAAGCCAGAAAAATATTGCATGGTTTTTTATACATAATTTCTGTCAAGCTCATTCATTTGAACAATGATTGTTTTATAAATTATCTCCATGGACATGTGTAATATTGAACAGTGGTAACGTTACATTTCAAGACGGATCCAGAAACAGTGTGTGTGTGTGTGTGTGTGTGTCGGGGGTTGGGGTGGGGGTGATAAACAAGTAGGCGAGGGGTCTGCACAAAGGAATTCTCAATAGTGGCCCAGGTAACTCCGGCCTTTTAAGCGTTCCATGGCATAATTGTAACATCTAACTGAAGATAAAACTCACTCTAGAAAAACGTTCTAGTTATTTCGCACTCACTTGGGGACAGGGGTGGGGACAAGGGGGACGGGGCACCTTGGCACCACTACCCTGATTCTCCAATGCTATGTTGACATTTTTTCCAATATTCTTATCAGGATCAAGCTTGAAATATCTGGATACTAAAAGCAATATGTTACATCTATGTATTTGACACTAAAAGCAATATGCTACATCTATTTATTGGACACTAAAATTAATATGTTACAACTATTTATTGGACACTAAAAGTAATATATTACATCTATTTATTGGACACTAAAAACAATATGTTACATCTATTTATAGGACACTAAAAGCAATATGCTACATCTATTTATTGGACACTAAATTAATATGTTGCATCTATTTATTGGACACTAAAATTAATGTTACATCTATTTATTGGACACTAAAAGGAATATGTTACATAAATTTATTGAAAATCCAAAACCAAGATGTTACATCTATTTATTGCATATCAAGCGGTCATCTTAATCTGCTAAATCCTACACCGAGATCACATAATGGTATACAATTAGTTTTTCCCGTAGGATGCCAGATAATCAACACATTATTTAGGCTCAGGTCATTGACAAATAGTAGTTACTTACTGACTGTTTATGATGTCAGTTGTAATATTTTCTGTATGAATTTTACATGAACTTTGGAATTCTTCTCTTCTTTTTGTTTTTGTTTCTTTTTTAGGGGGTGTGGTGGGGTGAGGTGGTGTTTTTAAAGTGCTATTTGTAATTGAACATTGTTTTTTATTTGTTGTTTTTCTTACCTCTCATAAAAGGCGAACTAATGAAATGAAGACGACTGAATGAATTAACTAAAAATTATCCCCCTGTGTTACTTTACAGATAAGATGATTTGATGGCATTGATTATAGCGTCATATTAACTGTGCCACACTTTTGATGTACTATTTCTCCTAGTTCTTTACCTTGGAAATAGTATTTTGTAGCTCTTATGTATGTTGAGTTGGAAACTAAATGGATGAATAGTTAATCTATAGATAACGCCATCAAAATTGGGATAATATAACACGTGTCAGCGTTTGGCACATAGAATGGACAACCGTGATCTTAAAATTGGAGCTTAATGCCTTCTAAATTGATTGCGTTATTCGATCCATCGAGATGTACTTTGTACAGTGACTTATCCGGTAGGGGATGACCATATCGCCTTTGTCCGTACGAAAGGAGACTGTGGCGCTCGCCGAATGTCCGTAACCATTATTCATCGGATAATGCTGGAACAGTACCGCCCCGCAGGATCATACCAATCAAATATAACAATTTATTATATATTTCATAATGAGATATTTAAATATATCAGTGGGAGAAAAATGATATCGCCACAGGTGGCGATATCACTTTTCGAACTACTTTCTTTTCCCATTCAGAAAATATATCTGCCCGTATGTATGTTATTTAAATCAGTATTTCCATATTTAGGCCTATTTCACTTTTCTTCTTCTGCTCCTTCCCCCTCTGTCTGTCTGTCTGTCTGTCTGTCTCTCCGTCTTAAAATATGAAAAGACTGTAGATCCTCTCGGATACATTTATTTAATCAATCAGGAGGCGTGATAAAAAATGCATATGAAAGAACTCCAAATAACAACAAAAAGTCTCCTCAAGTGTTAACTTTTTTAAAATTAGTTTCTACACGAATCCTGCAAATTATTAGTGACTGAACTTACATGAACTGTTGCTATTCGATGTTATGTCACCCACACAGTATCGGATACCTTTTACACTCAAACAGACATATTTTTTATTTTTTTGTTGAAAAACTCTTGGTTAAATATAGTAATAAAATTGTTTCAGTAGCGATACTAACTATCAGCACAATTATGATCATGTTTGAAAACGATGGAGAAATTGGGCATTGATGAGTGTTGATTGTGAACCGAAATTATGTGACAATCGAAATTTGGGTGCAGCGTCTGTTACCGAACAAGTCTGCAAGCTTGCCAAGACCAAAACTTCACGTTTGAATGCAGAAATGAGCAAAATAAAGAACTAACATATATACTAGTAAGCTCACAATCAAGAAAATCTTTTGTTTAAAGATGTTGTGCTCTGAAATCTGTCAGATGAGACCACTCTGTGATGTTTCTATAGTATTCCCACATCAACAATGTTTACGGAATCAATCTGCGCAAGAAATGTGCTAACAAAACTAAAAATATCTTCATTTTCTGGTGAAGTGGAAACATTTTGTATTGCCACTCGTGACAATACAATGTTTACCACTTCACGAGTGAAATATTTCCTTACATCTACTAAAAAAACATAGATATCCTCTATTTGTTATTCTTGTTTAAGTATATATGAGTTGGTGATTTATACATGTAATTGTACGTCATGTCCTCATCATTCTGATATCTGCACCTTTCTCTCTGTTGTTATTACTTTCCTAAAGGAGGAAAGATGAATGATAATTGGAATGAGAGGTGTTAGATCACATAATGTTTTAACAAAAAGTTTATCCCATCGCAGACCAGAAATAAACATTTAATTTGCGCTCGGGTCATTGACATATAATAATTACTTCAAATTCAGATTGTGACTGCCTTACCATTGTAGAATATTTAAGACGGCAATTAGATTTATAATCATTAAAAATTCTATCAGAATGACATATATTGCTTGGAATGAATTATTAAACGGTGTAATAGCTAACTGCCCGTTTGAAAAATTCATAGTGCCTGCCAAAATTTCCGGGCATTGTTCGAATGATTGGGTGAGAGTTCGATGTTCAGTCGCACAATGGTTATGCTGATATCTTGGAGACATATTGCACAGTAGAATCTTTATGAGGTTATTCGACAGTTGATTGTGAGCCTGCAAGCTTCCGAGGGATTATTCTCTTTATTTGGAACTAAGATTGATACTGGTCAAAGAATTATGATGAGACTAACTCAATAGTTTGTCCGAAGAAAGCGAAAATTTTTGTGACAGAACAGGTCTAAGGGGATGGTGAACAGGAATTAAACCATAAGTCACACAGACCAATACATTTCAAATTTTATTAAAATATGAACCGATTGTTAATTCAGTTGCCACCGTAGATTTTGTTTTCGTCTGAGATTAAAAATTCGTGGATATGTTGCTGCTGGATAAAAAAGTCACATTAATTTTACTTTTTGTGGTTTGTAATGACAAAGAAATCCACGAGAATAGGTAGCCCTCGAATAAATGTGTATTTATAGTATATTGTATTTAAACTTATTGGCCTCCCACGTATGCGATACACCCCACCGATAACTTATTTCTTCAAGGAACAAAAAGGAGAAAACTGTTCCTCGTTTGCTAACTTAAAAAAACTGTTCCTCGTTTGCTAACTTAAAAAAACTGTTCCTCGTTTGCTAACTTAAAAAACTGTTCCTCGTTTGCTAACTAAAAAAAACTGTTCCTCGTTTGCTAACTTAAAAAAACTGTTCCTCGTTTGCTAATTTAAAAAAAGTGTTCCTCGTTTGCTAACTTAAAAAAACTGTTCCTCGTTTGCTAACTTAAAAAAACGGTTCCTCGTTTGCTAATTTAAAAAAACTGTTCCTCGTTTGCTAACTTAAAAAAACTGTTCCTCGTTTGCTAACTAAAAAAAACTGTTCCTCGTTTGCTAACTTAAAAAAACTGTTCCTCGTTTGCTAACTTAAAAAAAAACTGTTCCTCGTTTGCTAACTTAAAAAAACTGTTCCTCGTTTGCTAACTTAAAAAAAACTCTTCCTCGTTTGCTAACTTAAAAAAAACTGTTCCTCGTTTGCTAACTTAAAAAAACTGTTCCTCGGTTGCTAACTTCTAAGGTACGAAATATCTGAGGGGCTATTCAGAAATGTAAAGTCTATAATCCTTTCAAATCCTGAATAGTCATGATGGATCATTCTTCGTCGAATAAACGGATTGTATGAAATCTAAAAATTGTCTAAGCTAATTATTCCATAATAAAGATAAAAAGTCAGTGTATATTAATAAAGATACATTTTAACAGTGTTATATTTGTATACTAGTATGTATACTATATAGCTATTTGTGCAATTGCCATAGCTATTTCGAAACCTAGACATACAATAAACATACCATGTAGAGATTTTTATTTATAGTAGCATCCAAACGTTTGTATTTACAAATTTTACTTTAATGTTCAATTATAGAAGAAGAAAAAAATTCTTCAAAATGTAGATGTTAATGTTTTTTGCAGAATATTATGCGTTGATTAAAGCCTCTTTTTCTGATTAATTTATTCCAACCAAATACCCGAAATTTTCCAATAAAAGTGATGAAGAACTATATTGACCACAATTACCGACTGCATTATTCCCCTTGACTAAGGCACAGTTTCTGGTTATATGTGGCGCAATTCTAAGAACAAGCCGACCAACCACTAATGTAGAAGTGTATTGATTGCACAGTCATTTCACAAATTGCAATCAAAAAGAGAAAAGGGATATTGTTTTCCTTTTTTCTAATTGTAAGACGCATAACATAGGGATCTAGCGATTATACGTTGTCAATCCAGGAAGTATTATAAAGAGATTTCTGAGTAGACCCTACCACTCATTATATTGTTTGATTTTTGTTTTTTTCTCGCAAGCAAGCAGATTACCACAAATCCTTCTAAACGGTGACAGAAAGATTTAGATGTATCATTTAGGGAATCGTCGGGTAAAATAAGAATCATAGAGGAAGCGAACTTGAGAGAGAGACAGAGAGACAGACAGACAGAGAGACAGAGAGAGACAGACAGAGAGACAGAGACAGAGAGACAGAGAAAAAGAAGAAGAAGAAGAAGAAGATGATGATGATGAAGAAATATTTTTAAATGAATTGTCTCCTTTCATAAGGTACAAAAATTGTAATTGCAAATACATATCTTCAACAAACCTTTGATTTATAGATTCACGATGGAGAGCAGCAAATATCAAGTAGAACATGGTGAAATATTTCGTTAGGAGGTTACATAAGAGTTCCCCATGCACCATTTCCCAAAATTGCAGTTTATTTATCAAGAGTTATTGTCGATAACTGTGACTAAAATAGGAATCTGCTGTATTTACTTCCTCAATATAACTTATATAATATAAAAGTGAGAAAAAAATAAATAAATAAATAAAACTTTTTTTCTTTTTCTCTCGAACTATCGATGACCATACTGACCGTAGGTGTAGCGTTAGTCATTTCAATTTTTTAAATTTCTATTAGAACATTGTTTATTTCATAACCTATCGCAAATTCCCTATGGTATTATCTCTGCGTTAGAGAGTTATTTGTTCTGGTGATTCGTCACTTCGGAGCACATATTAGGGTCAGGTAAAACCTACGCCAGTGTTTGTGAGGGTCATACTTTTAAACGTGATTATCCTTAAACGATGCCACATAAAGTTATAATAACAACTAATATGGGATTTTCAGATATGGCAGACTGAAAGAATAAGTTTAAACAGAAACCTCCATATCTGACCTTTAAGTACATCAGAGATTGTAAAATAAATATTGTTTTAATAATTTAAATAAGGACCATCATTAAGATCGGTTTAATGCACACTTTTATTCCATCAAAAACAGAACATTTCTCGACTGATATACACGTTACATGATGTCATATATATATATATATATATATATATATATATATATATATATATATATATATATATATATAACAGTATCGCTTTAAAATTGTTCTTGATGTTTTGCATGTTGAATATAGCAATATATTTCATTTGTCACTTCTGTACTCTTTCATGTTAGATTTGCATGCAGTTAATCTGAATGCAATTTCTATCGCATTGTTTTTTTGCTCATATACTGCTCATAATATTTTTTATGTATACCTGTAATTGATTTAATTTCCACGAATATTTTATCAAAAAAGCTGCGCTGAATTTATCGAATCCGTTTTCTTAGTGTCAGGAAATAAAGGTGTATTTTTGCTCTCTTGATCTATTGTTGCTTTGTGATTAGCGTGTCTGAAACTCAAGCCAAAGGTTGCAGGTTCTAATCCTGCACATATCAGCCTTGGGTTGGCTGCTGTGGTGTATTTCTAGGCAAGGCTATTTACTATCATTGACTCTGCACTATATAGCCTTTCATGTGTTGATGTGCCGTTCAACTAAACAAAGAAACAAACATGTTGCTCTCATATGGTCATGTCGATATAAATTTTCCTCACCAAACCAAAATGTTACATGTAAAAAAAGAAGCAATACCGGTTTCTATTTTTTCGCTTTTTTTCATTTGTTATAGTTTGTAGGACATGTACACCTTTAATTTCTGCTACCTAATTAGATTTCAAACTAAAGTTGGAACTCATAGCTTGTATCTAAGTTTGGCTTACTTTTGATAAATTCTGTTTATGAAAATTTTTACCAGAGAACGCAATTACATGGAGTGATTAGTATATAACATCTCCTGTTAATGTCTTGTTAATTAGGCAGCTATAACTTTGTCACTGAAACTGTAACGAAAGGCATTGTTCGCTTGGAATTTTACTTGTAGCCAATTAATTATTTGGCACAAAGCCACTTTGCAGTATACCAACCTTACTTCTGAGACATGCATATGGCCAGTAAGGGGTAATTACACGGTTTTGAATTGCAGTACTGACAAACATGCGGGTCACTGGATGGTCACGCCACAATATCAAAAGGACGTTGATTAGATTACGACGGATACACAGATAAGTGTCTTCTTTTATTTCCCACGTATATCGACGTCGTGAGAGTTAGAAAAGCATGCGTAATTTGGGTTACTAACCAATATGTCAACGATTCCAAATGTATGTCATAAAGTGAGATATTCCACTTGATATGTTGATTAATGAATAATGTTAAATCCAGATCAATAGGAACTTTTTCAGGGTCAGGGTACTTATGTCACTCTATATTGTACTGCAGATATAACACAGCATCATACAACACTTTGTTGTATCGCTGTCGTTTCACACAAAAATAAATAAAAAAAAACTGAAATGATGAACAAAAAATAGTAAAATTACTTCCCTTGCATATACAAAGCTTCTTTGAAGAATTTAAATTAAAAAAAAAAAAAAATTAATTATAAGTAGGTTTCACAGTAAAGAATATATTGCATATAAATACAAAACTTATGATTCTGTCACTTTCAACTCATTAAAAGAGTTGGTGTAATGTCTGATGATGACGTCACTTTGAAACGATCAATATACCTTTGAAAGAAAAGATTAGGGCGCACAAGGGTTGGTAACCTGTTATTATCACCACGGACAAGACTTAAATGTGCACATACTAGAAGTTTTACTCATAAAACAAAGTTGGATGAATTCAAGGTGTAAAATGCATGCAGGATTTTCCCGTAAAACCTGATTCTTTTCGTTGAGTTGGGTAATGTTAAGCAGTAAAAAAACGCATGCGATTTACATCACAATGAATCAAAATATCAAAATGCTTGTCTAGGTACTCTGTGCATGCTTGAACAGTAACAAGTAATCACATTTGTTCGGCCAAGCATAATATAAAAAGCCGACAGAAATCATTAAGTATCAACATCTTGCTAAAACAAAAATAAATATATGTGGCATCAGAACATATCAGGAAACACAAAATGGTTACATACTAATGTCCAATATATAAGCAAAGCAAACCGTATTTATCCAACCCAGAGTTTAAGAAATTAAGTGCTTACTTCTCAAAAATAGATTTGTTTACTCCGTTTAGGAAATGTAATTCTTTTACTTTTTATGGTTAATATTATTTTAGACCCCTAAATGTCTTTATTTTCCGAGAATAAAATGTTGATGGCGAGCAACTAGTTTTGGAAGAGAATTTAATTTGAAAATGCTAATTGTAGAAATGTTTTTTCTTTTTGTTAAGTTATTGATATTAAACTCTATTGCACATTTGACTTGTTTGACTTCAAAAAACATTTTGAAACTCATGGTAAAAGCGAAAGGATATTGCTTCCAAATAAAAATGTGAATCACTTTTTTTAGCTTTATACGGTTTACGAGAAGTACATGTAACAGCATTTTCACGTTCACTTTATAGGCAAAACCTATCACTTTATCATGCACTTCATCTAGCTATGTTCTTCGCTCTGCGGGCGAGTAAAAGCCACAACACAAATAAACTAAATAAATTAAAAAGGTCACTGTTTTCTACTGTTTTAGCAGTTCTTCTACTGCATTGATCAGTTCTCTGTATCAATCGGACAAAACAATATTGGACGTAGGATAAAAATGTGCCAAGTTCCAAGAACATTTGTTTAAATACAACATATCATTGGAGTGTATTTTTCAGCGACGTCTGGTGCTATACTTGCAGTGTAAATGGGTGGAAAGACTCGTGTAACTCAGTGTTTAATAAGCGTATCTATCATTTTAAAATGTTACCATCTTATACCTCTTGAACAATATTTTAAAAAATTATGAACTTTAGAATCTCTCTCTTTAAAAAAAATCTGTCTTCATCAAATATTTATATTGACTTTAAAGCAGTTTATATTAGATAACGGCTCTCATTAGTCTGAACAGTGATATTTTCTTTGGTACGTGACAAAAGTAACAGAAAAACGGATGCATCGAAAAGGGCAAAGCGTCAATGGTTGTTGAATCTTCAGTCAAAGGGAAAGGCTCTCGTTCATAGCAGAGGTCACCTGCTGTTCTGAATGTTTCAAGGGAACCGTGTTACATTTTGTATAAACATATCAAATATGGAAAGTATTCATTTGCTCAAGGTGCCCCCAGGGTAGAAATTTGAGACAGCGTGATCAGCAGTTGTTAGAAGTTCAACCAAATACAATGGATTCTGAAGAATGACATTGTAATGCTCATTTATTGGATATTTTCGGTTCTGACATCGGTGAAAACTTAGATGCAATCTCGCGTAAATGATTTATCACAACCATTATTTGTGTTGTATCCTGACATATTTACTTAAATCATCATACCAGAACGTGTCGGGTGTTTATTTAACTTTTTTTTTAAATTTTAAATAATAGATCTAAAAAAAACAAAACACTAGCTTGTTATACACGAGTATACCCCCACCCCAACCCCCGTTCCACCGACTTCATTATCAACCCATTACCCGAAGTGTTATGTGCACTCGGTCGCATTCGGAAGTTACAGCTGGATCAAACGTTCTGACGATAATTAATCTCTTTACAATATGGAATAACACCTGGTCAGCGGGGTTCGTTCCTTGGGGCAATCTCGTTGTAACGGTCAGTTTATATGGGTAATTTGCACATTTGTTTAAAAAAAAAAATAACAGTATTGGAACCCAAATATTCCGTTGTGACGATGTGTAAGGAATGTCGTTTCAATAATAAAACATAAAATATGAGGAATGTTGCCAACAAATGTTGGAACAGTACTTGACATGGCATGATATTAAAAGTAAAGTTTACTTTATTTAAAGTAATAAGAAAACGTTGTGCAATTATTGAGGAAAAGTAAGTTGGTGAACCTAACGTTTAGGCGCCTGCCAAACGCAACTACCGTATATACTCGCGTATAAAGTGGGGTCCAAATGCAAACAACATAGACCTTGATCTGCTGTCGCATAATGCTCCGGTAGATCAGTGTCAATATTGCTTGTTCTACTGATTAGTCCTTACAAATTGTATAGACCCAGATCTGCCGGCGCATTATGCGACGGCAGATCTGGGTCTATGCAGTTTGCAGTTGGTATTGGATTATACGCGTGTACATACGGTACAATGTATATGAGTTCCTAAAGCAAAAGCTTAAATGACACATGAGGTCACCTAACATCAGTTAGTAAACACGTTGCATGTATTTACAATGGTACTTATGTAATATTCCTAATTGCTTTTCGGATTATTGGCGGAAACATCTGGAGTTTCCTTTGTTACAGTAGATAAGTCACTGCCCTTTGAGTCGCCATATGCCATCGCTCGTTTCGGTATTCATGCTTGCTCCAAATTTAATTTCCTACCTAATTTATAAGATCAGTCCATTTCTGTAGTGTTCAGTACTGGTTCTATTTTATGATATACACTGGTTAAAGCACATGCTTCACCGAATGAACGTTTCCCTGTCTATTGTCCCTATTTGAGGATCTGTTGCAGAAAGCACTTCAGACGCCAAGTTTTCTATCAGTTCGATTATAATTAAAGTTATCTTTCTTCATTACGATTTCCAGCAATCTGACTGCTCAGGCCCTTTTGAATTTTTTTTTATCATACCTGAATCAACCGAAAAAAGAAAAAAGAAAAAAAAAAAAAATTTGCCCAGCCCACTGACACTACTTTTTCAGACATTCGCATAGAATTATATGTAAAATATTTGCAAGCTACATTGACGTAATGCTGGTTTACATGATCAAAGAGGGCAATGTGATCATTTCATGTTTACGGTGTATAATAAATAATGCAGTGAATAAAAAGAAAAAAAAAGTTCGAATTTATAAGAATATAAACCTGAAAGTTGGATGGATACTAAATGTACATAATCCATGGAGAGAGAGAGAGAGAGAGAGAGAGAGAGAGAGAGAGAGAGAGAGAGAGAGAGAGAGAGAGAGAGAGAGAAGGAGAGAGATAATAGCGGGCCATGACGTTTCAAGTGTTCTTCCAGGTACCATTCTGAACTGTACGTTTTAAAAAATGTTGGGAACATTCGGGCAGGACTAAATGGTTGACATCGCCTCGCGATAAGATAAGCCTTTGTAGGCCTGTGTAGGATACTTTTCCAATTTTTGAAAAAACTGGGGCCTTCGCCTCGCGATTAGAAAAGCCTTTGTTTGTAGGCTTATATAGACCTATTTCCATATTTTGAAAAAACTGGGTCATAAACAAAAAACTGAAAGAAGTTTAACATTCAGTTTAGTTGTAATTCCAATTTAAATAAATAACTTGTTGTAGATTTTGAGAGTTTAGACTTTGCTATATTCACCCATGAAAACAGTAGAAGTTGTCCTTAAAAATTATTGGGACAAAATCATCTGAAAAACTAATGCTAGTGTTTGGATTTATAGAAATGATAAACGTGTGTTTATAAGGAATTTAATATGGACAGTCTCTGATATAGCAGGGAAGTTAAACATAAACTAGGGGAATCGAACTGGTGAGTTCTAGACCAGATGTTTATAAAGATTAAGTCAAGTCATGCTATTTTCTCATGTGCAGCCTTGCAACCTCTCTCTCTCTCTCTCTCTCTCTCTCTCTCTCTCTCTCTCTCTCTCTCTCTCTCTCTCTCATACAAACAAACTCACATTTCCATGGATACAGTCGATCAAAGATACATAGGACTAAACTGTATGCGGCCGCTTCGTTTGGCATTTGTCTAGGAGACTCGTGCTTGACATTTTTTGATAAAGTACATAGATAACAACTGCTTTTTTTGTTGTTTTTTTGGTTTAAGAAAAGATTCTTCATTGATATTAATCAAAAGCAGCCCCTACCCCCACCCCACCTCCTCTGCTTTAGGTTCAAAAAGATATTTACTATCAGCTGTTATCAACCCAAATTGAGTTACAGGGTTTTTATCACTTTGTGTGTTCATGAGATCCATAAACAATGGCGATTCTCTCTCTCTCTCTCTCTCTCTCTCTCTCTCTCTCTCGCTCTCTCTGAAAAAAAATCTGTTAAGTGGACATATTTATCATTTCCAGTAACTATAGACTATACTGTAAAAGTTAAGAAATAAAACCTCCTTTTTTAAATAGCGAACGTTGTACATTAGCTGCAGAACGTAGAAGCTACTCCCAAATTTCTACATTGGTTAATAAGGATAAAAGTAATTAATCAAATCTAAATTAATGTTGAAGTTTAATCATATGCGTATTTGTCCACCATGGATTTCACTTTTGGGTACGCAGACTATATATTTCAATGGAGGCTGCTCATATAATGATTTAATGACCGAAAGTAACTTTGTGCCATATTGTCAGGCAGTTGATTGCCGTATTCGGATTGGTTGTTTGCAAATTACGGATATTGATTGCTATTTTGTATGTGACACACTTTTTAAAAGAGTTTTCATAATTGTAATCTTTACTAGATTTAAAATTTAATTGTAAGGATTGACCAGTTTATTTTTTTACGTTCAGTGAAGAATGAACCGAAACAACGCTGTGCGAACTTAAGTATAATCCGCTTCGCGGATGTCACATTTTGCAGACTTTATGCGATTCATGCTTTAATGTACGTAAAAAAAATATAAATTGTCAATCCTTAACTAAATTCCAATTTTACTCTGAAAATAAATAAAACTTACATATGCTTAGCTGAGGAGGATGAAAAAGTAAATGAATATGTTTCATATGTAAGCACTGCAAACATTTTTTGCACAATTTTACATATATTTTACTCAGCACAAACATAGAGACTAATAAGAACAAAGTATTGGACAAATTATACATGTTGGACCAAAATTAAACACGAAGAGGTGCATTTTATGCATAGATAGTGGGATTGAAAACATGACTCAACCTAATGAATGAGTTTTGAAAGTCATTCTTAATACGAATTTAAGACTCAAGCGTGCTGTTTAGATCTAAATGAAAACATGTACTTTGATATGTAAGTTTTGCACTATTTATATCGTTTTCTGTAATAATGACAAGCATTGCTATTCAACTCTACGTGCATTTTTTTCAGATCACGTTTGAAATTTTCTATAGACAATTAGTATGTTTAATAAAAATAAATATACAGTAGTTTTAGCTTGAATTTCATTTTCAAGGCAAAGACTTTCAGAATCGTTGAAGTAAACCAGGTGACAAAAGTAAAAGTATATTTGATGAAACTATTAGATTTGCCCCTGGTGCAATATCACAATGAACACACACACACACACACACGCACACACACACACACACACACACACACACACACACACACACACATATATATATATATATATATATATATATATATATATATATCAACATGTACAGTAAATTTTTTCAATACGCAAAGCAGCCATAGTTTGCAATTATTTTATTTTTTTATTTATTTTATATTCAAAGGCTGACAACACTGCAGAGACTTGGTCATTTATCTTCTTTAGAAAAAACAAAACATTTAAACTTAGTGCGAATATTTAAAAAATAATATGTTTGTTACAAGAATTTTCGTTATAAAATGAAAAAGGGAAAATATCGCGTTTCACAGCGTAGGTCTTAATTATGATACACAATTAATGACTTTGTTGCTGACTAGATACAGATTCATTGTAAGATTCTGACACACTTTAATACAAAATTTTATTTTCTAATAAAGAGCGATATCGATTTTATCATTTATAATTCGTAGTCATCGACTACATTTATGTGTTTACCTTTGGGTAAGGGAGGATTTTAATTTATTTTCTTGAAGATAAATGTTTTAGCACAGTCAGTTCTCGTTATAGAGGCCATGAAGATAGAAACACCGGGGTTACGACACAAGCGTATTAGTGGCTTCTATTGATTATCCACATATTTCTTTACGGTAAATTTTAGATGATGATGATGATGATGATGATGATGATGATGATGATGATGATGATGATAATAATTATAATAATAATACAATCTTCATCTGAAAAAATCTTCTAAAGAAAACAGTTAAATATTAATAAACAAGTGAATAAATCAACAAATAAATAAACAATTTCAAGTTTACTATATGTGCATCGTAAACATGTATCAAAAATATGCTAAACACGCTCGTCAGGAATTTACTGTGTTGTTCCTTGTGATTTTTGCCGGAAGCCGTCACTGAGAGAGAGAGAGAGAGAGAGAGAGAGAGAGAGAGAGAGAGAATTTTTTTTAAGAATATTATTTCTGTAGAAGGAAAATAAAAATAAAAACAAAAAATAAAAAATTTGCATGATGTGTTAGTATTTTAGGTAGAGGAGGCGGTATTATAATGCTATCCTGGAGTTGTAACTTATATTGGATCAAGTATTTGTGTTCTAGACAGTTTCTGTGCCTATGTTGGTTATTCTATATAGTTTCTTTTTTAGTTATTTCTTATTCATGTGATTGTTTAAATCCTAACGTTTGGCTTACAGCTAATTGTCTTTTATATTGGGCAGCACGACCGGTGAACCAGGTCCCAGTGGGCCCGGCCTCCCAATCTCCTCCTAGCTTTAGACAGTTCGGGGTTGTCATTGTAATGGGGGTGACTAAATTTTATGACTGTTCGTGTGGGTTGTAGTATTTCTTTAGTTTTGTTTTTTGTTGTTGATGTTGCATTTCGTGTCCTGTCTTCCTATGAATCTGTCTATGTTATTCTAACCGGGAATTAGATTTTCCCTCTCTTTCCTATATCTGAAATGTAGCCTCGTATGTTTGCGTACACCGAATTGATGTTATTGGTTCCTATATTAAGGAAATTCGGGAACTGGGCTGGGCTTTCGGTTTTTTCTGTTTTTCCTGGAATATTTTCCTTGCCTGATTGTAATTGGTGCAGTCCTTTAAGACATGGTTTAACGATGTGGCAAGACTGGTAAACGCACCACTTTATATCGGAAAAGTACGGATGTGAAGGAAAAATCCCACCGATTCGGTACGCGGACGTGAAAGAATACATGATTAAGATCGATAGAGAGAAGGTGAAAGAGTATGTCAATACAATTTGTTGTCAACAAATAAACAAGACAACACCATTTGTTCAAAGTCAACATATTTAATAATAATAAGAAGCTTCTTTAACTCAAAACAGGAATACTATAACTAACACATTTTTAAACATGAACGTATTTACAAGGTTGACAACGTTGTGGAATCAAACAAATGATCTAAAACACTGTCATTTTGCCATCGATGCACACTTCGTTTGTGAGCTAAAGAAAATAGATTTGTCGTGTTGTTTCTGACTAGGATGATTGATTTGACATCCATAACAATGTTCTCTGGTCGGGTCTGTGATTCTTTCAGCCAAGGCATCAGCGAAACAGGAGACTAAGTGTTGTTCTTATTCTGACCATCTTGACATCATGACTGTCTTGTTTTCTTCTTTTCTGGTGGTTTGTTGCTGTTGTGGTTGTTCGCCAAATTCCAGAGGTTCTTCATGTTCCATCTTTTCATTTTTCTTAAATAGTCTAGGATCACTTAAATAGTCTAGGATCACTTAAATAGTCTAGGATCACTTAAATAGTCTAGGATCACTTAAATAGTCTAGGATCACTTAAATAGTCTAGGATCACTTAAATAGTCTAGGATCACTTCTCTCAGACTGTTGATTTCCAGAGTATTTTCAAATTCGTTCATTCAAGATGACGTTCACTGTGTTCGCCAGAGCTACTGCAAACTAAAGTTCCACACGAAGTTGGCCTGAGGTCAGAGGGTGGAAATGTCCTTCGTCGCTGAATTGGTCTGGAGTGAAATCAAATCCCCACAAAGCTTATCTTCCTGCATAATCGTTTTACGAAATGCCGTGGTTGCTGTTCGTACCTATCTGTCCCGTGGCTTCAAACAGTGTCAAGTAAGATCTCAAGTAATATTTCTGGCAAAGTTAGGTTCAAAAGGTCTGATACACAAGGTCTGGGCATCTCGGGTGTCTTCTATCTTGGACACGTCGAAGTGTTAGAACTCGAAAGGAAAGGAATTTGATCGATGGGTCCGTTAAGGGCCGCATTGCTGACGTTGCCAATGAGCAAATGTTTGGGTGCTGTCCTTGGAAAACATGATCTTCGATCTTGGATTGGAGTCCAGACGCAATGGTGAAGGTTTTCGCTTCCACTCGTCGTAGAAGATACTTGGCTGTCGTTCTGCTTAGAGTTTGACTGATGTCGTTTCCCACTTTATGTAAGATTTCCACACGTCGCACGTAAAGTCTGGCTTCTTCTATTTTCGTTTTTGTAGCATTAGCCATCAAATGGAACACTGTGCTATTTCGATTCAGTCTCCGGCGTTCATCCACTTCATTCAACATATACTTGTCTTGCAACCACATGTCAAAATACAAACGATCCATCATTTCTAAACTGCATCCTTGTTTGATTTTCTTTCGGCGATCGTTAAATCCAACATTGTGAGGATCGTCAACTTCTGTCTGTGTCTTTGAAGACATCCAATGTGTCAGGTTTTCATACCACGGATGCTGTGTTCTTATCTTCTTTTCCGTACATCAAGAGATTTTCCAGGTACTCGGTAAGGGTAAGATTCCATGCTGCTGTTGACTAGTTTATTATTCAAGTACAAATCCATTTGCTGAACAACGAATGCATGAAATTGTTGGCGGGAGCTACTCTGGCATCTTTCCCTGGATTACTTTTGTCCACTTTGAGAACGTTGACTTTCAGGTACAAGTAACTGTCAGATCGATGTAATCTTTGATTTGTCCTCTGATTTCAAATTTGTTAGGTGCTGAGGTAGTCAAAACTACACAGGATGAAATTCTACCCATTGGGATTTTTGCATTGTCATCATCAGCTGTGGCATGGCAAACAGATCCAGTTCTGACTTGGAACATTCGCAAGAATCTCGGTGCATAAATTGTTCCTTTTTTCAGTTAGTAATCAAACACGTCCAATTCTCTGACCGCTCCTTTTCTTCTTTTCTTCTTCTTTTTCTGAACGTATTGATGAGATCTGAAAGTGTTTCAACGTCTCTTTCTGCCTAGTCCTTACTGTCTAATGCCTTTACCAGAGGTGTGAACCGAAGGTCTTTTCCAGTTTGAAGCAAGACGTTTTTTCCTGCTTTCAAAAAGGCTTCCTTAGCATTTTGTTTGTTGATGATGACGTTTTGGAGAATTTTTTGTCAAAGCTGTATCTTTTAAAACATGCGTCTACGAGTGACCATCGGTTTTCAGATGGGTATTACCGTACGAAAAGCTGATTATAACATATCTCCTAAATCATGTCCTCGTTGTCGAGCAACTCCTTGGTACACATACACAGGATACATCTGCTTTTTCAATTCACTGGAGAATCATTTTAGAAAATGTAGTTTCACCGTGAATTTTCCTTTCGAGAATAGAATATTTTATTCAAGATCTCCTTTATACTAATATTGACACCGTCAAAATACGATTTACTGACAGGAAGATTATAAGGATGTACAAATTCTCGGTGAACGGGATACGTGTTTCCACCTTTCTCGTAAGCGGCGATGGCAGAATCCACTTTGAAAGGAATGACTTTTAGCAATGGACCAGATGTATTTCCACAATTTTGTACTCAACCACACAAGTGTACACATACAGTAAATTAATTCCTTCATTTATTTCGACACGGAAGCGAAAATACTTGCAGGAAAAATCGTTGTTGTGAATGTCTTTCATAGGAGCGATAGCGGTATATCCACTCAGAATAGAAAACAAACCGGGACAAAGAGTAATGGACATTGTTCGGCTGTCAGAAAAAATGCATTTTAAGACGATGAGCAATTGTATGATAATCAATCAGTACACTTCGGTGAGTTTTCTCCAGTGCTTTTCCAATCTGATAGTTGGAAATTGACTCAATCATTTCGACGAGATGTTGAGCATTAAAATAAAATCGTACAGGAATTCTCATGGTATAGGTGGTCAATTGAGGATTGTTTGGTGATGGCTTTTTGGATTCGTAAACAAAAGGATAATTTTTATCCAACTGTTTTTGAACTCGTTCGTTCAGAATATCGACGAGGAAAGTGTTTTAACCTTCGATGATATTGAGGGCTTGAATGGGATCAATAATGCCTACCAAAGTTACTTCCCAATGCGCTTATTCATCCAATTGTATGGAATAAAGTCATTTGGCTGTGAAACAACACAAAGTGTTATTGGGAAACACATTCATAGAACTGTCACTAGCTAATGTTAAATCAAATTGGTTATTCATAGTTCGATGGCTCTGCTTACAGAGGAGTCACTGGTGGTAAAAGGAGAACAATTTCCCAAATGTTCCAAAAGAGGGCTGCTGTTATTTGTGTGACAGAAAGAGTGGTTGTTTTGACTGGCAATGGCGGCAAGACTACCGTTGTTGTTGTTACTGTCTGTATATTTTAGCGACAGACTAGGAAGAAGATAACGAAATACAACTGCTGAGTAAAATTGTCCACAGTTGTTTATCTCCTTCTTACAAAACTCAAGTTGGCAATTGCTGCTCCTATGACACAATACACCACAAAGATTTGGCAGAAAAGACAGTTTGATGTTTAGGGAAACGTTCTCTACATTATACCCACAAGGGTTGTTTTTTGTAGTTCTTGAAGAACTCTGATAAGGAGAGGTAGCTGCGGTGTTTAACGGCATGGTTGTCATTTCTACTTCTTTTTATAGTCAATGACGTATGCAGCGGCAATTCAAGAATCGAAACCAGGTGGATAGTCTTTCCAACGCACTTTGACTTCTTGCAATCGACGTTTGCCCACTTTACGTATTCTTCAATCGAGAATGCTTTCGATATCGTACCGGTCGTCTTATATCTTGGTCACTCGTTGCAAGTTAAAGGTTCCTTTTAACACCTCTCCGTTCATGTCTTCCAATTTATAGTTAGGAGGATCACGTCAACGCACTTGTCCAGTGACACGAAACAATCCTGTTGTCCAGTTAGGTAGGTTTTAAATCGATGAGTAAATACGCATGGGGTGTTTGAGTGGCATCGTCACGCACATAATTCAGCAAAGGTGTTCCTATCTGTTTGGCTAACACTTGCACCTGAGATTTATCTCTTGGACCTTTAAACAATACCACCTATTTGGCATTGAGACTGATAGTGTGATGTGTTTTTCTTTGTTGACTTACATTTTGAGTAACGTAAATAATACTAGCATTACGATACTGTAATTTTCGTGTAACCAAATTTAATTTCTTCTTCGTCTTCTCCTAACATGTCATCGAAGGTGACAAGATATGTTTGACTAAGTCAGACACTATCCAATTGTCTTCGCGAGGAATGCCTTCTACACATGAAATGGATTCTTCTTGACTTTCTTGGAGTAATGTGTAAGCCGATTGCCACTCCTTTTAACACCACACGATACGTCGTGGTGGACGATCAAAGAATTGTAATTTGTGTTCGATCAAACTTTTGACAAATTCAGATTTGCTTGAACCACTCGGTCCAGCAATCAACATGTTAAAAGGATGTCAAAGATACAGTGGCTTCCAACTTTGACGATCTAACTTTTCGTCAATCACTTTGAGAACGGATGAAAATGAATCCATAACAATGGTATGTAGAATTCTGAGATTACTGTGAACGACACAAGACATTTTATACACGTTTTATGCTTTTCAAAAAGTGTAACAACATCCAAAAAACATCTATTTACATTTCAGTGCACAAGAAGTAAAACACAAAACACATAAGGCATAAATGACTCAGTACGTTAATAAGGTTAATAAGGTGCGAATTAAAATCACCAAAGCTGCATATAAACAAGTAAGTGTACAACATTCTCGATCTATTTGTGTCACATTGAATCTATGTACACGCTCTGGTGTTCTTCTAGTTTCTGTGAAATTCATTGTCTCTAATTTCTCCAGGAATGTCATTTCTTCTTCCTTCTTTTCCATCTGTTCACTACTACTAGTACTCTCAGGGACTTTTAGTATTTTTTCCTCTATGTTCGGTTCTTCTTCTTCTACAACTATTTCTAAAATTGTTTCTAATTTCACTTTCACTGAGTCTAAGTTAACTTCTTTTCGTCGATCAGTGACACACAATGTCTTTGGCATAATGAGCCACCTCTTGTATCCAAGCATCGAAGCCAAGACGTTTCCAGTCATGTACATTTTTCCAGTCGTGAATCTGTTGGTGTAACCAACTAGATATACACACTTCTTCGTATGTATGAAGAGTTGATAAAGTACGACGAATGCCTTCTTCACATAGAATTACACAACTTGATTTCATCACTATTCTCAAAACGTTTAGCACAATTTGTCTTTCGTGCACAGATAACGTTTTGGTCTTTGCTGCTTGTACTGTTCATACATGGTCCACAACGAATCTGCTGGCGAAAAAAATCCGAGAAAAGTAGTCACTAACACACATACCACACTTCGTCCAAAAATTCAACGGAATCGTATGTGGAAACAGTTCTTGTAAAAAATTTTGGTAATCCTCTAAGTCCTGAACACTGTCATTGACTTCCTTCCATGGAATTTGCTGCAACTAAGGACAAAAGTCGTGGCATAGTAAGCTTTCATATTAGTCCCTCACAGGAATGTCTTTCTTTTGAGGAAATAGTCATACTTTTTACAAACGGTGTCGACTGGTAAAGAGTGGAAAAGAAATTGTTCAGTCACTAACACACAAACATGAACGTCTTGAAGAAGTCTGGTCTTGAGGTCATACTTCTTTTAAATGTTTTTTTGTAATCCTGTAAGTCTGGAAGAATTCTTTGTAGTATTCCAACCTTGTAGGTAGAAGTCGAACCTCTTCTGAGTCGTGGGTCGTGGATCAATGTCTGACCATTTGCATACTTTCAAAGCAATCAATAGCATTCAGGTACCAATGATTTAAAAGTCTATGTCGTAAAGGATGAAATTGTTCTTTGCGTTTCACTTGAATATGTAAAGCTCTCTGTGAATGTGTTCTAGTAGAGGTTCAAGGCACATGAATGGCATCGCTTTTGATAGTAGAGGAGCGGCAAGGTGATCGTGCTGGATCGATGATGTCACAGAGTACGGCATCACACTGGACGCAAGGCACAGCGTCGGACTCGAGTTCATTGAACACTCGGTTGCCGGGTCGAAATATTCATCTTTCGAGGTCGGCTCTTGTATTCGCAATGAAGTGTTTGTCTTGGAACTCTCTCCTTTTGTATACTGCAGAGCGGCGTTTCCGTTATGTAAAGCGTTGTGGTCTGGAAGTCACACTTGTTTCTGATAGACAATTTGATAGACTTTGTCTAAAGGTCGACTGATAATTTGGTGATTTTGCACACGTATCATTTTGTGTGGCTCCAATATTTTCACGCGAAAGTTTTGATCTTGCCCGGACTGTAAAGCTTCTTTTAAGACGTCAAAGTTCACCACTTGACTCGTACGATAGTTCAGTGTCAGTCCTTTGACTTTGCATTTGGTATGTAGTTGTCCCTGTCGGTCTCTGTATTGGCATCCGTAATTTTTGGGGTCAACGCTAGCAAAACTCACAATAGTCTCTTCTGGGTGTTCGTCAGTCCATGCTCCTAAACTGTTGTCTTCAATGTCTGGGTGCTTGCTAGCAGTTCGATCGATGTACATACAACACACATCGATGTATTTGATTTGTTCTCCTTAAGTTTCGTCGACGTCGTACAGCAAGTGTGTCGCATTATTTCGTCCTCCAAACAAACTGTCCCGTGGATTCAAAGGTGCGATGGCTACCATGTTGTAATTTTCGGCCATGCGTGTAAATTCTGGATCTGTTTTGAAACGTCAATCGTAATTGTTTTCTCTCATTTATATCACGTGGTATCCTTAACTTTCTAGCCTCATGCGTTGTTGGTATGCTTGCTCGTACAACTCTTCCATGGTGAGTCCATCTGGGAAAGGACTTTTCAAATCTCGTTGAGGAAAGCAAATAGGGTATCCGTGAAATAACCATACCTGGAATTCGTACACCGTCTAGAGGTTTTCTAAATCCCAACCATCCACAGAAAGATTTCCAGTTTTCTTTTCTCCACTGCTTCTAGCATGTTGCATTCATTTCTCTTCAGTTTCACACAAGTAACGCAGCCAGCGCAAAACTTTGGCGGAGTATTGACGGCTGATAAAGAGATAGGATTGATGGGGCATGAGAGCTAGTTTGTTCTCAGGCATGATCTTCTTTTGATAGACTAATCTACACGCTATAGCGATGGAAGAAGTGTCCTTCAAGGGATCGATACCTTCGTGATCCAGAAATAATTGTTGAAATTTTCCACAACATCGTCGTAATATGTCTGTAATATTTCAACATTTCTTATTGAGAGTCAAACAGGTCTGAAGAGTGCAGTTGGTACCAAACGTAGAATGCTTCTCGTTGATCTGTGTGCATACCGGCGGGTCGTAATAGCAAACATCAGGCAAATGCGGAAGCACTACGTGTTCATTAGCTTCAGTATTAAAAAAGTGTGTAAAATAACCTTTGTCCATTTCTGTCATTTCAAACGTTTTACGTATTCTACTCAAAGGGATGGCTAAATAACTCATGGAATATTTAAATTGTACTTGTCCCAGTTTCATGTATATGAGTTTGGCTCCAATTATGGTGACTGTTGTGAGGTGGAACGTGGGTCATGTGAAGAGTGGCTTGTTAAACTCGTCGTTGGAATGTTGAACGTGTTCAATTTTGTTGATGATTTTGGAAGGTGTTAATTCTGTCAGTGTACATTTGGTACCTTGTTCTGATAAATATTTCAAAAGAAATTGTCCGTCGTATCCTGAGGAATTGTTAAACATTACTGTAGTATATCGATGACAGTCCCCGTAACGTTGGATGTCTTCTTCGCTCCAAGTGTGGTCGGTAGGATCTAAAATCCATTCGGCAAAATCGGCAACAGTGTCGAGTCCACGAAAGATTTTTTCTCGTCCTCTTGGAATCTTACTACAATTGGGACAGTGAAAAAATATAGGTTATTGTATACGCTTCTCAGAAGCACGATGAGCTACGCAATAATTAGAGATGTGAATTCCAGTCTCTTGTGTACATTCAAAGTCAAAAAGGATAAACTCCACTTGTTTCTTTTTGTTATAGTTCTATTCTTCTTTTAATTCTTCCTCGAGTTCGTTGTCATCTTATAGAATGTAACAATGATGTTCGAAGGCTACAACTTGGTCATAAAAAACGGCATATTTTCTTTGCTGGACAAACGTGTGCCATTGGGTTATTCGTACACACATGTTTTCCACAAGCAGAACACAGTCTCAATACCTGGCAAGCACTTTTCTATTGTTGAACTTGTTCATGCGATGTTGTTCGTAACATGCTAGAGTGACAAAAGTTCGTTTGCAACTCGAACATGTAGTCCGTTCTTTTCCTTCAAGAATGCATGTTTTGGACACTAAACTGCCCCGACATCTCTCTCCACAATGAATGTGTTGCTCCCGAGTGCTAAATCCATGGTCACATTTCTCGAAATAGTAACTGTATCCGAGAAATTCTGTAATACTGGTAATAGCATCAAAATGTTCTTGATGATGATAAATGTGAATGTATTTTCCATCTGGGAAATCTGGTCCTCCAAACACGAGAGCTCCACGAACGAAGTATACTTTCAGCGTATATCGAGGAGCCAATACGTCTTAAAGTTTCTGAATTACAGGAACTCCACCCACTGTCTCTTTCAAAATGCCCGTTTGCTGTAAAAGAAGTTCTGCTTCTCTCCGCTTTTGGGGGTTGTCTCTCCGATCGTTTAAGCATATTCCATGTTCGTTTCCATTCTGCTGTATCGTTCTTCTCGACATATGTTCGACCCACGACGATAGCCCTGACAAAACACATTTGATCTTGTGAGTTGGTAATTTGGACGGTACTGCGTTTGGTACTGCGAATTTAATTCACCAATAACACTTTGCGTGGTTCGCTACCTCTGTGAGGTGAAACGTGGGTCATGTGAAGAGTGGCTTGTTAAACTCGTCGTTGGAATGTTGAAAGTGTTCAATTTTGTTGATGATTTTGGAAGGTGTTAATTTTGTCAGTGTACTAAACTTGATCTAGACATTAGATTTCAAACTGTTGTCATTGATGGCGAGTCTGAAACGATCGTCATCTGTAGCTAAACATTGTCGTTTCAATGTATCTAACCTGCTGCTTTCTCTTGTGGCACTTGAGACTTGAACTCTTTAAATTTCACCGTGTACGTGTATGTAAAAATAATCTTCAGGACCTACAGAACGACTTTTTTTTTCGTGGATCTTGATTCTCTTGGTCTTGTAGTGGAGGTAGAGGGTGTCGATTCAGGCTCACTCATGTCATCTTCAAAATCACTGGCATGCACTTGTGCTAACACTTCACTTGGCGTATGAGGCGACATCGAAAGTTTCTTCTTCTTCTGTTTTCTTCTCAGGAAGGTGTGATCGTTTCATCTTGATTCAAAAATTTGATTTGACTTAGTTTTACACACTCTCTCCCTATATATAGAGAGAGGTTCTCACCCAAAGAAAATATATTCATTCCGCTTTCAAACTGTGAAAACGACGGAAGAGTCAAAACAGATCGGCCTCCTCATCCGAGATTTACCGAGAGTCATTTGAAAGTACACCTCGAATAAGACAACAGACTACGCCACTCGAGATAAAAGTCAAGATACTTGCTACGTCTGTTAAGAGAAAGGACATTGGGCTCCAGAATGTCCACAACGTCAGAGAAAAGGAACCTCTACTAAGACAGGGGAAAGGAGAGTCAAAAGTAAATATACCTGTTATTATTGTAAAGAAAGAGGGCATTGATCATCAGAGTGTCCCAAGAAAAAAGTGGACAAGAAGGAGGACACGAAGGAGGAGGAGGAGAGTTCTTCTGAAAGAGAAACAGACGACAAAGAAGAACCCGTACCCGTCAAGAAATTCAAAAAGGCAAGACAACTATAATAAAGTGAAGAGGAAAAACCCATACCAGTAAAGAAATTTAGAAAAAGAGACAGACAGTGAAAGAGAGAAACAAAGAAGAAATGGACTTTTGTGATGTGTTATCAAATTTCATTGTGAATCTGATTTCACAAGAATATACGAAAGAAAAAACTTAAAGTCTCTTTGTTTTGATTTCTTTTTTTTTTATGCTTTTAGGATTAATAAGATCTCAAACATATCAACGCACGCACACATGATATCATGGAGGGGTTTATGTGTTACTTGATTTTGCAATCTTTGAGTAGTAGATCTTTTCTAAGAGATACAGGTGGCCCTAAAATGTACCGTTGTCGTTTTTTTTTTAATAAAAAAAAATATATATATATTATGAACTTGACAGCATCAGCTTTAGCTGTCTTAATCCTTTTCCACGGCCAAGCCCTACTCCTGCTGCTGTTGCTGTCTTAATCCTTTCCCACAGCCAAGCCCTACTCCTGCTGCTGTTGCTGCTTAATCCTTTTCCACAGCCAAGCCCTACTCCTGCTGCTGTTGCTGTCTTAATCCTTTTCCACAGCCAAGCCCTACTCCTGCTGCTATTGCTGTCTTAATCATTTTCCACGGCCAAGCCCTACTCCTGCTGCTGTTGCTGTCTTAATCCTTTTCCACGGCCAAGCCCTACTCCTGCTGCTGTTGCTGTCTTAATCCTTTTCCACGGCCAAGCCCTACTCCTGCTGTTGTTGCTGCTGCTGCTTTGGTAGTGGTAGTAGAAACTGCTGACTATAGAAGTCTGATACAAGTCTCTCAGATACATTAACTCCTTTAAAATGTCCTGTAGCACACACATCATTTCGTTTTCACTCCTTATTTCTGTTCACTATTCAAAGTTTTCCTCTTCTCTTCTTCTTCTTCTTCTTCTTCTCGCTTTGTTTTTTGCTCTTCTTGCTGTTGTTGAACAAATGCTTATTCTTCTTCTTACTGACATTGCAAAAAACTTTCCAATTTTTCATTCTGTTTCTTTTTGAAATCATCAAAAACTAGTAATGATGGAGAAGGAGGTGAAGATAGTGCTACCGTCGCAGGCAAACATTCTTGCGGAGACGACAGGAAATCAGCCAAAGCTAAACTGAAGTCATCCTCGTCTGGAAGAAGAATACTGGCTACAGCAGCAGTAGTAGTCGTAGTCATAGTATTATCGCTCAGGGTATACGATGTATTCGCATCAGGAGCACCCCAATACATTGTCTTCGTTTTTACAGCTATAGGTATTGTACTTGAACTGCTCCGCAATGGTAAATGGTAGAACGCTCGCGTGCATATATATTAACAGTGACGACACGCGGCTGCTCTCTTCTGATTGGAAGAGACACCACACGCTCTGACTTAATTTTTGTAACACGCGTTTTGATTGGTGGAGCATTTCTATCCGTTTCAATCCGATCCTAGGCTGTATATACAAGCGCATTGTTCCATTGTTTCACATATTCTCAAGAACAAGTCAACAAGATGTGGACAAGCGTAGAGTCATCGCCCATGGTTTCGGCCAGGCAGTTTAACCCGGACTACCTGATGTATGTGAAGGCATCGTGAGCCATTCCAGGATCATAGACACAGCGATATGGAAGTGGAGAGGCAAGGCTGTCTGAAGCGGGTATTAGTCTATGGGCACGCCGTAAGACGAAGTTTGAGAAGAAGACCAAGGCCACGCAGATCTCTAGAAAACAGAGATACTAAACATTTTCAAAAAAAATTGTGCTTTGTGTATGTGTATGTTTGTGCATGTGTATATCTATGTTGACAACTAAAACTTAAAACCCCTTTACATCTTTCTCTCTTATGCGTGATAGTATGTTTGTGTGTGCAAGGGTATAGTAGTGTTGTCTATAACCAGTTCCTACCCTTGTGTGATAGTATATTATGTTTGTGTGAGGATGTGTGCGTGTGTGTGTGTATTTCATCCCCCTTCTTTTACATCCTACCGCCTCTTCTTGTGTGATAGTATGTTTGTATGTATGTAAGTATAACGTGTGTGTATAAACACTGCTACCCTTTTCGTTAGATAGTAGGGTTGTGTGTTTTGGATAGTAATCAAAAACCGTTGCTGGATTGTAGGGGGGTGTGTTAGATTGTAATAAAAAAGCAGTTGCTAGATTGTAGAGGTGTGTGTTTGGATAGTAATCAACAAGTAAGTGTGATGGTGTATAAACACTCCTACACTTTTCGTTGGATAGTAGGGTGTGTGTTGGATAGTATATACAAAATGTTAATATTAACATTCCCGTAGACCTCTCAAGTGCCACCAACATGTTAAATCTATGGACAATTGTTACATAGGATTTCCCGTAGTCCTCTATAACGGCCCACAATGTAAATCTATGAACATTTTTAACATCGGATTTCCCTTAGTCCCCTCAATCGCTACCATATGTTAAATCTATGGACAATTTTAACATAGGATTTCCCACAATCCACTCAATCGCCATATTTTGAGGTCAACTCGAACAATGTAACAATGTAACCCTAATTGAGGTCAGCCACATCTAACAATGTTACCTTTACCCCCAATGTTAATTTCCAGTAGTCCCCTCAAGAGGCATATAATGTAAACCTACGGGATAATACTATCCCCCATAGTCCCCCCCCCCCCCCTACACACATGTTACTACTAACATCATTTATGCTATAATAAAGGCCTTGGACCAACGCTAAGTTTTTTATTATGCACATTTTACTCGTATTTTTACATACGAGTTGATCGACAATACATAATTTTTTATTATACAGAAATTATGCCTAATGTCCAGGTGTCAGTTTTGATTCACACTCTATCAGTAATACATAACAGTATACTATGTAAACATTTTGCCAACATTCCTATAAGGATCAAGCTTAAAATATCCAAATACTTAAGCCAGTCTGGAAGGATTTTTTATTTCATGGTAATAGGTTATTATAATTTGCTGATTCTTACAACGAGATGTGTTAGAGCACATAATGATTTATAAGAAATTTATTCCATAGCATACATAAAAATTAAACACTTCATTTAGAATTCAAACCATGGACGTATAGGAGTTACTGACTCGGAGTGCTGTGAGTACAGATAGATAGATTTAAGGTGTGTGTAACTACATACAATCAGGTAGATAGATTTAAGTTGTGTGTAACTACATACAATCAGGTAGATAGATTTAAGGTGTGTGTAACTACATA
Source organism: Margaritifera margaritifera (assembly GCA_029931535.1). Classification (NCBI taxonomy): domain Eukaryota; kingdom Metazoa; phylum Mollusca; class Bivalvia; order Unionida; family Margaritiferidae; genus Margaritifera; species Margaritifera margaritifera. The sequence goes on along the minus strand of JAQPZY010001390.1, from coordinate 352,481 downwards.
CAATCAGGTAGATAGATTTAAGGTGTGTGTAACTACATACAATCAGGTAGATAGATTTAAGGTGTGTGTAACTACATACAATCAGGTAGATAGATTTAAGGTGTGTGTAACTACATACAATCAGGTAGATAGATTTAAAGTATGTGTAACTACATACAATCAGGTAGATAGATTTAAGGTATGTGTAACTACATACAATCAGGTAGATAGATTTAAAGGTGTGTGTAACCACATACAATCAGGTAGATAGATTTACGGTATGTGTAACTACATACAATCAGGTAGATAGATTTAAGGTGTGTGTAACTACATACAATCAGGTAGATAGATTTAAGGTGTGTGTAACTACATACAATCAGGTAGATAGATTTAAGGTGTGTGTAACTACATACAATCAGGTAGATAGATTTAAGGTGTGTGTAACTACGTACAATCAGGTAGATAGATTTAAGGTGTGTGTAACTACATACAATCAGGTAGATAGATTTAAGGTGTGTGTAACTACATACAATCAGGTAGATAGATTTAAAGTATGTGTAACTACATACAATCAGGTAGATAGATTTAAGGTATGTGTAACTACATACAATCAGGTAGATAGATTTAAAGGTGTGTGTAACTACATACAATCAGGTAGATAGATTTAAGGTATGTGTAACTACATACAATCAGGTAGATAGATTTAAGGTGTGTGTAACTACATACAATCAGGTAGATAGATTTAAGGTGTGTGTAACTACATACAATCAGGTAGATAGATTTAAGGTGTGTGTAACTACATACAATCAGGTAGATAGATTTAAGGTGTGTGTAACTACATACAATCAGGTAGATAGATTTAAGGTGTGTGTAACTACATACAATCAGGTAGATTGATTTAAGGTGTGTGTAACTACATACAATCAGGTAGATAGATTTAAGGTGTGTGTAACTACATACAATCAGGTAGATAGATTTAAGGTGTGTGTAACTACATACAATCAGGTAGATAGATTTAAGGTGTGTGTAACTACATACAATCAGGTAGATAGATAAAATTATATGGTAGGTACATTGATATGTGAATGCGTAGATAGATAGATAGATAGATAGATAGATAGATAGATAGATAGATAGATAGATAGATAGATAGATAGATAGACAGACAGACATACAGATAGATAGATAGATAGACAGACAGACAGACAGATAGATAGATAGATAGATAGATAGATAGATAGATAGATAGATAGATAGATAGATAGATAGATAGATAGATAGACAGACAGACAGACAGATAGATAGATAGACAGACAGACAGACAGACAGACAGATAGATAGATAGATAGATAGATAGATAGATAGATAGATAGATAGATAGATAGATAGATAGATAGACAGACAGACAGACAGTTAGATAGATAGATAGACAGACAGACAGGCAGACAGGCAGGCAGACAGATCGACAGACAGACAGACAGACAGACAGATAGATAGATAGATAGATAGATAGATAGATAGATAGATAGATAGATAGATAGATAGACAGACAGACAGACAGACAGATAGATAGATAGATAGATTGATAGATAGATAGATAGATAGATAGATAGATAGATAGATAGATAGATAGATAGATAGATAGATAGATAGATAGATAGATAGATAGATAGATAGATAGATAGATAGATTACCAGTTGGCCGCTTGGATTTTAGGGGAATTCTCCACACTCTAATTATCACACTAATTGCTTTAAAATCGGTATTTTTCCTCTTGAAAACAGATCGTAGTTTTTGACAAAGGGCTTTTAAATATGTGGTGAACATTTTATGAAAATTGAAGACATGTTGAACTTGGAGGGATTTGAAACTGGAAATTGTATGCAGTACAAATGTGCAGCTAACCCACTGGGCTCTTGACCAACCCGCTTGATCGACCCACATGTGGGGAAATGTTATGCAGTACAACTGTACAGCTAACCCACTGGGCTCCTGACCGACCCGCGCGTGAGGAAATGTTATGCAGTACAATTATACAGCTAACCCACTGGGCTCTTGACCGACCCACATGTGGGGAAATGTTATGCAAGTACAAATATACAGCTAACCCACTGGGGTCCTGACAGACCCACATGTGGGGAAATGTTATGCAGTACAACTATACAGCTAACCCACTGGGTTCCTGACCGACCCAAAAGTGGGGAAACGACATTAGGTAAACACCAAACAGGACTAATAGACTGGTCCGAGGGCCGTTGAATTTTCTGTTACGACCTAATTGATTGACAGTCATTGCTCTAGGCCAAGAGGTCAGTTATACATATTATACAAACATCTCACTATTAGATGGATGTAAAACTAAGCAATGGTCATGACCTCCAGACATAAACATAATCGAGCATAATTAGAGAGCAGAATGTGAGTCAGTATCAAAAAATATTCATTATGGCCACATTTTTCGTCTGGCATCGCTTCTTGAGATAATTGCATACAGAAGAAGTGGCATGTTTTTGATCAATATTTGTGTTTCTCAACAGCTATAACAGCGACTGAACTGATTTATTAGCGCTGTACACAAGTCCGGGTTTTCACCTAGTCCAAGAAATAATCATTGGCTGAATCAAACAGTCTTCGTTTATGTTAAAATATTGCTACTCCACAAGTTTTGTATACGTATTTTTGTGTCTCTCTAATCGTCTGTGTATAACTATGACATGCATCTGTGGGTCTAACTTTTTTTCTCGAACGAGAAATTAGCTACACACCCCAACTAAAAGTCCATGTAAGAGCCTGTAATTTACGAGATTTAAAAGCCAACTTGAATGTTGTTTATGCTAAGATAGGCACCCTCGGTTACAATTACGGGATATTGTAGAACGTGAGACATTTGCCTTATAAGCTTCATCCATCTACCCACTTACCCACCCACCCATTCATCTATCCATCCATCCATCCATCCATCCATCTATCTATCTATCTATCTATCTATCTATCTATCTATCTATCTATCTATCTATCTATCTATCTATCTATCTATCTATCTATCTATCTATCTATCTATCTATCTATCTATCTATCCATCTGTCTGTCTGTCTGTCTGTCTATATATCGATCTATCTATCTATCTATCTCTCTATCTGTCTGTCTGTCTATCTATCTATCTATCTATCTATCTATCTATCTATCTGTCTGTATGTCTGTCTGTATGTCTATCTATCTATCTATCTGTCTGTATGTCTGTCTGTCTGTATGTCTATATCTATCTATCTATCTATCTATCTATCTATCTATCTATCTATCTATCTATCTATCTATCTATCTATCTATCTATCTATCTATCTATCTATCTATCTATCTCCTACCACGCCATGTCGCCTCGTGTCAATGAACTTTTTCCCAAATTGAAATGTGTATCAAAAGCATGACATATTGTAATTAGATTTGTACATGTACTAGTGTTTCGAACCGGTCTTTGTATTCACGGATTTTAAATCCCATCCATCTAAAAATAGTGAAACATGTTTTATCCATTTATTGTAGAGATATAGATATAGGTAATATCGGCATTAACGCCTTGATTGAGTATACATTCGAAGCAGTCACGTCTAGCAGAAGAAAACTATCATCAAATGTAAATATTAATATATACGATTACAAAAAAAATATTTCAGTAATCTTTGTTTGTACAAATAAATGCTTTGCAGAAAGCGAATTCATACCAGGTCGATATTTTTTTGCTTTCTTTTTTTCTGTAATTTTGTGTTACAGAAGAAACATGGAAGCGTGCCATGATGTAAGCGACATTTGGATTTGTTGATTGATTGGTGTATAACAGCACATTACTGTGCCAAGCTAATTAGTAAAATGCCCTGCCCCTGGACACACCTTGGCGGCCGACACGGCCTTGTCTAGACAGGATTCTAACCCGAACCTTTCTGATCATGAGTCCAACACGCTAATCACTGCAGCTCAATGAGAAATATAAAATATGATACATATTCTGAATATTTTCGGATTTTGATAGATACACACACATCTAACTCCCACGCTTGTACGTACTGTGTTAATTTTAGGGTATCATTGTCCTTTTTAAGCTAATTCAGAAATTCTGCTAATATTACAGGGCATTTCATTGTACAGATAACGATTTGTTTTAGCATGCAGGTACGACCCTATAACGAAACCTTCCAGAATGATCTCGCAGACTTTACCTCATAAATCAGCATCGAATATGTTAGATAATCCTGGATATAACGTGTATAAATCATGGATCGAATTTGTATATTAAAACAGATTCATGAACGAATACATTTTAAAAATGTTAAAGAGTACGCCACTGCTTATAGCATCTTTGTTACAGACAAAACACCGCAAACATTTTATTTGTTTTTGCATACACCATTTGCAATATAAAGGAAGTGGAAAACAAGCTATATGATAAACATATTTATTTTTGTTTTCCTCTCTTCCCCTTCAACTGCATGTAATAAAACTGTATACCATTCTTGTCATGAATTAAATCAAAGTATAACGTCCTTTAATAATGGCAAGCAAAGTCAATTTGATAAAGAATCTTAAAATTTTCACTTAAGCACAGGATGCATAAAAGATAATACATGCAAATGTTATCTGTTTGATCTGAGTGTTTTATTTATTCAAAATAATACATATATACATAGACTGCAACAAAATATGATAGTCATAGTTTTATGGGCTTAACTCCTGTATAACTTATTCTGGGGCAAAATACCTTTTGTATAAAACATATATTTGTATAAAAAGTCAAAATCACACAGTACATCATGGAAAATAAAATCAAGATATGCTAAAATAAACAACATATTTGTATAAAAAGTTAAAATCACACAACACATCATGGATAATATAATCATGATATGCTGAAATAAACAACATATTTGTATAAAAAGTCAAAATCAAACAACACATCATGGAAAATAAAATCAAGATACGCTAAAAGAAACAACTTAGTATAGATTGGCGACTACAAAAACGATACCAAATATGAAAGAAATGTAGGGCATTTTTATCTTGCGCAAGAGTGCTGGATACATAAACAAATGCTGAAATATTTCGCAACTTTAATAAAAGTGTAAGAATAAGAACCATTTGAAATTTTCATGTACTTGTAGTTGCCTGTTAAACACTGAGTATTTGCCAATCGATAGCATATGAATTTCCAGGAATATTTGAATCAAGCACACAAACTAGAAAAGTTTCGTAGTGATTGTTTACAGATGCTGGCATTTGTTCTAGCACTTTTAATTAATCCGATACCAACTGCAAACTTCATATACCCAGATTTGCCGTCGCATAATACGCCGTCAGATCTGGGTCTATGCAGTTTGTAAGGACTAATCAGTAGAACAAGCAAGATAGACTTTGATCTGCCGGCGCAATATACGACGGTAGATCAGGGTCTATGTTGTTTGCAGTTGGTGTTTGCTTCTACGCGAGTATATACGGTACATTTCAGACATTGTCCTGGGAACAAGAAAGGAATCCACATCTGTAGCAGAACTATAAGTTACCTTTTAAATAAAAGATATATCTTCAGACCAAAACGATTGTAAATACGAATTCATCGAATAATCTAATAAGTAAATGTTATAACAGCTCACACCCGTAAGGATATTCATCACCTCTTCATTCGATATTTTTTGTTGCCCAATGAATATAATTGTAGATGTACACGTTATAATTGTAGATGTACACGTTATAATTGTAGATGTACACGTTATCACCTTGTGAAAAACGATTATTGAGTTTTAATTTTTTTTCCAGCTTACTAGTTTACATTATTTAGTTATTAAATAATAAAAAGTCGAATTAAGCCAGAAAATATTTGTGACAGAAGGTTTCCACAATTCCTTATAATTAATTTTTCATAAATAATTAACAAGCAGAATAGGATTCCACGGTAGATACCTTTTGAATAATTGGTTTTCATCTTCATGTTTATACATATTTATTGATTATATATGTATGTATCATGAATATATATATATATATATATATATATATATATATATATAACAGTACTTAATTGGAGTGAAAACATCTATATGTATATATATATATATATATATATATATATATATATATATATATATTAAAACAGTACTTAATTGGAGTGAAAACACACACACACACACACACACACACACACACATATATATATATATATATATATATATATATTACAACAGTAATTAATTGGAGTGAAACAAAAACAAATTTTGTCCAAGATGGTTGAAGGAGGTAGTAAATGGGGACGCTAATTTTAGCACTTTCATGTGCATATCGTCTGAATTACAGAACATTTTCGTGGATAAAAGTTACATTCAAATGCACCACACTCAAGTATCGCACCATGTTGCCATACGTGCCTCATCATTTGGGTTACAAATATGCTCTCTCTACTGTGATGGATTGTTGATCTGATGCGTTGTATACAAAATCACCTTTCGCACACAGTAGTTAGTCATCGGATAACTGCTTTGTTGCCCAACGTATCTATACAGCTACGTAGAAGTGTTCTCTCATCTTCCAATTATCTCCATTATAAACAGCTAAGGAATGAAAATATGTATATCTCTTATAACTTGCATGTCCGGAAATCCAGAAAAAATGCCGTCTGTCAGTTGGAAACAGCAATTAAGGCATGAGAGACAGGTACCGATCTAAATATTCGATAAATCCATAAACTGGTACTCGCATAGCTGTTATCAAGTTAGCTGTACCAGAATTTCTGTCAAAAACAAGAAAAATATACATTACTTCCAGTAAATTGAATATGACAATGACATAAAATTATAAATCAAATTAAGGACTCATATAATATATTGAAGATAATTTTTCAAGTTAAATCAGATCTGGTTTTGTAGTTGTTTTTATAAACTTATATGAATTTTATTTCTTAGGATCTCTTTTTACATGTATTTCTAAATCCATATCTGTAAAATACTCTAAAATTTTCAATCTCTGAGACTGTAATAAAATCCCTAAAGTGTTCATCGATACCTAAGATATTAGTTTAAACATATTTTGTTTCATAAATTTGTTGTTGGAGATTATAAGATATGCGATGTAGAAGGTAAAGGATTAGAACGAAAGCCAATGGCTTATAATGTGCTCCTACTTTGACGTTGGACAAATTTTAGAAATATGTGAATATATGGCGGATGATGTTGAGTTTTAATGACAAAAAATTGTTGAATAGTCAAAGTGAAGAGTGTCGTTGTTAAACATTAGCATTTAGCTAAGGTATATTAAGCACAAAGTTGAATAACGACGGCTTTGGTAAGAGATGAGGATAAGGAAAAGAAAGATTAAATTGGAAACTGTTAATTAAAATGTGTAAGAACTTGTGTATAAATAAAACGTGTCCGACATTGCGTATAAATATACTATGTGTAGGACATCGTGTATAAATAAAATGTGTAGGACATTATGTATAGGTGGCGCTCTACAGCCTCGTATTTTGCATGGGTTAGATTTTGAAAGAAAAAGAATTTCCCAGGCTTTCATCACTGGTTATCCTGGCTATTTAAAAACGACCTTGTATATCTTAAGAACTGTAAAAAGAACTTTTAATTTAACTTTTAATTTTGGTGTATGATTGATGGGTGTAATTTGGGTTATACAGTATACAGCTTACTTCAGATGTGCACCTATCAAAAAACTGCTAGCCTCGCTGGGTCATTTTCACTTCACGACTTGAAAGATAAATTGTTAGAAAAAACGAGCCGATAACTTATTTACTTTTTATATATTTTGTAATTCATTCATTGCACTTTCAGAAAATGGTATTGCATAATCTGGCAAAATTAGTTTTCCCTATTATAATAACTGTTAAAGTTAGTGTACTTTGGACTAATTCAGGCTGATTTTTCGAGCACGTGATAGAGGCCATTTTGGTCAGCTGTGTGTTTAGATCGTGTACAATTTCCACAAGTACAATACGTAAAGACATTTCAGTCACATGAAAGTAGCATAGAGGTATGCCAACATTCTCTCCATTACGCATGTTGCAAATGCAAACAACTTCATCTTACACCTGTCACTCTCTCAGAAGTACGTAATATGTAGAGCGCCACCATAAATAAAATGTGTAGGACATTGTGTATAAATAAAATGTGTAGGACATTGTGTATAAATAAAATGTGTAGGATATTGTGTATAAATAAAATGTGTAGGACATTGTGTATAAATAAAATGTGTAGGATATTGTGTATAAATAAAATGTGTAGGATATTGTGTATAAATAAAATGTGTAGGACATTGTGTATAAATAAAATGTGTAGCATATTGTGTATAAATATACCATATTGAATAATGTGCACGAAAGAAAGCAAGGTGTCCCGAAAAAATCAGATCGAATTATTAAAAACCAGATTAGCAATGTAGAAAATTATTTTTTTTAATTGCTAGAGGCTGTTTTTATACTACATTTGTCTTTAGGATACAACTGTTTGAGAAAACAATGCTTACCTATCTTGATTCAGTGTCTTCTGGAACTCTCTTGATCAGAAGCAATTTCCGGAAGAATTTATGCACCATCACCAACTTGATTCTAAAGGAATAGTTTTCGTTCATTTCATCTCCGATAACCCGTAATTTCATGGCTATATCGTTCAAAAATTCCCCATTAGTGGATCCATCTTGTACTTCCCCACTAGTAGATCCATTCTGTTTGGAATTTATACAAGTATTGTCTATATAGCATGTCTCTTCTGAACTTAACTTAGCGTTCAGCGCCATGGCTTCTTGTGACATACAGTTTTCAATGGTGTAAAGTGTCCCCTGAATGATGATGATATTATTATAATGCTGTTAGTACACTCTGTATACTATTATAAATGATAGCAACTTTGTGGTTACATTTGAATTTGTACTTTGCTCAACTGTTATAACACATCGTCCTATTGGGACATGCAGATTGGGAATATACAATTCTGACCAATAAGAAAGAAGATATAGTAAAAACACAAATGTCTAACGGTGGGTTATTGGCCCAGGTGTCCTTATAACCGCACGGCATTACATGGGCTATTGGCACAAATTCAACAACACGAGGCTATTAGTTCATTATTTCGGGCACTGACCATGCTTGATAATTAGAACCTGTAACATGGATTTCTGACTTCGATTCAGTCATTAGGCTTTAATCCAGTGTGGTAAAATAACGAATATACATCAGCAGTTATAGAACAGAACTGTATGTAAGTATAAGACAAGAACATAGAAACATAAAGACATAAACATTAGTTGATTTGATTGTGAACGGATAGACCAATATGCAGGATTTTTGATACTGTACAGTAAGTTTCAGTACTAGATGAAAACAAAAATGGATACTCATAATGGTTTATTTACACTATGTATATACATTCGATTACTTGCTTCAACACATTTTGGTACAATATAACATTATGTCATTTGCTTATGCGTTATAATTAAATGTGTATGTGATTCGTGGTTACGATTCGATTACAATTTTCATAATGACGGTCTTTAATTCTTAATGTATTGCTAAATACGCTGATAAGCTACAAGAAAATTAATTGCATGAAGAAGATATCATATATACTTTCTTCTCTTCTAACCATCTATCTATCTATCTCTCTCTTTATATATATATATATATATATATATATATATATATATATATATATATATATATATATATATAAAACCTGATATATAACCTGTTCTTTTTTAAATTTTGTTTTGCTTTTACGGGTCTGCATTTTTTCTTTTTTATTTTTGCGATTAACTTGACAGCCGAAATTATTAACATTTTACTTTGCGTTATAAACAGCACAAAGAATCGATGCACGCTTTTTTAAGGAAACATTAATTGAACATGACACATTGTTATCAAGTGTATTACCGAGGCTTCGTTTTTAAACTGGATTTGCATCGGAACGACTATGTCACACCATACAGATTATACATGTACCAATTACATCCATCAATATCTTGTGCAAACAGTTTAAAGATCTGCGTTTTGATGCAAGGTATGCAATCTTAAGATAAACGGAAAGCAAAAGGTTGCGTTTTGATGCAAGGTATGCAATCTTACGATAAACGGAAAGCAAAAGGTTGCGTTTTGATGCAAGGTATGCAATCTTACGATAAACGGAAAGCAAAAGGTTGCGTTTTGATGCAAGGTATGCAATCTAACGATCAACGGAAAGCAAAAGGTTGCGTTTTGATGCAAGGTATGCAATCTTACGATAAACGGAAAGCAAAAATATTATACCCATTGTTCTATATAATAGCTCATTGTCGTTTTCAAGCAAGGACCAACTAATGATTAATTGACATTTCAAATCTATTATGGAAAATAGGTTGACCTGTACAACATCTATTTATAATTTACAAATTTAGCTAATTTATTTGGAATATTGAAGCTCTTCTTTCACGTTCCTAAACTTGCTTGGAGATGTATCAGGTTGACATCATCAACTTCAATTGTACTGTTCGACAAATTGATGAAACAAAATGCTTCGCTTTGGAAATAACGAGCATATAACGTAGACGCGGCAATAAAGTATCTTTTATAAGACAAAATATTTTCTACTTTAGACAAACGGGAAAAAATTCAGAGATGCAATATTCGGTCATGTATTTTAATTTGTTGTCTCCCAATATTAGACATATCGAATTGAATAAATGAACAAAGAGCATTATACCTTTGCATAATTAGAAAAGTAATTTCCTCCGAAATGCAGAATTTTCACTACTAACTGTACTGTCACATGGATGGATAGACTAGGAACTGATAAGTGAAGTCGCAAAGGTCAGAAGTCAAACAAATTGATTTTTTACCCCCCCCCCCCAAAAAAAAAATAACTCCCCCCCCCCAAAAAAAAAACAAAACAAAAAAAAAACCAACAACAAAGAAGCACAAATATTCAGATCTATGTAATCATGGCTGTTTTATGTCACGCCGAGTTATCTTAATGCGAACCACACAGGTTGAATATAAATATATTATACTAATTAGAGAATGAAACTTACTACATAAAGCCAGTTGGCCACGGCAAGAACGTATCAAACATTATAATATACATAGAATTGGATGGTGGCGCAGAAATATAGAAACTGGGTGAAATGCATATACAACACTGGGGATCAACATTTGCATTAATTAGTACGGAATAGACTTTAAGTTTAATATGTATTTAGTCAACGGAATGTTGTTTTTTTTTTTAAATATATATTTAGCAACTTCGAAGAAAACAGTAAGATATTTCGTTTTCGAACTAAGAATTTTGAATCCATAGAAAAAGCCATTTATCTGACGTTGCGATATCTTGTTTAACATACTGGAACCAATCCATTGTTCACGGTTTTTAACATATCGAACGACTTGTCGACAGGTTTGCTAATTTTAGTGAAAGAAAATCCAGAGTAATGAAAAATGTGCAAATTACCAACATATTTCATTAAGTACAAAACTAAATTAGCTTCATGAATCAAGTTACAAATATTTAAACCTCAACGGGTTAGAATCATTGTAAAAAGAAATTGATTACCGTACAAATTGATTACCGTACAAGTATCATTTGTTTCTCGGTTCTTTAAAGTATTTTTCCATGCAATATCTTGAACTTATAAGTCACGTATTCGAGTTATTATTATTTGCTTAACTTATACGAGGTAAATGTTTTGTGAGAATGTGTTCATATTCTGACGTATCTTTACTATCCAATATGACATCTCCCCATCTACACTGTACTTGAGTGGATGTTATCGTCACATTTGTAACATTTTGCAAAATTTACTTATTTTGTTTAGTTTATCTGAGTCATATAGTCGAAACTTATCTGTTCGTTTATCATAAAAAGAAGATCGATTTCATCGTACTCACTTACAAAAAAGAGAGACAAACATACACTCAGACAGAAATATATTTCATTTTTAAAGAATGCGTTGAACATACACACATACAGACAGACAGTCAGATAGATACATGTTGATAGATACGTATGTAATATTAATAGCATGCGTTGATTATACCATTCATAATATATCCTCGTTATCATCATCATCATACTGAAAATATAGTCTCCTTTAATTATATATTGGACCATTTAACCTGCAGCAAATAAATGCTTGACCCTTAATATCTCCCATATATTCAGATGGGCACAGTTATCAAACTGTATCAGAACCATGTGATCAGAGCACAGTCGACTGGAAGCTGAAGATCATAACGCAAGACATTTACGTATGGAGGATTGTTATTATGAATATTCAGAGTGATTTTGTGGAGGGGTATTGAAGGGAAAATAAAAAGATTTCACGTAGTCAGCGAATACATTTTACATGTAATTTTTCTTGACAATCTGCGTGGAGACGAATTCTTCTGCTATCAAGAAACACGATTACATGTACACGTGTTTGTACCTACGAGATTACTGCAGCATCAGAAGTGAAAGTACTAAATACTCAGATGCTTCCGATTACCTCGAATTTAGGCATGACGCGAAATTAGGAATGGAGAAGTAGAGATTAATGCGCACAATCAAGGATAAAGTGATATTCATTTTCAAGCACACAACCGAAAGGACACAGTCAATGTTCAATAGGATTAGGATGTGGTTTGCTCCAGCTACCGGTTTCCATATCTATATTATGTGCCAATGCTCTTAATTTTGAAAAATAGCTTTTCTAAATTATATTTTGTGACCAAATTGAAACAAAAATCAGTGACACTGACTCTCCCCTTAGAAGTGGATGCACTTTTTAGAATTCAGGAAATGTGAGCAAATATTGATTACGTTACCAATAGAAAAGAAGAAGCTACAGATTGCAATCTACTTACATAATCTGCACCTACGTTTTGGAATCTTCTAATTGTCTCACTACCTAACCGATACGGTCACACTGCCAGAGCCCAACGTATTGATCTTGCGTTTGCAACTTTAGGTTCACTCATATAAGCGATAGTTTGCTGATCAGTCTCGAAAACGAATTCCTTTCAAAGAGGTATGTGTGGACATACTTTTTTCAATCACCAAATAGTTTTGCTCTCCGAGTAAGTTTCCTACTGGCGAAACTGCAGGTAACTTGGCCCCTCTTGCTCCAGCAATTAAACTACCCTCAAACCAGTGTCTGACGCGTCAGTCCTCAATATAAATTATTTGTCTAACTCTGGTGCCTACAAGATTGTTGAGCACATGAGCTTTTTATTTAAGGTACTGACAACTTTTCCCTGATTTCGGACCTGTTTCGGGTTGGGTTTTAACTGCTTATACCAACTGATTATATAACCGAAACATCTGAATTCACAGTGCTACATTTGGTTGGTCTCGCTGCGAGCTTTGTCTCTAGTAGATTTTAAAAGAGGCTACGCAATACGGAAAGATGATGTATGTATGAAAATGATAAAGTTGTCGACAAAGCCATACATATTTCCCATTGCCTTTAATAATTTGCATCAGACAACAATAGGTCGCACTTGCATTGACTAATCTGAAGGGCATTGCCTTAAACAGAAAGAAACCTTTAGGGATTGTAAAAGCTGTTAACTTGTTGGTGTTGTCGATCGGTCAACTCTGGGCATAGCTCTACATCTCTTGCACTCTCAGAACCCATTCCCATGGGCACTGTAAAGGAATTGCCGTACTATATTCTTGCCGTGACGTATTAAAAGCCCATCTTATATCACTGCAACACTAGCTACATTCAGCATCCCTCAATTTAAGAGCTCATCCTTGACCTTTCGACATAACGTTTCAACATGTTTACATGACATCGTTTCAATCTTCCCTCTATCACAATGTAAAATCCATTTCACTTTTCTCCCTTTTCCAATCGGTGCATTGAACCAGCAGTGTATTCCGATTGGTAGGGAAAATTACTAACACCCTATCGCGTACTTCAAATTTCCTATTCCTTGTACCAAGTTTGTGATACTTCGCGTATAGCCTACCTGACTTCGCGAGTTCGACATTCGCCATCGAATACGTATCTTCCAACGTTTCGCGTAAATCTAGGACGTATTGATAGTTCGACTTTACTTCTTCGTCCGCAATATCTCCTGATCACTGTTGGCGTAGGACACACGCACGTCATCGAACTGACCTTGCTACAATAACTCAAACGGAGAAAGTCATATACCTACTTGCACCGTACGCGAACAGAAGGGCGTGCAATCTTGCGGCCAACAACGCACATGTGATGCAACATTCGTTTCAGCGTACCATTAAACTTCTCTACCAAACCTTTACGGATCGGGTGATACGTTGCGGTGGTTAACTGTCGGATTGATAAGTCTACGCACTTCAGCCAGTACCTCTGAGGTATATTACGTCCCACAATTGGTTACGATTTCTTATGGTACCTTAACCTACTCTACATGTCTGCGAGAACCTTGGCTACTCAGCTTCGATTTTTAGTAAAGCGACAGATTTTGGCTATTTAGTTGAGTATATTTCAAAACGTCAAAATATGACGGTTCTTCCTGTCGGTAACGGAAGAGATAGTACCAACAATGTCAACAGCAAATCTTTAAAACAAGGTGTATATCATGCGTATTAGACCTAATGGGACTCAAGTCAGTCTCCCCTTGAGAGTTTAGGAAAAACATCATAAGACCCACAAAATCTCGTTATGTCACTATTTATCTCGGGCCAATAACACCCAACTAATACCCAGTCTGGTGTTTTACTTGTTCCCAAGTCACATGCAGTACTGGATTCATGCGCTACTTTTAACACGTGACCCATCTCTATGACGTACGATTAACTGAAAATATATCTTACCGTCCCGAGCGATGTACGACTAACTGAAAAGATCTCCTAACGTCACGAGCAGTGAAGTCCCTACACAATAGTCTCTTATGCTGTAGAAACCTAAAATTCCCCCCACCTTTAGATCGCTTTTCGCTTCTGATCACTTTTAAGGATACGTCAGCTTTTGGTTTCCGATCCAATTCGTCGCGCGCAAATGTCGGTCACGGCTTCCGGATTTCTTACTTTACAGAAGGAATGTTCTTGCGCTGGCGTCTGTGACCTAGTTTCAACCACTTGAACCAAAGTAACCTTAAACTCTGACAAAATCAGGAGTCTAAAATCTTCTATTTTCCTATCGTCAAGTCATAAATCCGTTTTTTTAAAATAAATAATTCCTCCAATATCCCAGCGAAGAAAGACGTCTCGATATCTATCATGGCAACACTTACACGTTCTATTGTTCTTTTCAGTAATGCTCACGGGGATTTCCAGTCGAGCATTTGATCATCTCTAACGAGACTCCACCACACTACCAATACAGTGCATTCAGTGTCGCGCAAAACGGTAACCTCTCGCTACGTCATGTTGAGCAACAGATATCTGTACTTTCGGTCGTACGTAGTCTAGCTTCCGGGAAATGACAAGTGTCAACTGACTGTATCGCTCTCTGACTGTACTGCGCACGCGGACGTTCTGACGTCTCGTCCGCCGTGTCGTTCTTATCCGTGTTGTCATTATCTTGCATCAGTTCGTCTCATCTATCTACTTTGAACCGCTCCCTCCTGTAGATCGCTGCCGCTACTCTTTGAACGGTCCCATTATGTTTCCGACAGTGAGATGAAGGATAACCCCATCATTTGCTTTTGTCGCGGTGCTTATCACTGCAGTTACCCCCCTTCTTTGCTTTGAAACTATTACCCACTATCTCGACAGCAGCATTCTGTTTTCGGTGTTCCTGATCTTCAGATTCCTTTCCATGTTCATTGTCCTTCGAACCTTCTTGATATCCCCACGGGCTTCTACGAAATAGTATGTATGTGTCGCCATTTCCACCACATTTGAGAAGGTCTTTTCTCTCAAAAAACAGGCATAATTATTTCTACATGTTGTTAAAAAGCGATCTCTGAGTATCGACTTTCCTACGCTCCAGCTAGTGTTGTAGATAGTTTCGTCGTCTACTTATGAATTGGGTAAATGTCTGCTCCTTCTCTGGTTTGATATATTGAAACTTTTTCTGAATCCTTCCTCGGTGCAATCAAAACGTATTAGCATTGCTAGCGACAGGACGAAAGTACACATCTAACGCTTTTTTATTAAGAGTATATTTCATATATAAAATTTAAATATATTAAACAAGAAAGGCGCAGCAGAAAAACAGGGAAAAATAGATTTGTTGAACCTTCAACCAATCACTGACTACTGGATCGTTGATTACACCATCGTGGTTTCATCATAGGTTCTTCAAAGTACAATGGAAAACGAAAAGTCTTGTTACTAATCCCTCACTTCACGCTTGCCTCTGTCATTGGGGATATCTTGTTGGCTAGCAATAGGTTTGTAAACCTATTACATAATAATGTAGTATTCAGTAACCCCACCCCACCCACCCACCAAAAAAAATCTCAACCCACTATTGACACTTGTTACACGGTTAAAATAATAATAATAATAATTAATAATAATAATATTTCATCAAAAGAAGCCAACCGAACCCATTACTAATTACAAAGATGTAGGCGTGCACGACAAAATACAGAAACATTATTACAATATATGATTCCAAAACAATCCCTCCCTAAAGCATTGCAATTAGTTTTTAGAAAAGCATATAGCAAGTACTATGTAAAATGGAATCACGATTACGAAAGTATATACAGAGGCAAAATAATAGAAGACAGAAATTTAGCTGATTTAATTAAATATGCAATTTCTGTGAAAGTGTACAAAGAAAGACCAATAGGAATCTATGAATTTTATAAAAGCCTATGAGAATTAAAATGTCCTATAAATCTGAGAACATTATGGAATGAGAAAATGTATTATATTCGCATTACAAGGTATGGCTTAGATGTTAAAGGTTCATTAAGAGAAATATCAACAAATCATAATAGTGGTCTTGGCTTAAGTTCAAATACACATAAATGAATTAATATTTTTAAATAATGCTTATGATTCAAGTTCTAATATAAAATAATGAATTTACTTTTTTTTTTTTTTTTACCAAACTTTTGAAAAATAAAAAAATTCCATTTTTTAAATTACTCAAATTTCACTCAAATATTACAAAATTTACTAATGATTTCAACACGAAAATGCAAAGAGTTGAATATAATAATATGTATTTAGCATGTAAGTTTTTTCGCAGAACTTCTGAAAATTAATTTTACCACAATTACAAAAATTCCCCCTAAATTACAAAAATTACAAAAATGTTCCCCAAATTAAAAATTTATTAACAATTTCTAAACAAATTACAAAAATTAATTATTTATTTTTAATATTTGACAGTGTAAGAGTGGAATATAATTATATATATTTAGCATGTGTCATTTTGCCAAACATTTTTAAAATTCTTTTTTACAACAATTACAAGAATTGCCCCCAAAATAAAAAAATTCCCCGAAAAAATATAAATCTTATTAATCCCCCCATTAAAAAAGTTATAATTTCCATAAATTACTAATATAAGAGTAGAATGTAATATGCATTTAGTACATAAGTCTTTTTGCAGAAAATTTACAAAATTGATTTTATAATGTAAATTTTTAAAAATAATATTTCCACATCGACCACAAAAACATGTAATGTCTTTTTAGTAGGTCACCAAATTTATAAGATTATGAAAAGGGAGCAACAACGAGTGGTGTAGGTAGCCATGATACCCTTTTGTTTTTCTTCTTTGCAAATATTTACATTAAGGGAATCCCGTATTCAAAGGAAGGAAAGATATATAAATATTTACGCGAAGGGAATATCTCCCTCTTGTTCAGTGAAGGAACGATAAATAAATATTTACATTAAAGGAATACTGTATTCAAAGGAAGGAGCGATATACAAATAATTACATCAAGGGAATCCTGTATTCAAAGGAAGTGTCTCATAAAAGTACCGAAAGTCCCATGTACATTGAATTGAATGCCACGCGCTTTGACGTCACAATAAAAGCGCCGCGTATTGGAATAAATGTGAACTACTTCCGCTTTTCTTAGCATCAGTTTACTATTGTAAAAGTGCATAGGGATCGATAATTTTCGTCTGGAAGTTTTGTAATAACAACGGAAGTGTAAATAATTAAACCAATAGAAGTAAACAGACTTTGGTAAAACTATTTAGCTATTACATTTTGGACCAATTAATATTTTATTTAAGATCAGTAAAGGCGGCTACACGAACCACATTGACATATTCTTTAGTGTAAACTTTACGGACAATTTCAATGTACATACAAAGATTTCAACAATGAAAGAAATCTTTACATAATGCTGGGAAGGACGTAAATAGAAATATGCAAGAAAGGATACAGAAATGTTTGCATAAACGTACTTGAAATCATATAAGAAAGCGACGAAGAGAAAATACATTAAATAAAACAACTTAGCATTTAGTCTAACCGCTGCTAATACTCCATCGTACATATCATATGGATAAGTTATAACCACTATGAAGAAAAAAACAACTTTACTCTATATTTTAAGCGGAGAAACACGCGTAAAAGCCTGCTTACCGATCTTACTACAACCAAATCATTAGTTCTTATTACTAGATTTAGCATCAACTTACTAAAAATAGTATAAAAATTGCAAGACTGTATGTTACTTGACCTGTTCAATCCAGAATCATCTGACAAAAGAGCATTAGATTCTTGTATCGTAAATTCAAGATGGCTGATCAAAAATATAGAAGATGAATACATTATTTTTAATATTGCAAAAACCATTTTTTTTTTTTTTTTTTTAAAAATATGATTCTCATGTTTAAAGACTCTTGAAAAATAATTTTTCACTGTGATTTGCAGTCTGGAATAGATAGATTTTTAAAAGTAATAAACGTTTTTTCACAAGTCAAACGGGAATTATTACTAACTTAAACGGGAAAATACTGTATAACTTAAATGTAATGCGTTAATATTACAAGACACATTATTTTAATTTTATTAGAATTAAAATAAAAATATTTATCTCATATAACAAAACTGTTACAAAATATTTCTTTAGTGTGACTTGTAGTCTTGAATCGTTAGATTTTTAACAGTAATAAACTTTTATTGCAAGTCAAAAGGGAAAATTGTACAAACCCATCTGGCACAAGAGCATCATGCTTTTTAATCGAAAAATTAGAAATGTATTAATTAAATGTATTAATATTACGAACCCATTTATTAATTATTATGAGAATCAAAATGAAAATATTATTCTAATATAGTAGAACTCTTCCAAAATATTTCTTTACAGCAGTGGCGTACTAAGAGTAAAAGGCGCCCGGGGAGACGATGATGGCCCAAAGGACCAGAATACAAGGCCCGAATTTGTATCAGCTGTTTTGACGCTCCAAGGCCTCTGGCGCCCGGGGCAACAACCCCGTCCGCCCCCCCCCCCCCCTTAGTACGCTACTGCTTTACTGTGACTTGTAGTCTGGAATCGATAGATTTTTTACGTGAAGGTTTTATTACAAGTCGAAGGTGAATTTTTACTCTTTAAACGGGAAAATACATGGAGATTCCTTTCTTTCCTATATAGGTGAAAATTTCAAAAAATATTCTTAAAATGGCTTGTAATTGTTCTCATATTTTTATAAGTCATGAGGGTTTAATGTATGCAAAAAAAAAATTCGCTATAAAAGTGACATGTTTCAAACTATTTCTTGTTTTGGTTTACCTGTTAGTACTACTCCTTTTATGGTTCCACCCTCCATTTCTTGGGGAATGGGGGATGTGGTCCGTCATTATCCCTTGGAGGGAAGACGAGGAGGAGGTAACTCTTTTTTAATTTAAATCTATTAATGACGGTATTTTATAAATTTGATGTAAATTTAATTTTTATTTGTAATTTTATTGATTTTTATTGATTTATTTTTGTTTCTTTATTTACAATTTATATTTTTATTTATATATAGATGAAATGTATTTCCTTTGTTATTTTTCTTCTTTTTTATAGATTGTTTTAAATGTTGTTAGTGTTTCTTTTTTCTTTTTATTTAGTTTTTTTATATTTCTTTTTATTTAATAATTGTGTTTTTATATATTATATTTTTTATTTTATGGTTCTACCTTACGTTAGTGGAAAATGGCTCCCCTTTATCCTCTTGGCAGAATAGGGAGGAGGTAACTCTTTCTTCTTTTTAATCCGTTAGTGACAGTATTTTAATTTATTTCATATTATTATATTTATTTTATTTTGTATTTATTCTTATTTTTATTGTCATATCTTCAGGTTTTTTATTTTTTAAATATTAATTTTTAAATTTATATGTTATTCAGATATATTTTTCATTTTTAAATTTTTTATTTTTTTTATTGTATTTATATTTTTTTATTTATTATTTTATTATTATTATTATTTGTATTGAATTGTTTCCATTTTTTTTATTTTATGGTTCCACCGGGAAATGGGTGGGGCGGGATTTGGGAAGATAGTTCTCCTATATATTTATTATTTTTTTAGAGGAAAGGGGAGGGGGTAACCCTTTCTTTGTTTAGATACTTCTTTATGGTATTTTATATTCAATTTTTATTTCTAAATTTTGTTTATTTCTATTTTTTTCTTTTATTCTTATTTTATTTCTATTAATTTAAATTTTTTGGTTTATTTCTATTTTGATTTATTTTGATTTAATTTTGATTTTATTTATGGTTATACCGACACCACCAATTCCCTTCCTTAGGGAATAGGGGATTGGGGTCATAGGGCTCTCTATATCCCTTGCAGGGAAAGGGATGGCAACGCTTTCTCCTTTTATTCACTTAGATGAAAGGGAACTAAATCTTTCTCCTTAAGGATGGAAAAATTGTTTTAATTTGTATTCTTTATGAAAACAAAGACTGCTTTTCATTGTACAAAAATAAACAAATATGTTTTACACAAAAAAACGAAGTAATATATTTCAAAAATCAAAATATAGCGCCTGTTTACTTAATATTAAGAGATACTGAAAAATCTATGTTTAGACTAAAACAAATCGATAACCAGTTCAAAAAATCTACTTCCGGTCATAAAAGTAGACTTTCAGTCTTGGCGCCGAAAACAAATCGACTTTCAGTCATAAAAAGTCGACTTTCCCGTTATGAAGTAATACAAACCGGTTATGACGTCATGAAAATAGACTTTCAGTCTTCGTGCCAGTTAAAAATAGACTTTCACTCTTGAAAAAAATAGGTTATGAGATCATAAAAATAAACTTTCCGTCTTTGCGCCAGTTAAAAATATACTTTCAGTCTTTAAAAGTTAACTTTCATTTATGACGTCATAAAAATGATTATAACGTCATAAAATAGACTTTCATTCTTAGCGCCAGTTATTATACTTAACGGTTATGACAGAGGATTCCGAATTGTTAACTTACAGTCTAACGATAATGACAGAGGATTCCGAAGCGCCTACATTCGATTTAAAAAGTCCACTTTAGGTTTAGAAATACATTATGCCTAACGGACATTCTGAATGAATTAATCGCATGCTATTTTAATGTTAAGTATACAAGAGTCATCTCTACCTATAACCAAGTGTGACAATACAAAATGGTTCCACTTTACAAGTAAAATATTTCCTTTTCTCTACTTAAAAAAAAAAAAGAAAAGACATCGATGTTCTTTTTATTATATATTTTTAAGGAAAAAAAAAGCGTCCATTTGCATTGATTTTTTTTCTACATTCTGTGCTAATGCGAAAAATGACTGCATTACTACTTCGATAGACAGAAGTTCCTAAATTTTACACTAATGTTAGGACAGCGACCTTTTAGAAATTTAGCTTGTACAAATAATGGTTCAAATTGTGTATTTTGTCAAATTAACAACTGTTCTGATACGAAAAAGAGATTTAAAAAAAAAAAATTTGCTAACACATTTCTTGCGCTGATTATTACAGTGAACATTGTTGGGGTGGGGTACTGTCGAAACATCGCAGAGCGGTCGTATCCGACAGGCTTTAGAGCGTAACATCTTTAAACAGAAGATTTCAATGATTGTAAGTTTACTTGTAAGTATTTGGGTTCTTTATTTTGTTAATTTCTGCATTAAAACGTGAATGTTTGTGTGGCCTAGGCAAGCTTGCAGTCCAGTTTTCGATAGTCACTTAACATCGGTTTTACAATCAACACTCATCGATGCCCAATTTCTCTATCGTTCTCAAACATAATTATAATTGTGATGAGAGCTAAAATCGCTACTTAAACAAGTTTAATATTATATTTAATCAAGAGTGTTTTCTTAAAAATGTGTACCGTTTGTCGTAGAGTGCAACAGGTATGGGTGACAAAGAATATCGAATAGCAACGGGTCATACAAGTTCAGTCACTGACAATTTGCATGATTCACGTGGAAAACTAATTACAAAATTGTTAATACTTGAAACTTACCTTTTGTTCTTTGGAGTTCGTTTTTAAGCATTTCTTGATAGCGCCTCCTCATTGATTGCATACTTGTATACAAAGGGACCATATACTTCACACATTTTAAGATCTGTTTATCCTGATGTTGAGAGAGAGAGAGAGAGAGAGAGAGAGAGAGAGAGAGAGAGAGAGAGAGAGAGAGAGAGAGAGAGAGAGAGAGAGAAAGGGGTGGGGGTGATAATTAGTCGAAGAAGAAAAATTTAATAGGCCTAAATATGGAAATACAGGTTTTGAATAACATATAAGGGCATATATATATATATATATATATATATATATATATATATATATATATATATATATATATATATATATATCCTATATGCAAAAAGAAAGTAGTTCCAAAAAGAAACTGGACAGATATGCACTCAACGCAGACCTGAAGACTTTAATAGTTATAACTTATTATTCCAGATGAATGAAAAATTAAAACGGGATCTTTTATACATTGTATCAATAGACTGATTCATTTGTATAACTTAACGGCAGAGAAACCTATATTAGGTGAATTAAAAAAAATGATTTGTTTTCATTTGTATGGATCACTTTATACATCGTATCAATAAAAAGTCATCCTCTTTCATAACACGCTGCACAGGGCCTGTGTTGAGGCGATTTCTGTCCCGTTTGCTTTGTTTTGTTCAGGTTCAGACTGTGAAGGTTGTTTAATGGTTATGTCAGTCTTGCAAATGTGCTTTTGTAAACAGGTGTTGTATATAGATGCAAAGAAGTTGTTTATATCTTTCCCTATCAACGTTGACGTAGTTTACATAACAGTGACGTCAAATTCTTTATTTACAAAAACACTTTGAAAGTATTATGTACTTACCTGAAGAACACCATGACGATGATGCGTTTGAAGGAATAAAGTTATGAATATAGTACTGATTTCCTGCTGAATGAACACATTTTACACACACACACACACACACACACACACACACACACACACACACACACACGTTTCGGCTAATATGCCTTCATCAGTGGATTATGAATGTAAACAACTAGATGGAACATCACGTATACAATCAGACGTCACAACATAAATGTACGCTACATATCACTTTCGCGGGAAATGTCAATACAATTCAAATTAATAATTTCGTAACGCTGGAGACAGTAAATAGTTTTGAGATCCAAATTGATTCTTCCACCAACCCATATATATTGTAACGTGCTCACCCAGGTTTAATTTCCAGCGCAAGGTCACTTACTTTAAGAAAGTTGCTTCCTGTTTCAGGACTTCAGCAACCCTTTAACTGAAACCCTGAATTGGTTGCAATATAATAATGTGGTTTCTAGAAAGTCGTCTGATAAAACGAAATCCCCGTAGAAATTATGGATGTTACATTAACTACTTATATGTCCAAAAACTATATATCTATCCAACTATATAGACATCAGAAACTCTGAGCGATGAAAATAAACGATTTATTCAAGTCTTAACGTGTTATATTTGTCAACAAATGAATGAATGTAGCATAATTTACATGTTCTCTTGTTATGCTCCCTCTACACTACTCATAATAACCAACACTCTCAACAACTTGTATTAAATAACAATAGTGATCACAAACAATTCACTAGTAAAATTCGAGAATATTCATAGGAGTAACATTAAAGTCTCAATAAGATACACATTCAAATAAATATAATTATTACGCGAAATCGATGATCATTTCTGTTATAATAAAATGATAGAGTCATACAAATGTATTAAAATAGCGCAAGTTTTATGGAGGCCCAATGCCACTTCTTATAAATAAGTACTCTATGCTGTAATATCTTTGGCTTCGATTTTCTTTAGTACAGAAATGTATATTGCACAAATTAATGTATACTTTCAAATATGATCGCTTTAAATTAATTTCTGTTTACAGAATGATAACATTCCCTGCCACTTTTGAAAGCTGATTTGCATAATTTGAATTTGAATGCGAACACTGGAAGTATATATCGTAAATTCACACGAACCAGATGCCGGTCGGAGGAAAAATGACTGGTGTGCACAACACCCCTCTTTACAATTTTCGGGTTGCACTACGCCGTGTAATACTCTGCCAGAATAGTGCATATTTCTAACAGGGATTTAAGAAACAATAAATAGTAACTACTGCTTTACATATGCACATACGACAAGAGAATGGTTCATATCAATACCGCTAAAATATTGTGATTCAAGACAAATATTGAATGCCAAATTATATTATTCCACTTTTAATTACAAATATATGACCAAACACTAAAATCCTGGTGTAAGACGAGTAACAGTAAACACTGGCCTCCAATTGAGGCTGGTGGTGCGGAAAATTGAAATATTCTGTTATGCACGATGTTTATATAATATTGATTTCTTTTTAGGAAATTAAAAATGTTTCTTGAGTTTCATATTTACTTAAACCTTTTTGTAAAGTATAATGTGGACATGTTTAGCTATTGTCCTTGAATTAGGTTGTTTGCTTAGTATTTGAGTTCAAAGACGGTTTGGGTAAACAAATTTCCTTAGAGTTATGTGTTAAAAGTCACACACACCATATATTATTCTAGAACATTCTGTCATGTGACTTGTCTTATATTTATACAGCATTTGGTAAACAAGATTCCATTCCAATTTTAAATCTTGTGTTGAAAACATTCTTGTTTTTTATGATCAGTGTTTTGGAATCATCAGATTGTTTGGAATCATAGTTGTGTTGTAATTTCGTAATGCTGTAATGCCGTAATGCTGTATTGCTGTATACATAATTCGAAAAGAATTATTTATGGGACATTCACTGGAGTTACCTAAAGTGCTTACATAAACCTTTGGTTTTAAATATATGACATTTGGATACCTGTGGACATTCTGAAAGATGATCTGGATTACATTATGGGAGTACATCAGGACACTCCAGACTACCTATACCGGAACATTCATTCATTCAGAACATTCTATATTTATGACTTGTGATTAGGACACTTAGCATTATTGGAATATTTGGATTTTAATTCACGTTACTGTAAGTGTCTTTTGATTTTCGTTTTAATTATCTAGAAATAAATTGTTAAATTTAATGACATTGTTGGTTTCACTTTCTTTCTGTTACATTATCCTTAGACCTTAGAGTCGTAACAATACACAGTGGAAGATATTTCTATTATCACAAGCAATAATTCGTCAGCTGTTTTTAATATATTGAAGAATCATTTGAAGCTCAGAAAGGTTTGTGCAAGAAGGATATGTGCGATATTTTACCCATCAATCTTAACATGGCAATACATTGCTTTATGTTTTTCATTATATTCATATCTACTCTTTTGTAATTCGTAAAAGTGCTTTTATGTGCAATATTGACTGAGTAATTCTGTATTGATCAGTCTAATATTTGTGCAATATTTTCATATGAGATTGTGACAAATAAAAATGACCTTTCATCGTTGAATTTATTCTGATATAAATATTACAGATAAAAGAGGGGTAATTTACACCATTCATGCAAAGTATTCAGCAATATAATTAATTGAATGTCAAAATAATAAAAATTATAATTTCTGCGTATTTTCCTCTACAAATGTAAATTACCACTGAAGTCAATGGAAATTTTCAAATTTCTGCGTATTTTTATCCAAAAATATACATTACATTAGAAGTGAATGGCAATATTAAAAGTTGGAACTTTCTGTTAGTCACTTACTGTACCTTGTCTTTACTATGACATCAACTTCTCAGATAGAAGTGTATTTAAATTTAAATGTGTTTATGAAGGAAGTAATCAGTGTAAAATTATTTATTATTTTTTCACATATTTGGCAATATATGCATAAATATAAAGTCCAACAGCATTCTGACGTTTCTTTTCATGCACATATCCCATATAAATAAAAAATATATCGTTTAAGAAACGTAAATAGTAGAAAACAGAAATTGGATTCCATAGAAATTATTGTACGTAACATTGTATGTATGCTCAAGGACTATATGGCTTATTGTAATAAAATTTCTTTCTTTCACGTCACAAGCATCCATCATATCAATAGACGTGGTAATTACACAGGCTGAAGTACCGCACCAAACCGCTGTACAGTCCTCTAGGAGACATAGTTCGAAAATACATGTAGTATGCCCGTCTTCAATAATGCATTCAATATACTTACTCAACTAGGTAGATAAAAAATTTTTTCAATATATTTTAGATGTGTCACAGAGTCATGATATTGGAACAAACTTTCTACTTCGGACTAGAACGTTTAATAAGGCACGCCAAAATGAACCAGTCTCGTTATTTTATACTTTCTCTACAGAGGACTGGGGCGAGTTAACTTATCCTGGAATTTTCTCCCCCAGAAAGCCTGTGGGTAAATGTTCAGATAAAGTGCTTTTAGCTGATTATTGCTTCTTATCAATCAAACGTAATCATAACAGTTTTCTTAAGATAAGTACAAAGAGTTGAACATTAATGTCTCGAAATAATGTACAATATAAACAATTTTGGAAAGTTTTGCTTTAAAGCTAGAATTATTTTGTAATAATTGTATAAAATTAACATAATGTTTTTTGCGAGAAAGTTAAGAGTATATATATATATATATATATATATATATATATATATATATATATATATATATATATATATATATATATATATATATATATACGTATATATCTATGTTTCTATCTATCTCTCTCTCTGTCTCAAAACTGTTGAAGAGATACTATACTATAATTAATAACATCACATCTAGAAAAGCGAGAAAAAAAAAAAAAGAAAAAAAAGAAAAAAATCATGTTGTTGAAATCCGGATTATTTATTTATGAAACAGATGACAGATCTGCATTGTTTTTACTAGAACAAACCAAACGCGCAGCAAATACATCTAAATGAACTTATATAATAATCGACTGAATGATATGTCTTCACTCTTAATATTAATCATTACCCAAATGATTAGAAAGCATAACTTACCTGTCATAATCCATAATCCGGGATCAGTACATAATGTTATGTTAATATATACGAGCTTTAATTATATATATATATATATATATATATATATATATATATATATATATATATATATATATATATATATATATATATAGATATATATAGATATATATATATATATAGATATATATATATCTATATATATATATATCTATATATCTATATATATCCCGCAGTCTTTGACTAACGGCCAAATTGTGAAAAAACCGTGCTTTTGAACCAAGGTAAAATTAGATGCGCAACATTCGTTAATTTCGTCGCCTGTGTGTCATAATCTCATGGCTATATCTCTACATATACCTTCTTTTATTTATTCTTTCGTATTGTCGTGAAGACTGGTATTTTCTTTGAAGTATGTCCCTTGTGGTTTCATTTGAGTATTTGATGTAATTGTGGGATACTAACATAAAGTGGTCTCAGGTGTGAGGTGGCTATTACTCAGTTACACAGCCAACATTTTTTAGCTCTGATTTGCAACATTGTGTTTATATTTTCATTTAAAGCTTCACCAATTTATTGGTCGATGCTACCTGTGCATGTTTAAAAATTGCCTACATTGGAAGTAGCTTACCGGAAATTAGAAATGTAGGCTATTAGGTCTAGTTTTTACAAAACATTAATAATTATTGGCAAAGATACAAAATTGGAATAGACATCGATAGTTGTTTAGGTAGCTAATTACGCTTGGTGATTAACGCCCAAAACAAGAAGCCCCTAACTTGATTAAAATCAGATTGATTTTTATTAGTAAACCATATACAATAACATCACAATATAAATATTTCCTATCTGCACTGTGCGATAGGATAATACCTCAGAGGGAGAGACATTTACACTCCTTACTGTCTGTAAAACAATTTTGAAAAATGTTCGTGTTCTAACTCCCCGTAATTCATCCCAGGTTTTATCTTAATTTTTTTTCTGAGGGAGAAGAATGAGATAGATAGATAGATAGATAGATAGATAGATAGATAGATAGATAGATAGATAGATAGATAGATCGATAGATAGATAGATAGATAGACAGACAGACAGACAGATAGACAGACACATAAAGATAGATAGACAGATAGACTGAAATACATACATACATACATATATACATACATACATACATACATACATACATACATACATACATACATACATACATACATACATACATACATACATACATGCATACATACATACATACAGATAGACAGACAGACAGACACATAGATTGATAGATATATATGAGTGTTGAACTGTAGAAACATGGATATGTGTAATTTGGCCGAATTTAGTGAAGACTTTTCATAACTTTTTAAAAGCGTAAAATTTTCACATTTGAATTTAGTTTTGATCAAACTCTACATTTTTGCAAGCATAGAGGAATTTTCCAGCGTGCCTCCATTTTACACGTGGGTGCAAAATTGTCTTCCAGTGAGATATCATAATGCACTGTAGTATTTCATTTATCAGATACATTGATATTTTCGTATATTTGAACTTCAGTATTTCATTTATCTTATATATCTATATTTTCGTATATTTGAACTTCAGTATTTCATTTATCAGATATATCGATATTTGAACTTTAGAATTTAATTTATCAGATATATCGATATTTTCGTATATTTGAACTTTAGAATTTCATTTATCAGATATATCGATATTTTCGTATATTTGAACTGCAGTATTTCATTTATCATAGGGGTCCCGAGTGTCCGAGTGGTCTAAGGCGCTCGCCTTTACAGATCACTGACATCTCACCTCTGTCCGCGTGGGTTCGAGTCTCGGACTCGGCCAAAGTGGTTATGTGAGAAAGCTTGCCAGTAGCGTCCCGTGTGTCGTTGGGTCTTCCCGGGGTTTTCTCGGGTTCTTCCTCCACAAAATATACTGGCCGCCATGTATAGCCTATCATGTGCTGAAATATGGCGTTAAACCCATAACAACAAACCAACCAAATTATTTATCATACATATCGATATTTTCGTATAATTTCAAATATACGAAAATATCGATATGTCTGATAAATGAAATACTAAGGTTTCGATATTTTCGTATATTTTAAATTTTGTGTTTTAATTTGATTGAACAGTTGTCAAGGAATTCTTATTCATTTTTTTTCTAAGAAACTGAAAGTTGATAGAATAGGTGAAAATGAAATTATACCTAAAAGCCTAGAATTCGTACAGAAACAAAATACAAGTGAATACTAAATTTTATGGAACAATAGCTCTATAACTCCATAATGTATGACAATGACGTTATACTACATTGATTACGATGCAGTACCTACAAATGTTATTAATTTTCTAGAAAAGAATATAAATGAAGAACGTGTTTTCTTTATGCAATGTAGTGAATTAATCATCCTATGGACAAATAGAAAAGATTGAAAATACTTTAGTAATATATCCACGATTTTGCATATATGTAAAAAAAATGAAATTGATTTAACTCCATTAATACGTGTGATTGCTATATATCAATATAGTTAAAAAGTAAAAGCACAGACTGACACAATTCAATTAAAACCCATGAAGTATGTTCCTATTAGAACTGTCATCCATCTGGGCAGTCTTCAAATAAATGTGAATATCCAAGTTGTCATAATTTCATGACGTCATAAGATTACAATACAAAGTGAGATAACTTTAACATTATAAAGGGCTTAATTCCAAGGTGAAGCAGTGTCAGTTCAAACATATTTTATTGCAAAAAATGTTAATATACAAGGCAAAAGGATTAGAAAATTGTTACCACTAACAAGTTCCTCTCCCAAAAAAATTAAATTTCCCAGAATGCAGGAAAGTGGTTTACAGGAAAGTGGTATATAAAGTCAAATTCCAATATTTATGATATCTATCTATCTATCTATCTATCTATCTATCTATATATATATATATATATATATATATATATATATATATATACATATAGAGAGAGAGAGAGAGAGAGAGAGAGAGAGAGAGAGAGCGAGAGAGAGAGTTTGATTGATGACGTCGGTTTTTAACACTATGATTAGATGGAAAAGAGGCAAAATAGATAAATTCACATCTCAATTAGTACACGAATGATTCTATAAGATTATATATTTTCAAATCTGTTAGTTTTTCTATTACAAGTGCTTGTACGCTTACATATATATATATATATATATATATATATATATATATATATATATATATATATATATATATATATAATGTGTTACATAAATTATTTCCAAACAATAGAGTATTCAGGTCAATAATAATATCAAGGAGTGAAAGTGTATGCAAACCCGGTTCTGTCATGTTATTATACAATCTGTACTAAAATAGAAATAATAATCACTCTCAGTAAGACATTCGCAAGAGCTGGAAGTACCAGCGATCAGATTAACTCTAAATAAATATTAATACAGAATCCTACATATATGTCTTAATCGGGCTAATGAAGCAAAAGTTTACCTATTGCCGCAAGCTAAATAGCTGAGGGCTGAAATAATACGTTAATTATTTCATTTAATTATTCCAATTTTAAGTTTTCTTCTAGATGGACAGTTACGTATGGATAAAGATACCTCATTCCATATGTTAATCATAGATGGTAGGAAGGAATTTTTAAATAGAGATGTACGGCATAGAAATTAAGCAATGTTGTTTGGATTTATCAAGTCGTGTACAGGATGGAAGCAAGTCCGTTATGTAATCAGGTCATTGTTTATTGATAATTTTATAAAACGTCCAAAGGGTTTTAACGTTTGTTCTCCCTGCAATGGTAAGCTGGTCCGTTTCTAAATATTGTTCTTCTCTACTTGCATTTTTCGGCGGACAGGGAACTTATCTAGCAGTTAGCTTGGATTTGTAGTTTTCTTCTAAAGATTTGCAGAATCAGCAATAGCACATGATGACCAAATTTCACATCCGTATTCTAGAATCGAGCGAATATAAGTTAATATCTTTTTGTTTAGATTATCTTTAGAAAAGGTGAATTTAAACCTTTTCAGGTGTCCAATACGCACTGAAACCCATCGACCGATAGAATCGATACAAATAGCACTTCACGCTAAGATAACTCCAAGATGACAAAGTAATGTAATAAATCGATTTTTTTCATCGGAAAATTCAAGATCTGGTAAATATTCAGTTTCTCCGATGGTAAACAAGACAGATTTTGCTTTTAGGGATTTAAATTTACCAGCCAGACATTAGCACAATAGGAAAGTTTCTGAAATTTAGTAGCCATAAATTGGCCCAATCGGAAGGTTTCTGAAATTTACTAGCCATAAATTGGCCCAATCAGACAGTTTCTGAAGATCGTCATTTAATACACCTTGAATGAATAATGCATCAGAAGATATACATTGAAATGAGGAAGCACTGTAATTAATGTATGTATTGCTCGAAATTTATTTTGAATCCTGATCTGGAGAGATAAATGAAATAACTTTCTTTTCTTTTCGTAGTATGTCTTTTTATTTTATTTCTCTCATAAAACAGTGTAAAAAGTACTCGGTCCTGTACAGGAGCCAATCATACGTCGCAGAAACTAGAAATAATATTTCTGTACCCGCTACATTTTTGATGGGTGAATGAGGTAAATGTAATGATCATAGCTTAAGAAAAATTATGGTAATTTAAAGATGAGCTTGAATCTCTCTTTTTCTCTCGCTTACTGACAAAATAGAACATGTAATAAGATTATATTAATCATGTAGATTATGTAAATGAATAATGTTGGTCATATTAATACAAAGGTAATGTATTCTCAGACATACACGATTATTGTATTGAGTAGAAGAATTAACCAGTTGAATTATTCTTAAAATGTTGCAGATACAGAATGCCAATAGTACAAAAAGGTGGCAAAGCATCTCTTGAGTGAAATTGATTAGGCTCTTTGCGACAAAGGAGTATCAATAAGGTAAGAATTTTCAAATTTCTAGCTTAAATTCACTCCATCTGAAAGCAACATTGTAACTAGCCCTAATACAAATGATTTGTCCTCCATAATATTATCAGGTTTAATATTTCAAGAAAAGCTTGTTCCAGTTTTTTATATCGAAGACTTTGTTGTTTTGCATCACTAATGTACGTTATATCCCTCTTTTATATAAGTACTGATTGTCAAGCACTAGCTGGCACTAGGTGCCAAAGATTGCACGGGAAATAATCATTTTGTTACAAAATAAATTAAATGAAATTCAAGACGTGAAAATGAAAGTTTTCAGTGTCTTGGCTTTAATATCTTTGTTAAAGTTTGACTAATGCACGTATTTCATACCTACCTTAGCACAAGCCCAGATGGCTTTTAGTCAAACTATTATTTTTTGTTTACTCTGGAGGATAATGGATGACTTGGGTTAGATCGTGATGCGGGGAACAAGGCTTATACTGCAACAAAAAATATATGTTTACCACGCTGCTTGAGAGGACTTTCAATTCAGCTGTATAACACTCTTTAGAAAACGTTCCTTGCATGGTTCTAGGAACTGTGGAAGAAAATAACGACATCGTTCGATCGAAATATACTGGAATATAGCGGAAAATTGCACTTAGCAACGTATACTTTCATTGATGTCCAATATGAGAGGAATATATGATCTTTAATCACAAAATTTCAAGAAAAATGAAATGCTTTTAATGAAGCAGTTTTAAATATATGCAGTGACAAGTTATCATTTCGTTGACGGTTTTTCATAATTATAAAAATTTTGATACATATATTTCTG
Organism: Margaritifera margaritifera; assembly: GCA_029931535.1. Taxonomy (NCBI): domain Eukaryota; kingdom Metazoa; phylum Mollusca; class Bivalvia; order Unionida; family Margaritiferidae; genus Margaritifera; species Margaritifera margaritifera. The sequence continues at coordinate 319,437 of JAQPZY010001390.1, read as the reverse complement.
AGGGCCTTCTGCAATAAAATGCATACAAATCTTTAAATTTGTTTATGTCGTTAGATTTTGTTTTACTTTAAGCAGTGCAAAACTGTTCTTTTAAAAAAATGATCCTTACTCTGATATTAACTAAGACCAGCATATTTAGAAAGGTAAAGGAATTTTATTTCAATTGTAGCTCTTCATATTTTCAGGAGTGAGTCTCGCCAACATTCATTCCTGCCCAAGAATTTCATTGTTTACTTTCTGGCGGTTTGCTCTAATCGTTCTCACAGTCTGGTATGGAGAATTTTACATAAAAATATTATTTTATGTAGCTTTATATTCATGCTCTGCAGTCTGAATAAGCCAATTATGTTTGTTCATTCTTCAAGTATCAGTGCTATCCTTTTTTAGTAGGGTTTTTAAGGCACCGTCTGCACACAAACAAAAGATGCCTTATTGCCAAGTAAAGGCTTTGGAGCTTTTCATCTTGTTCATTTTCATCGGACGCGTATTTTAGACCCACACCAAATTCTTTGTTATCAACTTCTAATTTCATTCTATTTGTCCTCATATATATTCACGTATACTTACTACTCTTTTCTAGTTGCTCGCAGACAGTTTTAGCGGTAATTAATTTATTTCTGTGGAGAACAGGTTGGAAAATGCTTCCATTCAGTAGGAATTTGCAATGTTCAATAAACAATTAATGAAAAGAAGTCAGCACAATATATAAGATGTTCTCAATATGGGAGCTGACAGCAACATCCGAAATGGACTTAGTTACACCTTTTCATTAGATCCTTACACTGGCGTACTCAACACCTTTGTCGCCTTTGATTTGTAAATAATTTTGCTATACAACATTTTCTAAATGGTTCGAGTTCATACCACTGCTTACTCTTTCTTGTTGTTGCTGTAAGATTATGTATTTAATTGAAAACATTTTGTTAATAGTAGTACTGAAGATCTTTGTTTTCAATATTGGGAAAAAAGAATTGTTTCCTTTGTTATTTGGTCTGGTTAAAATGTAAAATTTCCAGACTTAAATCTTTTCTAAGATACAGAAACTAATAGGGATTCAACTTCTGTTCCTTCTGTAATTAGCTTTGTTATTAGTTTCTGTGATAGTATCTTATATATTTGCGAAGGAGCAATTTTCACAGATTACATCATTTGTGTGTTTTTGTTCTTTTTTGTTTATTTGTTTGTTTTCTTTTTGCTTTTTGTTTGTTTGTTTTTTCGCTTATGTTGAAACACCGACAATATCTGATTTAACACTATATACCATTGCGGTCTTATTTTTTAAAATTTTGTTATATTTGTTTTCATTGTCTATCGTGTGTTTCATTCGTAAATCAATGCCAGATTATGACAGTCAATGGAATCCTTGAATCATGAATACAGACTGCCCTGTGCCTCATGCTGATTATGCGGTAGTCTCAATGAAAATGGTCTTTGGCGATGTTTTCACACGGGAATAACATTTGTATCACTAAACGCCTCGAGTTATTATGCACCTTGAATATAGCTAATTTAATGTATGGCACAAGGCCAGTGTATAGATTATCAACCTCTCTTACTAACGAAATGAGACAAAGGCTATCGTAATGGCGTTGTTTAGAATTGTATGCTGAAAAACATGCGGGTCAATGCTTTGTCATGACACAAAGGGATTTTGGCAAACATAAAGGCTTATTTTCTTACGTCTTTATATCAAGTGCGATTAGTTGAGAATCACGTGCGCACACTGTGCTTCATCAACTTGGTTTTCTGTTGCAATGACCAATATGTCAAAGTATCAAAATTGTTTGTATGAGATGGATTCAATACCTGTAAAACAATAAATAATTACATAATTTATACTTCACCTTAGTAAACCGTAATTTCATTAGGTAATGGAGAATTATGACCTTTTGTAGCTTCGTTCTGTACCGTAAATGCCAGAAAAATCCTTAAAAGCCACAGCAAAACCGCATTGCATCAAGAGAATGTGCATACTGACCTACTATTGTACACAGTCTACTTACATCTACTCCCGTTTATCAGACGAAGAACGTCGAACTAAACATCGTCGGATAAATGCAACAGTCTGATAAACAAATTTTTACCTAAAGACAGAGTTCGTTGCTTGACACCTCTCTTTCGTTTATTATAACATGATTGATGTATCATCTCTCCATACTTCTTTCTCACAACTTCCACTATTTCTTGAAAATTTTGGATATATCAATGTATACTTTTCAAAATTGCAATGTAACTATTCTTTGGCCTGCGAGTAGTCTGTCGGTAGATAAAAGCTACGCGATTTATTGCTTCATAATTGTGTCATGTAATAGTAAATTTTCTGTCAGGCAGTCGATTTTAAAATGGTTAAGGAAGGAAACTGGAATGATTAGCTTTACACCTTGTCAATATCAATACTTGACGGTTGGCCAATTGTAAACCTGAATAGGTTTTTCAAAAGCACACATTAGGCAACAGCAAAAGCGGAGTTCGGTGTAGCATGGTAAATTGTGTGAGTGATGTTTTTCGTTTCAGTCAACATTTGTCTGCAGGTAAAAGCTATAATATTTATTACCCGAAAAGTTAAATATACTCGCAATGTAAGTTTAATTGTGCACATATTGCTTTAGCATGATTTTACTTTTGCCTCTACTGTGTTAACAATTTTATCAGGTAAAAGTCCATGTGCTATCAGGTAGTCGATTGCGAATTGTCTAAGTAAAAATGGAATAATCAGTTTTGCAATTTGTTTCCAAAATCCGTTTTGACAGTGGATTTATTGACATCTTCAACAACTTGTCAGAAAGCATGCTGTATGAAACCGGGAGATTCAAAGCAGATTAAAATTGCTGCATGGTTAACATAGCTTTTGGTTGTACTAAACATTTGTATGTAGGTATGTCCAAGGTGTTGCATTACCACTATAATGAAGCGGCAACTTTATCCAACACCACACCCATTCAAATCCATGAATAATTTATCATTGATCAGTTAAATAAGTTTATATCGGGTCAGATCCACTTCTCCTTTACGGTAATACAAATATATTATTCTGAAATCGTTTTCTTTTACGTCAAATTGCTATCTATCTTCCTTATTCGTCCTTTACTGTCATCTTGATCATATATGTAGAGAAATGGTTATAGGTTTGTAAGTGAAATAATCTTTTTCAGTGAAGTGAATGTTTGAGAAAAAAATATCATCGAATACTACTTTAGCAATTTCAGGGTCAACTGATATCAAATATCGTAGCTGGAAATGGATAATGTGGTGTACATCTGAGGTTTACGATCCTGATGTCCATCACATTAGAATCATATTCTATTTCTTTGAAACTGGAAACTATTTCATTAGGACTGGAGTCCTCGAACATTTATTTGGTGTCTACGAAAGCAGTAATGTAGCTATGTAATGTCCATTTATTTAGTTTGAAGCAATTTATATGAAAATATCTTTTCTTGAGCAAATTTATAGAGCCTCTTTGTACAACTTCTCTACATTCACCTTTAATTATTTGTTGATTTCTCTCTAATCTTTTTATTTCCTAAACGTTTTTCTATGTTGCATTTGTGACATTGTACAACTAATTATACCACATTACAGAGTATCCATGCATTGCATCTCTGATACACGTTTCCAAAGGCACAATTGTGCTTCGCACACATGCACTGTGCATCTCTGGTATCAATTGTGCTTTGCACATGCGCATTTTGACCCTCTGGTACATGTTTTCTCGGCACAATTGTGTTTCGTACACACGCATTTTGCACCTCTTGTACATGTTTCTTCTAGCACAATTGTGCTTCGGACACGTGCATTTTGCATGATTGTACTTTAGGTGCACGTTATCTTTGGCATAATTGTACGTACAGTAAAGGTTGACTCTGACCATACACAATTAATGCCATCGGTCCATACACAATTCATGATATGGATAATATAACACAGTAGTCTTCTTATCACGTTTCACGTGTACCATTTTCATATTGAACTGTGACATTTCGGGTGTCCTTATGTTTCTCTCTAGTTTTATGATCAATACACATTAATTCACTTATCATGTAGGTTTTAACTCCATCATCAATGATATTACTGTATTGTTTATATATGTATTAAAAAAAATCAAAGTGTTCATGCTCCTTGATGTTCTATTTATGTTGTCTTTTTCAAAAGAGGTGTAATTATTTAATGGCATAATGTTTTGTTTCTGGTTCCCATCTCTTCAACGATTCATCATATCCTTTCCATTTTACAAGTATTTACCTTTTGCTGTTAATTCTTGTGATCTTCAAGATCATTTAAACGTTGTATATGTCATCTTGTTTGTCATACACAGATATGTAATGTTGGTAAAAAAATTTTCTATATCCTATCTTTGCAAGTCTTACAGTTTGTAAACGATTGGATCATCAAATACTATTGCCTGATTTTGGATATGTTGTTGGTAAAGTTAGGAAGGTAACCCTTCTAATTTAATTTTTACAGTTTCACTGATTTGAAAGTTAAGTGTTCCAAACGTAACTGTTGTCAGGGGACTTTGAACAGGTTGATCTATACTTTCAATTCCTTGCTTGTTTCAAACGGGGTCATGTCTGCTATATATATGGTGAGCGCTATTTTATCCCTCAATTAGATTTTTGGTAGAACGGCAACACGTTCTCAGGCTGAATAAAATACTTCAATTCTCTAGCTTTATGGTTCTGTTAAACCTTGCCGCTGCAAATTTATTTTTGTCTAATAAAGTTGAAACTATTCAGTATTATCTTATTCCAGCAAATCCTAAATTTCTTGCTGTAAAAGTTTCCACCATCAACCTGTATCTGTTGAGATTTTCGTTCTTTAAAGATTTCTCTGGAAGAATTATGTGTCATATCATTTTTTCATTTGTACTTTCTCGGCCATGGAGTATTTGACGAAAATAGAAAATGCATATCAGTGTCAAAATCTTCTTTTAATATCCTTGCGTATCAAGTGACTAACATGAACTGCTTGTAATCGATTTTGTTTTTTTTCTTGCTCGTATAATGTACTGGTAGACTGTTCAGTTTTAACCATTTTCAATAATGTGTATATCAATTTCATTTCATCCCGTTCAATTTGTTCCCAATGTTGATTGTTGTTCTTTGTGTGTGTGTAAGCAACTGGACTTTCAGGATGGTAGTTAACCTCTTTCTTGTCTGTCATTTAAAACTCATTAAAACATCCAGACAATACTTTCTGTCTGAAAACATTTACTTCCAGCAATTTGCAATTTTCTTTAATTCTTTAAAAATACGAATGATTTCAAATTTATGTCAAAGTTATCCCTTCTAATTATAGACTCCGATACGGCTACTTTAGATACTGTTTCACCATGTGTTGTTTTAGATTTACCTTTGTCTTCCATATATTTTGTCTTTTTTGTCGAATCGTTGTAGACTGACTTATTAAACTTTGCGCTGTCTTCAAGATGCACTGTAAATTTAGTCAAACACAAATTGTGTACTTCCGAAAATTATTGATTGTATTCACCAGAATTTATTGTCAACGAATACCTTCTGAAATATGTAGCATCTTTTACGATAAATCAGTTAGAGAAAATGAAAACTTTGCAATTAAGCTGTCTATAATTTTTCAAACTAACTAGTTTTGTCCCAATATAACATTTTTCTTATCATCATAAGCACTTTACGCAAACTTTCTTCACTGAAAAACAAAACAAACCCCACAATACAAATAAAAAAAAAAATTAAAGATACGTCAAAGATTTCCCAATCCCCTACGCATTTTGAACACAAAAGCAAATAATTTTGAGCATTTCTTTCTCCATGACAGAAGTATTATTTTCATTACTTTCCGGGTTCCTTAGGAAGACTGGTCTTTCCTATTGTTTTCGATATCTGTGAAAGTAAATTTTAATTTTGACTAACAATAATTAAAGAAAAGATGCAATTGGCAATTTCACGATTCAGCTGTATGGTTTCTATGAATGTACAAAGGAATTAATGCGTGAATAAATAAACAAAAGAACAGACTGAGTAAAGGGTTAGAACTAAGTTACAGATTGAACACGAATGAACGAATAAATGAATTATTTAATTAATTAACATGAATTGGTGTTGTTTACGTTATGAAATTTATCAAATTTAAAATCTAGAACCAAACAGCTTTGAATCAAGAAAAATACTGTTTCATTGAAACACACTATTTGTAGGTTGAATCTGGTGGGTTAGCATTACTAATAGCTAAATATTATTTAAAAAATAAAATATAAAACTGAATGGTATTAATATTTAATTGGTCCGTATCCCATATAAATTCATTTGTACGAAAAAGAACAACATATAAAAAAAACCCACGCTTTCTTCACAACATTATCTCCCGGTCAGTTTTGCACATTAAAGAAAATTATACTTAAGAAATTTAATAAAATGTATATTGAAACAATTTATATTTTACAGTCGAAAATGTTTGAGTAAAATATCATATATAAAACTTTTACAAGGGTACACATAGGAATGCTTGGAGACTTCATACACTCTGTGAAAGGTTTAAATCTACAGAATACATATCAAAAATCAATGTTATCATCAACAAAACTTTTCCAAATAAAGCAAGAAAAAGAGTTAACAATTAGTCATTCTGACATAAATATATTCAACAATACAAGGATTACATGTCCGTTTGACCTTTCTTTGGAGTATTCACTCGCTAAATATGTATTGGTATACATGCATCGTGGCTGCATCATCTGGAGAAAGTATATAGTGTGCTTCCTGCAGGCACAGTGCATGCATCGGAATACGTTCACTCTAAAGTTTATTATACCATACTACCTATTTTAATGAAAGGTTAAAAGTACCGATCTTTCTTGTTGTGCTATACCACTGCCTAAATGTGTGTGCTATAGCTTAACAGAAGAGAGTGACACCAATATAATCAAACATATTAGAGACGTATAATTTCATATATACATACATACACTGAATATACAAAGCATCAGATGTTTAAAATATTGTATTATTAAAGAGACCGATTAAAGCAAATGATGCAATACCAATTCAAAACAGCTTTTGATCTCCAATAGACAAAGTCTGAAGTCAAAGGAGGCTAAACGAGCTAATGATGTAATGAGATCTGGTGGAAATAGTTATTGTCCGTTGAGTAGTTAACTGTCAAACAAACTGGGCTTCACAAATATGTGTACATTCGATAGCGCTTGTGGCGAGCTGCAAAGGAGTCATGTCGGTACGATTTTAAGGCACCTGTAAGGTCAAGACTGTCCGTTACATGCCATTTTTTGACCAAAAACACTGTCCGCTGTCTGCGCTAAACAGGTGTCCTCTGTATAAACTACATTTATAGTAGCGTTTTCATATTTGTGATCCCTGAAAGTGTCCTCTCCGCTTTATAGAATTATCCATTAAGGTAGGTTACATTGTATATGTATATACATAGAAAACAAGATGAATGTAAAGTGTGGAACATATTCCGTGAACTCAGATCTATAGAATAGAAAGATTGGTGCCTTCAATGATATCTGACTTCTTAAACAATTCCCTTCCTGAAAACAATAAGTATACGCTATTGAGTCCCAGTCATTAGTGATATTGTTACAACAAATGTTAATTTGGTTATCGAAATTGACGTATATTGTTTTCTTCGGCCACTTCAACATAGTCAATTGTTCCCTTGTTAATTTACAACCAGTGACAGTATATGCCTGTAAACCAAAGGGATTAAATTGGTACAATTGATATTTTGAGCTTGCATAATTTATACAGAACTTTCATACATTATTTTTGGGGAGTGCAACAGGGGCCATACATCCCTAAATTTAGAATAATTCAAGTCCTTGTTCAACCAGTTGTCGTATCTACTTTAAATACCTACAGGAGTTAATCTAAGTAAGGCCGTATCTACCTTAAATACCTACACGAGTTAATCTAAGTAAGGTCGTATCTACTTTAAATACTCACAGGAGTCAATCTAAGTAAGGTCGTATCTGCTTTAAATACTCACAGGAGTCAATCTAAGTAAGGTCGTATCTACTTTAAGTACTCACAGGAGTCAATCTTAGTAAGGTCGTATCTACTTTAAATACTCACAGAAGTCAATATAAGTCAGGTCAAATCTTTTCTTAGTATTATTCTCTTTTTTATGTTTTATACACTCTCAATACCTCTATCTAAAAAACAGACAATTAGTCACAAATGCTGCATGCATCCTCATAATGAACAAAGCGGAATAAAATAACTTCCAATCAGTATTGACCAGTGCCTATGTCATTTACTTATCCTTGTGAACTGAAAGCAATTAGTGATGGGTATTAGAGAAACAAGAAAATGTGAAACTCAATATGATAAGCGATATGATACATGATTTCATCTCTGTTAAATACATCCTTCTCTTTATATACAAATTTTCATTTCAATATTATACATAAAAAGTAAGTAGTAGGTTAACCAATTTATTACTTTTAGTATCAATATCTTTGTGAGCATTATTTAAATTTTGTTGTAGTCATTCTTGCTACTGTTATTCATTTTGCTATTTTTGTCGTGTTTATGATTGTATTTATGTTTATTCAGGCAACATTTGTACTCTAACGTAAACTAATGGGATGCATCTTTTACCGTTCATCCTCTACCAGATAAACTTTGTCACCAACTGTATGCCCCATCCTAGCCTGGGTGCAGTCGTCGATATATGTTTGCTTTGCAAATATATTCTTTTCTTTTTATTCGATGATAATCCATCGAAAATAGATTATCATTAATTAATGGCACCCTATTGAGATTGTGGCCATATCGACGCCTGGGGACATAAGATGTGTTTTCCGTGATGATTAATCCTATTAATATCCAATTTACAAATGACGTTGACCTTATCCAAAAAAGAGGCAAGGATATGTTATATTTCGGGACAACTTGATCAGAGTTATCGAACGTAAAATTAGCCCATTGAATCCGAGGGGTTAAACAGAGGGCGCTGCGCTCAATTTTCGCAGGTCCACAGGCAGTCATTCTCGAGAACTAAAACGGACTGTAACACAGGCTAGCCCCATCCTCACAACAGGTGAAGATGACTGCTACACACATAATAGTAAATCTTTGAACTTTGAGTGTAAGGACACAGCACGCCCCATGCCATTATAATAATGTAATCTAAATATGTATGCCAATATTATCATGAACACTTTAATCTTACAGTAAATACTCAGGATATTCCAAATAACTATGATATGGTATATGCTAATTTATGACCATTCTGTCAAACTGACGGTTTAAACTGTAGGATAACAGGAAGATATGTGAATTTGTTTTACCTGTTAAAAACTTCAATAATTTAATTTTTGTCTAGATTTCATGGTTATTAATTTTCGAATGCAACAAGCAAATTTTATGAGACATGCACGTGCGTATGCATACAAGCAAACAAGCTGTGCACGTCAATGCTTACAGCGATAATTCTTTGTTGTCAATGTGTAGTTTTTTTCTGAGGACCTAACACAAAGAGATTTCAATTTAAATATAGACAACACACATATTTACAAGGAGTTAAACCATCAAACAATCTATTAGTACGCCTCAGAGGACAAGTGTTATGGCATTCAATAGTTCTGTGTTAGATTGAGGTATTTTGGTCAGCTATATCTCTTAGTACTCTCTAAAGATGTGTGTCTCTCCTTGCTTGCTAATTTTTAATGGTGTGTACTCACCGTATGTTTGCTGCACGATTCAGTGTTGAGCGTGAACTTGAATGGAGATTCATGCCAAAAATTTTCGAAAGTACGTAATGATGCGAAAAACTCGCTTTTCCCGCTATTTTGGTATCACCAATGGTAAACTCCACAAAATAAGAAAAGAATTTCACAAAAGGTATACAAAGTAAAAATATCTGCTTCTGATTTTTAGGAAATGTATTATTTTGGCTGCATTAGTCAAATAATGTTGCAAAACGCGGTGCTTTGTCGGGCAGAACAGGTTAATTCATATATTTATCGTGTCAAGTTCACGAAAATATAAGTCCTCGACCAACATGACTCTTTTATGTGTTCTAATATGCAGATTGGCCAGAGATCTTTCGTCGTTCAGTGCTTGAAAGTTACCTAATTTCCAATGGTCTTACATAGCGAAAAGACGCAATACGAGTCTACCCATGTCTTGGGTATTTAGTTTTAAGCCAAACCATGACTGTTAAGAAGACAGTTCTGACCATACAGACTTAAAGCTGACACGGGTACCAACACGACATATAATTATATATACATCTGTACCGATTATAAGCACCTGTAGCGGGTATAAGATAATTGCGAAACTCAATTTGTGTTCATTATACGATAAAACTGATATAATTTTTCTTTTGTTTGATGTCATTAACCATTTTCTCGAATTACATAGTATGTATTGTTTGAAGTTATAATAATCGTCGAAGCAACGCTCTGCTTAATCGTGTCACGAATTATTAAAAACGAAATGACGCGATTAATGGTATATTTTCAAAACTTAATTAAATGGGTACATAGAGTTTCTCATTAAACACAAAATGAAAGTAGAAATAATGACTATAAATACACTATAAATGTTAGGCCATTAATATAAAAGGAATTATTGCACAAATTCAAAACATTATGACTCCTTTACGATTTATCCAAAAGCAAGGTATGAAGATTGATGCCATTTAGTGTTCGACTTTCTAATCGATTGCCAATGAGATTGATTAAGACTTTATCCCATTGTCTTAGTTATATATATATATATATATATATATATCTATATATATATATATATATATATATATATATATATATATATATATATATACATATACACGCAATAAACTGATTGTCTGTTTATTGCGTTTATGTTAATCAACCCCTGACACACTATATCCCTTGCTGGATCCAGTCCACTTGAAGGGACTGCTATACTGCTATTTGCCATATGATTTGTACTCTCTCTCTCTCTCTCTCTCTCTCTCTCTCTATATATATATATATATATATATATATATATATATATATATATATATATATATATATATAAAACAATCTTATCTTGTAAAACTACTCAAGAGGGCGATGGGCGATAGATCTGAGAATAAGAATTCCTAATTTACTTACGTGGCAGTTCATACAAGCAGTCTGACCACATGTGCGATTTTTGACAAATTGTTAAATTCTCTTTGCTTTTGAATTGCTTAATGGTATTGTTGCAGCTTATTGGATGCGATGTCTCATTTTAAGAACATCACATTTTTGCTAACAAGAAAGTGAAATAGTCATGTCATGTCTTTGCCATAAATGATGTTTATACAAATGTTTAACAGACAGGGCAACTTAAAGTCATAAAAATAAGACTGATACACGCAACAAGAGTTATTCGAATAAAGTAAACTACTAATGCCTCAAAATCCTTATCACGTTATAAAGGACACCGCACCTTGGAAATTGTAAGATTTTCGTATCATGTGCGATAACTCTGCCCGAATGAGTAATTTATTTTCTAAGGAAATGAACACATTTGCACGGTCTCTAATATACAACTAAGCGTTGAACACAACTGCACTGGATTGTTTCTTTGTATTAGAAGTTTAATCTTATTATGAATATGTAAAGCGGAAATTTAAAATCAATTTTTACTAGAGATTGACATTTATTTATTTGGTTTCAAGTGATGAATAAATGTGTTATTTCTGTTGAAATTACGATAAATAGGTAAATCAAAATACATTAATATCATCAAAGATTATATGGCAGAATAAAAGCATATCATTTAGTACTCAGTATTATTCCACTCAAGGAAATGCAGATACAGTCATCAAGTAATGTGACAGATCTAAACCCAGTGATACAATTATTTGCAATTTCCACTATTCTGGGTTGCCAACCCTGGAAGACTTTACATAACATTGAAGAGAAGATGCATTAAAAACGATTTTTGAAGATATTTGATACAATAACAAGCTACAGAATAATACCAGAGCATCCTGAAAAAATGTAAAAGTAACTCGGAAATGGAGGGAACGCTCAGCTTCTAAAAGTAACTATCGAACTTTAAAAGTATTTTACAGTAACTTGAAATGGCAAATAGGTATCATTTTCAAAGCATCTATAGAATAACTATTAGGATTCTTGCAAGATAATAACATAAATCAGACAAGAATTTCATAATGTATAATTTAGATGCACGTTTTATTTTTTTTTAAAATTACTATTCTTAATTAAAAAACAAAAAAAATTCCCTCGTTTGATGGATTTTTTTTCTGCTGTATAAATAGTTAAATTACAGGAGCAAATATCGTAACTGAGAATAGTTTGACTGAGGTTTTCATAAGTTGGTCTTGGATATTTCACATCACAGCTTCACGTGATCTGCCCATTTTATATGGACACTGGTTAGAACGTTCGATGAATCCGTTTTTAAAAAATAAATATCATGCTTACAACCGTAGTACAATTATTCGGTTGTGTATGAGTTCCCTTTCACAAAGTTACTGAATCCATTAGCTCCTCACAAATATATTTGTAAGTTAAAATTAAAGAATGTGCAACTTGAATCATTTTTAAAGTTCTTCGAAGCATTGTGAGCCAATTCATTTATCCAAGATTGCTGAAAATCATTTATCCTCCGAGTTTCAAATATTACTTTAAAAATTCGAAATATACATTGAAGTCTATGCAATTTTTGAAAGATCGTTGCTTTTTGGTATTTGTTTCAGGTTTGAACAATGCAATTTCTATGCCCCCACAATATCTATAGTGTAACCATGTCTCTCCGTCTCGGGGGAGCCGCGAGTAGCTCAGTTGGTAGAGCGTTGGACTTGTAATCCAAGCGTTGCGGGATTGATACCCACCCATGCCATCCCGGATACGCTGCCTTGATGTGTCCTTGGGAAAGACGCTTAGTTCCATTTTCTCTGCATAATATAGCCAATAATATGTTCAAAGTGCCGTTAAAACCAACAAAAGCAACAAAAAACAAAACAAAACAAAACAAAACAAAAAGAAGAAAAAAGAAAAAAAAAGATGACCAGTGTCCTTTTTGATTTTCACCCCAAATTTAACAGCGTTATTGCCCCTGTTTGACTTTCAACTTTGCCTTGGATTTCGTTTCCGCTCAAGAACTTTTGAAGGACTTCATGGATTCAAATAAAATATGATGAGAGGCTTTACGTTGAAAATACCTAAGTCAGCTTAGATTTTCACTGTACTCCGGCTAAATATAACGGCGTTATAACTCCCTTTTGACTTACTTGCGATCTACCTTCTAAGGCAAAATGTCGTAAGAATTAAACGGCTCATTTTTGAGGTAGCCTTTCTTTCAAGGTCGGCTTTTTAAAATGAATTTCTAGGTTATATATTCAACTTGAATAATATCTTGTGTGTTTTTCAACTGATAGGTACATGGGAAAAAGTAAACGGCAAATATTAGCGTTGCAACAAACAGATGATTAGATATATAAATTCGGATAATATTTACAAAATAATGACATCCTACATTGAGGTTTTGCATGACTGGGCTTTCAATCCTAACAATATGTTGCATGAAAAATCACAATTAGAAATACGGTCAACTCTTCGTACAGGGTAATTCAAATTATGTTTAGATCTCTGAAAGAACATAACGATTAATTTCCTATTGAATGTGAAGTGATCTGAATAGAATGAATGAACGTTCAACTGGGCGGTATTAGTACCAATATGTACCGGCGATGGTCAACCTGACGACATTAAACCCGATCTCAGACCGTAACAAAGGTACAACGTTTGATACACGCTCCCATATTCAATTGATCAAATGGAAAGCGCTCTTTAGTAAAATTAGAATTGAATTGTGGTCCGTACGTATTATGAGTACAAATTGGCAGTGGACATAAACCAGGCTTGTGTACTTATTCATTATAAATTCTGTTTTCTCATAACACGTGAAGTAGAAACTTTCTGTATGTCCCTCATTTTCGGCACCATATGTAAGCTGTCTGGGTTGATGTGATATTTTGTCTTATTTACTACCTCTAATTCAAATTTATTTTTGCATACCTTAGCCAAAAGCTGCTGGTAGATATCTATCAAATCTAATTATATGTGAAACCCTCTTCGGGTCTGCAGGTAACATAAATATTGTCAATCTTTTGTCACAGTTGGAGGAAACCTTAACTGTGAGCCAAGTAAGGCATTTGCGTCTTCTAGTGTAAGTATATTATATGAGGACTATACTTTTTATCGTACAAAAATATCACACAAATACATTTGTACCCATATCTATCTATATTGATTTATTTATGTATTTACCTTTTATTAATTAATTTTAGATTCATTTATTTATGGTGAATACCATTGTCATATAAGCTGACACAGCTCTTTAACTACGGCATCTATATGAACATCTAACATGATGAAAACTTTTAAATGCACCATGAACTAAGCAACAGACACATGTGAGGAAACACACGGTGATTTTGTTCATTGAGAATGGTTCCATATTTTCAGTTCTCAGCCTACATAAGTACCCAATTATGACATTCTCTCTCTCTCTCTCTCTCTCTCTCTCTGGTAGTGTAAATGTGCGAAAGATAGAGCTATCATTTTTGTGCATTTTTACGAGAACATAGAAAGAAAAAAAAAAGAAGAAAAGTTATAGATCAGCATGTCTTGGGCATATTTTAAAAATCATTAAAATTACTATCGAAACATATCTATGAAGACAATTTGTAAACACTAATATGTAAGTTTTACACACCATAAATAATAGCACAAAGTTAAATTGTATTGAAATCATCAGTTTTCAGAGAGGAGAAATACTTCATGAGTTGAACATTAAAACAACAATATCTCTATCAAGAGATAATGCATATTTGTTTACAAGTTGGACAGGATAAAGTGTACTCAAATGTGTGGAAGAATAGCATTCAAGAAAAAAGTGTTAATTTGATAATTTCAAACATAAAAGGATATACTGCAATGTTTTTAAAAATGTGCAGATTTATAGATGATATTCAATGATGATTACATTGAAATAAGCAGCATCACCTCTGTTGTTTGCATTTGGACCCGACTTATACGAGAGTACATACGGTATGTGGAATTTAACAACGCATGTTAATAGCAAGCATTTAAACAATCCTAATTTAATGCATTATGAAAAGTAAAGCATTTACCAGCAAATATAACCGATGAAGCACGCCAAGAGAAACAACAAGCTAAAATACAACAGCTAGAACTAAAATCTCTTACTGAGAAAGTTTAGCCAAAGGTTATATTAAAATTTCAACTGAGAAAGAGCATTAGTAAGTTTTAGTGTCATAACATGTCCCTATTCATGTTATATTTTGTCACGTGTCCACTAGTATTGATTAGGGATGCGTCTGTCACATTTATGTACCATATTAGGCGTTGTATATCAGGAGTGCGGAATAATATTTCACTACCCTTCTAACTCTATCAAAAGTGACAGGGTAGACTTGACTCCGTTTTACTGTTCATTGGAGAAATACAGTCTTAATTGCGACTCCTTGTCAACGGTGTACCTTTCATACATTCGTTCGTATCATGTTCGCATCAGTACGTACGCACCACATTCATAATTACGTAGGCAGTTCATCTATCTTTCTTATTCAGAACTTTCATTATCTTTATTGGCGTTATTATGGACCTAATTAACCTTATTAAGGACTTTATTAACCATTTTAAGGACTTTATTAACCTTATTAAGGCTTCTAAGTTCTTCTGCAGAACTTAGACATAGTTCTTTTTCAAAACTCGAGATGAGTTACATTAGTAACTGAAGAAACCCAATTTAGTACGGGCATTATTACAAAACGATCACGTGATACAATTACTGAGCCACGAAAGGGACTATTTACATGAAAAAAGAACAGTAGCTTTAACAAGTAGTAACAAGTCAATATTTTACTCTGGTTAGAGCGTTGATGTTTAAGGTCTAAGTATGAAAAATAAACGTAAACTTATCCATAACAGTATTTAAAAAGTTACAAAATTAATCATAAATTGTACGATTTACAAGTTGATACACGTTTGGTTTGATTTTAGGTTTCTTCACAATTCTCTTTCTGTTCCCAAGTGACTTTCCTCCGTCCATGCTTGGAACAGGTGTGTATACAAGTATTTCACTTGATCACGACTTTTGAGCGAGAGACATCATGAACCGCACGTGAGGGCAGAGTGATACTTTCAACTTTTTGGGGCGTCCAATGCAATGGGATTTTAAACAAGAGCAGCTCTAACGACGGGAAAATCTTTTCTTCAAGCTACAATTCAACACTTTCTTTGAAATATCTTGTGTGCACAATCGTAATCACGATTTTAAAGATTAAACCTCATCACCAGTATACACACAAGACATTGAATCCCTCATTCATTCCAACGGTTTTGGTGGTGATTAAGACATATGCGAAGTTTCAAAATAATTGAGTGTATTATATTTTGCGATATATTCACTATTTTTACACGGCTGTTGTTACAGCATTATTGTTAGAAAAACAATATATAATCCCTTGTAAATGAAATACTTTGCTCCAGATGCTGTTGGTTAATAAATGCTAATATGTTTCCATGGATACCTTCCAGACAATTTGGAAAACTCTATTTCTCTTCAAAATCACATGATATGCAAAGCAATTGTTCCATTGAAGATGGAGCTGAAATGTTTTAAAAAATGTATTTTGTATATTATTTGTACAGAACAATTCAAGTCAGTCATGGCCTGGAAATGATGACGGTTCTCAGTTGGACGGAAGTCAGGAGCAATTCTAGCGAATATGAGAAATGTAAAGTTAGAAATAAAACTACAAAGTCAATAAAAATCATGTGTAATTTAATTATATATTTTTCTTTTATAATGGTTAGTTGATGCCTACATTTTACCTGACCCAATATCAATACCGCTGTGGCATATAAATAAATGCTAAATGAGTCTCTTTGTAAAATTTATAGTCGTACTCGTAAATCATGTTTATGCTCAAAAATAAATAAAGATTCAGAATCTGAATCTAACTTAATGATGTGTTTGTCCCTTCATGATTTCCATGCTGTACTAATATTTAATGTCTATGATTCGCTGACAACCGCGTCACACTTTCGGTGCCTGTGAGACCGCAAATAGCTAGTATCCTCCAGCTTAGTGAAATCTAGGAATATCCGAACTTTTTCCCATGATACACCGCTTCCATTAGTCTGGTTTCGTGCTTTGTATGGTCCTTGCTACACACTCCGGTACACGAATAACTAATCGGGAGACATGTTTTACTAGTTACCGGCCTTTGATATTGGCTTGCCAATTTAGGCCAGGTACCAGAGAATGTCTATGAATGAACCAATACCTGAAGTAGTCCATAATTTTAGCCCGATTCGTAACCAATAGGTTGTCATTGACACAGTGTACATGAAAGCCTAAAATTTAACACGCAATACAGCACGTATTAACAAACTATACAAAATCCGCCACGTGAATTGAAGGAAAAAACACCGGATCTGCATCTGCAATGCCCAAGTTGTTTGCACTTGTAATTACGTTCACATCAGTCAGCCACGGATCGAGACCAACTATGGTTGATGGGGCTAAAGATTTAAAGGGAAGATTTTTTTCCGTCTTAAATTAATATGAAATAAAATTGTAAATTTTAATAAATGACAGCATAACTGGCTGGGCTTGAGCCCAAAAGCCACCCCCCCCCCCCGCATCTCCACCACTGACACGAGTCTCAGTGGTCGTAAGCTTTGAGTTTCATCAAATCCTCAGGCTAAACTAAAAGCCCTCAACATGCCACTGACTGATTTGATTAAAACCAGTGACGAAAGGAAAACTGATTAAAGTTGATTAGAAAGTATCTTGACAACTAAATTAACTAGAAATATAATTTAGCACAGAAGGAATAAACACGAATAAATGGAAGATCTTTGTGCATGAGTTTTATAATCTGACATATTTGCAAATATATTAGTTTGATGATCATGAATTTTATAATCGGACATACTTGCAGATCTATTAGTTTGATGACCATGAAAACTTTGGCATCTTTCTAATTTTAAGTTATATCCAACACTGAATCACATCTCAGTTATATTTTATGGTATGCACCCGATGCTTGTACGTGGATAGCAAGGTATGAACTTGACACTTTGTCGATTTTGCAGCAGGTAGGTAACATCCCCCTTAGCTGCGGTCATTAGCCATAGACAGCCCGCTGTCACCGGGATTCGACACATTGTTTGGTCAGAAACGTATGATATTTACGGAACCCCTTAAATGACAATAATTTTTATTTCGTTGTAACGAAATATATTTCGATTAAACGAAATGCTATTTCCTTGTTTCAAAATATTATTTAGTTATTTCGAAATATTATATCTTTATTTTGAAATATAATTTCTTTCAAACGAAACAGTATTTCGAAATAACGAAATATTATTTCGATTAAACGAAATATTTCGCTATTTCGAAATATTATATAATTTTTTCAAAATGCTATTTCGTTATATCGAAATACTATTTCATTTAAACGAAATAATATTTAAAAGTAACGAAATAGTATTACGTTATTTCAAAATATTATTTTGTTTGCTTTTTTTCGAAATAACATTGCGTTTCAGTTATATTTAGGCTTTTTGCTATAGTGTCTCATTGTACTGCTGTGAGTGCGCAGAATGGAAAAGGACCGTTTGGCTCTGACAAAATTATGTTCACTTGGGTTTAAAGTATAAGGAGATTGTGTTCATTCTGGAAGAAAGACATGGATATAATCTCAGCATTAGACAGCTGATTCGCATTTTGCATGTTGGTTGTCTTTACAGGTATAAAAATCCCACCGATGACTGTTGTTCAATTCATAATACATAAACATAGGTTCTCCGGTGCCATGTACGTTTACATGTGGATGTATCATGAGTTAAAATATAGAGGTATACGGGCAAGAAAGGAAGAAGTTCGACTTTTGATGAGAGTAATAGACCCTGAAAATGTTGACCTCCGCCAATCACATCGACTTCACAGGCGTATGTACTTATCGAAAGGTCCTAATTACATCTGGCATATGGACTCATATAACAAGTTTCACCTCTATGGTATTCGCATCAATAGTTGTATTGATGAGTTTTCGTGAAAAATTATATGGTTAAATGCATATTGCACAAGTAGTAACCCTCGTGTTATCGGGAGCTGCTATCTCGAATGAGTGAAAGCCTTCTGTGGTTGCCCCCTCGAGCTGACAGGGGCACAGAGAATTCCAGAGTCTCTTTCGCCGGCAATAAATACTAATTTATAGTGTTCTTTTATGCCTCATTCAGGTCACATGTTAGAGATCACATGGAGAAATTCTTCCTCGACCTTTCTCTTATTTTCATCCCTATTATCAAGAATTTGAAATGTGAAAATGTTTCTTTTCTTTTTACTTCGAGAATGAATTAGACTCAATAGCCGAAGTATGGGATTCCTATGTGATTCGACCATCCAAAAACTTCAATGTTCCAAGTGGTATTCCTAACATCATGTTTTCATTTCTAGAGTTGTATGAGACGGAGGATTACATGTGTCAGATAGATGAGGAGAAATTCCAGTTATATCAGAATAATGTAAAGTACCGTGATGGAATGGCTTCTGACAAGGTGTCCTTATGTTATGTGTCCTTGTCTTATGTACTATCAGGTGCCAATTGTGAGCTTCTTTCTTTTAAGTAATGCATAATCTGCATCTCAGCCATTTTTTTTGTCCAAAATTTTAATTACTAAGACTTTAAAATGCTCAGCTTGTCTATATTTTCAGTTATGCACTCGGTGTTTTTGTCCAGTTGTATCTATGTACTATGTTTGTATGTCTTGCAAATCTTTGTTTTAATGTCATTATTATTTTATTACGTCACGTCGGTAAAAGGCTCATTAGAGTTTATGTTGAACTGTTGTGTTTGAAATCATGCCGACTTTAAATAAATCTTATCTTACATTATCTTACCTTATCTTATCTTATCTTATCTTATCTTATCTTAAGGATGTATACAAAATCTGTGTGCATATTATGGCCAAACAAAGTTTACACATGGCAAAGGATGCGTTTGAAGCTCTTGGTCGTTATTTGGAGTTGCGGCAACATATTAATGACATACTGTATGCAGTATCCTACTAATAACATAGTTGGAGTGGAGTCATTTTATGCATTTGGATGCTGATCATTTATCTGTCCCATCTGAGTTGAGCTGAGCTGAGCACCCAGAGAGACCAATAAATAAAAATAAGTAAGGGGAGATGATATGGAATGGCATTTTGACATTGGTGTTTATAGTCAGAAAAATGAGAATCTCCAAGTTAAATTGCTTAGACAAATACATAAAAATTAAGTTCCTCGGTCATCCGAGTTCATTTACATAATTTGTGTCTATTCTGACTGGTATAATGTGCATTTATGTGTGTGATTTCGTCATTGTCACGAAATAATTAATTTCTGACCATGATCGCTAGTGTTACTCTAACCATGTTATCTGAATGCAGTTAAACAAGAGTAAACAATACATTTACTACTCTCATTCTGCGTCATTTCCTTCTCTTCAGTCATATAGATACATATTTTAATTATTATTGAGTTCAATTTGAATTTATTCAATAAAGTTTCACAATAAGAATGGAATCAGTGCTCTACTTGTAATTATGCCCAGTGTATTTGATGCTCCACTGAACATGGCATCACATGGTAAATATTGCTAAATTTGAACTAACATATAGCATCTATTTAAGTAGAGATACAATTCACGGCATATTTGCAATCAAAACCGAACACTGCTGAAGGATTCTACGGGAAGATGGGTGAGTGGTTAAGGGGTCTGTAGCCCCCACCTGCATCCCCCCAAAATCACAACTTTCTATAAAAAATTTTTTATTACCGTCATTTTGTAGAAAAATATGGTCATTATTACTCTGGGTTTCATCTAGGTTCGCGGGTTTTCTTAAAACTGAGAGAGGAGTACTTATCTGTATTGTCACTACCTGGTGAAACCTAAATTGTTGCATTTCACGATTAACAACAGCGCGTAATGAAGAGGGAACTATCTGCAATGGAATTAGAGACCAGCAACACACTACTTAAGGCAACATAAAATCTTATATAAATTAGGGTTCAAGAAACAATCAAACAGTGTCTGCCAAGATAAATGGAGAATCTGTTGTTTGTCATTTTAATTGGTTCTACTAATTATGACTATTGTTGAAATAGTAGTATGTACCTCTATAGGTACAATGGCGACGAAGAGTACAATTTGGGAATTGTATCCCTCAGAAACAATCACAAGGTATATATCGTGCTTATATTCTATATGTTTGAAACAATTTTCGAATTCAAATAACAATAATTTTATATCGGATTTTACAGCAGGAATCATTGGAATGAGCAGATTACCCTTTTACATTTAATTAATTACCGTGTGCATATAATGCGTGTAAAACTACTCATATTTCAGATAAGGTTCAATGTAGAAAATAAAGTTAGTATCTTACTGTTTTCATGCCATTTGTCTAACTTTCAGTGTCTATTAAATCCATATAATACTAACAAATCTTGTGTCAACCTTAACATGACAGTACAGTATAAAAAGAGATTCGTTGGCGTCTGACATTGTCAATTGCTCAATAAGAATAAAAAATGAAAAAATGGAACTAAGCAAACAAACATCCATACATACATACGCACATACATACAAACATATATGCATTCATATATACATTCAGTAAATTTGTCTTTTAGGATTTGCTTTTCTTTGGAATGCGTTGGATGATAGTAAGATATAGCTATAAGTTTGTGGGTGGCTGCAGGAATGGCGATGTACTCAACCATGTTTAGGCAGTATCCTTTTATGTGCTTAAAATTAATATAACAAAGATAGTATTAGTGTTCGCATAGCGATTCTTGAAACACCCTCTTGCAAAGCATTTGCATTTATTTCTTTCTTTTCGTCGTTTTTGTTTTCTTTTTCCTTCAACTGTTAAGATTTTTTCATTCTGACACCACCAACATCTACTTGCTTTGTTCATCTCTTAAATGACCCTTGCCCTATAATATTTCCGTAGAACACGAATTAAAATTCTCTAACCTGTATGATAATATATATATATATATATATATATATATATATATATATATATATATATATATATTTATTAGTATTTGCTGACACATTCTCAGACAATGAGTGCTTAGACTTTAATATACTGACACGTAAAAGATACTGGACAAGCTTAAAATGTGTAGAAAATGTAAGTTAACTCGATTTTACAGAGAAATAGAAGAAAAATTTATACATATTTTAATGAATATGTATATAAGAAACATAACTCACGTCCCCACCATCTGTATTCGTTCGTCCATAATTCCGCAATCCGAGATCCTTTCATACAATGCGAGATGGTGTGAGGAACATGCAAAATACACAGCAGACAGCTATCTAGTACCAAACGGATCCTATATTAAATTATATTTATCCATCTATGTCTCTTTCTATATATATATCTGTTTATTTCTCCAGATTTATCTATCTGTCAGACGAATCTATCCAATTCTTGTTACCTTCAGAGTATTCAAAATTATGTTTTACCTTTATAAATCACTGCTAAAAGAAAAGTCATATTTTTGGGCCAGATTTTGTCAATACAAGATTAGTTAATGAAGATTCTCACTACAACACCATGAAACTTGCTTATCATGCATTGAACCCTTTATTGTCACTGATGGCACACAAATATAAATGCAATAAGGCTAGCATCTTCGGCAATGGGCCAATATTTTTCAAAAGGCTGATATTTTATCGGGGCCTGTAGAAGATTATGAAGATCCCCATGTATTATGTAGAAAAAAATGATATTCATCTAAAGGCCAGTGTTACAATAAGTCATGACTGTAAATCTATATGAAAACTGGATGCTTTTGCCTCGATTTTAGACGCATATAAATGTTGATATATGCGAATTAACTCCTGAGGCACTTTGACGGAAATTATCCAGACTGATAAGCAGCACGAGCAGCCTTGAAATCAAGCGGATTTAGCATTTATTTGTATGTTGATGTATATATATATATATATATATATATATATATATATATATATATATATATATGTATATTAAGTAGGATCCAGTAAACGTGCCCGTGTATTAATGTGAAAATTCGATGTATTAAGATTTAGATGATCGTGCGGTCAAAACAGCCTTCTGGCAGCGATATGTTCTGAAAGATTATGAG
Source organism: Margaritifera margaritifera (assembly GCA_029931535.1). Lineage (NCBI taxonomy): Eukaryota > Metazoa > Mollusca > Bivalvia > Unionida > Margaritiferidae > Margaritifera > Margaritifera margaritifera. The sequence continues at coordinate 296,242 of JAQPZY010001390.1, read as the reverse complement.
CTGTGAGGATCGTGTTCGGTTGTAATAGTGGCCACTTTGAACTGCCCTCAAGCCTGTAGTTGTTATTATGTCCTAATACTACACCGATGTCACAATGACTCGATGACGTGCCATCACTTATAGCAACGTAAGGCTATTGAAACCGAATGATTTCTTCAATTTTTCATTACAAGTTGCAGGTATAACATCCCAAATTAAAAGTGCGGGTATTTCATTGATGGTTCAAACGTCGTTGAGTATTACTTTCAACACCTACTATTTAATAAGTAGTTATTCCTCGCACATCCAGCCGCATGTGCATCCGGCAAAACCTTATAAATTTGGGAAGTATCACTGGAAATTTACTCGCATTGGAAAGAGACGAGGACGCCCAGGTTGTTTGTCCTTTCAACACTAAGATCGCAAGAAACATTGGAGACGTTCATGACGTGATAGGCTGGATGACGTAATCTACTGTAATAGGGTGGACTCACGTGGGATATACGTATTCAACGTGACTTTCTAACATGAGCAAGCTGTTCACACGTATGTAGAATTGAGAGAAAAGGATTTTCCGCATTGGCGTTCCTTCAATACATATTTCTATCCATACTTATTGAGGATGTGGTAAATATAATAAGGCAACGCCATTTATGCAATTATTTTGTAACTGCAGCCTCAACGGTATCCGTTATTGTTGACAGACACTGTAGTAGTATTCATGCCCAAAATGAGATCATGAATTCTTAATCTAGGACAAAAGAAAGGTTCAGTCCTGAAGAAACTTCATAGAAAACTTCGAATTTCTTTGGTGGATGTTTGACGCTGCAAAAGACGTTTCACATCTATCACAGTTTGACGCTACAAAAGACGTTCCACATCTATCACAGTTTGACGCTACAAAAGACGTTCCACATTTATCACAGTTTGACGCTACAAAAGACGTTCCACATTTATCACAGTTTGACGCTACAAAAGACGTTCCACATCTATCACAGTTTGACGCTACAAAAGACGTTCCACATTTATCACAGTTTGACGCTACAAAAGACGTTCCACATTTATCACAGTTTGACTCTACAAAAGACGTTCCACATCTATCACAGTTTGACGATTTATTAGTAATGGATATTTATTTTCGTCACTCAGAACCTAACGAAATGCAATGATCCATTCAATCAAAGTATCTGAGCGCTGTGTTTCATAGTCCATTAGTATATATATTTTTAACCCTATTAATTAACATTCATGTACATATTTCAGTTGCGGATCCAGGATTTTGGGTTAGTGGGGGTGCACATATTTAAGAGCAACGATAGGCATGGTTTCAGACTTTTTTCAATTCTAGATACATGTATAGAGTTTGAGTGATTATTTTATGTTTTCTTACAAGATGATTGTGGCAGAAAATAATATATTTTTAGTTGATTTAAGTTAATTTTATTGCCTTAAAATTTTATTTGTTGACACTTTGGATTAAATATTGGGAAAATAGAAATGAAAATAAATATGCAACTTACATATAGTCTAGACAGCAATACCTACGTGTATCTACTCAGCCTCTTCGACAAAAGCGATTCGATATACGAAATATTATTTCGAAAAAATTAAATATTACTTCGCTATTTCTATATATTATTTTGTTATTTGGAAATAATATTTCATATAAACGAAATAGTATTTCGTTATGAAGAAATACTATTTTGATATAACGAAATAGTATTTCTTCATAACGAAATAGTATAACACTTCCTCTTTGGGTAATTATCCATCAGTAGCCTTTAATCAGTATAGCAACTGAGAGATTGTAACTCTAAGACCCGGAGTCACGTGAATTTGCAAATATGTTAGATGTTTGTTCATTCGAGCACCGTGGAGTTCAGAACGAAACCAGTAATTTGCATATGACAAGAGAAAAATACCAGACTTTTTCATTCAAAGCGATTAAGAAATCTTGTAATGTAAATAAGTTTAAACTACTAATCTAGAGTGAAGCCCACTTGTATATCTCTTTACATGCCTTGCGAGCTCAAATAGCAACTGTACCATGTCCTATCCATATATGTCCGCCATGGATGTATCTTTCAATATATATTCATCATTGATTCTTCAGTAATATTAAGAAGCAAATTTGGTGGCCCCAGTTCAAGAGTGAATAAAGCAAAACGGAGAAAATATTAGAATATGCTCATAAATATTGCAGACCTATCGGTGACAAGTTTACAGTCAAACAGAGTTGTACACAGTGGCCGTTATAAATGGAAGTGACAAGTATCAGTGAGTTTCTGATAAGGTGCAGTGACTTTTCTCGTCACTAGGCACCAGTGGCGGCGCGAGGGTCTGAGGCGCCCGGGGGCAATGTTATTTAGTGGCGACCCTACTTTGTCATAGAGAACAGTTTTTATGTCAGTTGCCAACCTCCAATCCTCCGCCCCACTCATCTAAGCCCTGAAACCTAGGGCTTAGATGGTGTGTGTGTGTGTCAAAAAAAAGCTCCCGACGGCACCCCCCTTGCCCGGGGCCAATTGCTCCCCCGCCCCCCTTCGCGCCGCCACTGCTAGACACCGAAAATAGATCTGCATAAGGTCTACACTTGAGGTCAGCCATTTAAGGTTAATTACATTTCTAGATTATTAATCCTGTCTAAGTCTCGAAGTTGCTTGAGATAATAAGATTGATTGAATTTTGTACATAATTATGCACTTCATCACTATGGGGTGTGTAAATTATGAAAAAAAATGATAGATTTATCTTGATATCAGAAAACTATCTTACAACACACAAAGCTTCCCACATTTATACAGAAAACTATCTTACAACACACACAGCTTCCTTCATTTATACAGAAAACTATCTTACAACACACAAAGCTTCCTACATTTATACAGAAAACTATCTTACAACACACAAAGCTTCCTACATTTATACAGAAAACTATCTTACAACACACAAAGCCTCCTACATTTATACAGAAAACTATCTAAAGGATAATTTTTGTTGACCGATGAAATAGTTTTAAAAATTATTAAAAATTTAGATCTGCAGATCTGCGAAATCCTTGCGTGAAGATGGAAGGTAAATTCAGAAACTTAACACGGTTTATTAGAATATACAATTTAACGCCAGTAATTAACTAACAAAGTTCTCCACTTTCATTTTTTTATGTGAATCTCATTACTTCTAGGGAGGGAGAGATAACAATCAATGATAGTAAATATGCCACACAAAAAGATAGAAATCAAAATAAAATTTGTTTCAAAATCAATAAAATCATGGGTCATCGTTTGCATATGTATGTTTTATACTGGTTAATAGAACCTAAATTGTATCTGACCAAACAGCAAGACCTTTGTGCTTTGTAGAACCTAATATGAGTTTTCTTATTTTATGGTACAAAAACTGTTCCAGTGATAAAAGAAATGTTAAATTTATCTTAATGATCTTGGTTTGCATATTTATCCGTGGGTTGTGTATTTCAAAAATTTACCTAAAATAAATACATTAACAAGGATGCAGCCGCATGAAAATTCTCATTAATTATTAAGCTTACTTGTGTTGGAATTACAATAGAACGTATGCGCCTTTTAGTGACCCGCTGATTACAGCAACAGCTGGGCAGACCAAAATAAGTTCGAGGGAAATTCAGAGGACAGCAAAGACATATTGATACTTCAATGCATCATTTCAACGATTTAATGTGAACTGCCTGTGTATTCAGTCTTGCTGGCAGGGGTCATTTGCAGTATAACCCTATAGAAATAAAAACATTGAAAGTGGGCACGCGACATGAACGATATCGTCTTCCTTAAAGAGTAATGGTCAAACAGATTATGTGGCTATAATGACTTGTTTGGAATACCGGTTCCAATCCCGAACTCTAATTTATACGGATTATGCTAGTGACCGAAGACCTTGACCACTGGTCAGTATCCATAGCCAATCTAATACTGGAATTGTTAAGGTTATTATATAGATTTTGCTTTAGTGATATTAATAGTTCCATGACCATTAATGCAGACACTTTTATTAGTCCAACAACATTGATTTCATTATAATATCTCTGGAAATCATAAAATGATAATTGGTAAAATTTATTCGTTAAATTATTGCTGATGATTAGCTTAACACAGATGAGCCACACGGTAGGGTTGAGTTGTTTCTCCCTCAAGAGTGGACGCTATATATATATATATATATATATATATATATATATATATATATATATATATATATATATATATATATATATGCGACATATCGAATTAACGGCTTTTTAATACAATATCATCTAAACATATGTTCGGGTCTCATCTTTCAAAAGGACAAATATTCCTTTGATTTCTAAGTTTTACCAAACCGAGCAAAAATAATAATATACATCAAAAATGGAGTAATATATGCCACTTGCTAAAATATATGTGGGGTTTCTTTTCTTTCTTATTTCTTTCTTTCTTTTCTGAAAACAGTTGTTTGTCAGAGGGGTGATGTTCCTGCCTTTATTTGAACGTGTTGAAGTAATTTATCTCTCAAAATCTGCAATTACGTTATGTCTTTCCGTGTATGTTTTCTTAATGCAACATGACTTTTTCCCAACATAATTGGTTTCGAATGGATCACGTGATTACATATTCCTCTGAACGGCCTATAGTGACCTTAAAACGCATGCGCACACGAGACAGCAAACGGTCATACACGTGCACACATTCGACTATTACAGTCTTGGACCACATGTTACTCCCTGCCTCCTCCATGCACACAGCTCGATTGAATATGTGGGATTTGTGCAATGATATTCACCTATTGTTCGTATAGAAAAAAACAAATAATATTGATTTAAGTCAATATTTTTTTTATATGTACAAAGTGTTATTTTGATGCAAGTCTTTCGATACCTAAATGAGGCAGGGCCACGTAAAAAGCCACCATGTACAATCAAGATTTCTCCCAAACTATCAGATGAAGTATGTGATATTATAAAGCTATAACATAACTATGAATGTTATCAGTCTGCCAGTAGAGTGTCAAAACATGTTTAGTTGTTAAATACCTTGGCGGTGATGATGATGATGATGATGATGATGATGATGGTGATGATGATAATGATGACGAGGATAAGTACGACGACGATGATAAAAGTGCAGTGCTGTATGTTACAATCATTGTTCTCGTAACATTGACAAAAATGCTAGCGGTTTTTGAGGAGACACATTCGTATGTACCATATCTTGTTTGTGTGTATATGAGAGAGAGAGAGAGAGAGAGAGAGAGATCTGTAACTCAGATGGCAACAATTTACAATTATTGGAATATACTGATATTATTATGGCAACTATGTAACTGTTATGTTTTTCAGTGAAATATAATATATGGTTACATACAACATGTTGTTGTCGTTTATATTTAGTCACCTAATGGCCCCTTTTTAACCAACAGTACATTCTTTTCTGCATGTATTTTGTTCACTAATTGTAGAAAAAGCCACGTGTTTGTGGCTTTAGTGCGGCTGTTCTGTAAAGTAGCTTTCATCCCACCTGACCATGGGAGTAAAACTGTACAGTAGCTTTCATCCAACCTGACCATGGGAGTAAAACTGTACAGTAGCTTTCGTCCCACCTGACCATGGGAGTAAAACTTCCAAATCAAATATTGGAAAGTAAGAAGTACAAATTTAGAGAAAGAGAGAAAATATTATGAAATTCATAAGGTATCTGTCTATATATACGTATATTACGACTGTAGTTTCAATTTGTATCTTTGATAAAGTGTTTGCGGAGAAAATTAAATAGTAAAAAACTAGGTTATTATAGAAATGAAATGGACTATTAAATAAGTATTTGAAACTTCATCAAATTCTCATAGATTGAAGATAATTCATTCATCTTGTGAAACAGATCTATAAAAGTATGTTGATGAGTGAATGTTAGACTATGAAACAATTAGTGAGCTCACATTGGACTTCTGACATAGAAAGCTAAAAGTCCTTTTGAAGGCAGTTCTTTAATCGATAAATATTTACCATGTTGTCATATACTTTTCTTTCATTGTTTTCTTTCACATCACTGTTCTTGCCATTATCACAATTGCAGAAACGTCTTCATCTTTCATTATTCAACAGAAAACAAAAGTTGCAATCATGTCGGAACTATCCCAGAGTTCATAGCGGTAATACACGCTGAGGTAAAATTTATGTACAGTAAACAACATATGGACCGTTAAATTTCTGAGCAACGATTAGTATTATTACTGTGAATTATGACTACCCAGGGCAATATAACTAAACAACCGTTAGTATTATTACTATGAATTATGACTACCCAGGGCAATATAACTATACAAAGATTAGCATTATTACTATAAATTATGACTACCCAGGGCAATATTTGTGTGTGTCTATGTTAATATTTCAACCTCCAAAACTCGTATCCACTGTTAAATTTGGATTTATATGGAAACCTTCAGGGAAGATGAAGTTCTTCTGTAACCCATTACCCGATTCACATGATGTGTAGAGTTTTCCTCATTTGAAACTTTACATAAGTATATACTAGGAAATTTGCGATTTGCAATGCGTTGACACTGGTATTTAGACGCATATGCATTTTAGTGTACAAGATAGTGGTCTTGTGGTTACACATTATATTTATCATAGGGAGATGCTATATGTAATTGAAAACCTGCAATCAATAATAATATGCTGCTGCTGACGATGATTATTATTATTATTATTATTATTATTATTATTATTATTATTATTGTGAGACAAGTAATCTAAATTCAGATTTGTACTGTCTTTAGAGCAATACTTGCAGATAAAAATGTACACCTAGTTTATACACTTTCGCATAGTCGTCATGCAGAGTCACCTATCAATACATGTAAACAAGTAGACAAAAATTAGACACCCATAAAAATCTTTCATTTTGTTCTTCGAATCGTTACAGAAACAAGATCTTTTTCTTTTGACTCAGGACAAAGAACGCACACACGCGTGCGCAAAGGCAGGGACCTAAAATGCTTGCAGAAATCTGACAAGACGGCTCAGAAATGTACCTTAAATATAAACATTCTGTTGGATTTTAGATCATTTTGTCCATAAGGCCAAGTGAGCTTATGGTATGACTGCGTTCGTCGTGCGTCATGCGTTGATTTGTTATTTGTAACTTCTTTTTTTTAAATAAAAAAAAAAAAAAAAAATCTGTAGCAAGAATTTTAGGTTTGTACAAATGATGCCGTTCCGCAATCAAATATGGCTGCATTTACTACTATAGACAACCTTGAATGATTTCTTTTCAAAAACCGCTCAACATAATTTAAATTAGTGTAAGAGAAGGCATACTGGCATGGCTTTCAAGTCAGTACAAATGATTGATTCCGATCAACCCTAAAGTATTGCCGCCGTTGCTAAAAATAGAAAGACCTTTAACGAAAACTCCTCGGAACCGTTCAACATAATTTGACAAAGCACTGAGGCATATAGAGCCTACTAGCTGTACAAATGATGCCGATCCGTGTTAAAATATGACCGCAGTTACTAAAAATAATAAAAGTTTAAAACGACTTCTCAAAACCTCTTAACAGCATAAGACCAAATTTAATAGAAAGGCCTTTCTGTATTGGACAAATAATGCTGATGTGCCATAAAATATGGATGAAGATACAACTAAATAGAGAAACCTTGAATCAATTGTTTTCATAACATATGCAACCAACAGCATTTGAAGAAATTTCTACAGAAAGCATCCTACTAACCCAGATTTCTTGGCCAACTGCTTTTGGATTTCGCTATTATGCAGAAGTCAACTTGGGCCTCTTGTTTACTTATTGCTTTTTAAGTTTAGTGGCGACGAAAGGCGCTTGTTCCTTTTACACATTGGTAATTCCATGATTATTATGTGGACGGCAGACAGTTTTACTCATATCCATCCGTCTGTGTGTTCCATATGCTCAATAAAGAACTCCATGGAGTGAAAGCAAGATGTTTATGGATTTTAATGTCGAGAAGATATTGATAACTTTTGAGCGTCACCTTTTTTCAGTCAAAAGTTTTCATAGTTATACACTCTGATTGACTTTGAAGTCGGCTGATGACTTGGGATTTTCGTTTCCACTCTATAGCTTTTGTTGTCCTCCATGGATTGGAAACGTCATTAGTATTGAATTTAATATAAGTATTACCCAGGATCAGTTCGATAAATTAAACTTAGTTATAGTTCCTTTTCTGCTAAGAATTTGGAACCGAAATTTATTCACTTGTACTATATTTAACGGGCAGTCAGATTTTCTTGACACATCTCTGGTTTATTTTATTCTTTTATTTTCCAACTGTGCGGAAGAAATAAAAGTAATAAGAAATATTATAAAAACATTGATTTAAAGTATATTATAATACTGAGATTTTATTCTACCAAATCATACTCATCTACCCACAAGATCATCCATCCATCCGTTACATACCCATACCCGTACAAGGCCTTCACATTAACTCTCGTGGACTAGACGGAGAGGCAGGTATAAGTGCATACATGAATTTGCAAAGTGCTATTAGAATCGAGTCGCCGGGAACATACTTTCTGTCCAGATATAACTCAGCTTAAATTCGAAATCGTAATTATGTGTATTTTAACGCCTCACCACGCCCCCCCCTAACTCCCGGGTTTAAAAGAGGCCGATTACCAACTTACCCCGGGGTTGCATTTAGGATCCGAAACCTTACTTGTGTCTATTCATGATCACCCTACCTTATTTGGTGTAGACTAATTTTAGATTACATGGTAGAGTCCATATTACCTACGTAAATGTGACCTTTGACACACTCTCTCCTCCCCGCGAGCTGCGTCCAGATCTGAAACCTTCCTTGGCATCTATCCCGCCAAGTGAAATATCATGCCAAAATGAACACCTTACCTTAATCGGTGTAGATGGAGTGCATATTACAAGAACTGACGGACAGACGCACAGACACACGGACTGGCGGACGGACATGGCCTATCACAATATATCAGCAAAAGTGCAGATGTAATGAAACACTAAATAATTTTCTGGCTAAATTTTAAATGAATTATATAAAATACACACGTGTGTATATGTAGCAATTCGTTTACATGTCAAAATATTTACACATTACAAATTTACAAATAGGCAAATTTGCTTTTAACCTGATAGTACGTGTTTACATATGGTGCAAACTTACACATATCCGTTCACATGGCAAAACTGACGCACATATATAAATATACAAACATATGTAAATTTGCATAGGTATGCAAATGTCATTTTACAGATGGTGTCTTCGATCTAGAATGACAATAAACCAAATGTCATTTTACACATGGTGTCTTCGATCTTGAATGACAATAGACCCAATGTCATTTTACACATGGTGTCTTCGATCTTGAATGACAAGCTACCCAGTGTCATTTTACACATGGTGTCTTCGATCTTGAATGACAAGCTACCCAGTGTCATTTTACAAATGGTGTCCGCGATCTTGAATGACAATAGACCCAATGTCATTTTACCCATGGTGTCCTCGATCTTGAATGACAATAGACCCAATGTCATTTTACAGATGGTGTCTTCGATCTAGAATGACAATAGACCCAATGCCATTTTACACATGGCGTCCTCGATCTTGAATGACAATAGACCCAAAATGCAACAGTGAATTTATAGATAGCTTCTTTAAGATGACGTGTGGCTAAATGTAATGATATAATCTGTGTCCAAAGTTTTCACGGAAATTTAATTAAAAACACAGCATCGGTTAAAAATTTATATTTAAAAATCTAATGAGATTAATGATCTTTTGTTAATCATCAGTAAAATGTCCATATTATCCCGTCATAAAGAACGTGTGACTTTTTTATTTTTTAAATGACAGGTTCAGACTTAAGTTGCAGGAATTCCTGCTCTTTAGAAAGAACCTTTAAATACAAAAAAGATTAAGGAATCTTAAAGCTGGTTCAAAGGATATAATTTCTTCTCTTTTCCCCATTTTTCTGGCATGGTAGAAACAATTTCATGGAATAGATTCATAAAAATGAAATTTACAAGTGAAATCACGACACCAAGTTGTCTAAGGGAAATAACTCTTCAATCAGGAAATATACTTCTTCGGGTTATCAATCCTTAATTGTAAAAGTACTAGGTCACATGATTGCCCAGTTGACATAAAGTTTTTTGAAACTGCAACTAAAACTGATCGTATTGAAAAACCTTTGATCAGTAAATGTCAGAATTTCATACAAGGTCAAATTTAGTATCTTGTATGTGTGGCGACCTGCATGAACGTATCTATTTCATGTTATCAATTCGTATAGTATTATTACGGGTTCTTGTTTTTTTGTTAGAAGACATACAAGATACAAAAGACGTATTTCGAAAATAACAAGAGATATTTAAATACATATGAATTGCTATGTCTTGCATATATAATTAATACACCATCCTACATGCATTAAAACTAGTCAAAAATATTATTCCTACAAATGAAACTTTTGAATATAGGGCTCCTCTGAAATTATGTAATACTTGAGGCACGAGTTATTTTGGTACAAAATATTTGGTCTTTCACAGATTCAAGGGAATAACACGCTGCTATATGCAGTGGCTGAGCTGTTATTTTTTTCTTTTTTATTGCGCGGCACACACACACACACACACACACACACACACACACACACACACACACACGCAAAGGATGCTTGCCAAACCGCTGTCAGCTTGTCGTGCGTCTACCCTTTATATACTACTTTTACACAAAAATGATCCTGACAGCTTTTGATTTGAAGACTACATAGTGTATAATGGACCTTAAATCATATTGGAATCGTTTGTTAAGTCGCATCAAATAAAGCAGAAGTCACCTGAATGGTATCGACAACAGTTGGTGACTCATAACTAGCAACAGTCCTTTGGATTTGTCATTTGCAACTGCGCATGATATTACCAAAATAAAGCTTAGTACACAGCCACAATATGTAACGTTGCCGTTTCTTTGGGGTACATTATTTGAGCCAGAAATCAGAAGTTATGTATAAAAGTAAAGCTATCAGCTATTTTTTCACAATTTACCTTTGAAGTCCAGGAAGTGAAAAAGAACAAGCGGAGATGTAGTAAGACCAAGCTGTATACTCTATAACCCAAATTGCACCTATCAATCATACACCAAATAAAGAGAATTAAAAGTTCTTTTAATAATACCTAAGATATACAAGGTATTTTTAAACAGCCAGGATAACCAGTGAGGAAAACCTGGGAAATTCTTTTTCTGTAAAAATCTAAACCTATGCAAAATACTGAACTGTAGAGCGACACCCTCTTAACAGCGTATTGAGCATGCGCGGAACAGGGGTCAGTCTACAAAAGCGTACGGAAGGCGATATGCGTTACGAACCAGCGGTTCAACGACGAATTTCGGATACTTTCTTAACAAAACAATTTCATCTCGGGATATTTTCAACAAACATATTAATTTATAAACACGAATTATCTATATCGTCCAGATTTTTATTCTCTAGCAGCTGTATAGGTTTTCCAACAACTGTTAGAGTTTTATCAACATCCAACATTTCACCAATATTTAATCAACTTCGGGCTTCATCAAACTAAATTCCAGTTATACATCTTTTCTGGACCTGGGAACTTTAGAACTGGTTTCCAGCAAACCGGTTTTCACGACCAATACACTCTTAAAAAACCTGAAAACCAAACTCAAGCATATAAAAAACAAATATTTATATATCTGACTCCTGAAAATAGCGAGACATGTTTTTACTTAAATTTAGATTTTATTTACTTTTTGTAGCTAATTTAGTATCTATTTTGAAACCCTTTTTTTTCCAGAAGTTGCAATTAAAACCAGTTGACATTTTTAAGGATCATTTTAGTTAATTTCTTTGAAATTATACTCTTACAAATTTAATTTCTCAACTGAAAAAGCTTAGTTTCTATAAGATTTCAATAATTTTTCAGTTCTTTATTTGTGTACTTAAGATAGGATTCATTTAGACTAAGCTTGAAGTTTTCATATAATGAAGATTTAGTTCCATTCCAAAGGAAGATTTATTTGCAGAATGCAGGAATATAAGTGTTTTTTATAAAGCTTTTGTAAGGGGGGGGGGTTACCATGAGAAACTCTCCGGTCCGCTCCCCCCGCCACAATATATATATATATATATATATATATATATATATATATATATATATATATATATATATATATATATATATATATATATATATATATATATATATATATATATATATTATCCATATAAATTGTACGAGCCATTGGATGAGAATATTTTTCTCCTGATATCACACTTATTCCATTTCATAAATATAGGTTTGATCATCAGATACGTATATTTCTGTTCATATATCACACTTTCCATGTTGAAACTCTCAGTTTCATACATTTATGAAAGTTTGTCACTCGAACATATTATTTCCCAAGATACTACAAGCAGCAGTACACCATTCAATTCAAGGGACACAACTCTATCATATCTTAATAACAGAGTAATTTACCTCCGTGAAGAAAGTAGTATAACAGTAATTCCAAAGTGATCATTAACAACAGAAATTAGTAGGCAATATATGTGAGTTCTGAAATACTAGTTAAATTTAAGACAAAATGAATCACAAATTAATTTAAGTTACTGCTATATCGTGTTCTTATCTAGTAACCACTGCTGCAACATCCTCGATACGTGCATGTGATCACGAGAATATTACTGGAATACTTTCCTTACTACCGCATAAGAACTAAAACACACTCATAGGTGGCACACTTTCCTTAGTGATGGATTTTCAAAGATATAATCTAGGACTATCGTATATATCACTACTGAAATACTACCATACAAATCTAACCATGACTTACTACCTTAAGTAGGGTTGATAAAATGCTGTAATTGTACTACTACAAATTCACTGATTAAGATGGAATGGAGGAATACTCAATACCAAAGATGCAGAGGCTGCTCATTTAGGAAACAACCTGACTGGGGTATATTTAAAGCGAATTATTACATCCTTGTAGAGTTTGATGAGTACATATTTATGTGTATGTCTGGTAGGACCATAAAATACAAATATTTCCAATCGCACAATAAAACAAAAATAAACAAAAAGTTTCAATAGGCCAATGTAGCATGCATTCAAAATTGGATAGAAATAATTATAGGAAAAAAAGAGAGAACATATTGATTTTATTTGATGGAATGGAAAAATATGATTATGTTGGATTAACAGATTGATCCAGATTGGTATCATCACGAGTAAGCAAACATCATGGAAAGAAAGATGTGTGTAAAAAAATGCATGATTTTTTTTGTATATACACCAGAAATATTTACCGATCAAAAAAGACTGTTACAACGTAGACAACTCCATAGATATGATGTCAGAAAAGGGATCATGTGTCAACTTGTCATCATTAATTGAAAGCCCCGTATGTCTTTTACTGCGATTTTTTAAGTACATGTATCATCATACAGTACTCACCAAAAATATTGTAATGATGTTACTTATCAAGCCAGTACATCATGGACAATGAAAACAGCTAAGCACATCCCTCAGGGTTTTGTATACACATCAATTCAATTCACAAATGTTAAAGACCAACATTTTACAAAGGTTAGGATTGCAAACTGATATATTAGAACTGGCTTATTAGAATACTGAGACTGGTTTACAACGAAATGAAAAATGAAAAATGTAAAATGTATGGTATTCACAAATGAAGACGATACACATTTTAACTCACTGAGTACATATCCTTTCTGCGAGAGTAAAATATTAAAAGCCAAAATTAGAGACCACCTAACAGGAAGTTACAGAGGTCCTCCTCATATAGACTATGTTTTAAATTTAAATACCCAAAATACATCTCACTATTCATTCATAATTTGTCAGGTTATGATAGTCATCTTTTCATCAAGACTCCTGTGAAAAAAGATTCTGATGACGTAAAAATCATACCTAACAACTGTAAGAAATACATTTCATTCAGCAAAGTATTTCAAAATGAAGTAAACATCAGTTAAGGAACGATTAGATTTGTAGACAGCTGAAAATTCGTGAAAGTTATTACAACAGCTGTCAATAAATGCAGATGTACAGAAATACTGATATATTTTGGATCTGTGAAACCTAAATTTATGAGGAAAGACATTTACCCATATACATACACGGATAGTGTTGACAAGTTTAAATAACCAGCTATACCACGAAAAGAAAAGTTTTATTGAAATCTTAGTGATTCTAACATATTAGGTGACGTTTACCTGTATGTACACGATGTAATGTCAAACTTCAAATGCTACTTTAGCTCCAGAAAATTTTGTGAAAATGAAGAACATTCCCATATAAATCAGTGTTACCAAACATCTAAAAAATGGCCCCGAAATCCATTCTTATGCACCAGAATTTTAGATTATTCCTTATTATATATCACTGAGGGTTAAAAGATTTCTAATATCTGCTCCGATGTTCACAACTGTAACATCTGATTACTAAAATGAATTCCTTAATAGACTGATGTTTATAACATGAAGTTTAGTATAGGAATGGGATCTTGTTAACCCAATGCCCTATAAATATAAAGGCAAATCACTTGATAGCATATTCTAGAATATGAGTAACTATAATAGAAATTACTGTGCGTACCTGACTTTTCTCACATTAAGACATGAAAAGTTTCAATCTAAGTACTAAATGCTATGTAAACAAGTCTAACATTGAACTCAAATGGAGTAAATATATTATTTACAAAATGACCACTAAAGTACAACTTACCTCATGGACACATATTATAAATTCAATATACATAACTCTATGTTTTGTAATCCATCTATTTACTATGAAAATAACATTACTAGTTTTCAATGTGCTTAAAATGAGAAATGTCTGTTTCGGGAGACTAGAAAAGGGGTTTCCATTTCATGAATGAATTCCATTTGTTGAGGGCCAATGTTTCCATCTGACTTTTGTTTGACTTTGTTTTAGTAGACTGGAACTATCTCAGTGCTGGTTAAGTTGTAATAATACCACTGAGAAAAAGGAAAACAAAATAACCCAAGTGTCCATGTCAATTTGGTAACACAATAACAGAGTAAGCTAAGAAGGTATCTAAGAATAAAGCATAACATGAGCCATACATTAGAGCTAATGAAAACTACCTCATACAGCAAGAGCAGAGGCTTATGACAAACTAAAGAAACAAATCAAATTTTGCCATAAATCAACAAAGAGTGAGGGCAAATCAGTTATTAATGAGAGAGAGAGAGAGAGAGAGAGAGAGAGAGAGAGAGAGAGAGAGAGAGAGAGAGAGAGAGAGAGAGAGAGTGAATCAAGGAGCTGTGGAGCTGGCTATGTGCACTTTTTGTTAGGGATTTTACCATTCAAAGTATTTTTTTACAAGTATTTAAAATAGTGTCATGATAACGGATGTGAAAGCAATAGCACAAACACAAATTTCAGATAAAACTCTCGAGTCCTTTTGCGACGAAAATTATAACAAATTAAAAACTGATGAGACAGGAAACATTTGCCTTCAAGATAAGTTGATCGGAACATATGGGGAAAAAGAATGGTACAGTTCCAGCCGCATAAATAAACAATAGGAAATGAGCAATAGGAATAGTTTAGCAAATGATGTGCAGTTACACAGAGGTCAGGTGCATGGGTTAAGTGGAACAATTTCTCTAACTACCAGTATGACCAAAGTACAAGTTACGTTTTCTTAAGTACATTGATGTTGTGCATCAAAACTGTTTTTCATGAGCTTATCGAAGATCTCTCTCTCTCTCTCTCTCTCTCTCTCTCTCTCTCTTTCTCTCTCTCTCTCTATCTCTCTCTCTCTCTCTCTATACATATATATATATGTAAGGAACGATTAAATTTGTAGACAGTTATGCATATATATATATGCATAGAGAGAGAGAGAGAGAGAGAGAGAGAGAGAGAGAGAGAGAGAGAGAGAGAGAGAGAGAGAGAGAGAGAGACTTGCGTATCACTCCTCTTCCCAATCGAAGGTGCTTCGTCGAATGTGGAAACAATCAACCGTTAAATCACCCAACGGCGCCTGAAGCGCTTCAGTAAAATCCTTTGGTACATCATAACATGGTTGATCGTCAGCCAACGGCGATCCCACGTCAACCATCGTAAAATCATATTCAAAAACAGTTGGGTGTTCCCTGATCCAGCCTGACCAATGTTCAATGCACGAAACAATGTTTGGAAACGCGGAACCGTGCTTGAGTGGTTTGGGTGCTGCCTGCGCAGAAAAGTAAATGGCAGTAAAATCTGTTTTGTTCCAGAAGCATCTTCGTGTTTCCCTTTTTGTGATGCCATGTATAATACAATCATGTCTTCATATTGTGTGCGATAACGCACAAAAAAACGCACTGCGAGTCCAACGCGGGTTGTATTTTCCCGAGGTAGACATAAAAACACAGACGTGATTTATTTTACGATATGCACAAGTGCCTAAAGCAGTAGGAGACAACTGTGACATGTTAACGATATTTCGTGGTATTGACGCGCATGGTCTCTCTAACAATCATTGGACCTGGTGTACCGCCGACCATTCGTGGGATAAATTTCGGAATATGTTTGCGGAGATCACCCAACACCTACATAGTTTTCTCACTATTGACTTGACTGATGGGCCGCGCAAGTATCGCGCTGGTTTAAACAAATCAATGTAACAACCACATAATAGCCATGGAAAAACAGCCAGCAATGTCATAGCTGAGTATGTTGATCGACGAGACAAAGCTGTACAGAATCGACTAAAACGTCTTCACAGTTACAAAGATGTCCGTGAACGTATCAAAGATATGTTTGCATTGTGACAGGCCGAACGGGAAGACCTCACAGACGGCTTTGAACGAAAGTTTGCACTGTTGATCAACAAAAGAGGTTGCTGTCGCAGCAATAAAAAATCTCAGAGGAGATCGGACTTACCACAGAGGCTGGTATATAAATAGCGAAGGTTGCTAGGGAAACAGCGGAATGTGTTTCAAAATTGCAAAGGCCACGTTGTATAACCGACAGTGTTTGAGAGGGGATTTTTAATACTCCCATACGTATCGCTGTTAACTGACCTACCACCTGGAAAACTATGTTACAGAAACCGATCTCAAAAAACAGACGAAAAAACATCAAGACAGAATGACCTAAAATGGTATTTAGGGAGATTACGGGAACAAACAGAGCCGGTGGTTATCAGTGGAAAGTTTTTGAGGCTGCAGTGAATGAATTTTGGACCGCAGACAATGGTAAGGCCGTTAAAATATGGAAAGAATTTGTTGATAAACACCTCCAACGAAGACCCTCAATAGAGTATTCTCTGCCTAGTTCAAACAAACACGTGGAAGGCATAGGTGGTCTGTGTGACCATCACAACCTTGCGGATTGGTTGGAAACACTCGTGGTTTCAGTTCGCGCGGGGAACAACGCACTGGACGTTATTAATGAGGCCGCATCGGTCTGTCAGTGGTTGCTCACCAATGACATCATGGACCCGGGACGTTTCGCGCGCTGATGCATGAAATTATTAAAGACATCGATGATTTATACCACATAGATGCTGAATTCTGATGCGCTTACTGTTTTACGCGAAATCAATGCTGCGTTGCAGCGTGTCGTTGCAAATACAACCAAGATTATTTCAAACTTTTAAACGAAACCAGAATTTTATGTGACTTTTACTACACCAATCACTGCGGGGCAATCCCGTACACTCAAGATCGCATTAGCGTCGTTGCGCGTTTGTCGTAGTTGGTCAAATATTCGATGGCGGCCGTTTGGGGTCTTCACCGCGAATAACTCATTTGTGTTGTCATCAGACGATGGCGCTACCTGGAACGTTGTTGGACTTCCCACTGGCGCGTACGAATTTGAATCAATAAAAAATGAAATCCGACGGAGAATCACATTGTTGACCGGTAAAGACCCTAACATATTTATACGCGCACATGAGGTCACACTCAGCCCTGCTATCTCGATTAAATCTCCAAAGTCCGAGGTTGACATTGCGCAGTCATCGTTGAGAACAGTTCTTGGTTGGCTTGATGATATTAATGAAATTTCCTCAAACGAACGAATTTCATGCGCAGGACCCGGCGGTACCAGTTACATTTTCGCGCCAGACATTGCCAGTATTATCACCACGGCTCAGGTTAATCTGACCTGTAACGCCATTAGTGGCGGTCGCACGGTTATATACTATTTGGGTTTGCTCCGACTGAGGCCCCGGGTGATCTTATATCGATTACACCCACGCCTGTGTATCCTCCATGCAACAATCCCCGGTTGACAAACTTTCGTTTCACACTTTGACAATATAACTGTACATTAGAGATTGGTCTGATATATACATATAATGACAATCGTACATGGACGTGTAAGACCTGTGCATGTTGTTAACGCGAGAAATCCAGTTCACGCGGTATATTACGGAACTGGGCTTGGGAATGTTGTCCGTGGATTGTTTACAGGAGTACCAAAAGTGCTCGCTGCCTTGTCTTCGCGCGCTGCACCAATTGCTAAACAAGTTGCAATGCGAGTCGTTGATAGCATCAAAAACGGTGCTCCGGATCGGTTAAAAAATCTAGGATTAAAGGCGGCTGAATCGATTCGAGATCGGAGACGACGATTAGTGACTCGAGCACCACCAAAAGCGGTTACATTACCATCGACAGCAACAATACCAGCCGCGGTAAGTAAAATCATTAATGAAGCTGCCCGACAATGTCTGTCTGATTCAGCGATTGCAAATCTGGCAATGGAAAGCGGATTACGGTTGTCCCGAAAAAAGTGTCAGACGAAAACATAAATTGCCACAACAGTTCTCGGACTCGCCAGTTACAGTTACGATTACGCAAGGTCTGCTGGCCCGTCTATGATGTTTGTCAAAGACACAAACGAGCGTTCTGATTATGTACATTATATCGTTGAAAATGTCCAAAATGCGGCAGGAAATGCACCAACGCTCGCTGTAATTGGTATCAATCCAAATTTCAACGGTGGATTTGCACAGCGTCGAGCGCAGTTGAGGGACTACAGGAATTTGTCCTGCACGATTCATCTTTTACACATATTTGGGTTTTGTAGAGACTTTCATAAAGTTATTTTCTGGGCCAAACACAGTCACGTTAAACAGAAAGGTAACGCTAATGATGCAATTTCGCATGATCCTGCCGTTGCCAATGACGGTAAAGTTGTGTTATCCAAATTTACACTTTGGATGCCATCAATAAGTACCTCAGTAGCCATAGACGAACGTTTGACAGCATTTATGGCGTCTGGCGGAACATCTATAATTTCATTTCTCGCGATGATCGCAGGCTCAAAACCAGGCGACGCTCGAAGAGAATTTTCATGGCAAATAAAGCCACCTATTTATAGCATTTCAAATGGTAGACATTTTGAACAACCGACTGGAAAGCCCAATGATATTTCCCAAACTGGGAGTGACTGAGGTCTCTCTGAGGTTAAATGGTCACCAAGAACCCATCAAAAACATTTGCTTCACTTTGATCACTATCAATTAGCTCGTGTGTATCATCGACTGTTAAAATACCTGGACCGAGAGCAAGATGATAACAAAGGCTTTCAAATTTCCCAGCACGACTTTCGTACGTTGTACCCGATTTATTACTTTAATCTCGAGCATCTAGACCTGGTTAAACAGTCCGTGGTGTACATGTACTTCAAAGCACATATTGTTGTAATTCTCTCCGACAAGACCCTGTTGTTGCAGGGCTTGAGTGGTCGAATTAGGGTTATTAACGCGCCTGTGGAAAATTTATAAAATGTTCTCAAATTCGTAATTGAACCTGTTACATTTATAAATAATAATGTCCTATCATGAAGTTACGGTTGGCCTTAGCCCAAAGCAGCTTGCGAAAATCAAAAGCGCAATACGAAACGATTAAAAACTTTCTCCGGCAAAGTTAACTGGAATTATCCCCGTGTGGTTGACCCAAACGCAACTCAGTCAGCTCAGTGCAGCCAAACAAAAGAACACCTCGGTGACAATAAAGTTATATGTCATATGTGGACAAATGCAAAAGACCAGTGGAATATTTCCATTCCTCGCGGCGATTCTAGCGTTGTTAGCGGCTGGGGCTCCTGCGGTTGTAAAAGCAGCTGAGATAGGGTTGTCGGAACTGCATCCAGGATGACTGTGAAAAAGGCAGTTGGAGGCGGAGAATCTCGAGGTGGACAAAAAGGAAAAGGTCTCGGTTATCCAGAGATGGAAACCAAAGGTTTCTGAGTGGAAATCGTCTTCGGTTGTGGTCTCGCCGTTAATAAAAGCGAAGCTTTTCGCGGGGCCATTGAACAGTTTTGATTTACTAGCGATGACAAAGTCAGTCAAACATTTCCGGGTTGTCTCTATGCGGAGTTAACTTGGAGTCATGATTCCACGCAAGTGGGAAACTGACATTGTTTACCTGGATTCATCAACAGGACCTGGAACTCATTGAGTTGCATACGTGGTAACGCCACGTGATCTTTTATATTTTGACTCGCACGGACTTGCACCGCCACGTGAAGTTGTTGATTATTTAACCCGAGGCAGACAAAGTCGTCTACCACTGTTTTATTCAACGCTGCCGTTGTAAACTCGGCTGGACGGACTAATATGCGGTAAGCTTGTTGTTGAAACGTTGCGTGCACTAGAGCGTTCACCAACCCTGCCAACGCTTATTGATTTTACATTAAACTACACTTGATAGTATACAAAATGCCTATTAACATTTACGGAAGCTCAACCGCCAGACGACGAGGCGCTCATGTAGATTTGACCATGTTTGCCACCAACGCGGATTTGACTGAGTTTACCAGCCGGGTTGTTGCTAACGTTGACCCGGGCGAGCATGTTATTTTCCAAGATCAAACTGGAAAATTTTAAGCGTCCAACGTGGATATCAACGATGTTGTTTTGAAGCTGCAAGGCGCTGTCGCAAAACCTGGCTGTGATCACTGAAAACGGGGCATTCGGAGACTCTGGTACATCGATTGCGTTTATCAAAGACTATTTTGATCATGCTTCTGCTACAACAAAACAATACAGTGGATGAACAAACGTGCCTTTGCCACCAAGCGTAGTAACTTATTGGAACACACTTGCGGGAATATTAACCAGAGCAGCAAAGGAACAAATTAACATTTTAACCTTAGCAAATGTCCAACTTGTTTTCCTTCCTATTGAAAGTGGTTTTGACAACCCCCAAAAATCATATCTTAAAAGTGCGAGAGTCCGGATCATATAAAATAGCGATGTTAAAAAATGATCAGCAGCGTCATGGTTTGATGCCACTATCACATATTAACAGACCGTACGCTGTTGTAGGAGAATATTTCACATTTATATTATCAACATCATTAGTTGCCGGAGATGAAATTCAGTTCTAAGTAATCAACATCTATCCGAGTGGGTACTTAACCGTCTTTGGTGTTTGTGTTTAAGATAAGATTTATCATTACATATAAGTAATGGATTAGTATTGTGTCACCTGTTCTTAACACAACCCGTGAATATGTGGGTAAAACTAGAGCTATCGACCATCATTTCCAGCATTGCTGTTTAATACCAGACTTCCTGGTATATGTCAAGGCATTGTGTGCCATTACTAGGATTAAAAGCTATATAGAAGAGATTAATCTATGTGGAGAGGCAAGGGTGACTGAAGCGTGTCTTAGTCTACGGACCGGCTGTGAGGAAAAGTTTGCGGAGAAGAATTGTGAAGATGTGTGGAATGTGTTCACCCTCTTATTTGGTTAACAACCCCAACGGCCCTTTTGGGAGCCACCCAGATCACTAGAAAAGACAGATACTACTCTAAATTATTGCCACCCTATGTGTTTTATGTTGGTATGTCTGTGTCTTCCCCTCTTGTGTGTGTTTGCATAATATGTTTGTGTGCGTATAGTGTGTCTATAAACACTCCTACCATTGCTTATGTGTGATAGCTTGTTTGTATGTATGTACGTATAGGGTGTGTATAAATACTCCTACCCTTTTCGTTGGATAGTATGTATGGGGTGCTGGATAGTATATCAAAAAGTATGTGTTGGATAGTATATGTGGTGTGTTGGATATTAATCAAAAGTATGTGCTGGATAGTATATCAAAAAGTATGTGTTGGATAGTATATGTGGTGTGTTGGATATTAATCAAAAGTATGTGTTGGATAGTATATTTGGTGTGTTGGATATTAATCAAAAGTATGTGTTGGATAGTATATCAAAAAGTATGTGTTGGATAGTAATCAAAAAGTAGGTGCTGGGTAGTGTTTAAAAAGAGTGGTGTGTTGGATAGTAAATAACTAATTTAACCAACAATGTTCAATTCCCGTTAGTCGCTGTAACCTTTCGACCATGCATTGTCCTATGTTAAATTCCCGTTAGTCACTATAATTTTTTACCCAGTGTAGGTCAACCTCTTTTCATCCAAGTGTCTTATATTACTACACATACGGTATTTGTAACAAAATAATGTCATGTAAGTCTAGGTTGTTGAGCAACCTCAAACAATGATCCTAACGGTACACAGTGTAGCCATTTTGCTACTGACATTATTGTTCTACCGTATTATTAGAGCATACAGTACCAGCGTTCAATCCATGTTGAAATACAATAATTTCAGTTATACTTGTATAGATAACCTTAAGAACAATTGTGTTAGGCAAAATAAAGTAATGATAATACTATTTTATGTCATTCTTTTATTTGTTAATCTTTGACCTTTGCTCTTGGTATAAAGTTACACTAAGGAGATGTGAAATGTTTTCTCTCTGCTCAAAACAATGGAATAAAAATAATTGTCCTCACATAAATATCTAAATATATAAGAATATGTATGTATGTATGTATGTATGTATGTATGTATGTATGTATGTATGTATGTATGTATGTATGTATGTATGTATGTATGTATGTATGTATGTATGTATGTAGTTTAAGGCAATTCAGACTCATACATACATACATACATACATACATACATACATACATACATACATACATACATACATACATACATACATGTATTTTCCTACTTAGATAGGAAAGTGAGCGAAATAAGTTGTATTCGCTTGTTATGAATCGGGAGACAATATTTAACATCTGCTTTATGTAATTTGTACCAATAGCAAAAATTTTAGTTTTTGGAAAAAGGAGAGAAATGGCATAGAATACAAAAATAATTATTTTATTTTGCCTGATACAGTTTATAATACTCAACCAGTAAGGCGCCATTGTACAAAAGTTGGACTCTTATACAGATAATGATGTTTTCGTTGTCAATGAATATGTTGGTGTGTCGAATGTTATTATGTAAATAGATACCCCTAGAATATTCTGCACATTGACAAGTGGATAGAAACAAGTTTACCAGTGATCAACTACGGTGAAGATACACATTGCCAAATGCAAATTCAATGTAAATCAAACTTTTGGCAAATAATTTGACACCACTACTGCAACTACTACTGCTGTTACTACTACTAATATTACAATTACGATTCTACCACTGCTGCTATTTATATAACCACTAATAGAAACACCATCACCATCGGTACTACTACTACAAATACGAGATGCTAACTTTGTGCAAATTGCATCGTGAATTCCTGAAACAAGCGCAGCTAATCTTTAATCCAGCTCACCGTACGGCTAAATGATCTATGGCATATTACTTAGTCCGTTGTTCTCTTATCCCTGTTGTCGAGGAGACCAAATTTGTAGGGCTTATTTTTGACTTACACTAGCATTTCTTGTTAGATACCTCAGGCACGAATGTGAACAGATCTGGATTGATTATGATTCGTGCAAATCACAGATTCGGGAGCAGGCCAGTAGGACTTACTCTGGTTACATAGATCTTTAGTAAGATATAAGCTTGACTATAGTCCGATTGTGTGACGGGTCAGCTTGTAAATCTTACCTGTAGATGCTTGATTAGATGCACAATCAGGGACTTAGACTTTGTATGGGAGCATTTAGAACTTACCCTTCAGAAAGCCTATATACTGAGGCAAATGAACCGTCACTTTATCTTAGACGAATGAAAAAATTGGCTCTTCAGTATACTACTAAACCATCCTTTAATCCATCAGCCCCGTTCCGGTGTTAAATGGAAGTTGTGGTATTTATTTCCTATCTATCTATTCCGATATTGTGTTATTATTGATTATATATGTTAGAATGGTCTAGTATTTAGTCTTAGACTGAGCATAGATCAAGACAAATATTGTAGTCCTTAACTTATTCATGGCCTCCCTATATTTCCACCCCACCCACAACTTTCTCTCCGTCTCTCACACTTCAGTCTGCGGTCAATTCACTTTGAGGCTTTTTTGATCAGTCAGTGTCGTCTGCGCAAGACGTAGTTATATACGCATATTGATTTCATTGACAGTGAGAGGAAACTAACCATATTAACTTACTAGGTGTGAAAAGATGTAGAATATAGTTATGGTATTGAACATAACCAGTCTGATATACAACGTACCTAAGCACTATATCCCTGTGTACTCTTTACATTATGTATGTGTTTGGTCACTTTGTCAAATAACAGCAAAAGAACAAGCTATTTCTTTGTGACTATTTTATTTATATATTTTATTTATTTATTTATTTATTTTTAATGTTACAAACTAACAGACATCTCACGTTATCACATATAACGTATTTGTAACAAAATAATTTCATGGAAGTCTACGTTGTTGAACAGGAATAATTAAAGACTCCACCGGTTTAGATAAAATATGTGCAAACAGTATATCCTCTTCACGGCTGAGATTATTGTTTTACTATCTCTAGTCCGAGAAATCATCTATCAAACCAGTACCGATATTTGATGAACGGTTTGGGTCTGATGTTACCTCTTCATAAAATCATGCAATTGACGGAGATAAATCTGTCCACAACACATCAGTGCACATATTATATACCAGTATCTCTTGCGGCTACTGTGTAGAGGTGGTTGAAGTGATATATTTCGGCGATATTTCCGGAATATTTCAGGGTCACATCCCATGTTTGACAACATGTAAAACCACGTGGAATAACAGAACCCTACCTTCTGTCACCATTTCGCATTTCATGGCTACATCCAGCTGTTCCATTAGCGCTCATTTGAAAGCTTCGGTTGCTTTGGTCGTGTGACGCGACTTGAGTGTCCGTGTATTTGTCATATGACTGACACGTGCAGTTGGGAAACAGGCATTTATACATAACAGGTAAAACTATGTCAAATTACCCGTTATAGTGGATTTATCGTTGAGTTCATTTAATGCGTGATTTATCAGCTCCGCACCCCCCCCCCCCCAAACAAAAGAAGAAAAAAAAGTAAAAAAACTGGCGAGCAATAGTTTGCGAGTCGAGTCACCTGACCATAAGCAACAAAAACTTCCAAATAAGCGAATGAACGAAAGTCGCATCTGATTGGTTGCTGGATTTGATGGCACAACCGGATGAAGCCATGAAATTCGAAATGGTGAAAGAAGGTAGGGTTCTGTTATGAAACGTGGATTTACAAATTGCGAGTCATAGGATTTGATCCAAAAAATTGTGTGCATATCGCAGAAAGGCCGCTTGAATCGACCGTAACTCGGGAGCCACGAGAAATACCGATAAGTGTCCGAAATGTACACTGATGCGTTGTGGGCAGATTGGTCTCGATAAATTGCATGATTTGTGAAGAGGTGATATCATACCCAAATCGCCTATCAGTATTAGTACATGTCTGGGGGGCTGATGTATCGGACGATATCTTCCCATGCGATACGATTTATTAGTTTATCTCCTCATTGGACGACTTATGATAGAGTTCAGTGAAAATGGCCGTCAATCCGAGGGATTTGAATTGTTGGAAGAAGGTATGTATCTGGAACATAAAACTGCATGTAATTAGTGTGCTATTTAATGGGTCTGTGGCTATATAAATCCTGTGTATGCCATATATAGGTCAAAGCAAGTGTGAATGTTTTTTTTTTGTTGTTGTCTAGAGCGGGTCTAGACGGATAACCGTGTACTTGTGTATATAGTGTGTAGATTATAATAAACGGAAAGGATAACATTTACAAGGAATACACACCGATTATTGATAATATATTTACTTGTGTTCTATTATATTTGACATAATATTGTATTGTATTAACTGTTATTAACTTATATTAACTGATATTATTATATATTGTTTTGCCTCCGATATTGTTTCGCCTGTGTAGGACGAGATATACGTATCACTTTCCCGACTGCGATGGCGGCGTCGACAAAATTAAGATTTGCTGTTAGAGTTTCTTGACAGTCAGATATCCTTTGCATCAGTAGCCGTATTCAAGTGAAACTTGTGAATGCTACAAGTATATGTCTGAAGTTTGTATCCTAATACTTTACTTTTTTTGTGTCTTCTGCAACGTAGGGAATGGCGGAGTCAACATTTAGAAAATCATTTCTATAGCAATTGCTGAATTCCAATGGAAATTGTTGTGTACTATTACAGTATTCCTAAAGTTTGTTCCCTGGTATATTAAAACTTTCTGTTTGACCTGGCTAAGCAGAAATCTGTGTCGTCATAACGACGTTCACAGGCCAGAGACCGAGTTCCGTGGAACGCTTGTATTAGACAATAATAAATTATTGGAACATACAGTGGCACTCTTTATACCATTTTGACATACAATGATTTAAGTTATACTTGTATATATAATCCTAAGTACAATTGTGTTAGGCAAAATAAGATTAGTATATTTTTATTGTATGTAATTCCGGTGCTTTTTAATACAATGATCTGATCTTTGCTCTCGGTATAAAATGACGGCAAAGAGATTTTTCATGTTTTCTCTCTGCTCAAAACAATGGAATGAAAATAATTGTCCTCACTGCTATATTTGTGTATATAAGAATATGTATGTATGTATGTATATATGTATGTATGTATGTATGTATGGGACTGACGTGCCTTTAAACTACATACATACATACATACATACATACATACATACATACATACATATTCTGTATGTATGTATGTATGTATGTATGTATGTATGTATGTATGTATGTATGTATGTATGTATGTATGTATGTATGTATTATGGGACTGACGTGCCTTTAAACTACATACATACATACATACATACATACATACATACATACATACATACATATCCTACGTAGGTATGACAGCGAGGGAAATGCTTTCTATTCTCTTGTTATGAATCGGGAGACAATATTTGACATCTGCTTTATGTAATTTTGTATCAATAGCAAAAATTATAGTTTTTGGAAAAAGGACATAAATAGCATAAAATCTAAATATAATATCTTATTTTGAATGAAACAATTTATAATACCCAATCAGTTAGGTGCCATTGTACATAAGTAGCGATCTTATACAAATATTGATTTTTCCTTGTCTATGTATATGTTGGTGTGTCGAACGTTAGCATGTAAACAGATATCTCTAGAACATTCCACACGTTGACAGTTAGATAAAAACTAGCTTATAAATCATCCACTGTTGTGAAGGGGCACATTGGCAAATGGATATTCAATGTAAATCATACGTTTGGAATATAATTTGACTGCACTACTGCTACTACTACTGCAGTTACTACAACTAATATTACTATTACGATTCTACCACTGCTGCCACTAACTTAAACACTAATAGCAACACCATCATCACCGCCACTACTGTTACAAATACAGAGTGCTAAATTTGTGCCAATTTCATCGTGAATTCCTGAAACGAGCGCAACTAGCCGCAAAGCTCAATCATCTATGGCATATTACTTAGTCCGTGGTGCGACATCCATCGTAAGTCGTTCCTTCCCAATTGTTGGTTCTCTTATCCGTGTTGTAGATGAGACCAAATTTGTAGGACTTATTTTTGACGTGTACTAGCATTCCTTATTAGATAACTCAGGCACGAATGAGGATCTGGATTGATTATGATTCTTGCAAATCACAGAGTCGGGAGCAGACCAGAAGGACTTACTTCGATTATATAGATTTTAGTAAGATCTAAGCTTGACATTTTTCGATTTTGTACGGTTTAGCTTGTAAATCTAACTTGTAGATGCTTCACCAGATACGCAATAAGGGACTTCATGGCTACGTCCAGCTGTTCCATCATATCAAGAAACCAATCAGATGCGACATTCGCTCATGCGCATAATTTGAAGGTTTCGGTTGTTTTGGACGGTGACTCGACTCGAGCGTCGTTGAATTTGTCATGTGACTATCACGTGCACCTAGGAAGCAAGCATCTACACATCACAGGCAAAAATATTTTAAATTAACCGTTACAGTGGATATCTCGTTCAATTCATTTAGCGCGTGATTAGTCAAAAGCAAAAAGGAATGGCAGATAATAGCTGTTTAGCCAGGTCACATGACCAAAGCAACCGAAACGTTCAAATAATTGAATGAGCGAAAGTCGCATCTGATTGGTTGGTGGATCTAATGGCACAGCCGGATGTAGCCAGGAAATTCGAAATGGTGACAGAAAGTAGGGTTGTGTTATTACACGTGGATTTACAAGTTGTCAGACATAGGATTTGATCCGAAAATATTCTGCTAATATCACCGAAGGGCCCCGTCAACCGACCGTGACTCGGGAGCAGCGAGAAATACCTGTAAGCGTCTATAATGTACACTGATGTATGGCGGACAGATTTGTCACCGTCAATTACATGATTGTATGAAGATATGATGTCATCCCCACACCGTAGATCAGTATGATTACAGGTATGGGGGCTGAATTATCGGACTATACATTCCCATGCGATAAGGCGTATTAGTTTATCTCCTCATCGGAAAACTTGTTATAGGATTCAGTGAAAATGGCGGTGAATCAGAAAGATCAGCATTCAATACATTATTGGAAGAAGATCGGTATATGTAATTCAAAGATGAAACTATATGTAATTACGGTGCTATTTTTTATGGTCATGTGGCTGTATAAATCCTATGTATGATATATATATATATATATATATATATATATATATATATATATATATATATATATATATATATAATCAAGTGTGGCGGGATTTATCTTTGTTCTCGATAGCGATTCTGGACGGGTAACCGTGTACTTGTGTATGAAGTGTGTATATTTTAATGTATGGACATGATACAATTTACAAGTAATACATACCAATAGGTGACAATATATTTACTTTTATTTTATTATGAAGCTTTTATTATATTTTGCATAATATTGTATTGTATTAACTATATTATATAGTTTAGCATAACGTTTATCCTGTGAAGGACGAGATATAGTTATCATTTTCCCGATTTCGATGGCAGTGTCGACAACATTAAGATTTAAGATTTGCTGTTAGAGTTTCTTGACATTCAGATATCCTTTGCATCAGTAGCTGTATTCAAGTGACACTGGGGAATGCTACAAGTATATGCCTGAACTTTGTATCCTAATACTTTACTTTTCTTGTGTCTTCTGCAACGTAGGGAATGGCGGAGTCAACATTATGATTCTGTATTAGGTTTTGAAATTCATTTCTACATCAGTTGCTGAATTCCAACTGAAACGTTTGTATAATATTACTGTATCCCTAAAGCTTGTATCCTGGTATACTAGGATATACTGTCTCACCTGCTTAAGCAGAAAGCTGTGTCCTCATAACTCCGTTCACCGGTGAGAAACTGCGTTCCGTGGCACCCTATTATTACTCTATAGTATATTATATAATATTACATTGCATTATATTATATATTATATTATCTTATATTATATTATATTATATCAATAGAGCACATAGCCTCACTCTTCATTATATGTTGACATACAATGATTTCAGTTATCTTAAGTACAACTGTGTTAGGTAAAATAAGATAATTTTTTTATTTTTATGTCATTCCTGTTTTTTCTTAATAAAAAAAGAATTCTTATCTTTACTGTTGGTATAACGTTACAGCAAAGAGATGTTAATATGTTCTCTCTGTTGAAAACAATGGAATAGATATCATTGTCCTCACTAGCATATCTAAGTAGATAAGAACAAATATGTATGTATGCATGGGTCTGACGTGCATTTAAGCTATATACATCCATACATATATACATGTATTTTCCTACTCAGATATGGGAGTGAGAAAAATGATCGTCAGTTGGCTTGTTGTTAATCCGGAGACAATATTTAACATATACTTTAGGTAATTTTGTACCAATTCGCAAAAATCATAGATTTTGGAAAAAGGACAGGAATTGCATAGAATATATATCTATATATATATATATATATATATATATATATATATATATATATATATATATATATATATATATATATATATAATTATCTTTTCTAAGAAAATGGTTGAATTGTCACTAATTAATTGACCAATCAGAAGACATTACTGCGACCCCAGCAACTGTAAAGAATTCAATTGTCCTAAATCCACATTTATGCCCCCCCCCCCAAACCATCAACTAAATATTGTACATATATGTAGAATTTTATTTATGCTGCGGCATAAATCTACTGAAGTTTTTTTGCTTTGCACAGTTTGCAATACTCAACGAATTAGGAGCATTCGTACATAATTTGGGAATCTTATACAGGTACTGATTTTTCTTTATCAATGTATATACTGGAGTGACGAAAATTATCACGTAAACAAATACGTTCCACACATTGCCAGGTAGATAGAAGCTAGTTTATATATGATCCATTATTGTGAAGATGCACATTGACAAATGGATATTGACTGTAAATCATACAATGTGATCTGTATCTTTCGACAGAGTCATTCTTGTGCAGATTTTAAAGTGAAGGTACCAACAAAGAGTCGCGGTTGCTTACTAGTTAAAGTGCAGTACTCGCGACCAAGAGAATGCGGATTCGAATCCTACCTTAGGATGAATCCGGGTCGGCTACCGTGATGTGTCCTTGGGCAAGGCACTTGGCGCTAAAGGCTTCGGCACTAAATAGCCTGTTTCTCTAGCTGCGCCATAAAACACTAAACCAGGCCCTCAGAAATGTTTAATGGATAGTATGTGAAATACTGATTTTCAGTGTAGTACAATTTTATCTCGTTAAATATGTATGCAATATCATAATTATGATTATCAGAAATCATAATTTGCAGGCAAGGATAACATGGTGTATTTCTTGGTTATTATATATAATCTGTGATCCATTTATCTACCACAATTATTAGCGTTTGGTAACCGATTATTTTAGTTTAAATAATTAATAGGAAATTAGCATTTTTTGCGCAAATAGACATTCTCCAAAGATTCTTTACCAGAAAACTATTCTGGAACCTTCCTCAGTAACCTGAAGTAAAATGCTCTTGTAAATTTTAAGTCTTCTAACGCTGAAGATTACAATAAACCTTTAACTATAAGAGAACTATAGGTTCATCTAGACGAAGCCCATGACACATCAGCAGGACCAGATGATAGCCACTATCAGCTTGTGAAACACCTGATACAGCCCTTGATATACTATTTCTCATTTGGAATAAAATGTGGGAAACTAGTGCCTTCCGCCAGTATGGCGAGTAGTATCAGTGATACCAGTACCAAAACCTGGTAAGGACCATTCCGACCCTCCCATTTGTCGTTCCTTAGCACTAACTCGCTGTGTTTAGAATACCACGGGACGAATTAAAATTATAGACTCCTCTGGGATCTTGAATCCAGCAAACCTCTATCAGACTTTCAATGTGGATTTGAAACATTTATAAGAGAAGTTTTCATAAAGAAAGAACATACATTAGCCAGTTTCTTTTACTTGGAGAAATCTTATGACACGACATTGCAGTACAGCATGATGAACAAATCACTGAGCCGAGTCTGAGTTCTAAGGGGCCGCTTACCTATTTGTGTGTCCAGTATCTTAAAAGATGGACATTTCAATGTTAAAAATGGTACCACCATTTCTGAAAGCTATCATCAGGATATATTCGTGTATATCAAGGCAGTATATTGTCAGGCAGACTTTTTCTACATCAAAATTAACAATATAGTCAAATGCCTAAATCCAAGAACTGACTGCTCATTATACGTCAACAACTTTCTGATATGTCATATGTAAAATATTATGCACACTACTGAACGTCAGCAACAGATTTGCTTATATAGATAAGCTAGTAAGATTCTTGATCAGAGGCAAAATAACCGATAGAAAATGATACAGATATAAATCTGTCTAATGAGGGATTTGAAACTCCCGTATCTACAGCTTTAGTTGATGAAAAAAAATCATATACACGCTTTTAATATAGATGGTACACAATATCATAAACTTAAGCCTTGTTTAAAAATTGAGGGAAAAACATTGTCGATAGCAAATACAATAAAAGGTTTGCTGGAGGTGGTGTTAGTGGTGGAGATTCTGGTGTTGACAATTATATGTTCGAACTCTCCAAAAGGGCAGTAGCAACATTACCCGGTATTACTGGCAGTGTAATAGGCTGGTTTGCTTAGGACTACTGGACAGGTTGTGATATTATGAACTGATCCTGTCATTTTACTTACTGTAGCATTTGTTGGCCAGTGGTTTTCATTTTTGATCAGAGGTGGAAATACAGCATCAAATAGGATAAAGTAATCATAATCTATTCAAAAAGTACATTACACCAACCGCTGCAACCATTAATATCAGTATAAATGATTGTTTCTTTATTGCTTGATCTTGGTCTTTTAAATCATGTTCAAGTGCGATTACAAGACAGTCAACACTTCATCTTTTCTAAATTGTTTTATCAGGTTTTCTTCTTCTATTCCGTTGCCTGTCTTTTGACAAATTGTTAAATACTGCTTATCAGCTGCTGGAAAATAGTATTAAACATGTCAATATTTATGCTAGTGTTCGACTCCAATCTAAAACTACCGGAAGACTGTTTGAAGTTGTTGTTGTTGTGGCTAACAACGCTATTGCTTTCATCATAATATCACTCAGCAATAAAAATACAATATTACCACCAACCACAACGGTTAATCTAGCTTTTTTGAATTTGAAATATATTGATGAAATTGTATCGTGATATTTTCCTCTGAGTCAAATCCTTGCTGTTCAAAAGTTATGTCTCAAACAACTTTTTGATTCTGTCTTGAGCAATTAAAACCAACTGTTTAAAAGATTTTCATTTTTGAACTTGAGCACCAAAATTTCAGATCATATAACACCTGATACTATTCTATAATCTTTGTATTTGCTCTGCCTAACCATTTCTGTTCTATTAAAAGAATACGTACAGCCTATGTCCTCATCATCAGTAAACTTCTTGTTTCTGAAAACACCATTTAACGTTTTGAATTCACACGTAATCCTATTCCATCTATTATCCTCGGTTTGATGTCTGTATTCACTAGCTAATTCCATCGTTATCAGAACCCAGTAAGTCCTGTCATCGTATAATACTGATCTGCTTTGTCTTATGGTGGGTCTCTAGCCATGAAATGCAGGTAAGATCAACAGTTTTAAATCTATGATGTTGTTACTCAAATTAAACGCCTGCTCGCTAGTTTTCAGATCATTTTATATTTGAAAGGAGACACGAAATTTAGAAACTGATCCCGCTAACTCTTCCACACATTGATTTTTAAAAAATGTTAATAAGATAATCCGCGTCCAGCTGACGTCATTCGCACTGCCGAATTAGGTCGATTCTGCAAGAATTTCATATTACACAATGTTCTATATCTGTTAACAGACTCATCACTGTCAACTTTTGAAGTACTGTCACCAATATATGTTTAACAGTTTGTATGCGAAATAGTTGTTTTCAGTGTAATAGAATTGTACTCTTTAATTATTCGTTCACTGCCTCAGTTAACCGTAGCGTTTAACTGAGTTGCAGGACAGGAATGATGATCACTGCCTCTTATCTTCGTTAATCTAAAGTCTATTATTTAATTGTGACAACTTTTCATGCCTCAACTAAATCAAATAATAATATAACACATTTACTATCATCGTCGTGCAATATTGTTGCATATTTTATTTTAGTATTCTCGTCTAACTGCATTCAATTTTACTGAACTGCATTTGTAATCCAGGTGAGCAACAACATTTTCCGAATTATACCATATAAGTTTCTGCACATATAATTCAGAGTAAACGCACAGTAACTGAAATGTAATGTGGCTAGGAATTTGTCCATGAGAGTTTCTGCTTATTTATGAGACTATGATAATAAGGCGTGAGACTGATGATGAGTCTAGACAGCACACTTAAAACTGAGTAATTAATTTTTTGGGACGACATAGGAATTTTAAAAAAATAGTATTCTAATAGTTGAAAATTCTGCCTGGGGTCATTGTTTATTTTACTACTGGCACGTGTCTACCTGTCAAAACCGATTTAATTAAAACTCTACAAACAAGCTTCAGGTTATCAAACCCACCACTGGTTAGTGACATCCTCTTTGTTATATAAAAATATCACATATGATGAGGGGCCCCGGGCGGCCCAGTGGTCGAAGGCGCTCGCCTTTACCGATCACTGCCATCGCACCTCTGTCCGCATGGGTTAAACTCTCGTGCTCGGCCAATGTCGGGATGTGAGAAAGCCTGCCGTTTGCTTCCCGTGGGTCGGTTGTTCTTTCTAGAGTTTTCCGGGTTCTTCCTCCACTATGTATACTGGCCGCTATGTATAGCCAATCATGTGCTGAAAAATGGCGCTAAACCCACAAAAGCACAAACCACATATATTATGTTGTATTATGTCGCTCGCGTATTGGAGACACATTCCTAACGCATACCTCCTAAAGTGTGAACATCGACCGGAGTAAGTACCTTGAAAGTGTCCACTGACAGTGGAGTACATTGTTGTCGTCGAGTTTTAGTGACTTCCACCGTGGGAGACAAAAGTATTTTCTGTCAACTCGATTAAGAGGTTTTTTGAGAAGCGCCACCAGAGACAATCTTGGACTTATATAACACATTTTGATCCTGGGTTGTACGTTATAACTTAAATATTAGCCCAGTAGTATGTTTACCTTTCAAAGAATTTTAAGATACTTATCTTTAATTTATATTTTGTAAAGCTACGTGTTTACGTTTATGGAAAGGTTTATCTTCCATAACATTTTAACAATTATATACCTTTTCATTTTTCCAACATGACCTTTTCCTTAGTACTATTGAACCAGGATTGTGCTGATGTGCCGTTAAACCCCATACAAACATATAGGTTTATCGTTTATTTTATACATCTTTTAATGAATTTTATTATCATTATTTTTATTCTAAAATTTGTAAGATTACATACTTGCATTTAGTGGAAAGTTTTTTCTTTAAAGACGTTAACATATTTTTGTGTTCTTTTTTCATTCACATTTTTATCACCAAACCTTTAATTAGCATATATAGCCAGGACTGTGCTGATGTGCCGTTAAATCCGATACATTTATGCTTATTAGGAGTTCAAACCAAAAAGGACGTTTATTAGGTAAAGAAAAGAGGTAAGAATGTAAAATAGTGTGAAGTTCAACATTTTCTGAGTAATTTTTTTTGCAGTAATATTAACCATTGTTTGGAATCAGTGTCATTATGTATACTTTTCCTATATGATGGTCTCCAGCCGCGTACAAACATTTCACACTGTGTAAAAACATGCTTATAAACGAGTGATATTTTTGCTGTTATGCCCTTTAGACCTTCGTCATGTAAAAGTAACAGCTTTTCAAAATGATGTAGTATATTTCCCCATCGATCATTTGTACCTCATTCGGTGTTCTATGGTTTCAGTCGTCAATAAATATTACATTGTTTGTTCATTCCATGATCTATATCGTTATGCAATAATGGTATGATCATTGCTGAGGACAAAGGAAGTTGCTTAACTTAAGTTAAGCAGTTAATCTACTATCAACAAATAGCGGTACAATACGATGTTCTGATGGCTTTAAAGTTGGTTTTACTGACCCTACGAGAGGAATACAGTGTATTTAATATCTGTGAACGGATTATACAATTTAATGCATCAGAGATTTATTTAGTGTGGCTAAAAGGATTTTTATTTTAGGTTAAAATCTATAAATTTCTAACCAACATTCCTTGATTCTTTAAGGATGGCTAACAAGAAACAAGTACGAGACGCTGAACTTATTGTTGACATTGATTTTGGAACATCATATTCTTGCTACGCCTTCCAGTTCTATGATGAATATAAAAAAGATCGAATAAAGATAGATTCACCACAGGCATGGAACAGTGGGAGAAAAAACCCCACCTCTACGAAAACGCCAACCTGCCTTTTGTTTTTGTTGAACGAAAGAAGAGAACCAGAGGAGTGTGCTTTTGGCGTTGAGGCGGAAGAAACATATATGGAAATGTGTATGAACAAAACGAATCATCTTTACTATTTCTTCAGAAGATTCAAGATGCAACTGCAGGATGGACAGGTCTCTTTTCAGCTAAGTGAACATCCATGTGTATGATTTATGCAATAATGACCCTGCACACTGTAGCAATCATTTGCAAAAGATAAAACTGTTTGAAAAGAAAGTTTTTTTCTCATCTTGATTGGAAACTGGTTAATTGAGTTGAATTATCATAGATGTAATTACCAAATCACTTCTGCATAATAATAAAGAAACAACAGTAGTGATGAACATGTGCCGTAGGTTAGAATAATTAGTGCAACTCTCTGGTATATCGCTGCCAGAAGAACTTGAACATTTTAGTGACATGTGCCTTAAATAAAAAAAATGACACGAGTTATCCCCTCGGATAGAAGTCATAAGTAACTGCACAAGTAAAAAATACAAAAATGTGTGCACTTGTTCAACATGCTTGAAGATTACATTGTGTGCTTCTTAGATTTTTTCTGCCATTTTTGGATTAACGGCCCCTTTATTATTGTGATATATGTTTTTATCTCAACTAACAAAATACACGACTGCAGATTTTATTATATATTTGAAGTACAAACAAATAAATTATTTACATTCAGCGTTTCCGTTATCTTCTAGGGAGTTTAAACTTGACTGAACCAAATTAAGAAACTTTATGATGATGTACCACCAGAAAAATAATATATGTGATGTAGACATTTTTATGGTTTTGTGTTCATCGTTTAGCCGTTATCCAGTTTGGCACCGATGCCGTAAAAAGTGAATTCTGTGGGTTTTACCAGCTGACAATCAAGTTCATCTAGGGGTGCTTAAGCCAATTTTAGATATAACTAAATTTCAGTTTAACTAACAATTTATCCATGACTGTTGTTTTAAAATATGAAATATGTATGTGACTGTAAAAAGTTAAAAAGAAAACTTTTAGAGTGTTATATTTAATCCAGATATTTTGCCCCCAAACTTGTATAGATATAACTTTTCATAGTGTATGAGATGTAGGCAGTAAACGACGCTGAACACGGACTAGGAACAGGTATAAATAAGTTCAGTCGGTAATAATTTTGTATGATTGATGTAGAGATATTTGTTTTGAATGCGCTGGAAGTCTACGTGTTGTGCTTCTGAACTTTATTTTCTGGCAAATTGTTTTTAACAAACATTCCATGATGGCTAAATAAAGGTGAGACTCGTTAATATTTGCACATTTTGTTTACAGAAAAGGGAGAAAAATTTAAGATGCAAAAATAAATATAATATGGAAATCTTTGTAAGGACAGATGTATCTTCTCCGTGGAAAAATGAGAGTTCAAGTTGTGATATTGCCACAGTGGCGATGCCACATCGTTCATGTTGCGATATTGATTTCTCTTATAGTGATAGATTTTAGTAATAATAAATACAAAAGTTTGGAAATTTCTAAGCAATCGTGGCATTTGAGGACCAATTTACGCAGTAACAACATGGTCAACAAATCATATAACAAATTCAAATGTATATAGTTATGTTAAGAAAAACGAAAATTAAAACATATTTTCAACGATACTCTAATCGGTTGAATTCAGCATATACCAAATTTAATTTCATCTTTTTGTATACGAAATTGTCCTCATAAGGAAGCTGCAAAAATCAATCTGGCAAATACTGTAAAATTCTCAGTCTTCCAGTTAGCACTGAGGTTATTTAAACCTCTGACGTTTACATATGATCTTTGCCACAGCAAAACCTCCTCAACCAATCTCATTGTTTTAGTGTATATTTGTAATTTCAATGTAATACTGACCACTTATCATGTCCATACGTACCTGAATACAGACGGTGCGAATGATGGAAACATGGCTGCAGCTGCCGTTGTAACACAAAAAATACCACCTCGAGACAGTTCCTAAATGCTGCTTCCATTTTATTCTGCAAAAATTACTGCCATTTTATTTTTTTTTGAATGATATCGTGACCTTTCAAATTAATTTCATTATTATCTCTGATTACCTTTTTATACCGAAAGCATTGCAGAACCTTGTATTTGACAATCCATTAATAGCCCAAGTCATGCAAAAACATGACTTTCTAGTCACATCTGGAAGATGTATTCTTTATTGTTTGTCGCCTAATCATATCTGTATCGATGTTAGTGAACGAGCAAATATAGGAGCCAAAGCTGTACTCGCTCGTTTTTGAATTGAACATTTTATATACTGACATTAAATATTATATTATTCTGCATATTTAATCTCCTTGATACAATAGGTGGAATGAAAATTCCAGAGTTAGCTTCGTTCTCATCAAACCCGTTATGGGAGGGTGGCATCCTTGATGTAGAACAATACTAAAGATGTGGAGGTATTGTGTCGCTCGCGTATAGCAAACATCCCTGACAGATGCTTACATCCTGAATGGTGACCCTCCATTAGTGTGTGTATCTTGCCAGTCCCTACTGTAAGAGGGGCACAGTCTTGTTGAGTGTAACATCATCTCCTGAGACAGAAATCATTATATGTGAACTCGATGAAAAACCTTTATTTGATGATGCACCAGCAGAGACAATCTTGGACTTTGTAAATGAATGTGGCATTTAAAACATGATGAGGTTATATTTTAAGAATTAGACATCTTTACCTTGATAATTTAGTTAATTTTGCATACCTTTTCAAAAAGTGTTATCTCTTTGCCTTTATCTGTTCTTTTCTAGCAGTGCATACTTAATTTCTTTTACTCGGAAGAATTTATCTTCGAAAAGATTTTAGCAATTTGTTTAACTTGACCATTTTAGCTACCTAATTATTTTCATGCCACTATATGGCCAAATTGTGCTGATGTACCTTTAAATCCCTTACAAACATGTACATATCTTCCAATCCAGGTATGAGAAAAGTCATGATTAATGCAGATACCAATGTATCATTAAAGCCAGCGTGCTTCACCAGAAACGTCGGGTAGCGGTGGGTGGGTACATGAAGAATCATCTTCAATTATTAATTTAGCGATTTCAAGTTTTGCATGAAACTTCTTTCAGGACCTAACAAAATCATCGATGATAAAAGATGAAACAGGAAAGGAAATATTAGCCCTTAACATTTTTGCACTTTCCATCAAATGTTTGAAGGTTCATCTTATGAAGCTTTTGAAAGAACGGGGAAGAAAAATCGAGGAGGAAAATATCTTTTGGGTTCTTACAGTTCCTTCTATCTGGAACGATGCAGCCAAGCAGTTTATGCGAGAGGCCGCTATTAAGGTAGGCTTTTACATATTTTTTTAATTCTTGTTTTTCTTCAATTAAATGCCAATACTATTAGTTGCAAATATACTTTAAATATACTTTACCATAAGTACTTTACCGTAAGGTCAAGTAAGGTTATGGTATGTCGCTGCGTCCATTGTGTGTCGTCCGTCGTGCGTTCATTAACAGTTCTTTTTTCAACTTTTCTAGAAACCACAAACACATGTGGCACATAACATCCTGGACCTTTCTATCTTGCACAAATAATGCCGATCCGCACTCAAATATGGCCGCCATTACTAAATAGAGGGCAAAAAGCTTTAAATCGATTTCTTCTTAAAATCCGTTCAGCAGAATTTGACAAAGTTTAACAAAAAACATCCTGGCGTCAATGTTGCCAACCCGCCATCAAATATGACTGCCGTTAATAAAACATTTAAGTCCTGTAAGCGGCTTCTCAAAATATTCTCAACAGAAGGTAACCAAATTTAATAGAAAGCATCCTGGCAGAAAACGATTTCATTTGTATACAGAAGATGTCCAGCTGCCATACATTTGGTCGACGTTACTAAGAACATAAAGGTCTTTAAGCGACTTCTTCCCTTCGCAAAATGCCTTCAAACAGAGTTTGACCAAAGTTTATAAAAATCACTTTGTGATAGAGAACTTTCACATATTTTCAAATAATGTCGATTCGACATCAAATATGGCCATCGTTATTAAAAATAGAAGAAAAACAACACTGAAGCGACTTCGGAAAAACCCCTTAACAAAATTTGACCCAATTTCAAAGAAAGCATATTGGGATAAAGGGCTTTCTTTTCACAAATGATAGCCGCATCTTTTTAAATTGAAAACCAGTACGTGGCCTTTATCTCAATAACTGCTTAACATAATTTGATCACATTCGACGAAAATCTTTCTGGCATGAAGGCCTTTCAAATAAGTACAAATGATGGATAAACGCCTTTTAAACAAATGGCCAATGTTACGAAAAACAGATAGACCTTTAAATGTCTTGATAAAGATCCACAGAAATTGACCAAGTTTGACAGAAAGCATTCTTACATGAAGGGCTTAAAAGTTTGCACAAATGGTGACGATCTGTCATCAAATATGGCTGCGGTTTCTAAGAATTCAAAAAATCTAACAACTGTTTCTCAAACACAGCTCAACAGAATTATCATAACTTTGCTACAAAGCTTCCTAGCTTGAAGGCACATCTAAAAATGATACAGCACATTTCTGGTTAAATACCTCAAATAGTTATCATTGTTGGTAATGCATTTGGATGGTGGTGAGTCACCAGTGGGTGGAAGTATCATTTTGAACTGATATATTTAATTTGCTGTGACTATCAAATTAAAAATTTTTCTTCAATGTTATGTATGATTCAAACTAGTAGGTAACATTTTTGTCTAAGTTTCTGAATTGTAGATAAGTGACCTTTATAAAGGAAAGATATTATCGCCAGGAAAGTTTATGCGAACTCATAACGTCCATCAGAGCAGGCAGTTGGGCTGGAAATATTTTGACTAAAATTAAAAAAATCAATTATAAGTAAAGCAAAAATGATTCATATTAATGATGTTCTTTTCACGAGCTAAATGTTTCTCTTCCCCCACCCCTACTTCCTCCCTCCCAGCCCCCGTTTATTGTGGTATAAACTGTTAGTTGCCGAATCAGACAACAAATAATGCCCATCGTTAACTGACCGTTTATACGACGATAAACGTAGGAAAACAACATTAAACTTCCATTACTGCAATCCTGATCTTATTTAGTCTTGTCTTTGATTCTGTTGTTCTTATCTCTGTTTTCCTTTTCTGATCTTTAAACCCTCTTGAGTAAAAATATTCTTTTCGTGAAATATCTATTTTAGCACTGAAGCATTTCCACAAACTGTCATGCTCATCGATTTTCCCGAATGAAAAACCAGGGTCACGTTAACAGTCTTAAATTAGCAAGTTGGAAAAACAAATAAAGAAGCTCTTGTGTACATAAGAAAAAAATTAAAGGAAAGAAAAACAATCAAACACGAACCAGATTTTTGCTGTTAGATGCTTCTTTGCAATTCTACGTGTGATCGTTCTTGATAGGTGCCACTTGTGACCATATCTGAGATACGTAGTACACTTCATGTGCAATATAAGCCCTATCACCTAGCTATCGTAGTGGATTAGCTGTTAATCGAAAACAGGGGGCCTGTGGATGTCAACAATGATTGGTTGCATCTTCTCGACAATTTGTGTGTGTGTGTGTGTGTGTGTGTGTTTAGTCCTTGCTGCGCCAAGAAAATTGCCAAGAAAACTAGATATAGGAGGTGAAGGTCAGCCTTGTCTAGTGTACTGTTATGTTCATGATGTACACTTTAACGAAGCTGGTCTGCTGGGAACAAGTGGCTTAGACTTTTATAAAGTTTTGTCGATGAGAGGCTGGGTTTTTTTTCTTTCAAAAAATATTTGAAGACCCCTGATTTAGGTTTCTTCATTTTATTTTAAAGACCACCGACCCAATTTTTTAAAAATGTTTGTGTACAAGTTTGAAAGTCGGTGGCCTAGGGTTTTCTTTTTCATAAAATTTTAGCGACCACCGGCCCAAACTCTTTCTTAAATAAAATTTTGACAACAGTCTGGCAATGTTTTTCATAATTTGTTTTAAAGACCAGTGGCCCAAGTTGGGGAGTCAGTGGCCCGGGCTTTTTCAAAAATAAACTGGAAGACCAGTGGCCCAGGTTTTTCATAAAATTGTGAAGGTCGGTGACCTAGGTGGGCGAGGTGTTTTATAGAATGTTGAAGGTCATGTTTTGTAGTAAAATGTTGAGAGCCAGTGTCCAAGGT
Organism: Margaritifera margaritifera; assembly: GCA_029931535.1. Classification (NCBI taxonomy): domain Eukaryota; kingdom Metazoa; phylum Mollusca; class Bivalvia; order Unionida; family Margaritiferidae; genus Margaritifera; species Margaritifera margaritifera. Next base: position 253,837 of record JAQPZY010001390.1, on the reverse strand, counting down.
TTTTTAATACTGTGAGAAGATTAGAGTTTAGTGTTGAAGGTCAGAGGTTAGGTGGTAATGATCAGGCTAGTATATCGCCCAGACTTCTTAAATATTCCACTACTACTATCATCTGCACAGTTTCAGTACCAGTGTTTTGCTCGTTAACTGCTCCAAACGTCAACCATTTTAACTTTTTACACATGACATCTTGTTCAACTGCGTTTGTTCTAACCGATACATGTAACCATGCAGCTTTGTATGTCGTGAAAAGATTATAGTGATTTAACTTGAATGCGTAATCTCTTCCGAATGATATGGTGATGTTTTTCACAAGCATTGTTTCCAAATTATTTACCATCGCATTGTTAACATCTCCCGTTACAATCGTGTCTAACGAGACGAAAATACTACCCAGTACTATCATGATATCACGACTGAGCTTTGATATAGAAAAATGCAAAGTTTGTTTGGATTTAATTTAGTTAGGCTATTTATTGTGCTGAAAAAGCCTAGAAAAATGAAGCCTTTTAAAGAAACAAAAGCAACATAATCACTGTCACAAATCACAAGTGCATTGAAAATGTACTAACATTTTACTTGTTCATCAGAAGGTTCATAAAAATCATGAATTTTCGGTTGTCTTTCTATTTCATTGTTTGGATTGTCGTTTAAATTATGATTACCACAATCACTTTTTAAATTGCTTATTTTCCCCTTGCATAGGCAGGCATCGGTCGGGAAATCATCCCATGTGCCACCTTACAATATTTTGCGGTGATGTTTTTGGTACAATGTACAATTAACAATACTAATCATTACGTCATTTCTCATCACTGATTGTTAAAACAGAACTTTCAATAGAGTTCAAAATTTACAATTATTTGATAATGGTTCAAATAGAAGAACTAACAGCTATCACAAACCTTGCCAAAAAGCATACGACTTGAAAGGGGATGAAAAGGACAAAGAGCTGGAAAAAGAGTGCTAAAAATGATATAGAAAAAATAAAGGTTACAATACTGAAAACATAAAAAACTACATCAACGGATGATGATGAAAATTTCAGCATAATTCAAATAACAAAAGGGATTTTACATGCATTAGGAGACAACTTCAAATCGGATAGAACTTTGGAAATACAACATATTCCGTCATTTTGAAGGTGGTTAAATTTTACAAAACCCGAACGTGTAAGCGACAACTACCTTCATACTGATCACTTTTTTCCGTGTGCCTCTTTTGATTTATCTAATCTTGAGCTGCAAAGGGAACGTGTTCATTGGTCAAATACAAGATACATGTTAGCCAGTAAACATATCTCTAAAAATGGGATAATAATAACTGATAATGAAATACTATCTCCAAACTAAAAAGCGGAGTCATTCAAAGTTTCCACCTGCATCACTTCGGAGATCTTGGACCGTATTATCTAATCTATATCCTCGGTAAAACTGCATGCCAGTACTCAGTTGCTCTATTTATCGTACTATTGGAACGTCGATCGCACACGCCGAGCAATGTTGCTTTGCAGCACTGTCAGACATTTCGTCAACATGTATTTTCCCATAGCTTTATGTTGTCTTGTTCAAATAGAAATGTTTAAATGTTATCAGACTGACACTTAGGGTCGATAGACTTAAGTGTATTTTAAAGGCGGAAAAAAACTGTGGAAAATATAATTGTTTTTATAATAAGGGAGTCCTCCTTAAGTTCATTTTGTAAACTATTAAAGTGGATGATCCGATTAAATCTGCTAATTAATGATATCACAGTATAAATTACGACATATGACAATGATTAGGATACTTTAGCAGCTCTAGTATTTACATCGATTTCATAAGTGATTTCGACTTCTTGGTCACCCATCTTTTCCAATTCGTTTCAGTCAAGCTTTTACCGTATACCTCTTTGTATGTTCCATTTGCATTTGCTATATTAAAACATTCATGTTTGAACTCTTCAATTTCCAAAGAAATGGAGCTATTTTGTCTTCGAAAATTCCAATATTTTTCCAGCTGTGTCCTATTCAATGTCTCGCTATTTAAATAACTGAAAAATGGCTGAATGTGGAGATTTTGAAATAAAACAACTTGAAAATCTCGCCTGTGAAGATGCTGCTATGGTAGATATATACAAAAATGCAAGTTGATGATACTTCAATCTTTAACGTGGCTTTGCAGATCAAGATCTAGGACGTTTTGTTCCAACCGAAGGTAAAGCATTTCAAGTCAAAGTTTATTATCTGTTCACATTATGGAAATCATTGTCATAAACGAAATGCAGTGCACTCGGAGAACTAAACAACCTTCGAATACAAAACAAAACACTCTATTATGAAAAGAGCCATGGAACGTTAGTTGAAATTGCGTGGAAAGACAACAGCAAATATATGCTAGCACTCGGCATTACATAGAATAACACTGGTAGGGAACTATTAATCGAGATAATAGTTGGGTACTTCCTGTTCACGCTATGTTCCATCGTAGTGGAGACACATCCTGAATATCCGCTTGAGCTTACTATTACACAAAGACAACTAATATAAGAACCTAAAAACATCTAGATGCGAACAATAGGTATAAATGAACCATTTGACGACGATGTCCGAGAAGCTGAAACTATAAATGATGATTACCACAAAATAATCAAAGCGGACAACTTATACCAGCGGTTAAAGTATTATTTACTTAAGGAGTGGAAATAGAATTAAAGGGCAATGTAGATGCTGTGCAAGTTGTTAAATTAAAACTAGAGTATATGAAACTTGATGTTGAAACGTGTGAAAAATGGGTCAAAGACTTACAAATGGATATCAAGAACGAAACAGACCAAAGCAAAAAGTCAGTTTGCAAGAACTGTTGGAAAGGGTTGAAATCGTAAAAGAGCAAATTCTTGAACATCTAATAGCAATTTCAGAGAACACATTGGAAACATCACTACAAAACCAGGGTAAAATGGCCATTAGGTGAAAAGTTGAAACAACTGCTTAGACAAATGAGTGTAAGAAATATAATTGCATCAATAACAACGACAATATCAAGCGTTGTTCTGTCCATAGCAAATTTGCTAAGAAGTGCTGTAGCTGTTTGTGGAGGAAGTGTTTGTCTGCCTCAACGTCCTACTCTGGAAGAATCACTTGTTAAAAAAAAAAAAGCTTTCTCTGGAATTATTGATAGTGTGATAACTTATAACTTTTGGACAAATTGTTTTTTTCGATGCTAAATATGTTATGTTACTTGTCTTGGCATTAGTAGATTTCTTGCTCATATTTTTGCACAAAGGTTTAAACAAGTAGATGAGTTAGAAATTCATAAATTGGTTGAAAAATAAACGATATCAGCTTCTGCAACAATGAGTATCAAAATAATTAATTGTTTATTTCGTGGTCGATATTGTCTTTTTTTAGTTTATAAATTGTCATGTGTCCGTTAAATGTCTGAGAATCTCATTTTGCCGGCTCCACCGTCCATGTGCACTGCATGTTAGCCAAATGCACTATTACATTGGCAGACTTGACAGTAGGACTATCATCGCCAGAGGTGAGGTGTCCTAGAGGAACATCGTCATCATTGTGCTTCTTCTCTACATAATTGTTACTCACTTTGTCTTCTTTGTAACCAAGGTTAAACGATTCGCTCGATTTCTACAAATTGTTTTTGTGCCCGACGATACTATTCATTTTCATGACCATCTTGCTCGGTAACAAAACGACACCGTGACCACCAAGAACATATTCCAATTTCACTTTTAAATCTGATATGTATTGTTGAAATTTTACCATGATTTTCTCATCTCTGTTATAACCTTGATATTCTAAATTAAATTAGTAGCACCATTAGCTTTTAACAGGTCTGATATTGTCTAAACAGACTATATATATAATAGATGTTCTCTTGTGAACATGTGCACCAAAAATACAAATCACATTTATCCAATACTCTGATTTAATATTGATTACCTTCCTGAAGAAAAAAGTATGTCCAACCTGTTGGTTATTCTTGGTATGCCATATAATTTATTTTATCAACTGGCAACGTTCTCCAATACTCAACAGTACATACCCTATAGTTGTGTTTATGTTTTTAAGCAGCTAACAAATCAGCAGAAGTAGGCTCCCGAAAACCTTGGTTCACATTGTTATTACTTTAGACAATTATCGATCAAGCACATGTTTTTGTTTTGTTTTGTTTTGTTTTGTTTAGCTTTGATTTGATTTGTCTAATTGTGCCTTTTCAATAGTTGATTCTAAAACATCTACTAAGTATACATAATCGCCATGTGTAGCTTTACGTAGAACTTTGTTTTCCATAAATTCTACCCTTTTTAGTGTTGTTGTGCTGTTTAATCGGTGTAAATTAACTTTGCAAAGTTTATTAGATCTTTTTACTACTTACATTGGTATTAAGGGTAATGATAGAGCATATCAAGCAGCCAAAGCTGCCCTGCCGTAAACTTTTATGAATACAAAATTCCATATAGCGACTTACAACATGATATAATTCGCCATTTTCTATGTACTTGGCAAAATATTTAGTCTGAAAATACTACAAACAAGCTTCGGGACATCTAACCCATCATTGGAGAGTTGCATCCCTCAGGTAGAACAGATCGCAGAGAAAAGGTGGTAATGTCCATTGCGTATAGGACGAACATACATGACTTACGCATACTTCCTGAAAGGTGAGCCTTGACCAGAGCGCATAAACTGCCAGAGTCCACTGACTGTGGATCACTTTCCTGCTTGTAAAGTGTATCGACTTCCATCTTGTGTGGCAGAAGTTTTCTTATGTGAACTCAGTTAAGATGGATTCTAATGATGTACCACCGGATAACGTTTGGAGAGAATGAGGTTTATATAACACCTTTTGACACTACGTTGAAAGGATTTTATACCGTTTTACCTGCATCTTTAATTTCTATACCCCATTATTGTGTTTTTAGCATCTTTTTATATTTTATTTTCTAGTACGTTTATTTGTATAAGTTGGCCAGGATTGTGCTAACGTGCCGTTAAACTCTATACGTACATACCATTTTAAAGACGTTTTACAATATTTTTACATTGTGTGTTTTATCTTACGGGAGTGCACGGTCATGTTTGTTTCAAGGAGTAGGAGTTGTTGTTTTGTTCTTAAGATTTCAGCATGTACTTTTTCCTTTATTACTTTAATTATCCAACCTTTAACTCAATATTATATAGCCAGGTATTAGATGATGTGCCATTAAGGTTCTTCCACACACACACACACACACTGATCAATAAGAACATAGTCATCATTGTGCTTCTTCTCGACATAATTGCTACCCACTTTGTCTTCTTTGTAACTAAGGTTAAACGATTCGCTCGATTTCTGCAAATTGGTTTTATGCCCGACGATAATATTCATTTTCATGACCATCTTACTCGGTAATATCTTTCATGACCATCTTACTCGGCTCCTGTGGGAGCATTCGGTAATAACCTTGTTTTAGGATGTACGCACTATTGCTTTAGCTCATGATGATGATGATGATGATGAGGATGATGATAATGATGATGAAAAAATGATTTAATAATAATAATAATAATAATAATAAGTATTATTATTATTATTATTATTTTTATTATTATTATTAATCAAAAGCTGCGTAATTTCAACGAAATGTCAAGTACAAGCTTTTATATTCTCCAGCCTGAATTCAAAATTGGATAATCTATCAAACTTGGAAATTGAAGACAAGAAAAGACTGTGTATGGTTATCATGTACTCTTCATCATACCACGGATACAAGAATATTCTCGATTTAGTAATTTGTACATATCCAGTCGAAGCAATATTATCACATCTCCGCAAAAGTGTTGTAAGTTTTCCAAACCCTTTACAGAACGTTCTGTAGAAGTATTTAGGATAACGCCATATCATGTAAAATAATAATGTAAAATACCTCTTAATGTCGTTTTCAGGTGGTACAGCTGACATGACAGTTCATGAAAAACTTGATGATGGAAGACTAAAGGACTTATCGAAAGCCAGCGGAGGCCCATGGGGAGGTACAATGGTGGACAGTGCTTTCCTGCAGCTGTTGATCAGCATTGTTGGGGGTCCTGTGATGAATAAATTTAGGACAGACAATACATATGATTACTTAGATCTATTCAATGAATTTGAGGGAGCAAAACGAAATTTTGACCAGAGAAGAAAGGACATGTTCATTAAGGTACATACATCGCATGGTCTTTAGGACTGCCTTTTTGTTTGTTTGCTTTCTTTTTTGTTTGTTTTCTATGACAATATTGTTGGAAAGATGAGAAAAATATGAAAGTGGTCGGATATTTCGTACGAATAAGAATAACTTATTTATAGTTGTGCCGTATAAATTGAAATGTAATTTGGATGAAATACATGCTGTTTATGGTGCTTAAGTATTTATGAAAGGGCAGAAACTGCAAAGTTTAGTATCTCTATAGCTATCGTTTCTTTTTCCAATATCGTCCCAGATAAAATAAAAATGCATCATAAAGCTTTGCGGATGCTGTGTTCCAACGATAGTAAATTCTTTGGTTTCTATTGTAGCTTCCATCGACCCTGGATAAAAAGTGCGAAGAGGTTTTAAAACACAGTTTCATGACGTGTCTTGAGGAGTCGATCCATATCAAAGCAATATCTCTGCTTGAAAGTAAATTGGTGATAAACTCGAAGCTGGTTGAAAAACATACTTGAGACAGGCCCAGTGAGGGACATATCTCAGATTCTTATGGTAGGGGGTTTCTCTGAGTCCCCATTTGTGCAAGAGGTTATCCGTCAAGTTTTCGATGGTAAAAATGGAATAACGGTCATCATTACAAAGGATGCTGGAATAACCATTGCAAAAGGTGCGGTTCTGTTTGGTAGACTACCTCAGATCATCGAGTCAAGAGTTCTTCGCTTTACATATGGTTTGAGAATGAGCCCGATTTGCATAGAGGGAACGCATCCGGAGGAGAAACAATTTAGATCAGATACGGGATTAAGATGTAGAGATGTTTTCGATATTATTTTGACAGCAGGTACAGAAGTTAAGAATGAATTCTCTGTTAGAAGAACATACCGAACTCTTGACTATTTACAAAAAGAAGTGCATCTGGATGTATACTACACCAAGGAAAAGAACCCCAGGTTTACAACTGACCCAGGGTGCATATTACTTGGGGGACTAAAAGTTGAAATTCCGAATCCAAGTAGGGATAAACATAAGGTGGATATTACGTTCCAGTTTGGAATGACCGAATGGAAGCTTATTGCAAGGGAAAAATCAAACAAAAATCCTTGCACGACAAAATTAGATATGATTGGGTAACAAATTAAATAAAAGATTTTTCCAGTTTTTAAATGCAACGTCTCTCTTCGACGAGTGTTCTTTCTTCTAAATACCTATATTTTCAGTTTCTTACCGTGAAACTGGAATATAATATATAATTACATTTTCATAGATGTTTGTATGTGGTTTGGTGTTGTTTTTTTTTTTTTGGCTTTTTTTCGCCTGCAGTCGTATCAATGAATTGTTCTGGCTTTTGCATATATGTCATGGTGGGTAATTTTTCGTTACTATATTGGCTTTCTACCTTCATATAGCTATAAAGATATTTTTAAACATATGTATTTGGAATATAAAATTATGATACTGACCTTTAGAACTGTCAGTAGCGGATATCTTAATACACTTAGAAAAAAGTTAAACATTCTGGTTATTGTTTCTTATTTCAGAGGTTATAAAAATTACCAAATACGGATTTATAATTGTATTGAATATTATGTTCTACATACACCTCATTAGCATAGTCCACAATCTAAAGTTTGAAAATGATTTACAAGTATATATATATATATATATATATATATATATATATATATATATATATATATATTCAAAGTGAATAGTTTATTTTCATGCATTTATTTGGTTACCTTTCTGCATAAAAAAGCATAGTTACTGCATATGTCGTTACAAGATATGAAAAAATAACAAGCATTCTTTATCACAGTTACATGTTTAATTCAAAAGGCTTAAGTTATGTCTATGACTTGAAAAGTACAATTGCAGAATTGTGCTAAATTTGAGATATATTTTAACTTACTTTATTAGCAAAAATTTACTGATATTAACTTTGTCATTATGAATGGTATATTGAGTTATAAAAACAGACACAATTAAGCAAATCACGCATGTAAATATTAAATATCGCGATTTCAAAAACCACGATTTAAGGCACATTCCTTAGACATACTTACGATTTATGATCATATAAATAATGTATTCTTAGCCTTAGAAATAAAGCACCTGTAAAAGTCTAAGCTGTAAACAGAGATCGTTTAGATGAAGCTATCCAACAGTCGTCAAAGAAACCAAACTAAATGAGGAAACAATTGAAAGGTTTTCTATCTTCATCAAAATCACATTCATTTACTAACCTTCTTGTTGTTAATTCAATTTCATAATTGAAATTGATAGTAGTGATGACTTTGTTTTATCACTACCGGATATTGAACGTATGTGAAATGATATTTTCTTTAGATGCCAACTATTACCATCGATTTTGTTAGAAGGAAATTATAAAATGTTTAAATCAATGCCTACTGGTTTTGATGACTTCGCAGCAAAGCTGTTAAAACTATCCATAGATTGCATTGTTGAACTACTGACGTACATATTTAATATGTTAATATGTTACGGAATTATGTATCATCTTTTAAATTATAAAATAGTTTTCATTTGGGTTTATAACCTATGTATTATAATTCCTTAATTCAGTAACCTACGCTATTGTAAAGTACATATGTACGTCAACAATGATTCAATGTTTATGTCCAGGGAAAATCAATAGTTATGTCGGTCAATTCAACATAACATTGTGATCACGCGATTGACTCATTGGTATCATGCGTGACCTGGTTTCTGATTGGTTAGAATAACTTGTTTAGTTGACAGTGCTATAACGTAGTTCTAGAATTTTTAATATTCTTGTACGCAGCAGATTGATATATAATGCCATGTAGTCATTGAACGGGCATTCTTATAACAGCTACTTCAGATAGTAAAGAGAGAGGAAGATTGTTTATTGTTTGCAAAATCAGCTGGTGGAAAATCTAATCTCTACGTAGTACAATTTGGATTTAAGTACTATTGTTCAAGGAACTTAACAATATTCTACATTTACAGGAGTTTACCTGGAATTAACATTTGGATTTAAAACTGTGTTTCTTGTGGTACATAAGCATATTAGTGTATTCATTCGGATAACCTTTGGACATTTCCGAATTATCAAAATTCAATAGTACATTTAGGATTATTATTAAGAATTTCTAAACTGTAAGTTATTTTTCATTCTTTCACTTTGTTTGTTTGAAATATTTTATTTTAGGAAATTAAATTTAAATTTTAGAAATTGTGAAAGCTTGTTTGAGTCGTTCTTTCTTTTGTTACATGTATAACCCCTAGTCGTAACAAATAGAAAAAAAGTGTAAAGTCAAGAGACAATTTGATTGTCAATAATTACAGACCTGTATCTATTCTACCTACTGTTAACAAAAGTATAGAAAGACGTGCTTTCAATTAATTTTACGCCTTTTTATAAAAACTAATTTGATTACCCCCTGTCAAGTATGTTTCCGTCATAATCATTTTTGCGAGACAGTAGTCACTGGTTTCATTGATCAATGGGCAAAGAATATTAATGACTGGAACTGAGGGATCGTGGTGAGTTATCTTCCAAATAGGTGGAGTCACAAAAAAGTTCGGTCCCGATATTTGGTTTCCCTTGCTATTTAATCGTTCGCAAGAATTTTTTTTATATATTTTATACGATCATTTAAAAATGCATGATTCATAATATATGTATCAATGAAAACAAATAATGTCTTACTTTAGGTTAGTCGAAAGATATTCTACGTTAACTGTATATCTTAATAATGTATAACTCCTTCTGTTCAAACTTTAGCGCCAACATAGTATATATACAACATTAATGCTATTATCTTCATTTTCTTATGTGGCATATTTATTAAGGATAGGGGAGTCCAAGATTCCACCTTATCCTCTCTCTTAGAGACTGTTCTGTAAAACCAGGAATATGTTGAAGGGCTGTTAAACCAAATAAATCTCATGTTTATCTAATCATAAATTAACTTATATTTGAACAGGAAACACAAAGGTTATTTTTTATCTGAAATAAAAACGAAGAGTCACAATATCAAATCTGACAATGCGCACATTTTATTTATTCTGAATATGTATAGCATTATAAATAATCTCTATAATAAAACTGACCATTTATAACAGTTTTACAGTTGGTCTATTACTCTAAAACATGTGAAATCGTGTCTTTTGGACAGAGCATATTTAAGCAATCACGACTTCTTCATTTAAATATGTATTAAGTAGCAAACTATCTCTGTAACTTATATCAATGTTTGAATTATTATGTTTGATACATTAGAGACAAATAAACTGTAAAACGAGAAAAGAAGATTTTTTTCAAAATTGAAAATGAATAATATCATGAAAATTAAGGCATGTTTAGATAGTAAATTACCCCACCAACTAAATATATAAAGAAATATTCACAGCAAATAGTTGAAGGTGGATTATAACATTTTAGAGAAATGCATCTGTTGAACACATAATTATAAAAATGAATCACAAAGATAGTTCTAAGTAAATAACGCGTATTCCATTTTAGAATGTTATTTTTTATATTTGTGACAACGATTATGCTTGATACATGCTTGTCGATCGATTCTTCAGCCCAAAAACTTAGCTCCTGCTTTTTCTTTATTATTATATTTTTTTAAACTTCATGATTCGTAATATTAAGACATTTTAAAGCAAGATGAAGATGATATCGATTTCTTGTTTCTTTGCATAGTAGGATGTTGGACCGCTTTGTTCCGTGCTGCCACCTATCGAATTAAAGGGACGCTACTGACAACGATCCCTCATCAACCGGAGATTTATTCTTAGATCTACATAAAGCTTTTGATATAATTAATCATTTACGTTTCACTACATAAGTTATCAACATATATCGTTATAACGCCTTCTTTGCGATGGTTTTCATCCTATTTCAATAGTATACTACACGCCGTAAGTTGAAGAGGTACTGTCTCTGATTGAAAGGAAATGTATATGCCCTCTCGCGTTCATTTTATATATCAATGATTTTAAAAAATGTTTGACACATTCGCCAGTGTCTATGTATGCAGATGATAAGTTTCTTTTTCCGATTCTTTATTTTTTCCTTTTTAGAGCTTAACCTTTAATCAGCACCATATAGCCAGTATTGTACTGACGTGCAGTTAAACCCTACACACACATATATATTCAACTTTCGTCGAGTAGTGACATTTTAATAGAATATTTAGGGCATAACCACAATGATCAATTAAATCCAACATGCTACAGCAAGTAATATATGTGGTCAAGACATTTTTATGGTTTTGAGTTCATCGTTTAGTGGTTGCTGTATCCAGTTTGCCACTGATGCCGTAAGTATGTGGGTTTTACAACCTGAGAATCAAGTTCATCTAGGGGTGCTTAAGCCAAATTTAGATATAATTAAGTTTCAATTTAAATCTACATTTATCCATTACTGATATCACGGTTGTTTAGAATCTGTATGTGATTGTAATAAGTTAAAAGCCGAAATTTTAGAATTTTATGTTTAATCCAGATATTGTGCCCCCAAACTGGTATGGTTATAATTTTTGATAGAGTATTAGACGTAGGCAGTAAAAGAATAGGAACGGGTATACATAAGGTGTGTCGGTAATTATTTTTATGACTCAATTAGAGATACTTGTTTCGAATACGCTTGAAATCTACTTGTTGTGCTTCTGAATTTATTTTCTGTCAGTTTTTACAACATTCCTTGACTGCTAAACAAAACTGATACTCGTTAATATGTACACATTTTATTTTCAGAATGGAGTGTGTGTGTGTGTGTGCGAGAGAGAGAGAGAGAGAGAGAGAGAGAGAGAGAGAGAGTTAAGATAAAAATGAATCTAATATGGAAATGTCTCCAAGAACAGATGTATTTTCTTAGTGGATAAATGTGAGTTCAAGAGGCGATATCATCACAGTGGCGATGCCACATCGTTCCTGCTGCGATATTGATTTCTCTTACACCTAGAGATTTCAGTATTAATAAATAAAAATTGGGATGTTTCTAAAAAATACATGCTATTTTTAGGTCACGAGTACGCAATCGTAATACGATCAACAAGTAATATAAAATCAAATGTATATAGTTATTTTACAAATTGATACCATCATTTATCGCAAAATGAAAAAAATAAATACTAGTTTCAGTTATACTCTAATCCATCAAACCCAGCATATACCAAATTTAATTCCATCCTTTGGTATACGAATTCGCCCTTATAAGGAAGCTGCAACAATTAATCTGGCCAATACTGCAAAATTCTCAGTCTTCCAGTTATCACCGTGGTTATTTAAACCTCCGATGTGTATATATAATATTTACCAAGTCTCGTTTTTTTTAGTGTAAATTTAATGTAATTCTAGCTACCTATCGTGGCCATACGTACCTGAATACAGACGGTTCGAAGGAATGAGACAAGGTTACAGCTGCCGTTGAACACAACAAAATGCCATCTCGAGCCAGTTATCAAGTATTCCATTTTGTTCTGTAAAAATTACTGCCATATTATTATCTTTGAACTGTAGCTAGGCCTTTAAAAATCAATTGAATTATTTTTTCCGGACTCCATTTCTATACTGAAAGCATTGCAAAACCTTGCATTTGGCAATCCATTAATAGCCCGTGTCCTCCAGAAACATGACTTTCTCATCAAATCTGGAAGAAATATCATGTATTGTTTGTCGCCTAGTTATATCCGTATAGATATTAGTGAAGGAGCAAATAAAACAGCTGACTTTAAGTATTATATTAATCTGCATATTTTATCTCCTTGAGTGGAATGAAAACTCCACAATTAGGCTTCGTGACATCAAACCCATTATGGGAGAGTGGCATCCCTAGTGTAGAACAAATAGAAAAGATGCGGAGCTATACCTCACCCAAACTTACCTCTTGCAGGGTAAACCTCGACCAGTGTGTGCATCTTGCCAGTATCCACTGTCAGGGGGGTACAGTCTTGTCGCGTGTATCATCTCCACCTCTTGAGACAGAAATTGTTTAATGTCAACTCGATGAAAAATTTTATTTGATGATGCACCAGCAGAGAAAATCTTGGACTTTCTAAACAAATGTGGTCTATTTAAAACATTTTGACCCTATATTCTAAAACTTTTAGATCTCTTACCTTTATAATTTAGTTTATTTTGCATACCTATTCAAGAATTGTTACCTCTTTGCATTTTATCTTGTTTTTTTATAGGAGTGCATGCTTACTTTCTTTTACTGTGAAGATTTTATCTTCATAAATTTTTTTGAAATTTTTTAACTTTACCATTTTAACTGCCTAATTTTTTCATGGCACTATACAGCCAGAATTCTACTGATGTTCCGTTAGATCCCTTATAAACAGATACATATCTCCCAATCCAGACGTCAGAAAAGTCATGCTTAATGAAGACACCAATGTATCATTAAAGCTAGCGCCTCATTAGTAACGGCGGGTGGGTGTGGGTGGGAGCATGAAGAATACTCCTCATTAATTAATTCAATGATTTTAATTTGTACATAAAAATTCTTTCAGGGCCTAACCTAAACATCGATGATAAAAGATGTGAATGGAAAGGGAAAGTTAGCCCATGACATTTTCGTGCTATCCATCAAATGTTTGAAGGTCCATCTTATGAAGCTTTCACAAGTACGGCAAACAGTAGTTGAGGAGGTCCTCACATTTTCTGCTATTTGGAACAATGCAGCCGAACAGTTCGTGAGAGAAGCCGCGATTAAGGTAGGTTTTAACACGTTTCTTTAGTTTTTGTTTGTCTTCCATTAAATACAAATAGTATTAGTTGCAAATATACTGCAGATAGACTTCACCGTTTGTAGCTCACCTGTCCGTAAGGCCAAGCAAGCTTATGGTATGTCCATGCGTCTGTTCTGCGTCATCCGTCGTGCGTTCATTAACAGGTCTATCTTCTCCTTATCAAGAAACCACAACAGATGTGGTGCTGAGCATCCCGGGATTAGGCTTTTGAAGCTTGCAGCTTTTTAAGCTTACAAATGGTGACGATCCGCATTCAAATATAACCGTCATTACTAAATATTGAAAAAGACTTTAAATCGATTTCTTCTATAAAACAAATCCACTGAGCAGAATTTGACAAAGTTTAGCAGAAAGTAAAGGGCATCAAAAGTTTGTTAAAAAAATGTTGCCGACACACCATTAAATATGACCGCCATTACTGAAACATTTAAAACCTTTTAGCAACTTCTAAAAATACTCTCAACAGAATTTAACCAAAGTTAACATAAATCATCATGGCATAAAACGCTTTCAAGTTTATACAAATGATACTGATCTACCATAAAGTTGATCCCAGCTACTAAAATAGAAAGGTATTTAAGCGACTTCTTCCCAAAAATCCTCAACAGAATTGGAACAAATTTGACAGAAATTATTTTGCAATAGAATACATTTAAAGTTTTACAAATTATGTCGATTCAACATCATACCTGGCCGTCGTTATTAAAATAGAAGAATAACAACACTTAACCGACTTCTTCTCAAAACCGCCTAATGGAATTAGACCAAAATTGAAGGAAATTCTTGCATAATGATCTTTCAAATTTGTACAAATGATGGCCACCGGTATTTAAATAGAAAAACGTTACACGAATTTGTTCTCAGAAACCGATTAAAAGAATTTGCCAATTTGCCATTAAAAATGGTCGCTGTTACAAATAATATATATATATATATATATATATATATATATATATATATATATATATATATATATACCTTTAAAAGACTGCTCAAAGATCACTCCACAAAAATTGACCAAGTTTGATAGAAAGTATTCTGACCCGAAGGGTTAGAAAGTTAGCACAAATGTTGGCGATGTGCCCTCAAATATGGCTGCGGTCACTAGGAATAGAAACACTGTAACAACCATTTCTCAAAAACAGCTCAAAAGGATTATACTAAAAATAGAGCTTCCCATCTTAAAGGTCATTCAAATTTAAAAAAATGATGGTTATCCGCTTTCAAATTTGGGTGATATTACCAAAGTAGATCAACATTTAAGCACCTTTATCTAAAAACAAAAAGATCATCAGAATTTGACCAGCTTTGACAGAAGGCATCTTATCATAAAAGACCATTACTGCTGGGAAAATGGTGCTGATGTGCTCTCAGATATAGATGAAGATATAAAAATAGCCCATACTGATACATATTATTGGTGTTTATTTTTTAAGAGTTTAATGTTGTTGATTTTTTATCCGTTTATTGTGGTATACACTGTTAGTTGCCGAATCAGACAGCAAATAACACCCATCGGTAACTGACAATTTATACCACGATAAGCGCAGAAAAAACAACAATAATCCCCCATCATTGCAATAACTGAACTCATTTATTTTGTCTTTGATATGTTGTTCTTTACCTTTTGTTTCTTTTTCTGACCTTTGAAACCCTTTTGAGTAAAGATATTCTGTCTTTCGTGAATCAAATATTTTTAACACTGAAGCATTCCCCAAGCTCTCACGCCAATTGATTTTCATCACGTTAACAGGCTGCAATTAGCAAGTTGGTTAAAATAAATAAAGAAGTATTTGTGTACATCGGTGCAATAAATGTTTAATTCTTTGGGAAGAAAAGCAAAGAACGAACCCAGTCAAACATGAAGCCGATTTTACCTGTCAGAGGTTCCTTGGAAATTCTACGTGTGATCGCTTTCGAAAGGTGCATCAGATCATTTCGAATTTTGGATAAGTCAACGTTGGTCAACATTTAAGCCTAAAATGTATCATGAATATATCTTTTTATAAGGTATTTTCATCCATGAAATTATAAACCCAAATCTCAATAAAACCTGGAATAACTGTGTGTGCTCCATGCGCTGAGAGAGAGAGAGAGAGAGAGAGAGAGAGAGAGAGAGAGAGAGAGAGAGAGAGAGAGAGAGAGAGAGAGATATTTTCCATGACACTGCAAATAGTGTCACTAAACATAGTTAAGGTTACGAGATATATAAATTAAAGAGGGCTTTTTTAAAAGTTTCGGGACTGTTCAGTTGGTAGTGCTGTGGCTATTACCTTTGCAAAGGTCGAAAAATCTGTTATAATATTTAGTGTTTCTCTCGTTCAAAAGTCACCATGTATTATAGTGATTAGCTGTTCATCAAAAATAGGGGGCCTGTGGTTGCATCTTCTCGAAATCATTTTTTGTGTCCCTCACTGCACCAAGAAAATTATCGAGAAAACTGGATACAAGGAAATGAAGGTAAGCCTTGTCTAGTTATTATGTTTTCTCTCTTACCACACACACACACACACACACACACACACACACACACACACACACACACACACACACACACACACACATTCTTTTATTTGGTGGAAATCGAGGACTCGGGTATGGAACCCCGTACCGAGGACATTTGTTCTGGCTATCTTGGAGTGAAAAGAGATACATTTTCTGGCAGTAAATTTATAGCAAAAGATGATGTGTGGATGAGGATACTATATGATTGATTCAAAGGAATATGAAATTTCGCAATGCAAGCGAGGACGCACACGTTTACAGAAATGGTCTGTTCTATCCATTCAAACTTAGGACACACACAACTATTGACGAAAACATGGAAACTGTAGACAATGGGACGTCATGGACAACTGGGGCTCCCATTATCTAGCAAATTGAAAATGAAGAGAAACAATGTTAATCCGTACATGAACGGTTCACACTCTAAGGTTAGTGCACTCAGACGTAATTGTGGTTCGTTTTTGCATCCCAGACAGATCGTTAACCGTTTCCAAAATCAAAGAAAGACTACAATGTGATTATCCCTTCTCTAGGTAATGCATCAGTCGTTAATTGTTAATACTTACTTCATACAGCGATGTGGCAGCCTGGTGATTCCACACAGTTCATAAATGTGTCTAGACAGAAGCACATGACGGAGTTGGTAAATAAGTTCGTGTATCAAAATGTATATTGTGCTATTGCAGGTGTGCGTAAATTGATACTATCTAGAACAATTTATAGATGACGCCAACCTATTCTACAAAATCAGAACCATCATATAATTTATAAAATCTGAAACTGATTTTTTTTGGTATCATTACTGACTTTGCTTTATTTGGATTATATTATTTGTTTCATAATAGCTGTTATATATAAAGTTTGCTAGTTAAATTAGATCAAAGAATTTACACTGATGGTCTGTACCATACTTAAAACATAAGACAATACATATTTTCAAAAAGCATGAAGACTGTGGAAAATGGTAAATCATAGTCGAAGAGGAAATCTGTATGCAAATACAATGAGCTATCAATACAGATAAAATATGCACATAACAATTGACACAAGCACAGAGACTGTGGACATCATGGACAACGATGACATGTTTACTCAGACAAAACAAACTCTCAATACATACTAACGACACACGTAATTATTGAGAAAAACATAGAGACTGTGGACATTGGTATATCATGGACAACCTGGACATTTTTATACATCTAGCCTGAACGATCAATACAAACTACGGACGCACACTACTAACAAAAACGTAGAGACTGAGGAAATTGGTACGTCATGGACAACGAGGACATGTTTACACATCTTGTCTGAACTATCAATACAAACAAAAGACGCACACTATTAACAAAGTCATGGAGACTGTGGACATTGGTATATCATGGACATTTGGAACTCGTTTTAACTTGTAAAATGAAATTTAAAACTAAAACATAATGAGGCCATGCATGAATAGTCAGACTCAGGTGGTTAGTGCAAACGTATATAATAATGGTTCGTTGTTTAATCCTGGACAGATTCTTGACCCTTTCCAGAAACAAATGATGATTGCACTATGATTATCCCTTCCCTAGATAATACATCAATTGTTAATTGCTAATCCATACAGCAAGGTGGCAGCTTGGTGGTTCCATACTTTAACATACATTTAGTGCATAAATAATCTCATTATGAAAATTTCTTTTTTGATAGTTCGGGTGTGATTAAATTTATACTATCAAACTATTCCAGAAAATATGAGAGCATCATATCATTAATGGCATCTCAAGCTAATCCCTTTTTGTTAATTATTATAGCGTTTATTCTATTTGGATTCTGTTAAGTTTATATAATATTTACTAAAAAAAAGTGTTGAATGCACATGCTTACACTGATGGTCCGCAGTACCATGTAAAACGGAAGACGAACATAAAAATATAAAGAAACATAGGGACTGCAAGTAATGGTTCATGGCGGGCAATCAGGTCATATTTACACAAATAGTCTAAACAATGAATTAAGACTGATGACGCGCCGTTCGACCAAAACATTTATTTACACAAATAGTCTGAAATATCAATTAAAACAAAGGACACAAAACATGTAGATGGGGGTAAATGGGACATAACGGACGATCGGGGCATACTTAGACACAGGCCCGCCAACAGAAATTCCCGGCCTCTGGGCAGAGCAGTCATGGGCCCCAAAACTAGTTTCAATTTTTGTATATAAAACCTGTAGTAATCTACCATAACTTAGACTCTTGCAAGGAACAAATTTTAATATTTACTGCAAAGATTAATTTATTCATTTTAAAACTGATTTGCCCTATAAATCGCTAGGCTCCTCGGCAATTGCCTCCCCCCCCCCCTTCTCTTTTACGGCGGGCCTGCTTACACAGTCTAAAGTATCAATAAGAACTAAGAACTAACATAATTATTAAAAAAATATATTTTGACACTGTAGACAGTGTGACATCACAGAAAACGAGGATTCACTTTATCCTGCAAAATGAAAATGAAAATAAACAGTATTATGCCTTGCATGAACGGTTCAGATTTAGGGAGTTTGTGCACTCGGCGTATTTTGGAACATTTTTTAAGCCCGAACAGATCATGAATCCTTCAAAGCATTAAATAATTAAAGGACGAACTTATTATGATTATCCCTAGTCGAGGGAATATATTTATTGTCAATTGATACTTCAGACATCAAGGTGGCAACCTCGTGGTTCCATACATGTACTTAGAAGTACATGATAGCGTGCATCAATTAGCTCGTATATCATAACATCTGTTTGATATTTCAGATGTAATTTTCATGAACAGAAAAGTTTCTGCATGATAACAATCTGTTCCTCATAATCTACAGATATTATATAATTCATAAATTCATGAGCTGATCTTTCTCTATTGTTATTCCCTTTGTTCTAGTAGTAGCAAATTGGGTATTTTAGATTTAATATCGTGAACGATTAAATCCTTCTATACGCCATGACTTTTTCATAAAACAAAATAAGTGTGCACTATTTAGGAGAGCTATTAGTAAATTTAAAAAAGGCTTCAAAATAATATTTTTCTCCCGTGTTGTTGAATGGAATTTGTTTTTGTAGAGGAGACACAATACAGACAGAATACATTGAGAAAATCTCAAGTATTCAATAGCGATTAGGGTTGTATACATGGACAAGCACGTCTAATACGTGTAATGATCATTCTCAAATTTCCTCCTTGCTATAGATTGATCTTTCTGTATATCTTCCAAGACTTTATGAACTTTGCATAGTAACTCTGTCCATTTTTCTTCATAAAAGAATTTGGAACGGGATGTTTTAGATTTATTTAGGCTGCATAGTAACAGAAAAGTACATTGCCTCTAAAAGCAAAAACAAAAAAGATAATAAAATTAAAAAGGTTATATATATATATATATATATATATATATATATATATATATATATATATATATATATATACACAAACAAATTCTTTACCAGTATTTTTCAAGATTCGAGTTTTACTTTATTATTATGAAATCAAAACCCCTCTATTTGAAAACCGATTTCGATCCTAAATTTCAATTTTACACTAAATAAAACCCCACAAAACCGAAACACACTTCAAACTTCAAACTTGGAAACGTATTTTAGTTGCTAAATTCCTGACGACCGCTGGACCAGATTACTGATTGTTAGCAATTACTGTAGTAGCCCTATCGGTGAGAAAATGTGCCAAGGACACGCGTGGTTAAAACAACACTTGACACGTGAGCCGACACTGATTAGGCCGACTATGATCTAATGTGAAGTCCTTGCACCATGAAAACTAGCCAGTTTTTAAGGTGAATTATTAATAACAAAACGCTTTAAGATAAGTCATTTAAAAAGAGTATGTTTATCTGCTGATTATATAATTGTGATTGATGCTTTAGGTTTGTATAAAGGATCCAAATAACGAGTTTTGTTTGTTTGTTTGTTATTTTTGTAATTAAATTAACATAACTGGTTAATAAAGCCCGGGTATTAATATAAAAAAAATCAATGACATTTGGAACTTTTATGACAATAATAAGTATATACGCTCGTACATTTTCACAATTAGCATTTTCATATAATTTTAACAGTTCTCGTCAGCTAGAAAAACGGACCGAGGATACATTTAGGCGTTATATAAATATTTGGCAATGGCTCATTCATTAATTTGTGCTCTATTTAAGCTAAACTTGATTTGTCATTCCATATCATCTTTCAACAAAACTTCATCTCCATACATGAATAACAAGTGTTCCCATCCAACTATGCTGGCACACATACCTCTCGACGGAAGATCAGCTACTTACAGCTGGGATTGTGTAATTCTCTTATTAGCGATTCGAAAGCAATATGGATACGTGCATAAAAGAAAATAAAAGAAAGAAAACATACCGTAGAGACACGATTATTTTAAATTTAGTAAGCACGTTATTGTAACAAACAAAGCATTAACTATAAAAAAAGTTTTATTTTATATAAACAAAATAATATAGAACCCATTATTAATATGTTTAAGGGTTTACTTGTCGATACAACTAAAAATCATGTAATTTATTTTTACAATAGACATTTTAATTAGAAACCAAATATAGAGATCATGATTATACATAAAATTGGGCGTCCTTTGAGATCATCATAAATGGCGGAAAAGTTAGAAGTGTCATCTATGTTCATCTCAAAATATTTGTACGCATTTCCGCGGACTCCTCTTGCCTAACCATTATGCAACACAGAACTCTCTCTCTCTCTCTCTCTCTCTCTCTCTCTCTCTCTCTCTCTCTCTCTCTCTCTCTCTCTCTCTCTCATAATATTAATCCATGAACAACGGGGCTATAAGTATTGTGTTCTATAACTACAAAGCCTTGAGCAAGTGCTAAGAGTTTTCCTATAAAACCTGACCCGACAACTTTTATTGAATTGACTAGTATTCGTTTGGTACCAGTTTCCGTGGATTCCGTAGTTGTCACAAACTTCAAATATACAGATCCAACGAAATGTTATACATTTATGAAGACAACAGCACCCCATCACAATCAAAGGCCGATTCACGATATCGTAAACTGATGAAAAAGTCATCTTCATCCATATTTGAGAGCATATCAGCACTATTTACCCAACAGTAACAGGCCTTTATGCTAAGATGCTTTCTGTCAAAACTGGTCAAATTCTCATGATTGTTTTGTTTTTAGATCAAGGTGGTTAAATGCTTCTCTTCTTTCATAATACCAGCCATATTTGAAATCGGAGTAGCATCACTTAACAAATTTGAATGTTCTTCAAGATAGGGAGCTCCGTAATAAAGTATCATTTTTGTTTGAGAATATTCCACCACCACAGCCACAGGCGTTCAAGTTAATAATGGAATCACGGCAGCAATTATTTACCGAAGAACTTCGTCAGAGTTTTTTTTTGAAAATCACATACGTGCCATTTATTACAGAACCATCGACTGGCACAAGATCATGTTGCACGTACCAGCGGACCCAAGTCATTACAATATGAACCAGATATGGTACAAGTGGATATATAGGGAGGTTACTGGGAGAAGACAAGCCACCGGTCTCGCGTGGTCAACTTTCAACGCACAATTGATGCATTTAAAGGCACCTGAACTAAAGCGCGAACCCAAACGCAAACCTAAACATGCACTGGAGCTCATACTCGCAAGTGAAAAAGAAATCACCAAATACAAGAACCAGGTGAGAAGCAATCGAGCGAAAAAACTCAGGCATGAAAAAGTCAGGCAAAGACAACTTTTAAAACAATTCGCTTGCGAAAAACTAGTAATTGAACAACACAACTAAAAATAATGTCATACCACTAAGTTAAGGTTGGTCTTAGTGTCAACCAGCTTGCACAAATAAAGAGCGCAATAAGAAATGAGTGTGAGGACACATTGAAACTTCCTCTCGCAAATCTGACCGGAAATGTTCCGGTGTTATTAACCCAAACACAAATTGATCAACTCAAGACGGCCAACAAAAGAAAACCTCAGTAACATTAAAACTGTCGAAGTCAGAGGTGATGCAAATGTAAAAGAGCGGTGAAATATTTCGATTTCTCGTGGCGATTTCAGCGCTGTTGGTGGCTGCGGCTCCGTCGGTTGAAAAATCGGCCGCGTTAGGGGCCGTCGGAACCGCATCCGGAATGGATCTGAAAAAGGCGATTAGAGGATCTACAAATAAAGGAAACGGTCTTCGACTACCCGGGACGACTCGAAAGGGAAGAGATCTTAGACTACCTGGGACGACTCGAAAGGGAAGAAGTCTTCGGTTGTGACATCTGCTTTAATTACCACGGAAGCGAAGCTTCTCGCGGGTCCGTTGACGAATTTTGATTTACTCACGTTCGCAAAATCAATCAAGAACTTCCGAGACGTCTTCATGCGGGATGATCTTGCGCCAATGATTCCCCGCTAGTGGGAAACCGGCACTGTCAACTTGGATTCGTCAACAGGACCTAAAACTCACTGGGTAACACCTTAACATCCTTTGTATTTTGAATCGTACGGGCTGGTTGATTGTTTACATGGTGGCTTTTCCCGGGGCGCTAGCGCCCTTCGACGTCATCTACAGCGTGTTATTCAACGCTGGCATTGAAAATGCGGATGAATGGCCCGATATATGGACATTTTGACTTTCGAGCGCTGCGTGCACTTGAGCGTTCACCGACACCACAAGGGCTTGTCGAACGCTGTGTTGTCACTTAGAAACTACGCTTAATAGTATACAATTTCTGTTGACATTTATGGACGCGAGAGCGCAGCAGCCTGACGCGGCGACGATGTGGATCTAACCAAGTTTGCAATCAAACCGGTTTTGACTGAGTTAATCAACCGAGTCATCGTTGGCATTGACCCGGGGAGCTTGTGATTTTTCAAGACCAAACTGGAAAACTTAAAACTTCCAACGCGTACATCAACGAAGTTGTTCTGAAACTTCGCGAAAAACCTGGCCAAAATCAACGAGAACAACGGAATCAGAGACTCTGGTGCGTCGGTGGCTTTTATTAAAGACTACGTCGACGTAAATACTAAATTGAAAGTTAGAAAATCCACCAACGAAATGAGTGGAGACCTTTTACTTGAGCAGAAATGAAATCCGACGGATGCAAAAGCTCATCGACGATGCTGATGCTGCGACGAAACAAAGAGTTGATGAGCAAACAGAATCAAATGTAAAAAGAAGCGGTGATGAAATGAGCGGAGATGTTATCATGAATGGAAACGAATAAAACGGATGCAACAGCCCATCGATGATACTGATGTTGCAAGAAGACAATACGCGAATGTAAACGCCGCCGAGGCACTATCGGCCCTACCCTCACCAGTACGCGTAGTAACTTTATGGAGAAAAATCATAGGATTATTAACGAAACAAGTAGTAGAAAAAACCGACATCTTAATCTCCTCAATTGGCCGACTTATTTTCCAGTCTTTTGAAATAGCCTTGATAGACCTCACATCTTAAAGGTACGCGAATCCGGATCATACTCGTTTATCTTCACCGGAACTAAAGGTAGGTGGGGTAATATGGCAATATTAATAAATAATCAGCGGCACCATAATTTTATGGCACCAATATCACTTAGCTACAAACCGGATAGTACTGACAGAATTTTCACATTTGCAGTATCAACATCATTAGCCGCCGGAAATGAAATTGAGTTTGAAGGACTCTACATCTTTGGCGCATGTGTTTAAAATTTATCATTACATATACGTGATGGATTCTGAACAGCCACGCGATGATGATGTTGCGGAAGTTACTGACGTGGTGTTGGATCAGCTGACAGCGGATGCTAACATCAATAGCAAGTGTGTTCCACTTGTCAACGAATATCTGCGTGAAAACGGTGTTACCATACCTTCATATTGTTATGTATATTGAATTTATAATATGTGTCCATGATTGTAAGTTATACTTTAGTCAGGTAAACAACATATTTACAAAGCATTTGACATAGGTCATGTAGGCATGTGTATTGATATGCAGATTTTGGCAAACAAATTAATTCATTTTCTAGAGTTCTGATTCTAAGAGATCCGTCTGTAAGGAATCTATTTTAGTTGAGTTGTTGAAATCAGATATAATTCTATAATTCAGAGAGAGGAATTATTTATTTAAAATATTCATTGGAAATATACAAGTGCTCATTAACTTTTGGATTAATACGTGATTTGGGGATTTATGTGAACTCATTCAAACAAATTCTGGATTACATCATTATTGTACATACATCATGATATTCAAGACTTGTGGTTACATTAGGACATTCAAGACTATTGGAATTCACTTGGGACATTCTATTATTTTCAACTTGTGATTTAACACATTTAGGATTATTTGGAATTTAACTCACAAATTGTAAGTGTCTTTAGAATTTTCAATTTGTAATTGTCTAGGAATAAACTGCTTGTTGATTTTACTTGATTTTGTTTGTTTCACTTTCTTTCTGTTACATATCTTTAGGCCATAGAATCGTAACAATATACGCTCAAATATAATCTAGACGAGGGCAAGATGGAAATCGGCAGATGGAACTACTCTAATGTACTACTGCCAACTCGAAGTCAGCTTGGAATCATCGCATTAGCACGCTAAAACGCCCAGTCGCTGATCACATCGCCGTCGGACGTGAAATCACCCAGGGATTGTTTATACAAGAATAAAGTATAATTCACTGACACATCCACCGCGATAAAATTCTCAGTTATATTGAACGACCAACATTGACTCGGCCAGGAAAAGAAAAAACCTTGCCTGATATTCATCAAAGTCGCGCTTGTTCACGTAACATTTCCTGGGCGAAAACGATCATTAACTTTACCACGCACGGGCGTAGTCAATGTAGTTTTAGGTAAACATGGTGACAAATCCAAGGAACGCACAATCTTCCCCGGAAACATGTTTTCTATGATTACATGGCAGTTGCACCAGTGAAGAAAGATGCTTGGTTGGAAGTGCGTCTGTTTCTTGCACCCGGCCGTGATGCGTCTGGGCAAGGTCAACCTGTCGACAAATTATTATACACGATGCCATTATTAATAGAAGAACTGTATTGGACACTCAAAGTTACCGACTCCAGCAAATCATTGAAGCGGAACAACACCAGCGAGATGAAATCGCCAAGAAAACCGTAGTACTCGCGAAATACGATCGCATGTGTGTTGTCGCGGATGCAACTTGCGGAATCGCCTCCGCGGTCACCGTTTGGCCTTGATGTTGCTGGAATTGCAACCACGGCAACTATCATAGGTACGCTAATTGGAACTGTTGTCGGAGCAATATCGATTGCAACTGGTGTCGCGGGCTGCGCTGGCAAAATAATTTCGTTACGGCTGCATCAACGAGTACGTGTTTATTCAGAAATTCTCGCTGTAGCGCAAATTAGTCTCAGTACAATTAGTAAACTGTACGCGGTGGACTTTGAAGATAAAACCATTACCACGGCGGAGTTCGAGAAAGTTTGACTGAAATGGAAAACATCCGACGACTCCTCGAACAAATACGAAACCGCGGGGCAGAACCAAAACAGACAATTGATTTGCATGCGGTAAAAATCGAGCAAGCAGTGGGGCTCTCACGCAGCAGTCTCGGTGGAGCCTCTCGGGGAAGTCAGTCGCGCGGACCCGTGTTTGTACGTGCCGGGTAATCGTACGCGCTGCACTCGCGTCTGCCGCGGGGGGTAAAATCGTGGAGGTCGAAGTTTCGAACCCGGATGGGTAGTAAAAAATTCTCAAACTCCCACTATACCACTAATTATATGCAAGCTTGAAAACCCTAATACCTAGGATGCTCTGCGGAAAATTTGTTTGTGGTTTCTTGAAAATTCTACCATTTACCTGTTACTGGACGCACTATGGACGACGCACAATGGACGCAGGGCTTGCTTGGCCTTACGGCCTGGTGTGCTACAAATGGTGAAGTATATTTACAGTATATTTGCAACTAATACTATTCATATTTTGTTTTTAAAAAAAGCAAAAAAAACAAGAAACAAAATTTAAAAAAAATATGTCAAAACCTACCTTAATAGCCGCTTCCCTCATGAACTGCCTGGCCGCATCGTTCCAGATAGCAGGAACTGTGAGTACCCAGAAGATTGTTTCCTCCTCAACAACTATTCCACGTCCATACAAAAGCTTCATAAGATGCACCTTCAAACATTTGATGGACAGAGCAAAAATGTCAAGGGCTAACATTTCCTTTCCAGTCATATCTTTTATCTGCGACGATTTTGTTAGGCCCTGAACAAATATCCATGCAGAAATTAAAATCCCGGAATTAATTAATGAAAATAATTCTTCATGCTCCTACCCCACCCCCACCAGCCGTTCCTGGTGAGGCGCGCTGGCTTTAATGATACAATGTTGTCTTCATTATGCATAACTTTTCTCACACCTGGATTGTGAGATATGTATATGTTTATAAGGTATTTAACAGCATATCAGCACAATTCTGGTTATATCGTACCATGAATACATTAGGTAGTTAAAATGGTAAGTAAAAAAATGTCTAAACTCGTTACGAAGATAAGATCTTTAGAGTAATAGAAAATAAACACGCACCCCTATCAAAGCTGCTAGAAAAGGCAAAGAGGTACACATTTTTGAAAAGATATATAATATAAACTAAAAAATAAAGGTACAAGAAATTCAGAGATTTTCTCTGCTGGCCCATCAACATTGCTCTTTCACTAACATCTATACAGATATGACTAGGCGACAAATAATAACGGATACTTCTTCCAGATTTGATGAGAAGGTTATGTTTGTGCAGGACTTGGGGTATTAATGGATTGTCGAATGCAAGGTTCTGCAATGCTTTCGGTGTAGAAGGGTGATCCGGCAAAAAATAATGAAATTTTTTTAAAGGTCTAGATATGGTTCCAAGATAATAATATGGCAGCACTTTTTGCAGAATAAAATAGTAATGTTATTTTGTGGTTTTACAACGGCAGGATCAACCTGATCTCCATTATTCGAACCGTATGTATTCTTGTACATTTGGCCAAGATAGGTGGATAGTATCATATTGAATTTACAATAAAATAAAAAACAAAAACAAACGAGATTGGTAGAGGAGTTTTGCAGATTATACTTAAACATTGGAAATATCAGTCATAAATAAATGTAGATTTAAACTGAAATTTAATTATATCTAAATTTGGGTTAGGCACCCCAAGATGAACTTGACTCTCATTTAACAAAACCCACAAAAGTGACATTTTACGGCATCTGTGCCAAACAGGATACAGCAACTGCTAAACGATGAACTCAAAACCAGACAAATGTCTTGATCAGATATATTACTTGCTGTAGCATGTAGGATTTAACTGTTTGCTGATGGTATGCCCTAAACATTTGATTAAAATTTCACTCCTAGTACCGTTATTCTCCTTGTAGTAATATGGCTTATGAAACTTTTAAATATATTTATGTATTGGGTTTAACTGCACGCCAGTACAATACTGGATATATGGTGCTGATTAAAATGTAAGCTCTAAAATCTTAAAAATAAAGAATCGCAAAAAGAAACTAAACAGGATGGAGCCTTCCAAATTAACGTAGACTATAAGATAAAGGCTAGAGTAAACACTGTTAAGTTTCTTTAAATGTATATAAAAAGATAAATTAAAAATATACAATCCTTAAAGTACACGGTCAATTGTTTCCAAATATAAAACCGTATTTCCTCAAAAAAGTGTCTCAAGTGGTACATGTTCAAAAATATTTTTATTTAGCTCAGTCAAGTTTAAACTCCCTAGAAGAAGAAGGAAACACTGATTAATTTTATTATTACATTATTAATTTTTTTTACTTCAAATATATAATAAAATCTGCGTTTTGTTAGTGGATATAATAACATATTTCACAACAATAAAGAGGTGTTAATCCAATAATGGCAGAAAACAAGCTAAGAAGCACACAATGTAAATTTCAAGCGTGCTGAACAAATGCAAAAATTTGGCATCTTTTATTTGCATAGTTACTTATGACTTCTATCCAGGATATAAATCATGTAAGTTTTGTTTGATTCAAGGCAAATGTCACTTAAAACAGTTCAAGTACTTTTGGCAGCAATACACCAGAGAGGTGCGCTAATTACTCTAACGAACGCACATGAAAATCGCTACAGTTATTTTCTTTTATATCATGCAGAAGTGATTTGGTAGTTATTCCTATGATAATTTAGCTTACTGAATCAGTTTCCAGTATAGATGAAAATAAACAAAAATCTTTCTTATAAAGTATTTTAAAATCTTTTGCAAATGATTGCTACAGTGAGCAGGGTCATTGATGTATACAACATATGCATGAATATTCGTTTAGTTGAATAGAGACCTGTTCTTCCCGCAGTTATATCTTGAATCTTCTGAAGAAGTAGTAAAGATGATTAGTTCATGTCATACACAGTTCCTTATATATTTGTTCTGCCTCGAAACCGAAAGCAAACTCATCTAATTCTCTTCTTTCGTTCAACAAAAGGCTGGTTGGCGCTTTTGAAGAGATGAGGTTCTTTTTTCCACCGTTCCATGCTTGTGGTGAATCTATTCTTGGAGGGTTCTTTTCCTGTGGATCATAGAAGTGAAAGGCGTAGCCAGAATATGATGTTCCGAAATCTATGCCAACAACAAGTGGAGCGTCTCGTATTTTTCCCCGGTAAGCCATCCTTAAAAAATAAAGAAATATTTGCTAGAAGTTCATGTATTTTACACTAAAATACAAATCATTATTAGCCACACTAAATAAATCTTTAATGTATTAATGTTATAACTCGTTCACAGGTATTAAATATACGGGACAGTAAAACCAACTTAAAGCTATCAGAGTAGCATATTGTGCCGTTATTTGTTGATAGTAGATGAACTGCTTAACTGAAGTTTAGACTCTTATTTTGTCCTCAATAATGATCATATCATTATTGCATAATGATGATGATCATAAAAAGAACACAAAATGTAATGTGTATTGACGACTGAAACCATAGAACGCAGAATGAGGTAGGGATGATCGCTGTGGAAATACATTACAGTATTTTGAGAAGCTGCTACTTTTACATTGTGAAGTTCTAAAGAATCTAACAGCAGCAGAAATATAACTCGTTAATAAGCATGTTTTTGCACAGCTTGTGTCACCTGTTTGTACCCGGTTGGAGACCATCACATAGGAAAAGTATATGAAATTACCCTGATTCCCAAATAATGTTTAATATTACTGCAAAACAAGTATTCAGAAACTTGTCAGCTTGTCACTGTTTTGCATATTTCCCTCCTTTTTTTACTAAACAAAATTTAATTTTCGGCTTCAATACTTAAATAGCATGTATGTATTGGAATTAGCGACATACCAACACAGCCCTGGCTATATAATACTAATTATAGTGTGCTTCTAAAAATATGAATGTAAACAAATGCTAAATTCTTTTGGGAAGAAAGAAACTAAATAAATAAAAACTTTCCAAATAAATGCGTGCGTGTACTCCAAACAAATTAAAGATAAGGAACAAAGATGCTAAAATTCGTTAAAAGATATATCAATTAAAATATAAATCTATGTGTATGTATAAAGTTTGACGTCACATCAGCACAATCTGGTTATATAGTGCCCAGGAAAAGTAATGTCTAAAAATATCAAGATACATAATTTCTAAAATGTTATGTAACATAAACCTCACCATAAGCGTAAACACGTACCCCTGCAAGATACAAAACAAAAGTAAGTATCTTAAAATTCTTTGAAATGCATACATAAGGAATATTAAAGTGATCAACGTACAAGCTAGGGTCAAAATGTGTTATATAAGTTCAATATCGTCTCTAGTGGTGCATCTCAAAAAGCCTTTTACTCGAGGTGGCAGAAAACTGTTTTGCCTTCCACGATGGATGTCAATGAAACTCGACGACCAGAATGTGCGCCACTGTTAGTGGACAGTAACAAGGTACTCACTCCGGTCGATGTTCACCCTTTAGGTGCGTCACGAATACGTATCCTATACGCGAGCGGCACAATACAACCTCATCACAGCACTTTTGTTATATAGAAAGGGAACAGCACTCACCAATGGTGGACTTGTTCTCCTGA
Organism: Margaritifera margaritifera; assembly: GCA_029931535.1. Lineage (NCBI taxonomy): Eukaryota > Metazoa > Mollusca > Bivalvia > Unionida > Margaritiferidae > Margaritifera > Margaritifera margaritifera. The sequence continues at coordinate 223,317 of JAQPZY010001390.1, read as the reverse complement.
AGCTTCATTGTAGAGTTTTAATTAAATATATTTGGTCAGGTAGACACATGCCGGTAGTAAAATAAACAATGACCCCAGGTAGAATAATTAACTATTATAATAATATTATGTCATCAAAAACAATAAAAATTAGCAAATTCGAAGTGTGCTGTCTAAACTCATCATCAATCTCACTCATTATTATTCTAGCATTATAGATGAATAGAAACTGTCATGGGCAAAATTCCGAGCCACATTAAGTTTCAGCTACTGCTTGTTTACTCTGAACCAAACGTGTTGAAACTTGTATGGCATGATTTGGAAAATGCTGTCACCCACATGGATTAAAAATTACGATTCAGAAAAGCAGAATACAGTCAGATGGGAAATCTAAAATCAAACATGCGGAAACAATGCATAACGATGATAGCAAATGTGTTATAATTTTTTATTTAGTTGAAACGTTGTGACAATTGAATAATAGATTTCAGATTGATGAAATTAATAAGCAATATGCATCTTTCTTGTCCTTCAACTCAGTTTGACGGTATAATTAACTCAGACTATAAACAAGAAATTAAAAGGATCCAAATCTTTTAGACTGAAAACAACTATTTCACATACAAATCGTTAAACAGTGTTTGCCGCATGCACTTCAAAACTTGATATTGATGAGTCTGTTAACAAATATAGAGCACCATGTGATATGAAATTCTTAGAGACATAATTCGGATGCGCGAATGGCGTTAGTTGGATGCGGAGTATCTTATTGGCATTTAAAAAAATCATTGCATACAATAGTTAGTGGGATCAGTTTATTAACTTCATGACTGCTTTCAAATATGAAAATTCTCTGAAAACTTCATCCCGTTGCCTAGTGAGAGAGCATTTAATTTGAATAACAACATCATAGATTTAAAACAATTTATCATATCTACAGGTCATGAATGGAGACCCACCATATGCCAAAGCAAATCAGTATTATGCGATGACAGGACTTACTGGATTCCGATAATAATTAAAGCAGCTAGTGGTTAGAGACACCAAATAGGGGGTAATAGATTGAATGGAATTACTTGTAAATTCAGAACGTTAAAGGATTTTTACAATAGTAAGATTACTGCTTATTACCACCCAGGCTGGACGTACTTTTTATTCACGACAGTAATGATTAGGCAGAGTAAATACCAAACTTTTATCAGTGTATCAGGTCTTATATGATCTGCATTCGAGGTGTTTAAGATCAAAAATAAATATTTAATTCAAAGTCGGTTTTCACTGTTCAAGACAATTTTATAACAGCAAGGACTTATAACGATAAAATTTCAGCAGTATATGTCATATTAAAAAGCTAGATTAACCTATACTGTTGGTGGTAATAATATATCTTTTATTGATGCGTAAACTGGTTATGGAAAGAGGCAGCAATGCTAGCCACAACAACAACTTGAAAAAGTCTCCCAGAAGCTTAAGATTGAGGTAAAACGCTGCCATAAATACCGACGTCGTAAACAATATTTTTTCCAAAGCTGATAAGCAGTGTGTAACGATTAGTCAAAAGATAGGTAACGGAATGGAAGAAAAAAACGTGGTAAAAACTGAAAGGAAAGATGTATGTATGTATGCAGTGTCTTACGGCATCTCAGCTCAAAAGTGGCTATGTAGTGCAACAAAAGGTTAAGTTCGAAAATTTTAAAAATTAATTGCACAATAATTTAGAAAGATACACCCTTCCGAAAAAAAATTAAAATGAAGTACAAGATAAAATATCAAACGTAATGATGATACAATTCTGTAAGGTGTATATTAAATAACAGATAAAGTTAACACATGTAAAATCCTTAAAAGATAATGCGTTGTATAAACCGCATTCGTTTTAAAAGTCCAAGAATTTCTCGGGTGGTACGTCCTCGTACAGTTTATTCAAGCAGTTCATGCCAAAATACTTCTGTCTCACAAGATCGAAATTTACACACTCGACAAGAATGTGTTCCACTATCAGCGGACACTGGCAGGGCATACACACTGGTCGAGGTTCACCTATCAAGAGGTATGCATGAGTCAGGTATGTGTGTCCGATACGCGATCGGCACAATAACCACTCAAGTCTCCGATTTGTTCTATACGATGGATGCCACTCTCCAGTAGTGGATTTGATGTTCTTAAGTTTGTTTGTGGAGTTTTCATTCCACATATCTTGCCAAGTATGACGAACATATGCAATATTTGAAATCAGCATATGAAATCTTCTATTCGGAAACGGGTGTCTGCAGGGCAGCTCTGGCGGCCTTATATCTCTTTTCATTAACCTTTATGACAATGCGACAATGCAGCCAACAATACATAATGCTTTTTCCAGATTATATGAGAACATTATGTTTTTGTAACAGCTGGGATATTAATGGGTTGTCAGATTTAATATTTTGCAATGCTTTCAATGTGGAAAGAGAATCCGAAAAGATTATGAAATTTGTTTTTTGAGAGGCTTCATCGTAGTTTAAAGATTTGAGTATGGCAGTAATTTCTGCAGTACAAATTGAGGCTATCGGGTAACCAGATCAAAATGGTGCCATGCAGTGTTGCAATGGTAGCTCCAACTTTATAATGGCAGCAGTTGTTACTCCTTATTCTCAGATCCATCTTCTTTGCCTTTCATCCAATGGTGACTTTTTTCTCCCTCTTGCAATAATGTATTAAATATCTCAAAAATGAATATCCAATCTACTAAATGTCCAATTAATTGTTCTCCTTTACTTTCAAACTTTCTCAACACGTCTTGAAATTTAACATTTTTGGTTGATCTAGATCCTTACTGATGTATCCTTTTCATGTCCTTCTCTCTTTGTTATACCTTTTGACATCTAATTTCATTGATTCTCTTTTTGATGGTACTATTTCAACAGTGTTTGCATAACCTTTTAATTATCTTTCTTCTTTCAGAGCAAATATTCTGCACTCTTCATGCGGGAGTTTTCCACATTGATGTCTTTCACGGTACTCATCTATGATGATCTCCGCTTATCTTATTTGTTGATTAAACGTCTTATATGTATCTATTGTTTGCATATTTCCTCAGAAGCATGTATTGGTTGTCTTTATACAGCAGTAGGTTTCAAATACTGTTGTAAATGTTTGTCCAAAGATTGACCATTTGGTTGTATCGATTCATTTTTTCTTTTTTCCAGCCCAATGACTTCATGAGATTACTTCCACCTTCAGGTAGCTACAGAATTTGGTGATACATTTCATATGTGCTACCCTTTTTAGAAATTTCTATTCATTCTCCACCTGTTTCATGGTAATACAATGTTTTTTCCTCAATCTTTAAACCAGATATACGTTTCTGATATTGTGTACTATCTATATTAAACTCTTGTATAAGATATTGTATGCATTCATCCATTAAAGTTGTAGATACAGGAGTTTCGAATCCCTCTTTAAACATATTTATATCTGCATCAACTTATATTGGTGCCTGTGTATAGGATCAACAATCTGGATGTAAGATTTGGGAGCTGATCCGTACGCTTTCTAGCAATAGCCAAGTTTTGATCTCATTAACGTCCTGTATAGCCGGTGTAAAACATTTCAGTCTGCTCCCCAAGATATCTTATATGCGCGATGAAAAAAGTTAACGGTAAGCACAAATCATAAAATGTTGGTATACTCCACAACAGGGCTAAGTGAACCTTTACGATAGAGGTTTGGATCATCATGCATTTATGAAATTAACAGAAGTGCATTCTGTTTTCTTCTGACCATTACTGACTCTATTGAAGAATATCTGTTGCTCACGCTCAACGGCATTCATACGTTTTTGCCGATAACACATCACGAAGTTGTCGACGTATAATAAGCAGTCAGTTCCTGTATTCTATGTTGTTAATGTTGATGTTGAAAAGGGTAATTGGCAAAATGCTGCCTTGATTTACACCGATATCTTGATAATAGCTTTCAGAAATGGTGGTACCTACCTTACCTCTGACTGTTGATTTACTTTCAAAATTTCCCAGTCGTCTCTATTTTCACCGACTATCTCTCACATCAATCACTGCATACATTTAGATCGTATTTGTATGACTTATTTACATGATTATTTGCTGTATTGCATTAATGAAACACTCACCGTCTTAATCCATTCAGGCAAATCTATATATAAACTTCCACTGAGTGGCTGATATCTATGTGAAATGTTAAATATTCAATCATGTCAAACATTCTTTACGTACTTTCGCCTATTTTCTATTTACACGTTGCATGTAAAGTGTCGATTAAACGTTAAATGACATCAATTTCACCTCTGTTAAAAATTTCATAGTTTTGTTATGTGGTCAACAGTCTATACTATACTGACTCTACCTCCTACGAGTGTATTTTTCTAAGTCTGTTTGCTAAGTGTAGCTGAACTTGACAGAACCAAATTGTTAAATTTTTCTGCTGATGATCATGTTGAAGCAGGGTTCAATTTTATTGAAACAATTATACAAATACTGAATATTATCGCCGTAAAATCTATACTAATTTCAATTTCTCTTACATGAAATGAGCATTTCAGTGATGATGCTTATTATTAGGTCTTAACTATTTTCTACTTGGAGAACATATGAAAGTAGTATGTGTTCTTTTCTAACTTATTTAGGTATTGACTGATTATAGAAGTCTTCATGATTTATATAACTGGAATTATTTCAAGATATATTTCACTATTTTGCGTGTGTAATTAAATACTTTACCTTTACGTTTTACATACATTTTTGCAAAATACAAACCTCACTCTCCATAAATATCTTCCAATGGCGGTAGTTATATCTGAACTGTATTACTATGCACCTCCAGGGAAGGCACATTTTCTATTGCAGATATTTTATCTAAGCTCCGTGTTTGAACTTTTATCTCTGCATATTGCGTTCACAGAGTAAATGTGATATCCAGCTTTGTGCGGTAGCCACACATTGAAATGTATCTATTTTTTGCATGCCTTTTTTATTTTAACATGTGACTTCCTATTGAGCTTATTGCGAACACATAGCGTTTGCTTCACCTGGTCCTTTCGCGTTATCTGTAAAATACAAATTTATCACGTTTTCCTTTTTTGCATGCTTTTATTTAAACCCTTTCCTAAAGGCGAGAGCTTTTTTCGATCCCGGGGTATATTTAGCCTCCTTATAATGTACTGGCCAGTCTGTAGATAGTGGGGTGGTTCTCATTTTAAATAGTAACAAATTTCACTTTTGGATGAATCAGCCTGTAACTTTGAAATAAAACGTTTGCACCACCGACAGTACTTATCAACACTGTGAACATTACCTGTATATTAATATTGTACAAGGCTTGTGGAGATAAGGAACATTTAAATATCTTATGTAGACATTCACTTTAACAATACTGCGTAATTGTCTTAAATCAAAAACATAACTAATGCATTAATATTAGTAAGATTTCAAATCAGTTGCAGCAAGATATTTTTTCTCTCACTCTGTTCAGTATATTTTGAAATAATTGAGAGAAGCGTTAACACGTAATTCAAAAGCATATTGACTGCAACTACTTAACTATAGAAATTGTAAAAAAAATTTATAATGATTCAGACCATAGTTTGTAGTATTTATTTTACACGCACTCCGAGTTCGACTCCAAGCCCAACACTCCATCCCCAACAAAAAAGTAATTTTACTGCATCTGCATTATAGGACTAATCTAAACCAATTGTACATTATTGCTAATTGTTCAGACCAGGGCCTATAGTAAAATACTTATTTAGTGATTAATATATTATTGCATCCGAAGGCAATTAATCTGACATACGTAAGTGGCATTCATACAATTTCTTGCTGGCCGTCTTGGCTAGGAATAAAAGCCTGAAAGCATTTTATATACCTGGAAAATTCTAACAGACTGCACTGGATTTACTTGTACTTTGGTCTAATTACTTATGATTGTTATTTTCAATTTTTTAATGTTCTCGTTTGTAAAGGGAGCTCTTTCGAAGAGCATAGTACCATTGTACAAGATGGTAATACGCAAAAATATGAGTGTCGAGAAATGTTTTCGTCTTCGAAGGAACATTGTTTCCCTATAAAAGATTGTAATACACAAAAAAAAGTGGTCTAGTAATTTTTAATTTTAATTATTATTGCTCTCGTCTCCGAAGGTGATATCTTTCAAATGATCACCGTATTCCTACACAAGATCGTAATACACAAAAATGTGAGCGGTCCAGAAATATTGTCGTCTCGGAAGATGTGTTTTGAAGGAACATCATATCCCTACACGAGATTTTAATAGAAGTATAAGCGCTCCAACAACGTTTCCATTTTGGGGTTTCAATTTGCTCCTACCTCTACGCTAGAACATAATAAGTGATAAAGATCTGTCAATAATGACCATAAACTAACTTCTTATGAAGGAAGTTGAAGACATTGAGACCTAAGTCAAATGTCATCCATCAAAAGCTAGTAACAAAGATGATTAGGGCAAACGCCTTGCCAAAATATCCAGGAACGCAAACCCCATCCAACCAAAAGTAAATATGCACCACGAAACAAAGAATAAAAGGAAAACTGTTCAAAACCCACTCCTCCACCGAAAGCAATACCAAAACAAGATAAATGCAAAAAAGCGTAAAATATTTACAATGCAAGGTCAAAATGTTTTTTATATGAACCTTAATCTTTGAAAAAGTTCAAAACGTTCTCAGTTTGAAAATCATTACAGGACGCCTCTCGCACTAAACATATTTCCTCAATTAGTCACCTTTTGCAATATGCAGGAGGGTACATCAGACTTATCTACATACCAGAACCCGCAGTGTAGTAGGGGTTAATTGAACAAAATAAAAATAATTTAGTATGCAATATATATATATATATATATATATATATATATATATATATATATATATATATATATATATATATATTCATACTTTGCTTTTAAAGTCATTTTAATTTTAAGAAACTAGTCAAGCGATATATCCTAGAACCAAGGAAGCCTGAGATCGCGCACTGACATCTGGCTAATAGCCAAATGTAAAAGCAGTTGGTCAAGAAATCTGGGTAAGCATGACACTTTCTGTAGAAACGTGTTCCAGTGCTGTTGAATGCATATGTTTGAAAACAATTGTTCCAAAGCTTTTAATTTATGCATCTTTATCCATATCTGATAGCGCATCATCATTACGTGTCTAATATTGAAAGACCTCTGTGCTAAGATTCTCTATGTCAAAGTTGGTCAAAGTTTCGTGAACTTTCTTTTGAGATAAATTTGCAAAATTGTTTTTCATTTTAATAATGGTGGCCATATTTTAAGGCTGATCGGAATCAATTGAATACTTTTTGAAAAACCTTTAAGCTACTGACGCCTTCTGTCAAATTTTGTTGAATTCTGCTGAAGTTTTTTATTTTTATTTGTTCAGATATTACTGTTCAGCGTGTGTTTTAACACTTATTAAAGGATTCCTATTTTTAGCAACCGCAGTTATATTCGATGGCGGATTGACATCTTTTGTACAAAATGTCAAACTTCTTCGGTCATTTTTGGTCAAACTATGTTTATAGTCATTTAAACGAGTTTTAGTAACGGCAGCCATATTTGCTGTCAGATCGGCATCAACCCCTTCATGTCAGAATTGTTTCTTAAAAAGATTGGGATAAACTTTGTTGAACCTTTTCTGAAATTTAGTCGTGTAAAGTTTTTCTATGTTTAGTTCCAGGGTCATATTTGATGACGGATCAGCCTCATATTTACGAATTTGAAAGGCCTTTATTCCATGATACTTTCTGTCAAATTAGGTTATTATGTTATGCTATATTTGAGATTATTGCCTTTGTTCTTTCTTTTGTAACAGCAGTCACAGTCATATTTGATGGTGAATCATCATCATTTGTGCAAACTTGAAAGCACTGTATGTCAATATGCTTCATTTAAAATGTCGTCAACTTCTGTTGAGCAGTTTATAAGTCATTTAAACGCTTCTCTGTTATCTCATTTTTGCAAGGGCGTACATATTTGATGGCGGATCGTCATTTTTTGTAGAAGTCTGACCCTCTATGGCAGAATGCTTTCTGTTAAATTTCATTAAATTCTTTTGAGTGTTTTGTTTTTGACAAGAAATCATTTGATTTTGTTTCTTCTATTTTTTGTATTAACGGCGGCCATATTTGATGATGGATTGGCAATGTTTGTATACATGTTAAAACCCTTTATTCCAGGACGACTGTGCTAAATTTGGTCGAATTCTGTTTGTACTTTTTGAGAAGATGTTAATTGAAAAGTTTGCTTTTTTTATTAGTAACCATAATCATATTTTACGGCGGATCGGATTATTTAAAACAAATTTAAAAACATTTTCAAGCTACGATGCTTTATCTCAAAATTGGTCAATTCTGTTGAGCAGTTTTCGAGAAAATATTCTTCAAATGTTTTAATACTTTTAGCGAAGGCGGCCAAAGCAGATCACATAGTGGCATTCATTATAAAGGTATTGATGCCAGCATGCCCCCCCCCCCCCCCCCGTAAAATCATGTGCAAATTGGTTAAGCTGTGATTAATATATATGTATCTATACAGTTTAAAGGCCGTCAGACCCATGCATACATGTTCTTATCTACTTAGATATGGCAATTAGGAAAATGATCTTTATACAATTGTTATACAAAGGGATAAATCACTTAACATCTCCATGATGCAATTTTATACTAAGAGCAAAGATCAGAGGGTTTTTGTATTAGTAAAGAAAGGAATGACGTAATTAAAAATATAATTGTCTTATTTTGCCTCCGACATTTGTACTTAAGAGAATCTATATAAACATAACATAAATCATTGTATGCCAACATGGAATGAAGACTGGTACTGTATGTTTTATATAATTTAGTGTAATGCAAGGGTTTCACGGAACGCAGTTTCTCGCCTGTGAAACGGCATTATGACGACGCAGCTTTCTGCTTATCCAGGTCAAACAGGAAGTCATAATATACCAGGGTACGAGCTTTAGGGAGAGAGTAACAGTACACCAAAGTGTCGGTTAAAATTCAGCAACTGATGTAGAAATTACTTTCAAAACCTAAATACAGAATCTAAAATGTTGACTCCGCCGATCCCTAAGTTGCAGAAGACAAAAGAAAGTAGAGCATATCAGGATACAAACTTTTGGCATATAATGTTAGCTTTCCCCAGTTTCAATTGAATACAGTTGAATGCAGAGGATATCTGACTGCCACGAAACTCTAACATAAATCTTAATGCTGTCGACGACACCATCGTCGCCAGAAAAAATGATACCTATATCCTTCAAAGGCGAAAAGATATAATATAATATAATATAATATAATATAATATAATATAATATAATATAATATAATATAATATAATATAATATAATATAACAAAGTTAATACAAGACAATATTATGTAAAATATAATATAAAGCTTCATAACAGAACACTGGTAAATATATTGTCACCTATCGGTATGTATTCCTTGCAAACTGTATATTTTCTATTCATTATAATCTACACTGTATACACAAGTACACAGTTACCCGTCTAGACCCGCTATATACAACAAAGAAAATCCCTCCACACTTGATTTGACCTATATACATCGGATTTATACAGGTATATATATATATTAAATAAGACATGCAGTTTCATGTTTGTATTGCAGATACCTACCTTCTTTTAACAATTTCTTGAATTCTAATCCTTGCATTTGACAGCCATTTTCACTGAACTCTATCATAAGTCTTCCGACGAGGAGATAAACTAACAGGCCTTATCACATGGGATGGTAAAGCAACAATAACAGCCGTGAAGAGGCTACACTATTTTCACCTTTGTATACCAACGTTTTCGGTCCTTGGTTACTGTTGTTTGACAACCTAGACTTACGTGACATTATTTTCTTAGAAATACCTTATATGTGATAATGTGAGATGCCACTCAGTTAGTTACATTAAAAATAAATAAATAAATAAATAAAAAATAAATAAATAAATATAATGGTAACAAAGAAAAAAACTTTTCTTTTCTTGTTTTTTTACCAACTTTTGACAAAACGACCAAACGCATTCAAGAATCACTCAAGTTTTTATAAAGAAACAAATAACACATCTTTGGCGTTAAACACAAATACTCCTAATGTAGAGAGTAAATGTGAATGTAATCAATATGCGTATATAATTACATGCGTATATAATTACATCTTGAGCAGACGACACTGACTGATCAAAAAGGGCTCAAAAGGAATTGACAACAGAGAGAGAGAGAGAGAGAGAGAGAGAGAGAGAGAGAGAGAGAGAGAGATTTGCGGGCAGGGTGGAGAGAGAGAGGAAGACCATGAATAGGCTAAGAACCAAAATATTTGTCTTAATCTATGGCAACTATAAGACTAAATACTAGAACATTCTAATATACATAGTAAGTAATAACAAAATATCGGACCATGAATAGATGATAAATAAATACCACCACTTCCATTTTACACACGAACGAAGCGTATTCTGTAATCCGATGATGAAGAAATTACAAAGCAGTAGTTAGCAGTAAATATCTCTCTCTCATATATATATATATATATATATATATATATATATATATATATATATATATATATATCATATGCTCTTATGAGAATTTAAACATCTGCGTCATCCAATATATTTCAGATTATTGCATGTATGTATATATAGGGTATAACCCCTCAGCACGATACTTGCCACTTTAAAACAAATAGTAATAAAATGGTCACACACAAAATCTTGTTCTTTTGTTGCTATTTTGAGCAACTTTGACAAAACAGCAAAACACATACCAATAGGCACCTACGCGCATATAAAGAAAAAGATAACACAGTTTCGATTCTAATGTGCAGAGTACACAGCGGTAGAGTATATAGGTAGATTATACGTCATCAAACTGTTTATGATTAATTCCAAAACTAAACTTTACATTGATTCACACCTACTTCGTATACACCGTTAGTTTTCTCTCATAATGAACATACGTATATAATTACGTTTGGCACAGACGACACTGACGCATCAATAACAGGCTCAAAATGAATTCACAACAGACTGAGAAGAGTGCAAGAGAGGTGTGGGCGGGAGCAGAGAAACAGCATGATTATGTTCAGTATTGCAATATGTTTTATTGAACTGTGCGAAATATAACACTAAATACTCTAACATATATAATACATAATAACAAAATATTGGATCGTGAATAGATAAAAACTAGATACGATGACCGATTTCATACCTGAATGATGTATGTTCTTGAATGCGCTCGATACATTTATTTTGTGTTTAGTTCCTGTTGCTTCAGTCAATAGGGTATTTGATTACTGTTGTTCAATAAATCGTATGTATACCTTGTTAATTTTATTTATTAGATTCATTATAAATAATGTGAACATTGTATGCACAAGAACACGGTTACATACAATTAGACCCACTATATACTAAAAAACCAACAAAAATAACATTTACGTTTAATTTGACCTATAAATAAATTACATAGGATATATACAACCACATGGACATTAAACAGCACAATACTTACATGCACTTCATCTTTGTATTGTATCCAAGAGATGCCTACCGTCTTTTCAACAATTTCTTGAATTCTGATACATGCATCTGATTGTCATTTTCACTGAAGTCTTCCATAAGTCATCCGTCGAGGAGATAAACTAACAGGCCTTATCGCATAGGAAGGTAAAACAATAATCTCAGCCAGCGGTGGAAAGGCTACACTGATTGCACATACGATCTCTCAGTCGATAGGTTATTTGATTAATGTTGTTCAACAACATTAACTTACATGAGATTATTGTGTTACAAATACTTTATATATGGTGATATAAGATGCCTCTTAGTTTGCCACGTTAATACAAATAAATAATAAATTGGTCACACACAAAATCTTGTTCTTTTCTTGTTATTTGGACCAACTTTTGACAAAACAACCAAACGCATACAAACAGGCACCCACCCGCATATGAAGAAACAAATAACACAGTTTCGGTTTTAAACACAAAGGGTCCTGTGTGGAGAGTACACAGTGGAAGAGTGCTTGGGTAGAATATACGTCATCAAACTGTTTATGTTTAATTCCATAACTGAACTTTACATTTATTCACACCTACTTCGTATGCACCGTTAGTTTTCTCTCATTGTCAATGCAATCAATATAATATGCAATGTGTATAATAACGTTTGAACACTGATGAATCAAAAAAGGCTCAAAATGAATTCACAACAGACCGAAACGAGAGCGAGAGAGGTGTGGGGCGGACGGCAGAGAGACAGCATTAATACGTTAAGTATAAATACAAGGCTAACCACTCTAGCATATATAATACATATTAACAAAATATTGGATCGTGAATAGATAATAACTAGATACGATGACCGATTTCAAACATGAATGATGTATATCTTTGAATCTGCTCGATAAGTTATTATAAGTAAGTGTTTTGCAGTACGTCTATATATTTATAATACTCTTATGACATTTAAGCCTCTGGGTCATCCATTGTATTTTAGGCTCGCATGTATGTATGTATGTATGTATGTATGTATGTATGTATGTATGTATGTATGTATGTATGTATGTATGTATGTATGTATGTATAAAGTTTAACGGAACGTAAGCACAATAAGTCGTAAAAATGCGAAGATAAAAAATTGCAAAAGTATTATTAGAATAAAACCTCCCAAATAAACATAACTATGTAGTACTGCATAAGCCGTTGGAATAGTTTACTTAATATTTTGGAGATACATTGGGCCAAAAGCTTGGTTTTTTTAGCACTGCGGCAATTGTAGGCTTTTTAATGAAGAAATAGTTTGTGATTTTTGTTACCTGTTCGATTTACTTTTCGTGGAAATATTTTTGCAAGCCATTTTGGGTGAAAAGTATCTTTCCCTGCATTGTTCTAGTGTAATTTTGGTATAGATACCTTCATTGATATTTTTCACTATCTGCTTTTGATAATGATTTTTTATTTTCTTATTTTCTAAGCGGATTGAGCTTTCTTTTATAAAGTCAGTTAGTTGATAGGTGTCATGGAACACCCATGCGTGTCTGTGTTTAACTCTCTCATCATATGTGGAGAGTGTTATATATATATATAAATAAATAAATAAATAAATAAATAAATATATATATATATATATATATATATATATATATATATATATATATATATATATATATCCACATCCACATCATCAGATGCATAACTGCACGAAGATTCCACAGTTCGGTTTTGCCTGACTCGTCTTTGGACGGCTATTTTGTGTTTAGTTCCTGTTGCTTTAGTTTCAACACGTTGAGCATTTTCCTTTTTTCGGAATTAAATGTAATTGGGATCGTTATGAGAATTTTTATCCAAGGCTACGTCATTGTTGCCTCTAAAGCGTTTTTGTTTAAAGATAATAGGTTTGTGAAATGAATCCAATTAACAGAGTCTTACTAATTGCAAACTTTCAACACTTGATAGAATTTTGCGGAAATTTTCAAAAGGATACCATACTACCATGATCTAACAATATAGCCCTTGTTGTCTGGGTGTATTACTTCTTAAATATATTGGAAAGTGGTCAGTGCCACAGAGGTTGTCAGCAACTTCGCAAAAGAAGTCAATTAAAAGAGATGAATCGCAGATGGTCAGATATGGAGAGGTGTAAGTTCTTGTGGCAGGATGTAGGTATATATACAACTTATCATTAGAAAGGCAAAGATTGCGTTTTTATCCAAAGTCTTCTATTTTCGTTCCTCTCTCTTTGATATCTCTGCAAACTCAAAGTGTATATGCCCGTTCGCCAAGTAGAACAAAAGGTGTTGGTCACTGTTGAACAGGTTGGCGAAGATCAGATAAATTGACATGAGTACCGAGGGTGGGGGGAAGGATATATTGGGCAATGTGTATGAGTTTTGGGTATGGACACACTAACGGCTATAGGCTGTAATGTAGTATTAAAACTCATTTTGCGTCGTGGAGTATTTTTATTTATGATGATGGACACTCCTCCTGCGGTATTTTCGGTATTTCTTTTAAAGTTGTTGTATGTTATGCCTCAGTGGAAGCGACATTCTATTTTTTGTTGGAATGACCTGTCAGACAGACCTTATGTCTCTCGTGTTTTTCCTCATGACCTAATATATTATGCTAATTATCTCCAGATTGACATGGGGGAACTAATGAGATTGTAATCAGTTATTTAGTTGATACTTGTGTATAGAAGAACTTACGCAAGATCATCAAACTATATTTTTTTTTGCCTCCATAGTACAGGCCTTTTAGATTCCGCTGTAAATGGATTACCTGGAGATCTTATTCATCTTTCTTTCAACTGATTTAAACAAGAATGGTGTTGTCTGTCGTAGTGGGCATGATAATACTATATTTATTTTATAATGCATAGGGTTCATTATAAAATTAAAGGTGAAAATAATTAAGCCCTTGCAAAAGCATTTCACCTTTGACAGCAATCTAGGCATTTTTTTAAAACCGTTACTTTCACCAATGAACAAAATGTGAACTCAAATGTTAAAGAACATTATCTTATGACTTCTGAAAAAGCGGTTAGGGCTACCTAGATTAAGGCTAGTTTAAGCTATTGGTTGTGTATTGTAAATGGAAGCTTCGTATATATATATATATATATATATATATATATATATATATATATATGTGTGTGTGTGTGTGTGTGTATGTATGTATGCAAGGTAGGCACTGTAAACAAGATTATCCTTTCTAAAGATAGATACGGGTCAGGTATATGTGCTTTATACATGTACTTTGCCACATCATTTATTGTATATGAAAGATGCCACTCTGCAACGATAGGTTTTAATGTTCTGAAGCTTGTTTGTGGAGTTATCATTGTGCATATTTTCCCAATGAGAAAGGCAATGCAGATTTATAATAATATTTTAAATTAATGTATATCTGCTTTATCCGTCTTTTCGTTATGTAAAAATACCAATGTGACTACGCATCCAATGGCACGGAATACGTTTTTTCTTCTTCAAATTTTAGGTGTAGGTAATGTTTCTGTAAGGTGTGAGATTTTAACGGATTGTAAAATTGAAGTTTTGTAAGGTTTCCATTGTCAAATGAAATCCGACAAGATGAAGAAATTTGTTTTGTTTTCTGTGCAAGATTTCAATGTGGTTTTGAGTATTGCTGTAATTTTGTGCGGTACAAATGGAGGCTTTATCTGGCTTGTAATGGTGATGTGTAGTATTGCAACGGAAGCTGCAACCTTGTCTCCATAATTTAACCGTCTGTATACCCGGATGTATCACCATGATTGGAGGCTCTGATGTTATTAAATTTACTCTGATAAACAAGACTATTGGTAGAGGACTTCTTGTAGTAGCAAATATACTTATTTCTTAGCATTCTTTTATATTATTTTATTTATTTTCTTTCTTTTGCTACTTGTCTGTTTTTTTTTTCGGGGGGGGGGGCTATTAATAACCAAGGTGGTAATTTTGAAATAAGAATTTTACAAGTGGTGATATTTGGGTCCAAAAACATCATATGCCGGATTAGATAGATTAAAGAATAGTTCTTTTGGTATACTGAAGCCATAAATTCGTTCGTCTAGGATAAAGAGACGGTTTTCTTGCCTCGACATAGATTCTTTCTTGAGGAAAGGTTCTAAATGCTCTTAGACAAAGTCCAAGTCCCCGATTGTGCATCGATTCAAGTTAGTGCACGGTCAAAAATAAGCCAGGAATAGGTTGCATAAGAGCTAGCTGATGCGCAATCTAATAGTTCTCTACAGACAACCTCGCCATAAGATAAACTGATCAACAAACTTTTATGAACGCATAGCACCAGGTGGGTTGCACTTTTTCCTTAGCCGGCGGTATATTTTTCAAGACTTCTTCGAAGCATTGGATTTTGAGCTTGGATCACTTGGATTTTCCCTGCAATACTACCATTTTTCCAATAACAATAATTTTAGAAACTGAGGATTACTGAAGGAACCTTGGATATAGCCTTGGACTTGGACATACAACTTTAGGTTGGAAATGCATGGAAATGAAGAACTTTAAACTTGTCTTGGCTTAAACATGCAGAGTTTCACCACAAATAAATGCAATAAATGTTTTCGTTCGACCAAATCATGTTAACCAGCTCTTGCAAGGGTCTCATATGGATTCTATTTATAATCGCCAAAGATTTGCCTAAAGGTAAAGCTTGGACTCTAACACTATATATATTGTGTTATAAATATGGAGGAAGAATATGATCATACAAGTTATATAATTTTTAATTCTTACTCTACTGAGATCCGAACATTGCCTTGCCTACACGCGCCAACCTCCACATTCCCCTCGACCAAGCACACATCCCTAAAAAAGAATGCTATAAAGTCGCTGATATAGGCATTCGCACGTAGCAGACGCATACGTTTATCGATATTTTTTCATTGGAATAAATGACCAAACACTTGACCAGAATGTGTTCAAATGATGATAAGTTAGGTCTTTTAGATATGAAAACCTTATAAAGAGGAGGCAGATGTGGGACGAGAGTGTAGTATTATTGCCTTTAATTTCTCTTTTTTTCATACAGAGGAATCCAGAGACTTTTATTGCATCTTCAATATCTTTGTTTTAGACAATGTTCCTTCATGCCCTTTTCCCTTATTGGGGATAAGATGTAAACAAATTAGTATCTTATGAAGCTTATTGAGCGGATGAACAATGCAGGAAACCATGATCTCGCTCGACACTAGACCTTTGATAACGATAGACTGATACTTATAATCTTCCGGGTTGGGTAGATTCCATGCACCCCACAATGTCAATGTCTTACAATTATTGCAGTCATTTTCTTGTACATTTTGTAGATATGAGCACCCGCGCACCAGAGAGAGAGAGAGAGAGAGAGAGAGAGAGAGAGAGAGAGAGAGAGAGAGAGAGAGAGAGAGAGAGAGAGAGAGAGAGCTTATGTTCGGTGACTTATTTTTGGTGAAATATTTGTATTGGTCCAGTTAATTCGTATTAATAATATTAAATGACAATTGATGATGCCATAGGCGAAGTACATTATGCATATTTCAGAAATATATATGTATACCTTTAATCTCTGTGTTACAGTGATATCCATCCGATGAATTAGAGTTCAGCCTCCGATACCGACCATCTCGCTCAGTTATGGCAGTATTTCTTTTCATCACAAAGCAACACCAAGAATTTCTAAACGCGCCAATCACATATACCGCAGAACAAATATCCGCCTTTCGGCTCTTCGAACATGTATATTTGTATATTTAGCACCTGGAATTAAACATGTTGAGATTTGACTTTCTGGACTCGTCAAGGGAATAATTCGCCATAATTACAACCTCCACATTATGTGAAATTAATTTCTACTCGTGTTGCTTAACTTAGCACCCAAATGTGGTGCTTAATACCTTTTGTGGAGCAGGGAAAATAAAGAAAGGGAAACAATTATGTTGCAAATAATTAACAAAGGTAACAAGAGTTCATGCCCCTTAAAACCTTGTTAGAATGAAAGAACAAATTATGTAGGTATACGCACTGCGAAAAGCAAGTCTTCTTCTTCTTATTTTCTTCCCATTTTCCACCCAATTAATTCCATAAAAATACAGTCTTCAAAGTGATATATGCTGTTCCATTATCAAGCATTAATATTGCTTTTGTTGTTGTTGTTGTTGTTTTGTTGTTTTTTAAATTTCGTTTCAAAGAGAATTTTTACTTTGCAATATGTTTTATTTACAAAAATCTTCGGATAGTATGTTTTTAGAGCAAGAGAAAGCAAAGAAATCGCAACCCATACTAACATCGAATATTTTTGACACAATAAAATATAAATCGGAACGATAACATATATAAACCATAAGGATATATACTTAGCAAACAATGATGCACACCTACCTAACTACCTACGTGCCTATTTACCTAACCAGATACATACATACATGCAATCGATTTTGGTTTTGATTACAAACCCTGTCATAATGTTAACACATAAATGTACAGCAATATAAAGAATTGTTCGCTTGCATTTGTAAATATGATATAAAAAAAAAGTCCATAAATGATCTTATATTGGCATGTCTAAATACTGTGTAAGTGGGGAAGGGGGGGGGAGCGTGATACATAATTCTCTCTCTCTCTCTATGAACAAATAATTTGACGTATATACTTAGACGTATTCGTGCACGTGTGGGTATGTCTGTCTATGTGTGTTAAGAACATTTCTGAGAATAGTCATACAGATGTGTGCTAGACTGTGTAACGTTTTCTATTATTGCCGTCATATTTTTTGTTAACAAGATACTTCATCATTATATATACTAAAAAAAGTCCCAATCAATTATACTTTACTACAATTAAACGGTTTATGACTTCTGAGTAGAATCGTCGTGTAAATTAGGTAGAGAGAGAGAGAGAGAGAGAGAGAGAGAGAGAGAGAGAGAGGGAGAGGGAGAGAGAGGAGAATAGCATATGCAGAAAGTAGTGTATCATCTTCCCATCTACAATCCAAAAGCTGAATTTATTTAGCTTTAGCAAAAAGAAATAAAATTGCCAAGAAGGCCCGAATGTGATTTGGGAGATGTCCTTAAATGACTGTTGGATATTCCTTCATACTTTTTGTTAATTGGCAACTTTAGAAAAAAGTCAAAT
Source organism: Margaritifera margaritifera (assembly GCA_029931535.1). Lineage (NCBI taxonomy): Eukaryota > Metazoa > Mollusca > Bivalvia > Unionida > Margaritiferidae > Margaritifera > Margaritifera margaritifera. The sequence goes on along the minus strand of JAQPZY010001390.1, from coordinate 204,658 downwards.
AATTGTACACGGTTCTAAACTTAACGATTCTCGATCATGTCTAGTGAATAAATTCTAGCAATTGTCTCAGTGTGCATTCGAACCACCGATGATGGTTACCTCCATTTTGCAGTCATCTTTCCTAGCCGGCCCGTTTTGAACTTACCATTGCATATTTTACCACTTATTTTTCTCTTTAAAGCGACCCTCTTTAATCAGTCAGAACTGTACCGTTGATAAGTAAGTTCCACAAATTTGAATGATTTAAAATTGTTGAGCTTGTACACATCCATCCAATAAGCAATGAAGTTTGTTCATTTACTTATGATTATACTTTTGACCACAACAAATATGCCAATTTAAGTTTCAGATGAATCCATTTTGTATCCTCTAATGGGATATGTCCTCAATAATTTCATGTTAATAGCTGTTAATAATTACTTTCCGTTTGAAATAGCCCTGAATAAGTTTCCATTTTATTCTCAATGTTCCTAAATGACTTTCCATTACAAGTGAAATGTGTGGTCAGACTACAATTTCTTCGGAAGAATTAGTCTGATCTATGGTTTTGTAGGACCACAATTGGAAAGTATTATATAGGGGCCATATGAAGTATATTATAAAGTAGATTCATCCAAATCTTTCAATACTGATGGCAGGAGTAGAAAAGAAGAAATTCAGACACTTAAAATACAATGTAGACTCTTTAAGTCATTAAAGAATACAGCTTTTCTGTTCAACCAGTCAACAGGAAGCAAGACATAAGAAATTTCTACCTTCCGGGAGTATCGTCAGAAATACTCCGATTTTGTCTCTTACCTACGGACTGCAAATGAATATGTTCTTTGGATTAAGCTATCTAAAATCTTATTTGCTAAACCAGAGGATGTAATAATTGTACCGGATGAATGTTCTAGATTCCTATAAAGTGATTGCATGAAGAAGTGCAAAGGGAATTACTGATATGATGGCAAGTTATACAGTTGTCTACTTGATTTGCGACTGTAATGTACACAGATCAAAAAGCCCACATTATTTAGACACAAATCGTGATGAGTTGAATATTTAAAAAAAAAATGACACTTTAAATGCCAAATCAGTTTTGATCCTAGATAGATTGGGTATTCCTCGCCTTGAATAATCAAGAGATATAGACGCTAATACATATGAGCACAGAGTTCCTGAATCTAGTAATCTTAACGGACTGATGGAAAGTGAAAGAGGTCATTTCACGTGTAAACATGGATCAGACTCTGGGATAATGGCTCAGTCTAAAACAAAATTTAAAAAGGAAGTATATAAATGTCGAAAAATAGGTTCGGTAGATTTTATGTACGCATTAATGGTATCCACTCTATACCTGCAGCGCTATTTTTTATGTTATGTCATCAGTTGAAGTCCTTGACTATATCTCTAATTTCAAAGTTTATGAATTTGAACCATTATTTTCTGATGTACAATCTCCAATCAGTGTTTTGTTTTCATATAAGAATAATAATTTTAACTGTAATTTATTTGAAACTGTGACAAAAGTATGTATAAAATGGGATAAAACAAAAAGTAAAAGCTTTTTTTAACAATGTGGACGGAGTAAAGATCAGACTTATTAAAGATCTAATAAACGATTAAATAGCTGTTGATTCTTCCGACCAGGAGATATTTGATAGATTTCCGATGTATTTAAAGTATCGGCTGAGGGAACTTCTGGATTTAGATGAATATCTAGTGACGCTAAGGATACATATTATAAATGGTTTGGTAAGGAATGCAAATGTGCCAGGCGTAATTACCACTCAGAAAGAAGGTTGCTCCAATCAAAACGAACATTAGAATCAGAAACTGAAATAAAAGCAGGAAAGTCGATTGCATATATATATATATATCTATCTGTAACTTAAATGGCAAATACAAGGCTAACAATTAGCGATTAACTAAGAAAACTTTGTAAATCAGACCCAAAATAATATTGTAAAGTAAATAATTAATTGTATTGGAGAAAAGCGAAGTATTCCAGACATAGAGATTATTGTGTCCTATGAATACTTCAAAGATCTTAATCATGCTTTTGATTTAAATGAAAATCACGATTTTATTGCAATATTGTCTACTGAAAATGAGATATTAAATAGATCTTTTACTGTTGAAGAAGTACACAACGTAATTCAAAATCTTAAAAACAATAGCGTTTCGTTTATAGCGAGGACACCATTAACGAGTACATAAGAACTACCGAACCTATTTTTCGGCATTTATATACTTTCTTTTCAAATCTAGTTTTAGACAGTGCCGTTATGCCAGAGTCTTGGGTTATAGGATGTACACAACTAATGTATACAAATAAAGATGATACAAATCTTCCTTCGAGCTACCGACCCAGTGATCTATTGATTTGTTTTCGAAAATTGTTAAGCTCTATTTTCAATGCAAGACTTGCTGACTATTTAGAGACGTGCGGTATTGTAGAGAAAAACCAGTCTGGTTTTAGGAAAGGATGTTCCATTCCAGATAATATTTACTCTTTACGTGCACTTGTAGAAATTCTAAAAGCAAGAAAAAAAAAATTATTTTGTGCATTGGTCGATTTCGAAAAGACATTCGACAATGTATTGAGAGCAGGGCTTTGGAAAAACCAGTCCTATATAATGATAGTGGTATTTAGAACATGGACAGTAAAATGAAGTCATGTGTGTATACCAATAAAGAATTTTAGGATTTATTTCATGCCTGTATGAAATAAGGCAAGGTGAAAATCTCTCACTCATCTTATTTTAGTTATATCTGTGTTTTTTCCCAAAGAGTTGTAATGGTGTGAATTTTGAATACCATAACACAAAAATAACATAACATAAATCAAACGGTTTCACTGTCATTTTTTAAAAGTAGATTTCTATTTTATACCAAAACAAAATGACTGTCAAACATGTGCTGGTGTATTGGAAATTGCAGATTATGCCAAGTTCAGCAAATTCAAAGTCAACATTAGATATGAGCGACGGCTTGTTCCACGACTAAAGTCTGAGAGATTGTCTATCTGCTATGGACGGACATAAGTTCAAAATATCATCATGGAGCAAGTCTGCTCTGTTGTGTTAAAACTAAAATATTTAAAACTTTGACTCCGTAGCGCTGACATTTTGTTGGCGTTTCGTCGTATCCACCTCGGAGTCGGAGAATCACTACGCGTAACGAAATTGAAATGCAATTGCTCGATGAGTCTTGATTTTCTTTCCTAGCAGTATTACATTCTAATAATACCGAGAAAGGGAGTTAAAAGGGACTAGGAGGCGTTCTTTAAAGTAGTATCGTGTTGCTTAACAAGCCTGAATATTGCTATCTTATTACATAAATGAGGCTATAACTATAAGACAGATGAGTAGATATCTATCTATTTTCCAAATAGAATAATATAAAGATCCAAACGTTTTATTCTCAAATCACGAGTCTCTTCCGTCAGTGTCAATGGGAAATATTCACGTATCCTGAAATTAAAATACTAAATATCTCGAGAGCAAGGGTAAGCACTAGATATATTAAAGAGTCGATCTTTATTCATATCGTTACAATATTTAAATTTAGAAATAAATGCAGCTGAATATCTACGTTGTCAAGCTACTCTGTATGCACACTACAAGTAGATTTCAGTGAGATACGAGGTTGAATAGGGCTATTAGTTCAATTTGTACTGCTTATATACCAAAACTGCTGCTTGCCACACAGGAAAACACGATTCGATTCCGAAATGGAAAGTATTTCTTTCAAAACTCATCTGTTTACTCTTAATTCAAGCTTAATATTACCTTATTTTGCAATGAAACTTGAACCATCTTTAAAGTTGACTTGTAAGTAGGCGATATTCATGGTTGATTCCTATGAACAAGTTTGTATTCTTTTTCAAAGGCAATTTTTGTTTTTGTTTTTGTTGGTTTTAACGGCAGTTCAAGTACATTATTGGCTATATCATGTTGAGGAAATGGGACCTAAGTGCCTCACCCAAGGACAACCAGCACAAATGAAATAACAATGCTTCGTACATGTTTTATACATCATATGAAGAAACTTCGAGAGGGAGCAGGAAATTGCCCTTAAAGAGTATAGAACTTTTCACGGATTTTTTTCCGCAAAGTAATGATTTATGGCGAACGTATTGAAAATTAAAACCCAGCAAAACTAGCCCAGTATATACAATAGTAATGTAAAATATTACAACTTACGTCCAGAATCATCAACAGAATCGAGGACTTGTTAAAAAATAATACTGGCGCTGTTGAACGCTGAATATTTATTCATGATGAACAAAAACTAACATTATTAATAAAACAGTGCTTGTTTCCCGATGATATAAATAAAACAATAAAAAAAAACTTTCATCTGTAAATAGTAAATCACGGATGGAACTGTCTGTAAAAGCGGATATCGTTCATTATTTTTATATTTTTATAAAATCGTTACTAATTTGAACCTGATAAACCCGTAGTTATGAGTAAACGTTAAAACCTTGGTTCTTACGTCAAATGCAATTTCAAAACAAAAACAAAATTATAAAATAAAAATCAATTCGAAAGTAATACAAAATGGAATATATATCAATCAGCCACGGTAGAATTTCCTTTATGTCTAAGAAAATCATAAACTTTCATATGTGTAAGAAAATGAAACTTCCTGCTGCAAATAATAAATGACAAAATTACGAAATAAAAACCAACCCGAGAGCAACATACAGGAATGAAATATATCAATCAGCCTACGGTAGAATTTCTTTTCTGTGTAATAAAATCATCGGTTTGAAATTAACAGAAGCAAAATACCTCGGTTTTTTTTTTGCTTTTAGATGATAAGTACTTATCGAAGCTGGAGTTTGGAGCTCTCCTTGAGAAATATATGATGGGACCAAGTTGCAAAGCATAAGAGATATTCGGGGATGTTTATCTCAAAGACAAATTAGGTCTTGCTTTACGTTTTACTGGCTATGATACGAATAGTATGTGCAACATGCAATTTATATTCTCTCTTCTCTCTCTTTCTTTCTTTCTTTCTTTGTTTCTCTCTCTGTCTTTCTTTCTTTGTTTCTCTCTCTCTCTCTCTCTCTCTCTCTCTCTCTCTCTGTGTCTCCCTCTCACTCTCTCTCTTCATGTCCGTGCACACACCATGAAGCAGGTCATATTTTGAAAGAGATATAGTCTGAATACATTTATCTCGTGTTTATTTCTCTCTGTCAGGATCAAATCCGCATTAAGATAATTAAATAGTCATATGTTTAGGAGGTTCACTTGATGTAGTGTGACAACAATAACTCGATTGATATAAAGTCAAAATATTTTCATCCAAATATATCAATTAGTATATGTGTTATTGTATGTAATGGTCTTTTTGATTTTATTGTAATGATAATGAGTCTTTGAATCATCTATATATCTATATATTTCAGACGATACTATTATAACCATGTCCGAATTCGAGGCTGGTTGCCAGCCGCAGCTTTAATGACTCGTACAGGTCTCATCCATTATCAAGAAAACCTAGTCAGGCACAGATCTATGTTTAAACGGAAGTAAAAAAAATCATCCTTGCCAGAAAACTATACCAAATTTTTTAAAAAGTCTTTGCTTCTTGAAAAGTGAATAAGTGAGTCAGTGAATGAATCAATCAAACTACAGGTCAATCACTACACGAGAAGTGAAGTTGCCGGAGAACGAATATTGGACGGAAACGACAGGGAAATTGTGCAAACTGGGATTCAGACAAGATTCCAAGTAACGGAAGCTGCTCTAAAGTTTCCGTGTAGTTTTCCCACGCTGCAACAATATGAATTATCAAGTTTCAATTTCACTTAAACTGCGCTGAAACCGGCATGAAACTGCTATACGATGTGCATTGCTATAAATTAGAATTTTAAGAGATAGTATTCAATACGGGAAAAACAGAAACTGACTGTCAATTATTGCCAACTACCGTTACTGTTGGTACAATCTCCAAATTTAGCTAATCAAAAGTATATAAAACCCAATATATTAGAATTAAGGAATGATGTAAACAATAATCTGCATCCTCTATAACACGTATCAGCGTATTATGTATGATGTGGCTTTTCAAAAATCTGTTATTAGTTTAGTAGCATTTTTCCAAATTAGAACTCTATACAATATACTATTCATATATCCCCAATCTCCTCTCCAGTACTTGGAATTGTAGGAGAGTAAAGTTTCTTTAACCTTTTCACACAGAAATTAATAATGAGAAATAAAATAAAAAAATCTCTATGGAGAGATATACAATTCAAAATTCATTTGAAATTGAAATTGTATAATATGTAAAACGAAAACAAGGATTATGACAAACAAAACAAATGTCCCCTCTAATAAGGCATACATTCAAAGATTAAGAGCAAACATCTAAATTGAAAGGGTCAAGTACACCCAAATTTTGATTCTCCAAATGTTTTAATATTTAAATGCTACAAACATCCAATCATATACCCTCTACAACAGCAAAATATTGATAACAAAATAACAGCCAATCATGCTCTGTTAGCTGATAGTAAAATAAATCTATTAGGCATAATAGCCTTATTCAGCTGCTAACATATGCGTTTCGTGAGACCGTATAGTCTAGCTGTTTGCGATAGAGGCACATACTGCCGGCTATTCTGTCATAATATTGATAAATCACTACAATTGGGAATTACTTGCGACAAATGATTAGCCGCCAATCGAAATGTGTTGGTCCCTGCAATATGCTGGGATAAGACTGTGTTGTGCACCAACAGCGGGTCACTGTGATCTACTTTCCTGGATTTATTGAAAACAAAACAATGGTTAAAAATTGTGTCTGGGCTTTCATTCCATTACCTTTTTACCTATTGCCGCCAAACTTAGACTAAAAGTACATCTTACAATGGATGTGTGTTGCTCACCAGAGCTAGATTGTTGTAACCGAATTTCCAGGATATATTAAAATTGCTTAAACATTGTGCATATTTTTACTATCTGGGCTGTAACTCCTATATGTTCAAACATGTTTAGATACAACTTGCAGAGGTTATTATTAACAATTGATTACAATTTATATCAATGCTATAATGCTAACACCTATCCTATTGTAACCAAACTTCTACAATGAGTGCATTTTAGGGTCATCATAGCGTACTTTTCAGGATTTTATTTCAAAATTGCTATGTAAAACTGTCCCATCCTCCCTATTGGAGCTTCAATTTTTAGGCCACTACATCTGTTGACATTTAACTTACCTTTGTGTGTATATTGGGATGGGATGGGCATGTGTCGCACACCACCACTGGGTCAATGTGATCTACTATTTAGTACAAAAAAGGGGTGACAAGTATTTCTTTGGCTCAAATTCTAGTATTTCTTCACCCATTGCTATAACAAATTATACTAAGAATGGATCTTAAAATTAAAACATTTCACACATATCCAGGAGTGTGCTCACTATTTTCAAATTATATCCCATTGTAACCTAAGACTCACATTAAGAATGCATCTGAGAATGAAAACATTTCACATTAAAATTAGGTCACCCTGATCTGTTTTCGAGGATTTAGGTCACTATGTAAAGTGAAGTATGTGTTCAAATTATAATACCTTTTAACCTATTACAACCAAACGTGCATGTCAAATCCATATGGGAAATCAGTTATGTCACACATTAAAACTATGTTGTTTTGACCTACATCCTATTGTTATTTGGCCACTCTCGAGTATACCGACTGGTGTCACAGAAGAGGAGGTTATCTTGTTAGCTGCGGCTCATTAACAACCCGAGTTCACTTACAACTCCAGTTTTTACGAGTAAGACATAACGATAGCAAGTGGAGGTGTAGTAGGTGCTATTATTGCACCCATACAGTTTCATAAAATTCAATTTGTAAAGCTAGAAAAAATCTGAACAATACAACTAACTGGCATAGCTGTCTAGTGTTCTTTGCTACACAATTCTCTTCAGATTTCACAACTAATGAGTCCTAGCATACTTTGTTGTGGCAAATCAATAACAACTCTTTTGGAGATTATGCTATTTATTTTTCTTAACATAATTGGATACATGTGATAAATTTTGCATTGGAGATTCTTATCTAATTTGATCTCGGAAACGGTAATTTTTCTTCGTAATTAAAATAAGTTTAATCTCTTTTGTTATATTTTGCTTGCATTAATAGTACCAAAATATGTTGAATATATATTGATGACAGCCCTTGTTCCATCTTTACCATCCAATAAATAGAAGGATCATTCTTTACTTTAGATGACCCCTACGATCCCATTACACAACAAATAACTTCCTTTGTTTATTGCTCTAAAACAGCGCATACAAATTGATTCATTAATAGGATAACTATGTATTCAAATTATTTCATTCCATCAGCGACAACAGAAGATAGTCTTTAATTATCGCAAGACATTAATGTGAAGCATATTTTACTAGTAGTGAAGTTCCTATTTTTAGACGAGGAAACCCCTACGTACGTTGAAGTTTGACTTTTTTAAACTTGATTTTCAGCCTTTTTACATTTTCATAATCTTTCGATATTTTGAATCAAAAAGAAAAAAAAGCTAAGTAACATTTATGAAAAGTTATAGAGTAGTGTTCCTTTACTGCATAATATATTTATCCTGTTCTCCCCAGTTTTTCAGTAAAATGCATAAAAGTATTTTCCTGTAAGTTAAACACCTTTCTTACTTCGTTTGCACTAGCTATATTTATCCTTAAAAATCTAATAATAATAATAATAATAATAATAATAATAATAATAATAATAATAACAACAATAATAATTACCAGCAGACGCGGTGCCTAAATTCAGAATGTAACACAAATAAGCAACGAATTAAACAAAACTAACGAATAATATAACAACAATAAAACGAACGAAACTGAACAAAATTAGAATGAAAATGAGCTAAAAGTTAATACTTTAAAGATATTATTAATAGCTGAAAATAATTTAAAACTTAATTTGCCAGGTGTATTTTAAATAAGGGAGTTGAAAACTTACCATACCTCCTCTCATAATTTTCTTTTTTTTTCTTTCTTTTTTCTCTTTTTCTATGACTCCTTCGATTATATTTACAATTTTGTTTAAACCGATTAAGGAATGGATTTGTACTTTTGACTGTTTTAGACACTTGGAGCATGCAACTGTGATCGACCAGAGATATTGAGAAGTTAGTGATTTTAATATGTAAAAGGGGTTCAATTTCTTTTCCGTCCTTGATCTCTCTCTGTCCCACCTCTTGCCCCCCCCCCCTCGCATAAAATACTAACCACTTCGTTAGTGGTAAGAAACTTATTTCATAGTCAACTACTTACCATCATAGTGTGCTTAATTTAGACATCTCACAATATGTGATGATAATACACATACTAAGGATTCACAAAATAATGTTAAGTTACAGTTACATGCCTATTTTCGATAGTAATAATTCGTTTACGTTCGTGTATGTTCATTTTCGGCTCCTCTAAGTTCATTTTAGGTTAAAGTTCCTTCTTTTTTTATTATTAGGTTAATTTCGATTAAACCTGTCCATTTGAACGCCAATTTGCTTTCGTTTTCCGTGATTGGGCATGTCCTACTTTAGACATTTACTCTTAAGGAGCTCCCGACTATGATATAATTATCTTGGAGAGAAAGTGGAAAGTCCACTAAGAGAGGAAACGATTTGCATGCAAGTGACCCGACGATTCCTAAAATAAATTTATTTGGTCTGCCTTGTTTGAATGTGTCACAGAAAATTTAAAACTTGTTCAAACTGCCCAGCTAGAAAATAACAGTAAACTGTAGTTGCACTGCCAACCATACCAAAATCTTCGCCGTTGATCATAGAAGATTGAAGCAACAATTTCTACATGTATTAGCTATCCTAAAAGGGTTGCAGTCTGTTAGCTAAACCAGCTGGGCACCGGATCAAAAGTAAATCCATTGACGTATGGAATAATATCCGGGTTGTTAATAAAGAAAGGTTTGTGGCGAATCTCAATACTTATTTTAGAGGAGCTTTAGTATGTGTTGTCAGGATTGTAGATGGTAGCATTTTGTACTATGGATTGATTTTGGAGATACAAGTTCGAAAAGTTTGGAGTCTACGCCTGAGAGCTTGTTTGTTGTTTTAAGTGGAGTGTCTCCGATTTTGACAGTTATCTTTTTGGAGTATTCGCTGTGGCTATGCATCTTTCAACTTTCTATTTTGTTTTTTGTGACTGAAAATGAATACTTGAGCTTTTTACTAGTTACTTTTACTTGTGTGGGCGAAGTGTAAAGTTCTCCGTCGACGTTCTATATTATTTGTTGTCACTATTGAAGAATAATTTAACTTTTAGCATGTTATTGCTTTTTTTAACCTGCGATGTTGAAGCGTGAACTTTGTTAATGGATACGACAAGAAAAATTACTATGAGACGATTTGGAAGAAGGTGCGGTCGGTGGACAGCCAGGTCCTGGAGAAAGATAATCTAAGGCGTTATGTTGAGAAAGTCAGGAATGAGCTATCGGAAACAGAGAAGTCTAAGAAAGGTACCGATCCTTTATCTTTGTGTCATACAGTTAGATAAATTAAGAAAAATGGATAGTTTAAAAGACAATGTTCAAAGACGATTGTCAAAATTAAGTTTAAATGAATCTTCTACAGGACATTTCTCGTCTTCATCTGATAACGACACAGATTTAGCACGTACTTCTATCAAGAAATTACACTCAAACGAAGACAAAACCACTGTAGAATTGTCATCAGAATCTGATTCTGATGAGAGTTTTCTAGGTTAAGAACAGAATAAATCTATGATGTCATAAAAGTCGAGTATTAAGGCTAAATCATCTGACAAGGTGTAATATCTACAATTTAAATTTGTAAACGAATCAAAAACATTTGATGATAAAGATTTAAAGACATTTGCTGCTGAAGAATTGGAAATTATTTCTAACGAAAATGTTACAAAGATTAAGAGAGCTTTTGTATCACTCAGTTACGTATGAATGGAAAGCCATGAGTTCTTTGTATGCTGCTTGGTTAAGACTGATCGTATTAGACCAGAAAACATGGACTGATTACACTCAACAGATTGAAACCCCAATATGGGACGAGTATCACTAAACAGAAAAAGAAAAAGGTCGGCAGTTTCGCTATTATATGTGAACAAGGAAATTACTTATGCCCATGGTTTTATCACTTTTAAATTCAGTGTCAAAGAAAGAAAGCTCAGAGAGAAGAACTATTTTTGATCTTAGTTTTCCAAACAGCATGCCATCAATGATTTTATTTCAAAAAATGAATACCGTGGAATCAGTGTGAAACTTGTGCATCCAAGAGTTCATGACATAGTTGAAATCATTAGGAGTAAAGGAAGAGGATGTTGTTTATTTAAAAAGATTTAAGTACAGCATACACGCAAATTCCAATTGATTACCATTGAGTAGGATTTTCTAGGAAAGATCATTTATTTGTACACTGTTTTATCAATTTATATGGCAGAGAGTGAGTAATGCAATTGTATATATCTTCTTTCAATTTAGAATCTGCATTTTAAATTATTTATATGACTCTACTGGTGCAGATAAACCACATCGTGCAAATTATGCTTATACAATTCCTGGGGAAAGCGTGTCCAAAATCTACATAAATGGTTTGTATAGGGATTTTAATCAATACTATCACAAAAAAATTAGAAATTACACAAAATCCTTTAGACGAAATCGGAGACATAGTTGTTTGTAGACACACAAAAATTAAGCTACAATAAATGACATTCAAGCCGAACTGGGAAAGGAAGAATATTTGTTACTAGTCTTCTGAATTGATTGAGGGTGGTTATGGACTTAGCTCAAAAGTCACACGTAGTTCCCAACAGTGTCAAAATGGATTTCCATTGGTGGAATGACTTTCTACCTTTGTATAATGGGATTTCAATAATGGCATTAGAATAATGGTCAAAGCTAGACGAAATATTTTCTTCTGATTCGTGCATATCCGGATGTGAATTTTTTAAATAAGCTGCTACTTTCATAATGAATTTCCCCAATTTATACAGAACAATTATATCAATATAAATTGTCGTGAGATACGTTCAATAATTATCTGTTTAAAAATACTGGGTTCTAGATTTCATGAAAAACGCATCATCGTTCATTGTGATAACGGGGCAGCATTCATAGACCTAAATTCAGGGAGATCTAAATATTGTTTCTTGCAAAGTTGTTTGAGAGAAATTAGATCTCTACCAGCCTTGTTTGAATTTAAGATCAAGGCAAAACATTTCCAAGCTGTAAATAACAAAGTAGCAAATCATCTGTCTCGCTGGCATTGAGATTATGAACATCAGGAAAGTTGTACAGGCCATTTACTAAAAACACATTGCACGAAAAGAAAGTTTTTGATGAACTTCGTAATCTTCATTCATCCATCTCATCAGGTTTTTAAAAAAGAGTAATATTTGCACTCATAAAAATATTATTTCAGGCCACTAGTTTTAGAAACTGAAGTTAGCCAATGACGCTATCTGCTAAATCATCATATGAAGATGGTACAAGAAAAAGATCTAATAATCCAATGGGAAGCCTACCTTTTGTTCTGTAGTCATTATTCTTTGAAATCAATTCCTACTACGATTAAACGTCAGTGTCTTTTTGTACAGTTTTTGAGTAGATCTTTTCAGAATGTTTCCACTATCAAACATTATCTAAGTGGAATCAAATCAATGCACTTAATATTAGGCACCAATTATAATCATGTTAATAACGTTTGAGTTAAATTTACGTCTAAAAGGTATACTTACCTAGACATACAGAACCAATGATACCAGAATTGCTAATTATAATGTCTAAACATTTGGATTTATCAGATTCTTTTAATATTCCCTTTTTGGCGTCTATTTATGTCTGTCTTTTTCTCCCTAGCGAGAATATTTAACTTAGTTAGCAATAGTTTATCATACTTTGATTCAGATAAAGTAACTTTATGAGAAAATGTTACTTTGTTCGGAAGTTATTTCATATTTAATCTTAAGCATACTAGAACAATTTATTTTTGGGGAAAGAGTGTATTCAGTTACAAGAAGACTGGATCAGTGATGTATATAAATAGAATCTCAAATTCTGCTTATCAGATAAGCTTAAGCTTTCTAGCAACATGAAATAATATATTCTAGATAAACTATATTATTTTTTGTTTTACAGTTTAAAAGTCAGTAACGAGTGTTTCTGATTTCATCGCTAGATATGTGTCTGGCATTAGGGAATGTTTAACTTTTCCCCGGTGAAACTATACGAAGTCTGACTAACATAAAATAGTATAATCAGGCAAGTATCAGAAACTTGGATTATGTTAATTATGATGTAGGCACCAATATTATAGATAATCAATCAGTTGGTAAAATATCTATATATTTCAGTGGACACAGCTACTACTGGACCAATGTCCCTGTGTAGCGTCTAGAAATTTTCAGTTGAAGATTGTATCACTAATTCCCTAGCCGTTTTGCATATGGACTTAATTTATCTAACTTTAGTCATTCAGTAGAAGATTAGATCTACTGCGATTCTTTTTAACGGCTTCTTTTATTATTTTCCTATATATATATATATTATATATATATATATTATATATATATATATATATATATATATATATATATAATCCTGTATCTATTAACTGTTATTGTAAAAATGAACAATATATTGTCGTACATATTTGGTATATTTGGTATATGTTGCTATTCTAACTTCTTAGTTTTGGAGGTCCTTCGGCTTGGCGATTGGATGATATATGGTAAGCCATTTTAACAATGATCTGGAAATGTATTCTACTTTAAATATGACTTTCATAATGTTTTATATGTTTCAATTATCATCGACCATTATTGAATTCGTGACACAAGCCTAAATGTACCTGTATCTTTCAAGCACATACAAAGTGAACACTTTCTTCCACTTTTTAGTTTTACTGCATTCTTAAATCGATAATTCTTCCTTCTTCAGCATTTGATTTCTTTGTATTGTTTGTTTTACTTAACTACGTATCAAGTTTATTTGTTTCTGTCTTGTTTTCTGAAAAAAAGCATTAATTTACGTATGGTTAAAACAACGAAACATAAACAAAACCACAAAAAAACAACTGTTTGATGGAGAGTAAGGACAGTTCATCAAGTATGCATTTTCAATATGGAATCTTGACACATACATCATTGCAATGTAAATAGAACAGTCCAAGAAAAAAAGCCCTAAAAGAGCACAGGTAGTGTGTTTTAAGACAGTTCTGTGTGGTGATCCCAGTTTGATCGACAATTCTGTTCCAAAACAAAGTGTAAAATCTTCTGTCAATGTTGACCAGTTCAGACAAAGGCTTTTGTCAAATAATTCTAATGCTGGTTGGTTGAAGACATTTTCTTGTCGTAGTATTGCAGTACCAAATGATTTGTGCCTATCAACTTAACACAGCATAGACCACCATTATTGTGACCATGTGGACCAAAGAGTAGTGTTTATGTGTAACGTTGCAATGGAGGAGAAATCATGAAGCGGCCACAAAAAGGACATACTTGAAATATTGAAGGGAAAACATAGTGGAATTAAAGTAAAAGACTGTGGCCGTTTGTTAATCCTAAGTATCCGCACCTGGGTGCAAGTCCAGATGGATTAGAGGACTGCCCACATTGGTATAGTGTTGGCGTTTTAGAAATAAAATGCCCAGCGTCAAAGGAATGGAAACTAAAACTTCCAAAGGATTGTGCCATGAACACCAAGTTTTACTGCTTATTAAATGACAGAGGGGAAATATAACTAAAAAGGTCACATGAGTACTATTTTCAAGTACAGGGACAAATGGCAGCTGTACAAAAGTCATGTTGCGACTTTGTTGCGTGGACCTGTTCAGGAAAAGTCTTTGTTGAAAGAATTTATTTCGATGAGATGCTATGGGCATCAGTTGTGACTAAACTGAATGGTTTTGATTTAACTGCTGTTTGTCCAGAGCTGTTTACAAGTAGAGTGAGTTGAGGCAAGGTCTATTAGGTCTAAAGTAGGATTAAATATATGTACACACCATACAACTACATAGAGCAATCTAGGGATTAGGTCCTGAAGTCATGACATTATCTGAATACCAAGATTTCACTCGATACTCAGTAATTGTGATCCGTGCTGTGACTATGGAACAAGGTCTCATCAAATGGGCTGAAGCCTGAACTGCTTACAATTCAACTTGATTACCAATTGAATGTGCGACTGTTCTTAGTGAAACAAGTGCATGTGTGATAAAATTGAAAGAAGATGCTATTTCTTTTTTGTTTAAGATCTGATAAAAGATTGTTTTTAGCCATATTATAAGAAAAGCAAATCAGATAGAGTAAATCTAATTGTGAACCAATGAGGGTGGAGGTGGGTTTGTGTGGGTCCAAATATTTTAATTTGTCAGCTCGTATGGAATATATGAGTAAAATAGTGGAGCTGATCAGAGCAAAACTATGTTTTTCAAACACAATTAAATTTTTAAATAAAAGAAAATCTCAGTCTCCCTGCACACACTTTTTAAATTGTCTGCCTATTCCTGACAGGTTGAGTACAAAGATGTGAGATAGTTGATCATTGTTACATGACTTACAGGTATGAATCTATACAATATATACAATATCTATACAATGAATTTTAATTCTGAGAACTCTTAGAATGTATTATTCATGAAGATAATATAATGAAACTTCCCTAAATCGATTTCGTCATGATGTATAAAAGCGTTACTATCAAAATGTTCACATTCGCTAAAAATACAATACATTTTTACGAAAACATTTTTCAGCATGAACATAACATATATAGTTTATAGTACTCATGGATTTTACATACAAGATTTTAACACTACTCACTTTCCTTATCCTGAAATATATAAAATTAAAAGTTATCGTTGATGGATGCTGAGATTCAGAATGAATGGAATAGGGTTTTACATCAGTTGCCACACTGAACAATTCTGCCGCATGATATATATGTCATTTGGATACTGTTCAGTGTATTTACACATCAAATAGCATTGCCATTTATACAACAAATTATACACCATATACTGAATGTCTGCATGAAATTCGCTATCTGTAGTACGTGTCCATGTATATATATATATATATATATATATATATATATATATATATATATATATATACATATATATATATATATATGCCACACAAGTTACAACATGTTTTAATTTCGCGGAGGTTACGACACCAATCGACGACTGTGTTCCATTCGTTTTCGGCAATGTGCAATTAGTCGAGCGGGTCTGGAGGTTAGTGCATGCAGGCAAGGCGATTGATTATGTGTACCGTTGACCCCGGTTCGAATCTCAATGGGAATTTTTGACCTGTATGATAATATTCTTACTCCATATATAATTTCACTTCATATTATCACGCATCTTCCTCTAGAATCAAGGGATATCACTCTGGTGTATATACATAGAACATAGAATTCCGCAGCATTGCCAACATTGATTTTTGCTGTTTCTAAGTGGGGACGAATTCTTAAGCCAAATCGTGGAATGCAATTTCGTTTCTGAGCGTAGAAGGTTTAGTATTTGGGCCTAAGAATTGTATGGACATACATGGGATGATTGGATGAAAGAATGTACATGCATACATTTACTCGTACATACATATAAATATGGCATCATCTGATTTTATTTGATGTACACAGTTGTACCTAAAGCCCACATACCTATTTATAATACATATTTAAACTAAATAACAAAAAATATGGAACGATCATTGTTAATAAATACAGGAGGAAAGGCGTGTTAACAACACTTTTACTTGCAGCACCTGTTTTAATAATAAAGAAAACATCCTTTTATTCAAAATGTTTGTAAACAAGACTCAGTTTTAAAGAAAATTAATAACGCGTCTCATTTTCATATAAATATAGGACCCAGTATCAAACAATACAGTCGTATTTATATGAAAAAGGAAAGAAGAGATGTGTTTTAAACATAGAATGTTTCACTACATTGCACTCGCTAGAAGCTGCAGCCGGTTCGGTTTGCTGATATTAGAGAGAGGGAGAGGGAGAGAGAGAGGGAGAGAGAGAGTTCATGCCAATCGATTACCACCGAGAGTATTAAAGGGTCCCTTACAGACGGGTACGGATATCAATTTGACATCGAGATAGAAGGAAAGAGTGCGTATGCGTACGGTTGAATGTGTGTGTGAGTGTGTGTGTGTGTGAAATAGAGAAAGTGCATGATCTAAATTGCTTTTTGCTTTTATTTTACTGATTTTGTCTTGTCATTGATTTTTATTTTGATCTGCCAGATCTACTTGTCCCTAGTTCTGGGTTTCGAGAGCTACTGTCAGTTCTACTGTTGATTTTTATATATGTTTGTGTTTGAGGACAAAGTTTGGAATTATTTTGTCTTTGTCTGCGCCTTTCTTCGGCTGTCTACGTGACCGAAACAGTCCCTTCCGCATTCAATCGCACGTGTGCATCAGCCTGATGAAACCGTCCAGTACCAGACATTGATCGTTGCATATCATTGTATTGAACCTCTGCAAGTTAATGAACCGCATCGACAAAGTTGAGCACGTGATTATTTGCTTTCACAAATATTCGTTGTCCACCGTTTCTCAATTTTATTTGCTCTTTCTGGTTCGTTCAATATTTCAAGGAATAAATCGCTAAGTCGCTTGTTGAAGTAAATAAGGAAGTCGACTTTTGTCTAGTTTATACGAGATATTATTATTCAAATGTTTCTAGAACAAATAAAGTAGCACAAGTTCGAAAAGTAACAAGACGGTGATGGGGCGGTGTTGGTGGTAAAATACCTCTGGCGGTACAGAGGGCAAGGTCCATGGTGGGGTTATGAAAAAAGCCTCCATAAGCTGAAATGGTGTTGGTGTATCAACTCAAATTAGACTAGTACCTTGATCGAGAAATGTGAAATTTGTAAATATTTATTTTGTATTATAGAATTAAATGTATATATGTACGTATATATGTATGTATGTAGTAGTATTTTACAGCAGCCCAGCACAAAAGTGACTATATGGTGCGAACTAAGGGTAAAGTTTGAAAAATTTAAAAATTATTATATCAGTAGGTGTCTTGCTAATGATCATATGAGTTAAATTCTGTCTCTGTAAACTAAAGCGCAATTCGCCCAGCTGATTATAGGTATGTCAACGTAAATCCCGCCGCGTGCACCGTTATAAGGGATTCAAGCGAATGAGCGCTGTAGTAACCGTCCGTCACCTTATGAAAAATCATCATCATCTGATATTGGATTAGGGCCAAACGATAGGAATTGTTGTCAAGATAGGCTGAGATGTTGTACCAGCTCTGCGGTAGGAACACTTGCTATGGTCAGGATTAAGGGCACTAGGTCAACTAGAGCCTTGGTTAGTGCTATGATTATTTGCCCTTGTTATGTTTTGTGAGTCGGGTAGTGGCATTTGGCCGCATTGGTGAAGGCGTTTATTTCATCTAAGCCCATTGTAATTAATGTTGTCGGTTTGCGGAAGATATCGTTTATTCTAACGGTGTTTGTTGTGGCGAGTTCCAAGGCTTCCTTGGTAGTCAATCAAAACGTAATGAGAGACTGTCTCGCGTGTGTTTCCAGCCACTACTTCGCTTGGTAAAAGCATCGTGTTAATCGTGTACTGGCGCCTAGCTTACCTAAATATTGCGTGCGCCGTATCGGGTAGGCAACCTTGCCGGCTGCGTTCCTGTCGAAACACGTTCGATGGCTTGGTTATTAGGCCTCAACCCTGTCGATTCGTCACCCAGTCGCCCTGGCAGGAAAGTAGATACTATCAAAGTTCAGCTCACCAACGTAGAGTCTGTAGTGTGAAACACGCTCCCTGTGACTTCCCTTTGGCAAAGGGTGAAGCGCGGCCAGTAGCGCCCATTAAAAACATCGATTATCAGTATTTTGAATGTTCGGCACAGACCTCGCAGGCACGTCTTCTGGCGTCGGGATGTAACTTTGGAAACGAACTGGTTGGTGCTGTAATAAGCCAAGGTCTAGCGCACTGCAGCGCACAAACCGCCAACCGGATCCTTCGTGGATTTCTTTTTTCAATCTTGCCCAACACATAGGCGATGGCCCTGTCGACAGTCTGGTGAAGCAAGGCAATCAATGTGCTAGGAAAGTTGGGCTCCACATCCACGACTTCCCCGGTTGCCTCTTTGCCTGGCGTCGCCTTCTACAGCTTGGCAGTTAAATTTAGCCTCATATTGGTGCCGCTTTACACCTCTATTTCGGTCAAATCCAATCCCTGAACAGAAGTCGCCATGACACATAGAAAAAATATCGCCTTGACTTCAATCGGGAGTCCCTACGGCACCACTACGCAAAATTCTTTGAGCCTGTTGGGGCCGGCTAGAAAGACAAACTCCAGCAAGCTTGGCAACGGCTCGTGAAACATCTTTGCAATATGTTTGAAGAGCTGACACATCTTTGGCAAGCACGTTGAAAGCCGGAACGCTCGCTCAGGGCGCAGCAGCTCGATGTGGTCGACGACTCGCTGCGGCTCTCCTCCTGATTTAGGGCAAGCTCTTTGGCATGCTTATGAAGTTCTTTCAACGCGCGATCGTTCGTGGGTACGCCGACGGCTTGCCAACGAGCTCTGCATACTCGCGTTGCGCGGCTTGGGCTCTCGATGCAAACGATTTGCTTGCGTGGGCGTGGCCTGGCTGGATGGCGGCACGACGACGGCGAGCCCACGGCAGTGCTGGCAGCAGCTCCTCGTATGCCGGCAAACGAAGGCCTGATACGTCTCATGCCGGCCTTCTGCTTGCCACGCCGATAAAAAGGCCAAGGTCCAGACCCGTTCTCAAATTGTACAAAGCTCGCTGTAAAGAAACAATGTCTGCGCGTACGCAGGTGCTCAGGCCACACCCCTGTAAGGCGATGGTATTCTGTCCTAAGGACCCTTAAACGTGTGTCATAGTAAAATGAATGTACACAAATGTAATCCCAGGTATATTGTTACAGGAAAATATTCCTAAGTGCAACCTTTCTCAAATTGACCAAACCCACGTAAACTAGCCGCACCATGGCGGGGCGAATCATTAGGTTACCTAGGTCGGAAAAGTGTTTGCTTTGGCCCCCCAAACTGGGCACCAATTGGGCCTGGAAACGCTATCGAAGCAAAACATCGACTTAAAAAATGGACCTCATGGAGACCTCCATTTCGCGTAACAATGCTCCTATAGAAAACTGGAATTGTGCCTACTACTTATTGTTCCATATGCAAACACATGTTTCACAAACACCCCCACAGACACACTCGCCCACAAATCTTATTACATTAAGTGACATTTCTCTCATACCCTTACATGCTGTGTAAAATAATAACGGCAAGATATTAACCGGTCAATATAACGTCTAAAAGCAATTTTAAATAAAGAAAGGGACTTGGAATTACGACCATGCATAGGGAAATAGATTCACAGAGAATGTGTAGTGCAAGAGAAGGAATTTGCTGTAGCAGTTGTTCGATATCGAGGTATTAATAGCTTTTCAGAGACAAGCCGTAGATTTAGGCTGAGTGTCAGATATAGGTTTTAATAGAGAAATCAGATACTCAGAAGTCAGACTGTTAATGTTTTCATAAACAGTCACACCAGTATTTGAATTAATTCTTTAATATTGAACCACCTCCATTATGTAAACTTGATTGCAGAGGGATTTTTAAATTCAACATTAAGCACGATTCTAGCTGACATTTTGAGAATTTCTTAGAGTCTTTTAATAGTACCCTTACTTGATTTGCCCCCAGATGACAGATCCATAATCAAGAAGCGGAAGAGTCTACCAAATAGAAGTACTATTATAGAAATCGCTGAACCGATGTGATGATTCTAAGTTGTTTTGTATATAAACGCCAAAGAGTTTTTGTTTGTCATATTCGTACGAATATCTGCTGCGTTATGGAGACTTAAATCAATTTTGATTTCATCAACTTGGGCAGACGATGTCTGATGTCAAGGTTAGCCATTATTAGACCTTCGAATAAGTGTCAATATTGTTCCATTCTTGATGTAGGTATGTAGGGTTAGTTTCAGCATTACGGGCAATCTCTATTAGGACGAAGCATTTCGCTGGCATCAACATGAGGAATCAGCACACCAACTGCAAACTCATTAAAAATATTATACCTATTGTACAAGAAGGAATCAGAATATACCTAACTCCGATACTAGGAGACTTCTACGTTAAGTCCTCTTTTGTATGGACAGAAGACAACGGGTTCATATTTTCGAAATTTAAAACCGTTGTATGCATTTTTGCCGATGATATCGAATCCATGATAACCAAAAACTCTCTCTTGATGGTTGTCTTATTCCTGCTGTATAGAAGACCAAATTTTGTTTTTGAACTTTTCTCAACCGTAGATACCTCTGGGACAAATGTCAAAACGCCGTGGATTTAATACGACTCGCGGCAAATACAGATTGTACAGCATATCTGAAGGTCTTGTTCATTTCGTATAGGTCTTTAGCAACATCTAAACTTGACTAAGACTCGTTTGTGCCTTGGTCAGCTTGTAGATCTTGCCTGCAGGTGATTCATTCGATGCACAATTAGAGACTTAGACTTTTGCTGGCTGCATTTAGAACTTTACTTCAGAAAGCATCAATCTTGAGGCAAAGGAACCATCACTTTATTTCAGAGGAATAACATTGGCTTTTCAGTATACTACCAAATCTTCTAACCCATCTAATCCCCCATATGATGTAGTATTTAGGTCCAACTATCAAACTTTTTACGTTCAGAAAACAAATTTCATTCCGCCTTTTGGTATACAAATTCGTTCTTAAGACAGCAGAATTTTCATGTTGGAAATACCGCACAATTAAATGTTACAAAATTATCATATTGGTTATCAAAATACGCCAAATAATATTTGAACTTTACCAATTCAATAAGACCTCAACAAAAATCCTTTCCGTTCTGAGCAAATTCAATGAAATCAGAGCCTCCTCCTCTCGTGACCATAGGTCGCTATATATAGACGGTTCAAAAGGTGGAGACAAGGTTGACGGAACACTGCAATACCCCATGGCACAATTTAGAGTCGGTTACCGGATTGAACCTTCTTTTTACCTCTGTAAATACAGCCATGATCACATATTTGAACTACATTGAAATCCCTCAAAAGCAAATTTCATAATCTTTTCGGATTCAATTTCCGCAATGAAAACTTTCAAAACCTTAAATCTGACAACTCGTTAATAGCTCAGATCTTACAAAAACATGATTTGCTCATATAATCTGGAACAAGTATTATGTACTGTTGGTTGTCTAGTCTTATTGATATTAAGGGTAATGAAAAGGCAGATAAAGCAGTCAAAACTGAACTGCAGTCACGCGTTTCCGAAAGGAAGATTCCATATTCTGTCTTCAAATATTATATAAATCAGCATGTTCTTCACACCTGGCAAAATATGTGGAACGAACACTCTACAAACAAGGTTCAAAACAGCAAACCCAATGTTGCAGAGTGGCATACCTCGTATATAACAAATCGGCAAGATGAGGTGGTATTGTGGTAATAGCATATCGGACACGCGTACCTGACTCATGAATACCTGACTCATGCATACCTCTTGAAGCGTGAACCTCGACCAGAGTGCACACCCTGCCAGTTTTCACTGACTGTGGTACATTCTTTTAGAGTGTCGGCTTCTGAGAGACAGTAGTATTTTGATGTGAACTCAATGAAGAAACTTTATGATGATGTAATACTGGAGAAAATCTTGGACTCTTTGATTGAAAGAAGTTTATATAACAAATTTTGACAATGTTTGAAGGATTTTACATGTTTTACCTTTATCTTCTATTTTTTAATACTTTTCACTAATATTTAGCATCTTGTCCTTTATATTTTATATTTTATCGTGTACTTCATGTTTACATTCATTTGTAAGAGTTTATCTTCCAAAAGTTTTGTCCAATTCTTTATTTTTACATTGCTTTTACTTTTTAGCTGGCATGGTATATACGTTATTGTACGGGGATGCCGTGCAAATACATATATCTTTCACGAGCTTACATGCGATATGCTTCTCGCGCTTTATGTAATTACTTCAGGTGATATCCCCTATATGACTGAGAAACAAATGGTTCAGCGCGTCGGTCTGTGCAACTCTCGTGAGTGCATGAACAACACGTGATGTGCCCTAGAAACGTCTAGAAGACCTTTGTGGTCTCGCATGCCAAATTGAACGATTCCGCGAAAAGGCTTTTATCTGTATGTACTAGTCTGCTTAAGTTGTAATATTTAACATACCGTTAGTATTTGAATTTAGTTTTGCAGTCTCTTTCTCCCGCAAATGAATTTGATCTGCGTGAAAAAGACTGTCGGGAAGTTTACCCGAGGCATAAAGAAATGATTTTTAGTTTAGAACACAAGCTGCACGACGATCTGTTTAAAGTATCTCATCATATAATATATTTGCAATTACGTTTAGCAAAAAACCTGAAAGAAACACCTGCCATTGTAATGTCAATTATATTATTAGTGGATTATATTACCATTTAAATGGACCAATGTCACTACCACCACCTGCATCATATGCACCTACATGTAAGATTACATGTTGAGCTTTATCAAGATTTGTTTGTTTGAATTAGCATTCCAAGGAGTCAACCGTTGCTCCTGGAAATGTTCCAATGTCTACATTGCATTGCAAACTTCCACTACAAACGCATTTATTAATAGAGGAGCATGTTTAATAGCACACGGTTTTGGGCGTGATGAGTGTTCTGGTTTGAAGGACTATTATTGGAGGCAGGACTTCACCTAGCCTGTGTATTGTGGATCTTTCATCGTAGGACGCGACCTACGATATACTACTGTTATTAGGGTACAGAATAGACCGAAACGAAACAGTGTAGGTTTTAAATTTCAGGTTATTTCAGGATTGAGACAAGAGGTTTTGGAAGCCTATACAAATGCTTGTGTTTTTGAAATGATCAAACCCTTTCTTATCCTCCAGATCGCTTTTTATGGACTGTGTAAATGTCCTGAAGGTCTGAACATTTTTCAGAGGATTTACGATTATTGCACGTCATCTACCTGAAGAGAGAGAGAGAGAGAGAAAGAGAGAGAGAGAGAGAGAGAGAGAGAGAGAGAGAGAGAGAGAGAGAAGTGAGGTTGTAATTTACATTACTTATGTCATTCGGTAGCTTTTGCAAGAAACCGATAGGAAGATGCTTTATTTTCGAGGCATAACAATTAGAACATATTTCATCTCTTCAATAAACCGCGCCGCTACCCAAAATTAGTGTTTAGAAAATGGACCTCGTACTTGGTCATTTCTCACATTGCTGGATCAAGTGATACAAAATCTCGCGGCCTACATTTTCCTGGTTATAAACTCCAGCCCATGAAAAGAGCAGCAGACTACTGGCCACAGTGGTCATAGAAAAAGCGACACACAAGATCCCCAAGTCTACTATGGAGAAACCGGTTAGATCCGGCCCACGAAAAGAACAGCAAACCGCTGGCATCAGTGGAAATGCATGCTTCAAACCAAATAAAGAGATAATTAAAGAATCTATTATATTTCCGAAAGAATCTGACAATCCTATTAAGCTCTTTAATAAATTTGGAGGTGTAGAGATTATGGATTCTGGAGAGCCCACTAATAGCGCACTAGGCAAAACTCACGCAAGTCCTGTACTTCCAGCACTTCCATAAATGTCTCACTCCATAGTACAGTGGAGTTGCTGAGGTTTAAAGGCAAATGTTGATTAATTGTCTCCGTAAAGAACGTGACCCATTACTGTTTGCCTTCAATACACCTTTTAGGGAGAAAATGACTGAGTTAATCTTAAAAGATTCGTATCCTTCAACAACATTTTAAGAAATACTGATAAAACCGCTGGTACAGTGTCCATCTTCATAAACAACAAACTTATCACAGTCAAATCAACTTCAATACTTCATTACATGATATAGCCATTCGTGTGTTCGTACATATAGCTCTTACACTTTCTTCAGTAAATCTTCATCCAAGCACTCTTAACAATCAATCTTATCGTGACCATCTTATTGAACAGTTATAAAAGAATAAAATTGATTCGTCAGTATGCTACCAAAAAATCTTCTAACCCTTCTAAGCCCGCATATGATGTAGTCTTAAATCCCAGCGACCAAGCATTTTACGCTCAGAACCAAATTACATTCCGCCTTTTGGCATACTAATTCGTTCTCATTAAGGAAACTATAAATCAATGTTGGAAATACTTCAAATTTCTATGTCTCTGTACATGGACGGTTCAAAAGATGGAGGCAAAGTTGGCGGTGCCACTGCAACACCCCATGGGACAATCTAGAGTCGGTTACCGGATGCAGTCTTTCTTACATCTGGACTTGCAGCCATAAACAACTATTTGAACCACATTTCGACCCCTCAAAGGTAAATTTCATAATCTTTTCGAATTCACTTTTCACATTGAAAATCGTGCTAAACCTTAAATCGGACAACCCAGTAATACATCGGATTTTACAGAAACATGATTTGCTCATAGAATCTGCAAGTTTGGTTGCCTAGTCCCATGATATTAAGGCTAACAGAAGGCAGATAAAGCAGTCAAAACTAAAGTGCTGTCACCCGTTTCCAAATGGAACATTCCATATACTTTATTATATAAATCTGCATGTTCTTCATACTTGGCAAAATATGTGGAATGAAAACTCCTCACACAAGTATCAGAACATCAAACCCACTATTGCAAAGTGGCATCCCTCGTATTGAACAAATCGAACAGACGAGGTGGCATTGTGCCGCTCACATATCGGACACGTATATTTGACTCAAGCAAGGGTGAACTTCGACCAGAGTGCATACCCTGCCAGTGTCCACTGATAGCGGAACACATTCTTTTAGAGTGTTTACTTCGCCCTGTGAGACGGAAGTATTTCAAAGAAGAAACTTTATGATGATGTGTCACCGGGAAAAAGCTTGACTCTTTGAGGGAATTTGGTTTATATAACAACTTTTGAGCCTATATTGTAAGGGTTTTATGTCTTACCTTCAAATTCTAATTAATATATCTTTTACAGAATTTTTGTAGGTTTAGTTTGTTATGGAGTACTTCATGTTTACGCTTTTTTTTCTCTCTCTTTTTGTCATTTCTTTATATTTACATTTTAAGAACTTAGCTTTAAATCGGCACCATATAGCCAGAGCCAGTGTTGTGCTGATTGTGCTAATAAACCCTAATACATACATCTCCCCCCCTCTCTCTCAGACACACACACAGTGTGATAATTGTAATGTCGAAACACAAATCTCATTTCCATTCTCATCGCAAAAAATTAAGTTTTCTTGATATTAGTTCGAATCTATTTCTTGCATGTAAATAACTATATCGTCTGTAAATACCAATTTTATTCCGTTTTTGTGTATTTGTTAATATTTTAATTATAACATAAAGAAAATCGGTCACAGCTTTTTTTAAACTAACCACCCATTATGTTGCTTTGGAAGTAAGATGCCATGAAAAGTTTAAGATGGTACATACAATGTCGATAAATGATTTGCAGAAACTATATCACTTGCGTGCACCATTGTATGTACGTACGTATGTATGTATGTATGCATGCATGCATGCATGTATGTATGTATGTATGTATGTATGTATGTATGTATGTATGTATGTATGTATGTATGTATGTATGTATGTATGTATGTATGTATGTATGTATGTATGTATGTATGTATGTATGTATGTATGTATGTATGTATGTATGTATGTATTAGTGTTTATCGGCACCTCAGATAATGACTATCTGGTGCGAATGAAAAGTAAAGTTTTAAATATGTAAAAACAAAACATTGCATAAAAACATTTGAAAGATTAACCCTTTGAAATAAATGTCAATATGAAGTACTACAATATAAAAGATAAAACGCTTAGGTGTTAAGATTGTGTATAAATTAAGGAAATAAATCCTTAACATATATAGACAAAATGTACACAATGAACCACCTTCCCCCCATAAATCCAAGACTTTCTTATACATTGCACGAGCATAAAGGTTCTTCATTAATTTCACACACACACACAAAATATGAAGAAAAAAAAAACTGTCTAACAGGGAGGAAGTCTGCACATTCGACAATAATTTATTCTACGGTCAGTGGACATAATATGGAATCTTCCATTCTGAAACAGGTAAATGCAGGGCAGCTTTGGCTGCTTTATCAACCCTTTCATTACCCTTTATACCAATATGACTAGGTAGCCAACAGTACAGAATAATTTCTTTTTACATTTTGTGTGAGTCAAGCCTGGCATATAAAAGAGTTGGAATATCAACGAGTTCTCAAATGTCAGATTTTGTAAGGTTTTCAGTGTGGAAAGAGAGTCCGAAAAGATGATGCAATTTGGGAGGTTTCAATATATTTCACAGATCCGAATATGGCTTTAATTTCTGCAGTAAAATGAAGCTTTATACTGTAGCCGGCTTGAGGCGGTGCCGCGGGATGTTGCAACGGCAGCTCCAACCTTTTCTCCATTTTCAGAACTATTTGCATTCTGGGACCTGTAGCCACAATAAGAGGCTCAGATTTCATTTAATTTACTACCAGCGGATTTGTTGAGAACGTTTTGAATTCGAAGAGATCAAATATTCTTTTTGGACGTTTGATAACCACGGATTTTATTAGGGAATACAGAATTTTCAACATTGAATTTTGATGCTTCTAGGTGAGAATGAATTCGTTGGCCAAAAAGTGGAATGAAACTTGGTTTCTGAGTGTACAAGGTTTGGTATTTGGGCCTAAAGACGATATCACATGCGAGATTTGAGGGCTTAGAGGACAGTTTGGTTATATATTGAAGAGTCAATTTCGTCCGTCTGAGATAAAGTGATGGGTCATTTGCTTCAACATAGAGGCTTCCTGAAGGTGAAGTTTTAAATGGTCCCAAACAATGTCGAAGTCCTTGGTTGTGTATTGGATCATGCATCTACAGGTAAGATTTACAAGATGCATAGTTTTAGTAAGACCTTCCGGTCTGCTCCCCAATCTGTTTACTCTGACTCTTATTAAATCCACGGCCTTTTTACATTTATCCCTGAAATATCTAATATGCGGAAGAAATGTTAGTTTCCGGTCAAGTTTAAGGCAGAATAATTTGTTCTCCTTCACAACAGGGATAAAAAAAAACTTAAAGATAGAGTTACGCGGTCATCATGAATTCTACGTATCGACAGAGGTCCATATAAACAGTTTTAGATTTGAACCAATTGTCTTCTGTCGATTTCTGATATCTATTTAAGCATATCTGTCGCTGATGCTAAATAGGATGTATACTATTAGTAGTAGTAAAAGGGGTATTTGAGCTCATCAGAGTTTGAGAAAGATTTCTTCAAGCTAATGAACAGCTCCTTTCTTCAGAAAGCCAATGGAGCGAGAAGCACAAGCTTCGACGTTTGTTTCGCCGACCCCGCATTCCTGCCACACAAAGTCTTTGATGGTAACCTCGTAGCGGTCCACAGATTTACACTTCTATGTCAGTCCTCGACCTGAGCAAGCTGATGATGTATGACTTCTATAACAACCGAGTAAAATCACAGTATGGGGACAAGGCCCACCTCCTGTACACGGACACCAATAGCCTGCTGATGAGTATTGAATCGGAGGACGAATACCGGGACATGGGAGAGGACGGCGCAGTATATGCTACCAGCAAATACCCTGGAGATTTGACTTTTGAAATGAAAGATTATGGCCCTTGTGAGCAGCTGTGTAGACCAATCCATTAGATGGGCCGGTGGCTCGCGAACAGGTGATATTTCCGGGAGATTTCGTACAGACCAGAAAGTACAAGATATCGGCTACGCTTGGTAGCAATACTTTTCATTGGCGATGGCGCCCCACCCGTTCCTTGAATCCATCACTATTCCGGATAGGTATTCTAACATATATACAGTCGAAAAGGTAATACAAGCTGCCGTTCATGGAATGACTGCGGACTACAACGCGGTGACCGGGCGGGTGAACATCACCCCATAAACCCCACGCTAAGTCTCCAATTACCGCTGGCCCACATCTTCGGCTTCATTGAACTCATGCTTTTCGTACCAGGAACATACGTGGCACCCAATCCACCCAAGTTTATTAACATCCCTCGATGTTATGTCCACCTCGATCAGGTAAGCACAACTGGGAGTATTCTTGATGGAAAAAACATTACCCTGCTACAAGTTTTTCCTGTGGGTGGTGAGTCCTACGTGGATGCGCGCACCGTCCCCTATGGGAAACCAAATTATCACAGAATACGCGAAGGCGGGATACATGAGCTCTCGATACGTATTTTAGATGAAAAACAAATACCGGTTAATATGTTGGAGTGCATTCTCAACCTGGAAATTAAGTACTTGTGCTCGCAAGCTATGGTTATATGTGGCCCTGGAATCTTATGCGTCACTGTAGTGGCCTCTGGGCTTTGAATGCCTTCGGCCCGGCACTCTCTCTGGAAACTCTCAACCGCGAGGTTTGCAGTGCTAACGCGGTCAGCGCAGGCACTGGTTAAGTAACAGAAACAATTTTATGTTTTTAATATTTACTGTGTGATAAAACTTAAAAAAAAAACATTATGCATGAATTAAAAGATTTCTTGTTGGAGTCAGAGGCGCAAACAAATCGGCTGCCACCACTTACACACAACTGTGCACTATAAACCATTTATAAGGAAAGTGAAGGGCCTATAACCTTAGCACTGTCTGTCATTCTGGCCCCGTATTCACGAAACTCCTCAAGTCCACACTCACACTCAAATTTGAGTTGTCTCTAACATATCTGTGTATGCCCTCAAATCGCGATTCACGAATCCAAGCTGAGGGAACCACTCAACTCAACCTTGAGTATTTCACTCAAATAAATGATATAGCTTCTTACCTAACTCAAGAAACACACTCAACAATGGCGTACGCTAATCGACTACATAGACGCCGTAGAATATGTGTAAAAAAATTAAGGAAAGGCCATCGTTACAAGATGTAGATGACTTAGAATGCTTTCAGAGATTTAGATTTAGAAAGCAAACAATATTATTTCTGGTATCAATTTTGGAACATTCCCTATCACCATTAACAAATCGATCTAGATCCTTTTCACCACAATGTCGGATGCTCTGCACCCTTCAATATTTTGCAAGTGGAGCCCATATGCGGCTAGTCGGGGACAGCATGATGTGATCACCGCCGACATTGAGCCATATTGTAATCAGAGTTGCAAAGGCCATAGCATCACTAGCTCGCCAGTACATACAACTTCCAAGTGAAGACGAATAGGCAACGGTAAAACAACGATTCTACAAAATAGCAGTACGCATTCGCATTAAATGCTTTGTTGTCTTTATGTTAGTAACCTCTCCTTCTCTAAAAATAAACATATACAGCATACACACGCACGCCAGTACCTAAATCAACTGCATGGTTAATCGGTAACGGAATATTATTGGAATAGCAAAAAAACAAAAAAAAAAAAAAAACAAAAAACAAAAAAAATATTCACAGTGTCAATATGCTCGTGCATAATCTATTATATAATGTTTCGTCTACGTTTTAAATAGTCTATATGATGCAATTCGTACCTAAATTTGTCACAAAATTATATTTATAGTATAAATTTTAGTAGTAGTATTAATATTAATATTATTAGTGTAAGTCTGTAGGTGCAAAGTTATTACATATTTACAGACATTAGATATTACTCATCAGTTTACATATTGGATACTTTAATTTCATAGTATTACCTATTGTAAGACAGTATACATTTCCATGAAAGCCATCACACTAGAAATAAACTCATTAGTTTATATATCATAATTCCTTATCATTAATATATGGTGGTGGGTTTAAGAATGCAGTTGAGAATGGTTTTTAAACAAAACAACAAAATATATGTTATTGACATTTAATATTTTCTTGGCACCTGTGTATGTGGACACATGCTATAGTTGATTATTTTGAGAATGCAATAGAATAGAAAAGAGCACACAATTTTATAGTGTAAATAATGTTATTAACAAAGGATTTAAGTTAAGAATATATATATATATATATATATATATATCGTACTTATTTTAAAAATGTGATAATCATTACAGATCTTAATATACAGTTTTGTCTCAATGCAACAGTCCTCATTATACCACTTTCAAAATTGTTAGCTGATCGTATCTACTAAACTAACTTCTTTAAATATATTGGGCTTAAAAAATTTTTAAATATCTTTAAGGAGCATTAAATACATATTTTCCTATCTGAGTTTTTTTTCTTCCTATCTGAGCTCTTGTACTTTTTAAGCTTGGACATCAATAAATTATAATGCTCCATCAATTATGACTGGTTTCTAGCACGACTCCTCTAACAGCGTTATGAAGCAGGAACACTTATTTTGTTTCAACTGAAGTTAATCAATATGACATGTATATCTTTCATTCATCATCAGTTATGTTTCATTTGTGAGGACATTTACTTATCATTATTTAGCCAATTTTCATTTGTTTCCTTAACTAGTATTTCCTACTGTGATTGGATGTATGGATAGAACTTACACAAGAATTATTGCTCCCACAGAAAATGAATAGGAGTATGTAAATAGGAAAGGTTTTCACTCCTTGAATATTCTGAATAAATAATTTGGTATATATTATTTTCCAGCGTTGTCATTACTGGGAACATATATTTCATGATGCAATTATCATTCAAGAGTTTCAACATTTAAACTAATCAAAGTACATACTAGCATGCTAAAGAATAAATGATACAGATAAGATAAACCAATGTCAAAAATACAGAAATGAATAATGGTATTAGTCATTCCAGGAAAACTGATAACACATATGTTATTATTATTGGTAGTAGTGATACATATAGTAGTAATTGCTCACATACAATAACTGCTCTGTTTGACACATAGAATAGTCAACAATACCAACAGACACTGTAAAATCACAATTATCATTTAAAAGATACAATAAAGCTATCAAAGTTATTAATGCCGAGTGATTTAAAAATAACTATTATATCATATACCATGATATTAATACATTCCAAATGGAATTGTATGTTATGAATTGGATTTATCAAATTCAGGAGTTTCGTGTATCCCTTGGTCTAATGCGGTGGTTTTCGGGTACATTACAGCAAAATAGTGCACATCTCAGAGGGATTTCACTATATGTACTCGAACATTTACCGTAAAGAAAATCTACAGGAGCGTGGAAAACACAAGGTTTCAAATTAGTGGATTCAGCACGTTCTGGGACTGACGGATGGCAGATAGGCAGATGTTTACAAGTACATATTAGTTGCGTAATCTCAAGCGCCGGAATCATACAATCTACAGTGAGGTAGTGCCCACGCCCAGGCCAAAGTATTTTTTAATTTATTTGGGGGATGACTGTTAGTTTCTGTTAATTCTTTCCCTAGCATGAACATTTATTGTATTGTCGTCACGCATCGAAACTGATTACACATACATACAAGCAGTTCCCATGCACTTTATCCAATGTATATTAATGGGCTCCTGGTACGAGTAACCCATCCGCTATTAATATTCGTCCCAGAAGGCTCGGCGGTGCCAGACTGTTGGTCGGATCGGTACCCCAGCTGCTGCTTCTGCCAATACTCGTCCTACAAAACTCTCTAGCTCACCCTGAGCAAGAATGTGTCCTATTTATGCAGTAACAGTACCACAAGGGTGAAGCAACTACGCAATGAGGTGCATTTGCATACAAACGAAGCTTCAAATAAATGCAAACATGTGCAACCATGTGATAAATAATTGTGTATAGTAAACACATTTCAATAAAGCATTCTGGTCTAAGTATAATATATCTTCTCTTTTGAAAGAAGAATTAAAAGATCAATCTGGCTTATGTTGCATTTGCTTGAAGAAATTGCATTTGAATAAAATTACTAGAAATCTTTATGGCAGTGATCTTTATAGAATCGGCAGTTTCACAGCTGTTTGCTTTCGCATCCTACACAAAAGCCAAGAGGTGCAACTATATAAACATTGTATTTTCTGTGTAGAATTTAATGTTTCATTCTACGAATGCAAGTAGCATTGTTCTCCGGTTAGGAAATCTCCAGGAAAAAGGAGAGACAAGTATTCATGATTCTTTTAGGAACTAAACCGTTGATTAGAATAACTTTGAGGCGATATTAGTTGCTTTAATTTAGCGTTTGCAAATGCAATTGTAAAGATTAAAAGAGATAATATCTCAAATGTTATGTTTTCCTACTTTCTCACCATCAAGCGAAGAGAATCAGTGCATTAAATACGTAATGGAGGAACCAGTTCATGCCGTGGGCTCGTGAAAAATAATTCACGAGCAGGGACTGCTTGTGATGGTTTCCTCAAATTATTCCGTGTTCGCTGCATACTTTTTGCAGTATACATTACTTGTTTGAATTGTAGCATAATTTTGGGATATAAATCTACAAAATATTAATACATATCTTTTCCAAAATATTTTTACTCCTTTCTCACTTGTCTATACTATAACTAGCATTCCTGTGTGGCAACCTGTTCTATCCAGTTTGAACCATTTATCCAGTTTTCATCCACTTTGACCCGGTTTTCAGAACCCTGGCCCAGTGGTCATCAAATTAGTTGGGATAAGAACAAACGCCTGTGTCAGTGGTGGTCAATTAAAAAAAAAAACCTGGCTCAGAGACAAATCCCTGGCACAAATTTTAATAGAAAAACTTGTATGCGGATTCCGGCTCAATCCACATCAAGTTTTTTGTTATTTATTTGTATGAAAGAAACCTATCTCAGTGGTAGTCGATTTCGTTTTGTTTATAAAAATCATGTATGCGGATTCTGGTACCGTAGTAATCAAATTTGTTTTGCGAGTGAAACCTATCTCACTAATCCCTCAAATAGTTGCTATAGCAACACATAACCCCTGGCTCAGTGATCGTCAAAATAGTTCCTCTAACAGGGCAACTACACACCAAAAATATATGGGTACAAGTCAGCGCCTGTCCCCAACTTTTATTAACTGCATGATTAACTATAAAAATGTTTTTCAAAATCCCCACCATACTGCCCAATGCATCTCTTTTGTGGATATACATAGGAAAGAAACACATTATTCACAGGGGGAGACCGCATCTCTTTTGCAGATCTTGGGCTAGTTTCACGCGGCTCTTTATGTAAATCATTCGTATGAGAAGCACATTCCCAGCGCCAGTCTGGCTGACTTGGGCTGCTTCGTTCGCATACATGGTGGCTGATTTAGACTTTGTTTTTTATTTGTTTACAATTGTGTTGTTGCGAGGCTGGCATGTGCATGGGTTGCTTTATTGAGCGTTAACCTAGCCACTTGAAAAAAGGTTATCTTTTATATTGTTTGTTTTAAACCTATTGTGCAGTTTTGCTTTATCACTCAGAGGAAAAACATTTCAATATATAAACTATCGTCATAAATTGTATAGTTTAATTATCACCTGGAAATAAATATTTACCATATACTAATAAATTAAATGGGGTGGGGGTGAAGACTTATGAAGTAAGCAAATCAGTGCCGTCTACATGTATTTTTAGTATAAAACATAACTTTATACGAACTGGTTTTGCTCGTTCTTGTAAAGAAGTCAAGGTCATTGGGACACAATTAACAGTAGCTCGATCGAGGCATGTAACCCTCATAATTAAGAAAACATTTTTAAAACAACTTTACAAAGCTAATAAAACTTTTATATGTAAATGGCATTCACAAACAAAGAACAGACTTTAAGTGATATTTAGTAGGACCATAAAAGTCGGATTCTTTTACAAATGGCCTTATGCAATATGCGAATCAGTCAAGTATGTATGCATAGTGTCTAGCAAATAAGTCAGGTGCGATAGTTGTATATACACTGATGACGCAGTCAGCATAATGCCGTATATATTAGGGATATTCGCACTGTTATTTTTGTCCATGGTTGCCCTTTAATAACAATTAATTTGAAGGCCATACAACTGCTTGAGAGGAATATGCCAAAAGCTGACGGAAAGGCAATTATAGCCAGTTTAAATTCGTCTTCCTACTAAAAAAAATAATAAAAAGAATTGTGATTGAATTTATAGAAAAGTTTGTCGCAAGAAAACTACAAGAATCTTTTAAAAATAACATTAAATGAATACAGATTTGAAGTTGGATACCCGAATTTGTATTTTTGTTTTTAAAAGTTGAGCCATACTTATGAAAAACATTATCCATGCAACTCGTAATAACGGTTTTTAATAATGTACATTATTTAATTGTACATGTTGAAATATTTAGACCAATCGCTGGAACGTCATATATAGGTTTACCAGACTGTATAAAAAATAAAAAATCCTGTCTTAGTGTAAAAAATAAAGACCATAGATGATAATCTTTTACGCCACAAAATAGTGTCTTATTAAATATAAACATTGGTTAATATATGCCCAGTAAATATACAAAATATAAAAACATTTGAAAATGAATTGTTTTTAGAAAAACTTATAAGATTTGTTGGAATATCAGAAAGAGAACGTGACAGAAAAGTAGATCTGTTGATTGTTGCATTGATCAAGATTGATTTAATCTCACGTTAACAAACATGAAAATCAAAAGCTCATTTGTCAGAAGTGCTTGGATATTTTTTTTTAAATTAAGATTACTAGAACACAAAAGATTATGAAGATACACATCTAACACTATATATATATATATATATATATATATATATATATATATATATATATATATATATATATATATAGTGTGAAAAGAGGGCTATGTAGTTAAATTTAAAACCTGCCAAAATCTACTATGGGCTTCTTGTGTTCTTCGTTGTGTTTTTAAATTTATCATTGAGCCAATAAACAGCCCTAGAGAAATGCATTCCAAACGCCCCGTACAATATTCCATGAACAATAGAAACAGCAAAACACATACCAGCAGTGTTTGCCTTTATCTTAATTCAACTCGTATGAAATATGAACCAATAGTTTCCAGATCAGAAGACTGTATAGTTAAATTTATCAATATTTAGGATCAATTGTTAAACGAAAAAGCATAATAATTCCGCTAATATATGTTATATCGGTGAAGATGACTCTGACGAGGCCAACTACAAGTAAGAGATCATGATCACTTAAGAAGGAAATATAGAAGTACGGCAGATTTACAGTGTAAAATAAATTTTAAATATCTATAATATATTTCCCGATGTATTCATAATTTGTTTGGATACGATTTTGATCTCATTATCAAAGGCTTAGAACAAACAATCCCGAACAAGAAGTATCAATAATTCCAAATAAGGATGAAACATATTTATCGTGTATAAAGGATATTATAGCTGATAGATATGAAAAAAGAAAGCTCCCAAGATGTTTTTGTAAAAAGAACAATAATATTTGTAGATTTTTATCGTTGTATGGGCCAATCACTAGAACATCTCACTATTAATCTAAATAATGTTAAAGTCACACAAACAAGACAAAAATTCGTTTATCCGAAGGTATAATCGTATACTCCAGATTTTTAGCAAAGATATTTATCAATACGAATATATGGATTAATTTGAAAGATTTAATAAAACTGGACTCCTACCAATCAAAACGTTTTATTACAAACTCACAGGATCAGAAGTTAGTGCAGAAATTCTGTTCCTAGTAAGGATGGTTTATCTCCACTACAAAGAGATTGATAGAAATATAAAGGGTACAAAACATTCACTACCTAATTATGCACGTTAGAAAACAAGGAAATAAATGTTATTCACTATCATAATTTGAAGTTGTATCTTCGGTTTGGTAAAAAACTAAAATAGATCCATATAACAGTTATACTTGATCAAGAGCAGTGGCTAAAATTATTCATAGGACTTAATACATCTTGAAGACAAAAGACAACCTGTGACTTTGAAAAGGACGTTTTTGTTCAAGTTAATGAATAATGCTGAATGGAAAATTTAAGAAAGAGAACTAATGCAAAAATATGTACTGATGAGAAGATATATTTTCAACTTTAAATGGATATATCATTTGCAAGATGAGCAATAATAGACGTAGATATGGTATTACTTACTTTAAAGAACATAAATCAGCCAAACCAATATGTGGTTGCTTTACAGTCCAAGAAGTTAGCTGCTGAGGTATGACGTTTACTTCAAGATGCTAAAAAAACAAAACAATATGGTGACAAAATGAAGTTATTAATCACTGATACAGATCCTCTGTGCATAAGTGTTGAAACGGATCCCTTCTACAAAGATATAATACAAAATGTAGTTTTAAGACACAAGCGTCTACAAAAATGATAACGTGTAAGGAATACCATTAGCTACTAAGAGAGTTCTTGGATTGTTTAAATACGAGATAAATTCTGTCATAGGTTTATTTCATTTTTGACTGAGTAGAGTCAAGATTAGTTCTTGTTACTTCACAAGCCTTTGAAAACTTATATTTGAAATCAGAGACATAGTCAAGAAGATTAATCTTTGAATCTTCATTTGAAAGAAGTTTCTCATTCAATAACTTCAATGTTCCACCAACAGTATGTCCAAAATCCAGTTCAAAAGGACTAAAACTCAATTATTCTTGAACTGATTCCCTAAAAGCAAAAAACAACAAATGAACATCCTAATCCTTTCCTGTATCAAGGCAACATGACCGTATCATATTCTTCAAACTGTGATGAAATCTTTCCAAAGCCCCTTGACTTTTAGGGTGACAGGCAGAAGATTTAAACTGTTGGATGCCTAATTCATGCATAACTTAAAAAAAAATTATAGATATAAAATTTGACCCTTGATTATACTGGACAGATTTGAGAAGTCCAACAAGCGTAACAATACTTTGCCAAAGCTTTTACAATGGTTTTAGATTTATATTTCTCAAAGGAATTTCCTCTGAAATTTGTATGGATGCTCACATTATGGTCAACGGTTATTGGTTGCTTGACTTGGTCTTAGGTAAGGGGCCAACACAG
This sequence comes from Margaritifera margaritifera, assembly GCA_029931535.1. NCBI lineage: Eukaryota > Metazoa > Mollusca > Bivalvia > Unionida > Margaritiferidae > Margaritifera > Margaritifera margaritifera. The sequence goes on along the minus strand of JAQPZY010001390.1, from coordinate 166,694 downwards.
TCAACCATTATTCTGCACAATTGTTCGTCAAATGCATGAATATGATGCAGATGAGCCTTCGGTATCTTCTGATTGGGTTTTATTACCACTTGACAAGTGTGACAAGTTCTACAGTATTTAGAAAAATCACTTTTAAGTTTTGGCTAATAAAATGATTCAAGAGCTTGTGATCAGTCTTATTGACTCCGAAATGACCAGCCAATGGAGTTTCATGGGCTAGACTAAGAATGTCCTTTTGATATGACCTCGGAACGACAATTTGATAGTTCACTGACCATTCCTCACCAGCGGGTACCTCCGGTGGTCTCCACTTTCTCAAAAAGACCTGATTTTTAACAAAGTAAAAATCGGATACTTGTGTGGCTTCAGTTTAACTAATAGCCCTCTGAAACAAACAGGAGATCTCAGGATCTTCTTCCTGTAAGACAACGATTGATTGTCTTTTGTAATCCTGATTAGAATAAAGAGAATGATTAGTAAAAAGATGATCACTGTTAACAATACCTTTTGATTGATCTATACCAGGAGAAAAAGTGACCTCATCAAAATACTGACCAATAAATGTGTCGTCTAAAGGAATAATGTCCTGATTAACATCATTCTGAAGAAGTCTTTTTGCTACAGCTCTGGTAACTGCACAAGCAAGATGCAAATCAGGGATTTCAATCTCAATAGGATTAACTCTTTGATCCAAACAAGGATTGTCAGTTACAAGTGGATTAACAACGACCTTATCTGCAGCTATATCATTGGCTGGTAATAAACAAATACATTCTATAGGTAATATAGTCACTGCCACAACAGTCACGGATCCAGAAACTAAGTCTGATGCCAAATTGACACAGTGGAAAGGAACATTAACAAAGCCGCACTCTACTCCGTGAATAAGAACACTTTCACTAGAAGAATACTTCTCAGACAAAGGCCAAGTACTTGATAACAAATAACTCCGAGAAACTCCTGATCCCATTAATATTTTAATAGGGATAGATTTGGCAGAATCACCAATAAGTCATATTGAACCTTATGCAATGAATGGTTCATAAGTCTCCAAAATAGAAACAGACTGGTGTTTCTTTGACCCGACAAATTTATTGCTTCCAATATAAGACCGTGACCTTGATCTCGTTGAAAAAAAAACATTTAGAATAGCTCGGTCTTTTTATTTATTTTTCCTTTGCTTACTTTTTAATCTGTAACAATCAGAAATGACGTGCCTTTTATGTTTACAATAAGTGCACGTAGGAAGAGATAAAGATTTCTGATCAGTCTCATCAGATGTTTGATTTCTAGAAGTTGTACCAGATTGAAATTTGGAAGTACTCGTTTGAGACTGAGATGGTTTTTCTTACCAAACACCTGCTGATAGGAAGACATACTGGCTGATCAGCACTTATCAACCAATTGTTCTTTTTCACTTGCAAATTCGACATGGGTCTGTCTAGTTTCTTTTCTACAATTCCTAAACCCCTGTGTATATGCCTCAGGTACCAACTCATAACTCTTTAAGATATATTCCATAACCTCATCATGATCAACACTTTGTTGTACCGACAGTGAAGTGTAGACTTCACGAGCTTTGCCAATAAGTACACAAGATTGTAGTAATAAAGTCCAATGCTCTTTTGGCCATTTCAAGTTTTCAGCCATTTTCTCAAAGTGAAGAAAGTATTTATCTACTTCTTTTTCCTGAAAAGGGGGTACTAAATTAATATATATGGTAACATAAAAACCTGCACTTGTGTGTAAAGGGGGGTGGGTAGGTTGAGTGCTACGCTTGTCAGCTCTAAATAGTTTAATGTATATTGCATTTCATTCTCTGTTCTGACATGCTCAAGGGCGTAACAATTCCAATATTAACACAATAGTCTAACCCGGCAAGGGTAATACGGAACAAAGGGTATAAAAACAAGGGGGCGTGGGGGGTGGTGGGTGGAGAGAATCACGTAGCCTAGATTTTGGACTACTGTATTAGAAATGACAAAGAATGGTTGGATGCTTATTAGCTAATAATCTTAGGCATACAATCCTCTACCTAACGGTAATGATGGGAAAATTACATGTGCGTCAGTCGCCTGTTGGTACCGCGTCTTGAGGCGACTTTCCTTTGATCCCTGCTATGTTTTTTTTTAATCGAGATTTTCCTTATTTGAAGTTCAGGAAAACAAAGATTGAGGATATTGATCGACAGTTCCGGCGTCCATACAAAGTTGGTGACTTGTGAAGAGAAAACAGTTTTTAGTCAATAGATTTATTTCCTGATTATGAAAGACATTTATGCATCATCGAAGAAAATATTGGGCATCAATGAATACCAGAAGACATTGGCTAATTGTTGTATATTAAATAATAATTATTCCTTCTCTTCAGCGAAGAACCAATATATTGTTATTGCCCCCTTGCGTCATTATATCTGTCTGTCTAAGGTGTTTACAGAGACTATATCACTGTGGTTTATATAGAAAAAGTCACACACAAAAAATACGGGATAAGCTTGTATTAATTTTATGGTATTAATCATTTCATCGAACATAAAACATGTCAAGGTTCTATTCATTTAATATTCTTCTTGTCAACTTTATCACTGAAGCGCTTGAGAATGGTCTATGGCACTAACTTCAGGCTACTGAAGAATAATGAATGAGGCACAGCTGATTGTGTGATGCCGTGTTTAACTGTTGATAAATTTAAAAAGCTATGGCTGCTATGATCACTCAGACTAATACCAGATTAGATGGTCCTAGTAAAATTGCAAATAGACAAAACAATTGTTGCCTTCCATTACGCAATTCATGCAACTATCATTGGTATCAAAGTGGGTGAGGTGTCAGTTGATCAGAGGATCAAATACGCTAGAAATTAAAATAGATTACACAACGCAAATTTTATATATATATATATATATATATATATATATATATATATATATATATATATATATATATATATATATATATCGCAAGATAAGAGTCAAACGTTGTATTTAGATCAAACATTTTGTTTCGTGACCAATGATGTGTTAATTTACTTTACAGACTAATTAAACTAATGAATTATCTTGATACACATTATATGGTTAATGTACTGTGAATGCGAATAATATAATGTTTTAAAGGACATATATACATATATAGAGACTTGCATCCATACATATGCATGCACGTAATGATGGACAGATAAATAGATGTTAAGGTTTATAAGGTTAAATCTGTATATTGTTTGTTCTATTTCTAATCAACAAACGCCACAGACTCCCTGAATATATTCATCTTAAACGGATGCATGTCAATTCATGTATAACAATGCATCAGATGCTGATTATGTTATGTCATCAGTTTAAGCCCTTGAGTATATCTTTGATTCAAAGTTTATGAATTTGAACCATTATTTTCTGATGTACAATCTCCAATCATTTGTTTGCTTTCTTCTGAGAATAATAAATTTCATGATAATAAAACTGACAATGTGTCAATGATGGAATAAAACAAAATTAATAGCTTTTAAACAATATCAACGGAGCAAAGATCAGACTTATTAAAGATCTAATAAACGATTGAATAGCTCTTGAATATCTCGACCAGAAGATGTTTGATAGAGTTTGTGGTATGATTTCCGATGTATTTAAAGTATCGGCGGAGGGAACGTTTGGATTTAGACGAATATCTAGTGAAGCTAAGGATACACATTATAAATGGTTTGGTAAGGAATGTAAATGTCCCAGGCTAAAGTACCACTTAGAAAGAAGATTGCTTCGATCAATAGAACCATTACAATCAGAAACTGAAATAAAGCAGGCAAGTCGACTGTATAGTAAATAAATAAATAAATAAATTATAAAAACAATGCGTAATTTCAATGTCAAACACAAGGCTAAAGTTAGCGATTAAAACGAAGAAAGATTTGTTAATTAGACCCAAAACAATATGGTAAATTTATTATGTTACGTGTTTTCCCCCTATTTATTATGTGATTTAGAATCCTTTTCAACCGCCCAACTTATCATAATATAACTTGAGTTTGGTTGCCGGTTGATCCTAAGGATTCAGATTTCCCGATGGCTCCCATATAATGTATTGGCGATGAAACTCTCGGATCGAAAGAGAGAAAAAGTCAGAGCATTCCGTCCTCCTCTACGCCATAGCAACTAGGAAGGCATCACTCCATTACGATGTGAAAGGTTTTACATCGCTGGGGTGCGAGAGGTGACCTGGTTCGAGATGTAAGGAAGAGACAGAACTCTGAATGTGTTCAGGTACGATCATGCTTTATTAAATTAAATAACACACTATATAAAAAATACACACATAAAATATTCAATCGAAGATTACCAACTTCATATAATTGTATAATTTCAGTATGTAAACTATTATATTACTTATCAAATGTCCAACTAACCACAAATAGGTCAAAAATACTTAAAGTTAGTATGAAACCACTATTTCTAAATAATACTGAAATTGTTTTGTCGGAATTGCAAAAATTTGAATATTTTACCCTGAAGACCGAAACATCATGGTTTGTGACTAGAAAATATCCTATTTTCAAACCAGTTATCATTGAGCATCCTGCACTTAAAATTACAAATAGCATATTAACTTCTCATAAAAATATGAACTATCCATAGAACACTTATACTTTGCAATTCACACCATAGAATAAAATATACAGTTTGTCTAAAAGAGAACACTGAAATAAATTTCACAATATCGTGTTTGATATTGATGTGTAGTTCGGGACAACTGGCATGCCAGCTGTGCAGGGTATTGTATGTCTGTGGCTGCTTTTGCAGTTAGTTTTATTGCAACTGCAACTGTGCATAAAGTCAGCATTAATGTGTTTTCCTCGGTCTTGCTTTTGATAAATTACAGAATCAAATTGTAAGGTATCAAATAAGACTTGTACATATGCAGCTACCTTTCGGAGGAACGAGCTACCAAATCACTTTCGAGAAGAATCGGACTTTCTGCTTCCTGGTGGGTAAGATTTAAATCTGTTTATATAGCACTTTAACTCCTTAAATCAGATTATATATTGCTTTAACTCCTTTCATAACGGTATATGATAATAATAGTGTCTGCTGTAACAATATTCAATAATGTCCCTCAACCTTGTACGACTGACTTTGTACAGTCTACATGCTTTATGTTGTACATATAGTTGTGTGAGTTTATTACCTACACATTGAAGAGACGTTGAAGAGACTAAATATAATATTGTTGAATTAACTATGCATTTTGTTTCCTGCCTTAAAATGGTAATTATGAATTTGATTGTACTGACCACTAACCATTGATCTTCGTAAGGCCAAGATTCTCTCTTTCAGAAATCAGTTGAAATGTTCATGCGCATGAAAATAATAGTCGCTATTTACAATGTACATAGTGTACATTCTTTAAATCTATATCTTGACATCTTGGCGGTCAGAGCAACTTACGGCGCTAAAAGGTCACAATGTAGGTTGCTGCTAATTTTGGTTCTTTCTTTTTAGATAGGAGTATGGGCATCAGGCAAAGTAATACACGTTTTAAAGTTAAGCGCACTCCACTTTATTTAGGGATTTGCATTTCGTGTAAAAAAAGACAGAATGGATAGACAATATTTTCACTAGACTCTGGTTGTTTTTCATGCCTTGGAAATTTATGAATAGTTGTACTTGCAGCAGGGAAAATAAAAACTAATGACCCATTTTTGAAAAGCTACATAAAAACCTAATAGACTGATACGTGTTATAGAGGATGGAGATTATTTCTTACATCATTCCTTTATTCTAATGCATTGGGTTTGATACTTTCGTTACTTTTGATTATCTCAATTTATTTTAATTTTGTTGAACTATCATTAAATGCCATGTAACTGACATCGTACTATAAATTACTGAAAGGAACTATATTTAAGATTAAAATTGGACTGATGAATAAAATGCATTACTATCCATTGGATCTTGGATTGGTCACAGCTCTAAACAGCGTTGTAAAACAACTTTGAAAAGTTCCGATTATATAAAGCTGACATGAAACTCAAAATATGACCAAGGACATACATACATAAATAACATACATACATACATACATATATACGTACATATACAGACATGCATACTTATACATACAGACGTAAATACAGACAGATTGATAGATCCTAAAGTGTAAAAGGTTAAATCTGTGTAGTATTGTACGTTGGCTTCTTTAATAATGGTAGATGTTAATAATAGTTACAAAGTTTCTGTTTTTACAGTATTTAATAATATCTCTTAAAATTGAAGTTTATAAGAATGTACATCGCATAGCAGTTTCATGGGGGATTCAGAGCAGTTTAAGTGAAATTGAAACTTAATATTTCTAATTCTTAAAGCCTGAGGAAACTACACGGAAATTTAAGATAAGTTTCCGCTACTTGGAAACTTGTCTGAAACCCAGTTTGCACAATTTCCCTGTAGTTTCTGTCTAGTTTTCGTTCATCGGGAAAATATTTGTCCATGCAGTGATTGGTTGATTTATTGATTCAATCATTCATTTATTGACTCATGTATTCTCTTTTCAAGAAGCAAACATCTATTTTATAATTGTGTATTGTTCTCTGACACAGACTTGTATTGACTTTCGTGCAAAAACTGGATCAGTGCCTGGCTTTTGCGTTTTTTAATGGCATCTTAGACGAGTAGGATCACTTTTGAATCTGTGCCATGTAGGCGGAATAAAATTCGGACGAGCCAATCATCCGATCACCTGAAATGGATGGATACTGGATGGATATGTATATATATATATATATATATATATATATATATATATATATATATATATATATATATAGATAGATAGATAGATAGATAGATAGATAGATAGATAGAGAACTAAAATAATCATTGACCCATTCCCTGAAGTAGAGAGGTAACACAACGAATCATTGCCATTACAATAAAAGCAAAATAGACCATTAGATACAACAATAACAATACTGATTTATATATTTGGGTGAGAACATTTTGACTTGATATTGATCGAGTTGTTTTGTAATCACTACATCGAGTGAACCTCCTAAGCATATTACTATCTAGTTATCTTTATATGTATTTTGTCTCCACTGAAAACTGAAGAAAATAAAGACAGGCAATTCTATTTAGACAATATCTCATACAAAATATTACCTGTTTGTTAGTGTGTTGGAGAGAGAGAGAGAGAGAGAGAGAGAGAGAGAGAGAGAGAGAGAGAGAGAGAGAGAGAGAGAGAGAGAGAGAGAGAGAGAGAGAGAGAGCATACATTGCATGTTGCACTTGCCATTTGTATCAAAAACTTTAAACTCTTTACCCATATCGACTTTGTTTCTAAGATTAATATTCCCGAATATCTGTTCTGCATACCAATTTGGCCCGAGGTTATTGGCCTCAAGGAATGCTCCGACTTCCTGCGCCGATAAGAGTTTATCGTCTGAAGATAAAATAACATAATAAGTTTGTTTCTGGCAATTTCAAACGGACGATTTCCTTGCAAATGAAAGGAAAACCTACCGTTCGCTGATGGATATAGGTAATTTTTGTATGTTGTTCTCGGTTTTTATTTCGTCGTTTTGTCATTTATTATTTGCAGATGAAAGTTTTGATTTTCTTTATAATGAGAAAGTTGATGATGATATTCTTGCACATAAGAAAGTTCATGATCTTCTTACACATAAAGGAAATTCTACCGTGGCTGATTGCTATATATTCCATTTTTATATTGATTTCGGATTGATTCTTATTTCATAACATTGTTTTTTGTTTTGAAATTGCACTTGACGTAATAATAAATGTTTAACTCTAAGATCGAATTAGGTGCTTAACAGGTTCAAATTCGTATCGATTTGATAGAAATAGATAAATAATGAACAATATGCACTTTTAGACACAGTTACTATCTTCAGATGAAAGTTTTGTTTTACTTATATCATGGAGCTAAATGCACTGCTTTTATAAATAACCCCAGGTTTTGTTCATCATCATTAAATATTCTGCGTTCCAGAACATCAGTAATTTTCTTTGCAAGTTCTCGATTATATTGACGACTCTGGGTTTAAGTTCTCTCATTTTACATTACTATTGTATATACTGAGATAGTTTTTGCGGGGTTTTGATTTACGATATGTTCGACGTAAATCATTATTTTGCAAAATATCTGTGAAAAGGAGTATATTGTATAAGGGCCGCTTTCTGTCCCTCTTGAAGTTTCTTTATATGATGTATATTACAAGCACGAAGTGGTGTTATTTCATTTGTAACACAAGTTTTGTATTTACATGCCAGTTTCCATGGAAACAGGAGGTTCAAATAGATGACAGAAGACATTGATATTTTATGCAAGGAAACTGTATATTAAGATTTTTAATAAAGCTATATATTAACATTTGTTTTTAAAGGAGCCGAGAGTGCCCAGTTGGTAGAGCGTCGGACTCGTAATGCAAGGCCTGCGGGTTCAATACCCGCCCATTCCAGCCCGGGTCGGCTGTTTCAGTGTTTCCTTGTGAAAGGCACTTGTCTCTCATTTCCTTGAAATGATATAGTCAATAATGTGCTAACAATATCCTTAAAGACAACAAAAACAAACAACAACAATTATTTTAAAAAAAGGATGAAAGCTTGCTCCTAGGAGTCAACAACAAATATCATCAACTTACATGTAAACTTAAAGATGCTTAAAGCTGCCATTAAGTTTTCATCAAAAGTCAAAAGATGACAATTGAAACAGACTACTCCCCATAAGGGAATTTAATCGTGTTCTCCTGTGCGGCAGGCAGCCACCTTATAAACGTATATATTTATTCCCATTAAACCTCGTGTCTCATTGAAATCAGCATACAGTGTGTGTGTGTGTACAGTGTAGGTTAACAACGAGGATATTCAGCTGCATTTAATTTTAATTTAAATATTATAACGATATGAGGAAAGATCCTCTCTTAAATATATCTACTTCTTATCCTTAATCTTGAAATATTTTTAAGTTTCATATCAGGAGACGTGAATATTCCCCATGGATACTGACGCGAGAGACATATAATAGCATTTTGAATAAACGCTTTAATATTTTATATTATTCTATTTTGAAACAATTAGATATTGATTCGTCTGTCTGATAGTTACGGCCTCATTTGTGTGATAAGATAGCAATATCCATATAAGTTTAAGAACAAAATACGACTTTTAAGAATGTCTCTCAGTCCGTTTCAAATCCCAGCAGGCTCCCAGTGACAAAAAGGAAACTAAAGAAAGCAAAAAATGAATAAAAGTGTTGAAAGCTGTCCAAATTGTTTTGTTTATTTGTATTTTAAAGTATAATATCTCTAGAAGAAAAAAAATGCGGCTAGCAAATGCAGTTTAATTTCTATGCGCGTATTGTTTTTCCAACTCCGAAGTGGATACGACGCAACATCAACAAAATGCCAATAATACAAAGTTGTTTAATATTTTAGTTTTCACCTTGCTCCTCGATAATATTTTGATGTATACGTTTATCCATAATAGCTAGACAATCTGTCCAAAGTTATTCGTGGATCAAGACTTCGTTCATATCTAATTTGCTAAAGTTGCTGTTTGTTTCCTTTTGTTTTTGTTGTTTATGAATGGGGTGTATGAAATTGAAATCTATAAATTAAATGACATTAAAACAGTTTTATTTATATATTGAATGACATATTATTAAAAACGGTCTTAAAAGGTATGAAGATTTATTTTTTCATAAACATTGTGATAGAAAACGAACCTTATTTGATATAGTTCATTCAAGAAAAGTTAAGTAATAATATATAAAGTTAAAAAGGACTAAGGTCCAAACGAATAAATAAAACCTTAAAAAGCGTCGTAAGATTGAAGATTATAGCACAGCTAAAATAATCAGCTTGACGATGGCGGAACGTTTCCAGGGCAGTGTTTTATTTACCTAGGGTTACAAATGATTATTTTTGTAAAAATCGCTTAAACATACGCAAATCGTAGAGATCGGTTTTAAAACATATAGTACACTTTCTATAATTACGAACCAATTAGTTAAATACTCTGTCACATCGACATGGTAGATAGGACAATAAGTTCATTTTATCGCTTTGATCGAATTAAGAGACATTAATACAATTATGCCAAACCGGTCAATTCGGCTATTAGCGGGAAATACAACTATACTAGCACATTCAACTTATCAAGCAATAACAATTATATCAATTGATATTGCTCAACATCTGATAAAAATAGGTTGCATACTTCTCTGTAAAGAAAAATTAAGACCCCATGCTTCTTCGGGGAAATTATACAATACAAAGAGAGGCGATCGTAGTATCAAGAATACTTGTTCTTGTGTGGAGAGGGAAAAATAAGTACATGATTTTTTATGTTTGAAAATATACTTATACTCTCCTGTCGAATATTTGGAATGTTTTAAGACAATGACTGCTAAGTTCACTTGTACCCTGGCGTTTTGGTACATTCACCGTCTATAATCTCGTGATGTTTTTGTTTCACTTCTATTTCGAACTGACTGCATCTCATGAGTAACAAAATAGCCATTTATAAACAAACGTTTGATTACTTTCTAAGTTTCGCAATGTTATAACAAGTTTTTACTCATGTTTCCTTGAGATTATCTTCTTACTGTTTGTGTACTCTCATATCAATAATATGTTTTCTTCAACATCACCCCTAATATTAACACTTATATGTAATATGTAAAGTAATATTTGGTTATTTGGATAAAGGAATTTACTCGAAGGTTATCTTTAAACCTTGTCCAACTTGAATGATGAGGACAATACAGAAGTAATCTTGTTTTTCTATGGAAAATGTATCTTATAATAAATCCCTTCTGCAGATTTTCCAATCTTCCTTACGATTTAGATATATACATTTTGTATCATTAACCAACAAATAAATGATAACTCACTTCTAAACATATCGGGAGGCAGTTTTGTATAAAGCCAATATGGTACCGAATCCAGGACAGACCCTTGAGGAGTAACACCTGTTCCACTAAGTCACCTCGAATTTTACGCATTCACCGTAACCGTTTTTTTTCTTCCCAAACCGAAGTGTTTAAAACTATGCCTTCTAAGTGTCACTAATGTTATGATTCCATGTTAATGAATCATTCCTCAATATTGTTCCTTGTCCAAAAATGTGTTTAAAATCAAAGTAAATCACATCTATACATCCAACCCCCTCCTCCGATCCCCCATCTAAAATTTAAATCCACTTATGTAACCCTTTGAATAGCTGAGGAAGTGATTAACGTCCACTGATAAATCCAAATTGTTTAGTACTAAAGAGTTTCTATATGTTCTTAATATTCGTTTTGGTCTTCTGTAGATATTAGCAATGCACGAACACAATGCTAAAGAAACTGAAGCGAACACTTGAGCCTCTTAAAACCGAAAACGGGTCACTACAGATTTACTCTCAAGACGAAATAAGAGGAACTTTAATAGTTTTTTAACATATCGCATTGAAGAAGTGATACCTATAGTGTTCAAAACATGTTGAAAAATTGTTGTCAGGGTTACGTTTACCATTTACGGTATTTTTGAGTCCACTGTCATTATTTATCTATAATTTGCTCACTTCCTCTCCATCCAAATGCACAGGCGAGTTTCTGCTGTAGGTTACCATGAAAAAAGAATGCCTGTAATAGTGTTCGTATTTTTCATTATCTGCTCCATCTTCATGTAAAGGAGGTAGAGAACTATTACCTGATAGGGTTCATGATCTATTACAGGTCTACTTAGCTAGCATAGCTGTATTACCCAATAATGGCTGGATTGTTCAGTTGTGCGTAACCTATCAATGTCATTTGTTTCTCAAAGGACAACGTAGTACATTTTCTAAAGGGCGGGCGGGGATGGAGGGCGGGGTGGCGGGTAAGGTCTATTTTTGATAAATATCAATATTGTAATGAAGCGTCTGCTTACCTGTTTCCATTTCAAAGGTCTAAAATATGGTTGATAGAAATGTGTTGATAGATCAGTAGATTTTGCGGGTAATACAAGTTACACTCAGACAAACATTAATTAGATAGATACCTGCGTGTATGCATTTCCATGATTAAAAAGAAAAGACAGAGGACTGAAATTTGGAGAGAGAGAGAGAGAGAGAGAGAGAGAGAGAGAGAGAGAGAGAGAGAGAGAGAGAGAGAGAGGGAGGAACGAAGGAGTGAGCGAGAAACTCAATGTCTTTATTACACAGTTTCCATACTGCCCCGTATTCAATAAGTATAACCATTTCGTCCGCCGTCTTATCCATGATTTTGAACAAATGGGTTGCTATCTCTTCATCTTTTGAGGATAGTTCTCGGAATGATTCTGTACCTCCGCTCAGCGTCTCGCTTCCTACACTCTTCTGTGTCCATGCAAAACTACATTATAACAGGAACAGCATGTTATATTTCCTTTCTAGTTTTACTTGCATAAATACAATAAAGTTGGTAGGTAATTTTCAGGGATCTACCATTGTTTCAAAGTTTTGAAGTATATTGAACCTAAACGATTTTGAAGGTGACTTTTTACAAAATAATGTGTCGCACTCGCAAATCCTTATGCCCGCATGACTCATGGAATCTTCTGGAAGATACTGTCAAGTGACAGTGAGAAACGAAAAGACTTCTAGGACTGGCATCTGCACACCAATTAGGTACAAATATAATTTTTAAGGCGTACGAACAAAACTGTTTTAAAACTATTAGAATCCCGTAAATTACACTTTCAAAACGAAAGAACTTTTTCTTTCGTGATGACTCCAAAATAGGGGAAATGCATTTAAACAGAACAGGAAATATACACTAGGTAAGATATTTGTTTTTTTTTTAAAGAAAGAGCCGGTGAATTGTTTATATATCTTTTAGTTTAAAATTTTTAAATACACGTAACTTCATATCTAATTCCTTCACGCCTTAATGTAGTTAATTTAATTAAATGCATTCATCTCTAATATGCAAACACTTGTCAATGATTTAAATATATATAAATTTTTTGTTTTCTCAACAATGTTTCAAGTTTTCCTCAAAACCACGAAACGCTATTCCTTGCCTGAAAATGCTCAGGGCCAAGAAAAGGCTCTACGTTCTAGGCCGTGTTTGATATTTTTGAAGTTCTTGTTTAAATTTAAGAGTAGTTAAGTTAGGCGAGTAAAGTTAAGTAATGTGTAAAGATAAAAATAAATAACTCCATTTCTTAAGCTAGTAAAAATTTAGGAAGTGTCAATTAATAGATGAAAAAACAATGGTACTTGTGAATGGAACACTTTGCAGACACCAAATGAATGGAATGGAAATAATCGTTTCCGACGTGCATGCTCTCTCTTTCGACAGGATCAAATGCGAAAGTGACCGACAATCTTTCTTTCTTTCTACAAATATAAACTTTAAAGCACAAGGTCAGCGAAATAACTTATTAGGTATTGAAAATAGGCACGTTTGACATTGAAATAGATATAATTGTCTCTTGAATAACTTAATCTATATCACAATATCCTCATACGTACATGTTCTGAGAGAAAGAGAGAGGGAGGGTGGGTGGCAAGGAAAAGGACCTACCTCATAAAACACAGGCACAAAAATCCTAATGACAACCAAGCCATCCTCTGCAAAATAAATTTCACTCCTTGGAGACAAAATGTCATTCAAGCACATTTATATATCTATGCACCGTCCGAAAAGATATTTCTAAGTAAACCTTGTTACATTATAGCGATACTGTATAATGACACAAACGTCCTTCCGCATGCACATGTGTTGACACACACACACATGCCTACTACTAGATCAGAAATTGGAGAGTAATGATGCGTACTATACATGTATTTATGCTGGCGATTGACTACGTTAGAAAATGTATTTTTATGACTTTTGAATCTTCTAAACACTTTCTTTCTGACAGAACGTTTAAACTAGTAGATTAGAAATTTGAGAGTAATGATGCGTAATATACATTTATTTTCATACGATTAAAATTATCTACGTTTGTAAATTAGGTGACTTTTTTGTTTCAATTACGTCTCTCAGATTACTACAGGTGAAAGAACAAAGCGGCTTTGGAAAGATTTTGATACTCTGTCATTGTTCTCTTTAGCCACATGAATCTTATGTCTACACAATGGCACACTGACTACTATTTACTGCTTGATACCGAATGATGCTACAAAAATACTTAGAAAGGCATGAAAATCATATTTTATTCTGCAGATCAGAGAGAGAGAGAGAGAGAGATTAGGTTATTAACTTGATATCAAACGCATTACGGATGTAAAGTGAGTTAAATGGCAAGAATAAGACAGCTATAATTCTATATTTAGTTGCAGACAGTAATTGCCTTTAATAAAGAGCTAGTTTTGTTTCCATTGGGATATTTAGCGAGAAACAATTAAAATGTACTCAATATCCAACAATAACTTTTGATGGCTATCTCTCTCATAAAAATAATTATATACATTATTTAGAAAACAATGACTGCGTGATTAATAAATGATCTACATCCTCCCATCTACACTTTTTCACAAAATCACGCATCCCTGAACAATTCTGTTGTTAATTGTGCATTGTTAATGCACCCAATTCACACAATCTTTTTATAATTTGGATGAAGTCTCCAATGCAGATCAAAATCATTTTCGTAATAAACTGAGGAAATTGTACAACTACTGGGAGGTAATATACTCTACAAACTGCAATTCGATATTCAAGTACAAACAATGTTTATAGAACAGCTTCTAGACAGCTTCCTGTTTTTAAGCGTATTGGTCAAAATTGAACAAGACTCTACCAACTAAGAAGCATACTACTTATGCTCTTTTAAATTTCAACGTTTGTCCCTTAGCTTGGCATTTATTCAGTGAAAAGAGCACAACCAAACTTTAAAAAATGCAAAAGCGTGCTTTGAGGTTTGTATATGAAGATTATACCAGCAGTTACCATGAATTTTGACAAACCTGAGAGTACATAGACTTATATCAATGACTTTATAGACTTTTACAATTCTAGATAATAATGATCCACAATGTGCGGATGACCTACTATGTTTAAAACACAATGTATAAAATTTTAGATATTCCAATATTTTAGATCTTTCTAGAATTAGAACTTAAAGATACTAATCAAAGCTTTTAGATATGCAGATGCCTTTCTGTGGAACGTGCAACCAAATAACTTTAGAGTAGAACCAGACTTTAATTCCATTAGATTCTAAATTTTTCCATAGAACGGTAAAGAATGTAAAATGTCATATATGCTAATACCCCCAACAAACTCCTGTGCCATGATGATGACAACTGATATCCACATGTATTAAGCACCTAAGTTCAACAAGGTTTTGTTTGCAGATTTTATTCTTTTTTCTAGTTTTGCCATATACTTAGCTGTCTATCAATGTTTTATAGAAGTGAAACTCCAAATATGTTTTACCTCGTTAGATTAGCAGCCACAAATGTTAGATGACAGTTTATACCGTTTACAGTCTTTTATACTTGCTTGCTCGGAACCTATATTGTGATAGCCTTTTCACCTTGTTATTTGAGCTCAGTGTATAGTTGACCAGGAACGCCCAATGTCACGTATCTTAAGTTCCTAATTCTCTGTTGACATGTTCAGGCATAGAATTTAAGTATATCCATCAATATTACTCTCTGTAATTTTATTTCGAAAAATAATCCATTGACGTATCGATGAACCTGTATCAACTTTATTTTCAACCTTTAAATGCTTAGATATCGGTCGTTTTTCCACAATACCTGTATTTGCCACATATGCCAGAAGATGAAGAATACGGCAGCATAATATTTGGTCTAAAGTACGTAGTCTGTAAAAGTTAGATCGTATGCTGTGCACATTTCCTTCAAAGTACCACCCCACCCCAACCCAACCCAGGCAGAACGCATAAACACAAATGATCTTGTTGTCTATAACGAAACAAATGACACTAAGAGGTTTGTCACCGCCGGTCAGTCCAGCTATTATCGGGAAATAAAGCTATAATAGCTCATTAGACCTATAATAAATCATTATACCTATTAGGCAATAGCTCTTTTCCTCGACTGCATATGACATTTTTGTGGAAAGTCAGGCAACATGGATTCAAGTGCTCAGAACAAGAAAGACGTAATGTTCTCCTTAACTTTAATGTTCAGATAATATATATAGTACTAGACTATTTTACCTGCTAGAATTCCAGCTGCTTGTGATAACTTGAGACGTGTAATATATAAATGCACCTCTTCAGACACGCATTATGGGGCAACATTTACGATACTGATGTACTACTCTAATCCGGCAAGGGTGATAGTGAACACTTGGTCTCAAAAATGTGCATATGCTGAATATTGTCCTATACAAACATTTACCCTATTCCATGAAGGTGTACATGCCAAAAACAAAATTGCCTATTGTTGTCAGGGCAAGTTGGACATAGGCACGGTCATCCCCTGTCCATATATGTTGAAGAAATAATGCGTGTTGGAATCCTGTAGTTTAAAATATAGGGCAATTCCTTCAAGAATGACAAGAAGGGTTGGATGCCTATGAGTTGATAATCTTATGTATACAATTCCGAGGGTGGAATATTTTTATTCAACACTGATGCATGATGAAGGATTTTTCTCTCACATTTCTGAACTAAAAATAAGGGTTGAAGTCAAAATGGCATATTGTAAATAATCATGTAACTTTCAAACAGTAAAACTTCCATTGAAAATTTCCTGACCTTAAGATAGAAAGTAAAATGTTAGGTTTACACTAAAAAAAATTTAGTGTCGTTTAATTCAATGACGTTTAACACATCTCAACATTCAAAGAACAGCACTTTAACAGCAATAAAAACGGCAATACACAGTGTCCGAAGTGTATGCTGCAGAAACTTTGCGCAATGATATAGGTGTGATCAGGTCAAAACATAAGCTCACTCTTATCTATAAGATGTAATCAAGACAAAGAAAAAAAATAATAGTACCATTCTCGATTAAGTTTAGATCTAGAATTAATTTACCGTTCATTAATAATATTGAAGAATATGAATTTCTAATAAAATGACAATTACAACAACGTCTTTTCGATTTGAAATCGGACTACAGAAGTTATAAATATATCCAGGTCAATCAGTGTGAACGGTCCTGTTTGCGGTACGCCAACTTCAACAGCTGTTCGTTTTTGAACGTAAATGTGTTACATTTAATGTTTATTTTGATGACTAAGAAAGAAAACTAAAGTGATAATGGAAGTCAAGGAGTTTTTGCAACTTTGCAGTTGAAGTTCATGTAATGAAAGACAGCGGTCACGTAATGAGAACTTTCCTCCATCGATTTTCTACACTGGAAAGAACGATCATACGCATGTGTGAGAAAAGAAGTTTCCTATCCATGTGTATTTTAGGCCTATGATAAATGCATCACAAACAGCACTAAGGGAAAAAATAACGAAAAGCATTTCGAACTTAACGAAACATTTGTACATATGCATTTTGCTTGCATAAAAAATAAAAAACGACTTATTTCATACCTAACGCAAATTTCCAATATAACCGACATCACTAACTTATCAGAGTAAATAGCGGTCGTCGTACAATATAGGCTACTGGTTTTTCCTCTCGTTTAACCAGACTTTCAGGTGGTTTCGTGAGATCTCCGCCATACGAGGGACTGGTTTGAAAAGGTACATAAAATACAAGAATAGCATTGTACTTTAGAAATATACCAAGAGAGGACGCGAGAGAAATTACATGAGTCGTTACTGTGTTTCTCATCCATGAAATCAAGCCAAATTACAAACTGTCTCTTCTTTGACGCTTATAAATGAAAACAAAACCAAGGTATGTGCTTAGAACGAACCAACGGGAAATTCTGTTCAATGCTGTTTTGCATGTCGCCGGTACATAATGCAAAACTTTAGCATAGCAAGTTTAATAAGAAAATGGGTCATTACAACCACAATTTATTTTTTATGGGTGCTAAGATAAGTGACAAAGGTGAATGTCAACATCACGTTTTATGACCATAGTCCGATGTATCTGCGCATATATGAGTATTTAATGTACTTCGCCAATGTAATTATAATTGCTGGTGTTACGTCCAGGGGTTAGATACAGTAACAAAAGAAAGAACGACTCAAACAAGCTTTAGCAATTTCTAAAATATAAATTTAATTTCCTAAAATATTAAATAGTTCAAACAAACAAAGTAAAAGAATTAAAAATAACTTACAGTTTAGAAATTCCTAAATAATCCTAAATGTCCTATTGAATTTTGATAATGCAGAAATGTCCAAAGGTTATCCGAATGAAATCACTAAAGTGCGTATATGCCACAAGAAACACTTTTTTAAATCCAAATGTTATTAATTCCAGGTAAACTCCTGTGAATGTAGAATAATGTAAAGTTCCTTGAAGAATAGTACTTAAATTCAAAATGTACTATTTAGATAATAGGTTTTCACCAGCTGATTTTACAAACAACAATAATCTTCCTCAATAACCTTATGATTCCTGTTTTAGATCAGTCTGTGGGAATCCATTTGAGATCAGATTTTACAGTCTGTGCCGTTGAAATCTGATATAATTCGAGAGGAATTATTTTTTTAACATATTTGTTTGAATCCCTAAAGTGCTTATTGACTTTTTCATTATTCCTAGTAAAGATTTTTAATTCAAATATTTTATAAATCTTTAGTGAAACCAGCAAGCATTCACAATCTCATCTAATCAAATCCTACCCAGGTAGGGTTAGAGTATATGAAAAAGGATGAGTTGCTCGAGCTTGCCAGACAATATAATCATTCGGAAGCGAACGCATCTTTAACAAAGCAAGAAATAAGGAAAATTTTGATTCAGTATTTGGTTGGAAAGAAACGTTTGGATAATAGTGCTTTGGGTTGATTGGGAAGTCTGTATCTTGTTTTGATAAGAATTTAAGTGAATTTCAGATATAAAAATAACAATTAAGAAAACTTCAGCTTCAGAAAGTGGAAGAAGAGTAGGAAATGCAAATTCACAGAGAGAGAGAAAGCAAAAGTGGAAAGGGAAATGTAGGAGAAGCAGTTGCAGAGAGTGAGAGAGAGAGAGAGGGAGAGGGAGTGAGAGAATGAGAGAGAGAGAGGAGAGGAAATGCAGATGCTAGAGAAAGAGAAAGAAAGAAAGAAACAAGAGAGGGAAATGCACAGAAACAGATTTATATATACTACATCTAACAATTATTATAAGCAGCTGACAGTCTAGTAGGAAAAATGTGTGTAGTGACGAATATATTATCTAGGCACTAGACTTTAGCAGAATATAACAGAACTTTCTTGCCAACTCAGGTCTAACAATATACATATGAGATTAAGTACTAATACAGATTATTAATGATGGTGATATAGCGGATAGAGAAAGGTAGAAAAAAGAAGGGTAGAAAGAGGTATATTCTTATCAACATTTTGGATATGCATAACAAAATATGGAAAACAATTAAAATGGACATAACTATTTTGACTTTACATGGGAACAAAATGATTTCTATAAATTTACTTAATCTAAAAAGTTCGATAACATTTGTGTCATTTAGCAAGTCACTAAATGTGAATGTGTTAATGTTTTTGAGATACTTCTTACCTATATATTGTTTTCTTATTTCAGTAAATTGTTGACATTGAAAACATATAGTGAAGTTCATCACCTATATCTTGTGAGGCGTATACTTTACATTTTTTCCACATATATCCAAATTTTGCCACCTTACAGTTTCAATGAAGAACTTCTGATTCGTTGTACGGAACTTTGTTAAAAATTATTCTATTCTTTTCTGGCATACGTGTTAAAAATGGTTCAAAGTGATTTTCTTTATCCGATAAGTTCGACTTTTATAGGAATCGGAAACACTGCATTCCAAGCTTGTATATATTGATCTTTTTCATTAAAATGTTTCTGGAGATCTTTGTTATCTGTAAGAATAATAGTATCGTCAGCATAAGGATAACAAGTACCTTTAAGCACAACATAAATTCTGTTTTCTGGTGTTCGTACTTCACACCATTACAGCTCTTTGGAAGCAGAAACAGATATAAGGAAAATAAGACGGATGAGAGATTTCCACCTTGCCTTATTTCATACAGGCATGCAAATAAATCCTAAATTTCTTTATAGATATACACATATGACTGCATTTTACTGTGCATGTTTCTAATTACATTGGAGAATTTACCACTAACATTATTTAGGACCAGTTTATTCAAAGCCCTGCGTCCCATATATTGTCGAATTTCTTTTCGAAATCAAACCATTGCAAAAAATATATTTTTGTCTTGCTTTTAGTATTTCTACAAATGTACGTAAAGAATAAATATTATCTATACTAGAATAACCTTTCCAACAACCAGACAGATTTTTCTCTAAAATACCGCACGTCTCTAAATAGTCCGCAAGTCTTGTATTTAAAATTGAGCTAAACATTTTTCGAAAACAAGTCAATATTGCACTAGGTCGGTTGCTCGAAGGAAGATTTGCATAGCCTTTATTTTTATACAGTGGTTGTATAAATCCTATAACCCAAGACTCTGGGATAATGGCACTGTCTAAAACTAAATTTAAAAAAGAAGTATATAAATGTCGAAAAATAGGTTCAGTAGATTTTATGTACGCATTAATGGTATCCTCTCTATACCTGCAGCGGTATTTTTTAAGATTTTGAATTGCGTTGTGTACTTCTTCAACAGGAATAGATCTATTTAATATCTCATTTTCAGTAGACAATGTTTCAGTAAAATCGTGGTTTTTATTTGAATCAAAAGCTTGATTAAGGTCTTTGAAGTATTCACATAACACAATAATCTGTATATCTGAAATACTTTTCTTTTCTCCAATATAATTAATTAATTTCTTGAAAATATTATTTTGGGTCTGATTGATAAAGCTTTCTTAGTTAATCGCTAATTGTTAGCTTTGTATTTGCCATTGAACTGATATATATATATATATATATATATATATATATATATATATATATATATATATATATATATATATATATATATATATATATATATATACAACACCACAATCGACTCGCCTGCTTTAGTTCAGTTTCTGATTATAATGTTCGTAATAATGACAGCAATCATTTTCTAAGTGGTACTAACTCCTGGCACATTTGCATTCCTTACCAAACCATTTATAATGTGTATCCTTAGCTTCACTAGATATTCATCTATATCCAAAAGTTTCCTCAGCCGATACTTCAAATACATCGGAAACCACGCCACAAATGATATCAAACATCTCCTGGTCGAGAGAAAAAAAAGCTATTAAATCGTTTATTATATCTTTACTAAGTCTGATATTTGCTCCGTCCATATTGTTTAAAAATTTTTTTTTATATTTTATCCCATCGTATAGATACTTTTGACATATTTTCAATAAATTATCGTTAAAGTTATTATTCTCATAAGAAAGCAAAACACTGATTGGAGATTGTACATCAGAAAATAATGGTTCAAATTCATAAACGTTTAAATTAGAGAAATAGTCAAGGACTTCAACTGATGACATAACATACTCAACAACTTATCCATTTCCTATACCTCTGCTTAAGATGAATAGATTCAGGAACTCTGTGCTCATATGTATTAGTCTTTGTATCCCTTGATTATCAAAGGCGAGGAATACCCAGTCTATCTAGGATCAAAACCGATTTGGAATTTAAAAAGAACATTAAACTCATCATGATTTAAATCTAAGTAATGTCGGCTATTTGATGGGTGTGCATTAAAGTCGCAAATCAAGTAGACAACTGCATAATTTGCCATCATATCAATAATTGCTCTTCAAACAAATCACTTTATTGGAATTTAGGACATTCATCCGGTACAATTATAACATCCTCTGATTTAGCAAATACAGTTTTAGATAGCTTAATCCAAAGAACACATTCATTTGCAGTCCGTAGGTAAGAGACAAAATTGGAGTATTTCTGACTATACTCCCGTAAGAAACAAGTTTCCCATGTCTTTCTATCTGTTGACAGGTTGGACAGAAAATTTGTTGTTCTTTAATTCCTTAAACAGTCTACATTGCATTATAAGTGTCTGTATTTCTTCTATTGTACTGCTGCCATCAGTATTGAAATATTTGAACAAATCTACTTCATAATATACTTCATACGACCTCTATATAATACTTTCCAATGGTGGTCATACAAAACCATAGATCAGTCTAATTCTTCCAAAGAAGAGTGTAGTCTCGCCAGACTTTTCTCTTGTAATGGAAAGTCATTTAGGAACATCGAGGATAACATAGAAATTAATCAGGGGTATTTCAAACGGAAAGTAAATATTTAATGCTATTGACATGAAATTATTAAGAATATATCTCATTTGAGGATAAGAAAACGATTAATCTGAAACTTAAATTCTCAACTTTGTAGTGATCCAAAATATAATCATAAGTAAATGGGACAAGAAAAAGGATACTAAGGCAAAGTAATAATTTAGCTTGGCGTACAACTATTATTTTGGTGGCTTTTGGAAGTGGGGTGCAAATGATTAATGGTACCGACTATGCACATGTTGTGATATTGCTTGCAAATTAGAACACCCATTATACGAAACCTTACATGAATGGCATGGTTACGCCCTTATTCCACTGATATGAAAAGTTTTATCACATTAATTAACCAATTAAGTAATTAAGTTATGGAATAATTTTTATATTTTAATATATTAACATTTGATGTGTCGCACAGTTGTACATTTATTCAAACAAGATGCAAATAAATTGTATCTAACCGAAAAGAGTCATTAATATTTTTTGTTAAATATATAATTTTCATCGTTTGACTTTGTTGTAGTTCAAAACTCCCAACACTGTTCACATAATCATGACCCCCATTTCCTCAAAACACTATGCCTTACAAGCTCTGTTTTCTTTTAAAGAAACATAATTTGCTGTCAAGACTTTTATTATTACTTTCTTTTCTGTGATTTTTAGTTAGCTTAGGAGAAGAAGAAAAATATCAACAAATTTCTTTGTCAGCAAACAGTCTCTTTCTTTGCTGTTGATAACTTGGCCGTGTTCACGTACCCCTGGCACTATCAATTGCTGGGAACGTTCGTGCAAGTTTACCGGTGCCTGCAGACGGATGAGTGAGCAAGAGCAAGAGCCGGGACTGTAGATTCCTAAACAAGTTTCCTTTACTAAAGAACAAACAGACTTAATTGAAACACGTTTCGGCACAGCGTAATTGAAGAAGAAGGAAAAAAAAACCAGTATAATATAAGTTTCAAGTATATCGTTCCTAAATATTTTGTTATTTAAGAACGCATAGGTTGGTTTTCAGAAGAATATGAGCGATTAAGTCTTTCCCAAAGGAATCATGGGTAGAAAATTTACAGAAATAAATATGTTTTATTTTTCTAGCAAGTTGCTGGTTCTAAGTTTAGTTGATTGGCATACTTCATACTGAGAAATGCTTTTGTAAGGTGACGTGGTGACGTAGCACAGACTGTCATCTTTTAACGTAGATCCATGATTGAACTGCAGGACCGATTGTGCTGTCTTTACCATTCGTTTGTACTTTTCGACCTTGGCCTTCACCTTAAAGCAAGCATATGTGATGAAAATACATGTACACTGTAAGTTACACTAAAATAATGCATTATTTTAAAGGAAAGACGTTATTATCTATCAAACGCAAGAAATTAGATTTGAGGTCAAGATCAGCTATGACAAAAACACGTACAGCAAATTAAACACCTGCGGATACTTACTTAAATATGACCAAATGATTAAATTTTATCTCCAGTTAAAACATGCTAGCTTCGAAAGTTTACAAAATTTGTGAATCTTGAACACATCGGATACAAAGTTTATTATTTGTAAAATAGAATCCACCATTACCGACGTACACTTCTATCGCTATTAATATTTATAGGTGTGCATCTCTCAAGGTAGCAAAGATTTAATTCCCGAAATACTTCTTTGAAAGAGAATAACCAACTGAAGGGCCCAAGTGTTTTGTTCATCTGATATAGACAGTTTTCTAGAATAATATTATAAATACGCGGGCCCATGGAAAGATTAGAAATTCAATCAATTTAACCAACAGTAATATTGACCAAATGAGTCGAAGCAATTTTATTGACAATAATAACAAAGTAAACAGCAATTATTACAGAGTTGAAAAAACGGGTTACCTATCATCAAAAGCTAATTGAAATTTCAATAATGATTCCATGAATAAATTAGCTAAATAATTAATTACTTAGTTAATTTTAGCCTTAAGACTTGCAGTATCGTCGGAAAATGGGGATAACAAACCTAGCAAGAGGGGTTTCTTATTATCAGTTTTATAATTTGCAAGCAATGTCACAAATTTGGCAGTCAGTATAATGAGCCATTTGCACCTCACATCCCAAAATCACGAAAATAGTAGTTGATCTTACCCAAGTCAAATTAGCACTTGCCTTACTATCCTTTTCCTTAATTCACTTACATTTCTGAGATTTGTACTCACTACAAATTTGCCAATTCAGACTTCAGATCAAGCGATCTCTTATAAGCTAATGAGATACACCCATTATAGTTTCATGTTAATAGCGAGTAACATTGAAACAGTTCTGGTTAGGTTTCTATTTTATTCTAGATTTTCCCAATGATTTTCCATTAAAAGTCAAAAGTCTGGTCCGTCTTTGCACTTTTTGTTTCAGAAGAATTAGTTTGATATTTGATATATGCGACACCTACCTTCTGATCTGTGGGTTTATACCACCACAATTGGAAAGGATTATACAGAGGTCACACGAAGTATATTATGAACTAGACTAATCCTAATACTTCAGTGCTCGTGGCTGATGGAATAAAGAAAAACACTTAGAATGTTATGTAGATTATTTAAGTCATTAAAATAACACTTTTTTTTGGTACCACCTGCGTCAACAGATAGCATGACATAGGATATTTATCAATGCCCATGGCATACATGCATCATCCTCAATATTTGTGCTAAGTCTGTTGAACTGTTTTATTTGAGCATGGGCTTGACATGCAAACCATGATATGTCTTGGGAAAGTCAGATAAAAGAGATCCAGATTTTGTGAACAAGAAAGACATAGTGTACTTCTAAACTTTAATGTTCGGATAATACGTTAGTTACTACACTATTTTTCTTTTATACTTCTAGTTACTTAAGCTAACGTAAAATGCACCTGTTCTAACACGCATACGGGGGCAACAATTGCAGCATTGATGCACTACTCTAACACGGCAATGGTGATAAGGTGCAATTAGTCTCAGAAATTTGAATATGTGGATTTTTATCCTATAGAAACACTTGCTTTGCTCCATGAAGGTGTCCATGCAAAACAATATTATATTGTTGTCAGGGATAGTGGTATATAGGCAATGACATCGCCTGTTCATATATATTGAAGGAAAATCGGGGGAAAGAATCAAGTAGTATACATATTGGCTACTCCATTAAAATGAAAAAGAAAGGTTGTATGCCTATGTGTTCATAATCTCATCCATAAATTCCTTCATGTGATGGGAATCATGGGGAAAATGCTTTTACATCAGTGGTCTGTTAGTTGCAGATATTGATGTAACTTTTATTTGATTCATGCTATGTTCTTTAAGCTTTTATCAATAGATTTCTTCTGACTAATTATGGGTGACTTTTAGATATTATCCAGGAAACTATTGTACATCATGGTTTACAGACGACTTGGGCTAATAGTTGTACCATAAATAGTAATTAGTTTTGATCTTCAGCACAGAACCAAATTATTATTATTGTTCCCAGGCGTCAGTCTGTCTGTCTAAGATGTTTATTGCTACGATTTCGCCGGGGTTTCTACGAAAAAAGTCACAAATATTCGGGTTAGTGTTTACAGTTTCAATACTATGGGATTAGCGTTTTCCTTCAAAGATGCAGCATGCGAGAGTTATATTCATGTAGTATTCGACTCTGGAGAATTCTCTATGGCACTAAGTTTAGGCATCTTTAGAATAATGGATGAGCACAAACCTGCATCCATTATGTTGTTTTTAACTGTTGATGAATTGAATAAAGCAGAGGGATTTATGACTACTCTGAATACCAGATGAAATGGTAATAATAGAAATGTAGATGTGCATCAAATATAAATAATGTCATATTGCATCAGCGAATTTATGCAACTATGATGTGATGATTGGTATAGAAGTGGGGGGTAAGCTTATCGGAGGATCAGCTACACTGGAAATAGCCACATGCACACTTTGTAAGGATCTTCAAAACTGTTTATGTTCTACAGTCCACGGCTAGCTATAGGATGACAAATTACTGACTGGTGGCTAAAATTACATACAGATTACGCAACACTACTAACATTTGTCATGGTAAACGGGTATGCGGTCTGTAGGTGAAAAAGCTTGTATTTGCTTCTCAATGGTTAACATACCCAATGCTTTCCCTTCTCCTCTGCCTAGAATGTGGGCAATCTTCTTAAAGAAATACCAGGTAAAGGTGAATTTTTTAGAAGTCTAATATTTGAAGAAGCTTGCTATTACTGCTCCTTATAAAGCTGTTGAAATATTTTGCAAAAACTTTGTAGGATAAATAAGTGGATGTAAATGTACAATCAGAATTTTTCGAGCGGATTTTTGTTTATATTTCATTAACAAATGTTAAAAGGGGATCTTTTTAAAACTCCGGTTTTAGAAGAAGCTTATTATCAATTCTTTTAAACAAGTTTACAGAAACTTTTTATTATAAATAAGTAGTTGAAGATGTGCTAAAAGATTTTAATGTTCACTACATTGGTAGGAGCATTTATTGTTACACTTGTTCATACATCTGACTGTTCGATACATCTCGGTTAGTGTTTGCATTTAGGTAAGTTTTCAGGCACTTAGAGAGGGTATCCGTGTTGCATCAACACGTGTGGCTTACTCTTCCTCATTTGTTAGTAAAGTTCCAGAAAACTTGTTAGATTATGTGTTTTTAAAAAATTCAAGTCATTGTTTGCACTTCCTGTATAAATTATGAATTTTCATACAATTAATTAGTGGCCCTTTGGCAAATTTATGAAGTAAAAAAATCTAAAACATAAGGTATATTTAGCCAATTAGAATTTCAGATGGAAGATTGTTATTACTTCTGCAAAACTTGATGGGAGAGTTTACTGACACTTTACATACGTGGTTGATATTCATTTGCAATTGGGGACAATGCATATACCAGTAGGCAGTGCAAAAATGCATATACATGTCTGCATCAACATTTAGTTTCTTTGAGATTGCAACAGTATAGAAAGTCATTATTAATGTGTTTTCCTCGGTCTTGCTTTAAATAAATTACAGAATCCAAGATTTAGGTGTCAAAAAAGACTAGTCTAATATAATATTAATGGATATCTGAAGAAAAGAAACTAACTAAAACAGCTTGAGTTGGTTCTTACAGCCTGAAAAAGGTTGTTAGTACGATTACACAAACACAAACTAAATTCAACATATGCGTGTGTCACTAACTAAGCTATGTATTTACACTATTTGGTTGGTTTTTTCATTTCTTTTATTATTTTTATTTTTATTTATTATTTATTTTGTTAATATAATAGTTGACTTTTTTGAGCGCAGAGTTTCTTAGTACGATACTGCAAGAAAACCTCGTTCACAAATAAAATGCGGTAGGCATCCTTTTAATAATATATGGACTTATCCAAATGAGATCTGGTATGCATAATTATGTGCATGTTTAGACCACCTGATTTTTCCTTTTATTGCAACGTTAGCAGTGTTTGTTATAGCTTTATGATATTTCCGGTTTGTTTCCTTTTTTATCTAAACAGTTGGTTTCCGTGTTTTACACTTTTTTTCTCCACCTTCTTTTCAGTGCAATGCCTCTTCCGGGTCAGATTGCTTCGTTATATTGATTTATATACCCCAATGTGATATAATAAGGGAAAATATTCTGTTGCTACTGTTCGTCCTTATAAGTACGCAACCGTACGTCCGTCTAAAAGTCGTTTCAGCGCGATAGGACAAAACCTAGTAAACTTAGAGCCATGAACTTGTACACCCAAAAGCCGATATGTGGAAATGTTTATTTTGAATTCTACCCGCTTAAACTAAGGACCTTACGCGACTAAAAGATAGTTTTCAGACATGTTATAGTTAGATTTATCCAGCAATTATAATTACTTTGGCAAAGTATATTAGACACTCATAGATGCACAGATAAATCGGTATGAACTGTATCGCATATGTGAAATTCCAAGTGACCGCTGACCAGATTTATCGAGTTATCACTAAATTGTATTGAGGCAACAATTAAGTCATAGTGATCACAGATACTTTTATGAATGTTTTATGATTTGAAGTCAGGAGATGCTGAAGGTACATGCAGTAAAAGAGAGCTTCACGTACTTTTCATGCTCCACTGATTTTTGTTTTACATGTAATCCAGCACAGTTTCATAGACACTTTTGCATGTATAGTCATAAAACTTGATATGAATATTCACCTCTGTGACTTATATTAGCACCCATGAAAAGTAAATTGTTGTTGTAATGACATACTTTTCTTACTAAACTGGCTGTTAAGGTTTTGGATTATGTACCGGAAAAACAGGTGAAATAGCATTCAACATAATTTCCTGTTGCTTCAGTCTTATCACACCTTGATTTTTTCATTTATAAGCGTGCAAAAAGAGACGAATATTTAATTTGAATTCATTTAATGGAAGGGAAACACAGTAACGACTCATGTAATTTATGTTCTCGCGTCCTGTCTTGGTACTTTTCTAAAGTACAAATGCTATTGTTGTATTCTGTGTAGCTGTAATTACCAGACCTTCCTATGGAGGAAATCTAAAAAAAACTACTTGAGATTCTGGTTGAACGAGACGAATGAACCAGTAGCCTGTATTCTACGAAGACCGCTTTTAACTCTGATAAGTCAGTGTTGTCGGCTAGATTGGAAACTTGTCTTTTTATTATTTTCTATGCATAAGACAGGCATATGTGCAAACGATTAATAAAGTACTAAATTATTGTATTCTTTTACTTTCAGTGATGTTTGTGCTGTATTTGTCCCGGGACTAACATACAGTGATAGATAACTCCTTTTCTGACACATGTGTATGATCGTGCTTTTCAGTGTATTACACATGTGGATGGTATAATTTCATTATGTGACAGCTGTCTTTCATCACATGACCTTCTACTGCAAAGTGGCAAAAACTCCTTGATTTCCATCATCAGTTTAGTATTCTTTAACAATCATTAAGATAAACATTAATTTCAACACATTTACGTACTAAAACTGACAGCGGTTGAAGCCGCAAACAGGACATTTCACATTGATTGACATGGGTATATGTAAAGCTTCTTTAGTCCGATTTTATCATGTTGCCTGACTTTCCAAAAAAACAGGTCTTGGTTTGCATGTCAAGCCCATGTTTAAATTAAAGACTTTAACAGACTTGACACAACTGTTGATTGTGATGAATTTCTGTCATGGTAATATAAATTATCGTCGCAGTTTACTTTTCACTAACATGTGTTTAACAAAGCTACATCTAGATTAGGTCTTGGTTTGCATGTCAAGCCCATGTTTAAATTAAAGACTTTAACAGACTTGACACAACTGTTGATTGTGATGAATTTCTGTCATGGTAATATAAATTATCGTCGCAGTTTATTTTTCACTAACATGTGTTTAATAAAGCTACATCTAGATTAGTGCTCCAGGCAGAAATAAATTGTGTCTTGTTATCTGTTGACAAGTGTGAGTCAGAAAAACCGTGTTTTTAATGAATAAATAATCTACATAACTTTACAGTTGTGTGTATGTTACTTTCGTTTTACAACAGCTGCCAGCATTGAAGGATTTGGATTAATCTAATTCATAATATACCTCATGTGACGGCTATATCATCCTTTTCCATATTAGTGGTATAAGCCCATATATAACAAGGTGGATGTCGCATATATCAAAGATCAAACTAATTCTTCCGAAAGAAAGGTCTCCAATCTAACCAGACTTTTCACTTTAAATGGAAAGTCACTCAGGAACATATAGAATGAAATAGAAACTTAATCAGAACTCTTTCAATTGGAAAGTGAATGTTAACAGCTATTAAATGAAATTATCAAGGACATATCGCATTAGCGGGTGAGATATTGTTTCATCTGAAATATGAATTGGGAAATTTGAAATGATTAAAAATATAATAAATTTGTAGTGATTAAAAATATAATAAAATGAAAGTGGAAGAAGAAAAGGGAGAGTAAAGCAAGATATAATTTGACTTGGCGAACATCAGCTATTATTTTGGGGGCTTTTAAGGTGGGTTGCAGAAAGGGCACGTCATTTCTGATTGCTACTGGTTGAAAAATAAGCAACAGAATCAAGACAGAGCTATTTCAAATGCTCTTAATTCAATGAGGTCAAGGTTACGGTCATGTATTAAAGTAATACATTTGTTGGGTCAAACAAATCCAAGTCGGATTCTATTTTGGAGACTTATGAACCATTCATGTCAGAAGATTCTATATCACTTATTGGTGATTCTACCAAATCTATCCCTATTAAAATATTAGGGGACACAGGAGCTTCTCGAGTCTTTTGTTATCAGGTACTTTGCCTTTGTCTGAGAAGTCTTCTTCTAGTGAAAGCGTTCTTATTCAGGGAGTAGAGTGCGGCTTTGTAAATGTTACTCTCTGTTGTGTCAATTTGGTATCAGAGTTAGTTCTGGACCTGTGACTGTTGGGGCAGTGACATTGGTACCTGTGGAAGGTATCCGTTTGTTACTAGGAAATGACATAGATGGAGATACGGTCGTGGTTTATCCAACTGTAACTGACAAGCCTTGTTTGGATCAAAGAGTTGATCATATTGAGATTGAAATCCCTGATTTCTATCCTGCTTGTGCAGTTACTAGAGTTGTGGCAAAAAGAGCTTTTGAGAATGATGTTGATCAGAAAATTAATCCTTTAGCTGACACATTTATTATTCAGTCTTTTTGATGAAAATTCACCTTTTTTTCCTGGTTTTGAACAATATATAGGTAGTGATTACAGTGATCGTTTTTACTACTCATTCTCTCTATTTTAATCAGGGTGACAAAAAACAATCACTCGTTGTAGAACAGGAACAAGATCCCGATATAACTTGTTTGTTTCAGAAGGCTATTAGTGAAACTGAAGTCACAAAAGTCCCAGATTGTTATTTAGTAAAACAATTGGTCTTTATGAGAAAATGGAGACTACCTGAGGTACACGCTGGTGACGAGTGGTCAGTGAGATATCAAATTGTCGTCACGAGGTCATATCGACGAAACTTTTTGGTCTAGCCCATGCAATTCCTTGGCTGGTCATATAGGAATCAGTAAGACTTATCACAAGATCTTGAATGATTTGTATTGGCCGAAATTTAAATTTGATGTTTCTAAATACTGTAGATCTTCTCCCACTTGTCAAATGATAGGAAAAGCCAATTAGAAGATACCTAAGGCTCATATGCAACCTATCCCTGCATGTGATGAACCATTTAGCGGGAAAATGGTAGACTGTGTTGGTCCCTTACCTAAGACCAAGTCAGGCAACCAATACATGTTGACCATAATGTGTGCGTCCACAAGATTTCCAGAGGCAATTCCTCTTTGAGATAAATAAAACCATTGTAAAAGCTGTGGTAACTTTTTTACACTTATTGGCCTTCCTAAATCTGTTCAGTTTGATCATGGGTCTCATATTTATATCTGGAATTTGCCAACAAGCTATGAATGAATTAAGCACCCAACAGTTTAAATCTTCTGTCTACTACCCTGAAAATCAAGGGGCTTTGGAAAGATTTCATCAAACTTTGAAGAATATGATTCGGAGATATTGCTTTGATACAGGAAAGGATTGGGACGAGGGTGTTCATTTGTAGTTGTTTGCTGCTAGCGAATCAGTTCAAGACTCATTGAGTTTTAGTCCTTTTTAACTGGGTTTCTTTGGACATACTTTCCGTGGAAAATTGAAGTTATTGAAAGAGAAACGTCTTTCAAATGAATGTTCAAAGATTAATCTTCTTGACTATGTCTCTGATTTCAAATATAAGTTGTCAAAGGCTTGCGAAGTAGCAAGAACTAATCTTCACTCTACTCAGTCAAAAATTAAATTAATGTATGACAGCAATACACAAGAAATGAGTTTTCAGTCTGGAGATAAAGTTCTGGCTCTCTTATCCATACCTGCAAATCCTCTTAAGGCTAAATTATATATTATATATATATATATATATATATATATATATATATATATATATATATATATATGTGTGTGTGTGTGTGTGTGTTTGTGTGTATGTGTGTGGTGCAATTTGGTAGGTGGGTATATTTATATGCATGTAATTCAATGTACACATGGAAGGATGAAATATATCTCTATAAAGTAATAAGGTATAATGTGCTAACAAATATTTTGCTTGACAGCGTATGGGTAAATACATTTGGTTTTAAATGATATTATGTCTCCAGGTAGTGAAATTTATTTACCTTTATCGCAAATGATGGATGCTCTTTGGATTATTTTGCCTGTGCTTTATGCGGGGAATCATTTGCCTCCTCATCCCCCATTCTCTCTCTCTCTCCTCAATTATACGTACGTGGATATTAGTAATATAGATTAAGTTATTCAAATGATCATTAGATCTATTTTAATGCAGAACTTACCTATTTTGAAAACCCAATACTGTTACTTTGCTGACCTTGTGCCTTAAAGTTTTTATATGTAGAAAGAAGGAGAGATTGTTCGTCACTTTAGTGTTTGATACTGTTGAAAGAGGATAAATGCATGTAAGAAACGATTATTTCCATTCCATTCATTTGGTGTCTCCAAAATTTTCCATTCAAAAGTACCATTGTTTTTCAATCTATTAATTGATACTTTCTAAATGTTTACGAGTTCAGAAATGGAGTCCTTGGAATTTACCTTTATACATGACTTTACTTTACACCATGCATTTAATAAATTCATTATCATAAAAGTCCTTAAAACATATTTGTTCTTCATCCTCTGTGAAACAATCTTGATGTTTATTTTGAATTTTGTGTCTATTATTGTTATCCGCCCTATTTAGCTACACTTTTTAATTAAAACTATAGCTTCAAAAATATCAAATACGGCCGAAAATAAGAATTTCTTCGGTCCTGAACATTTCACGCAACGATAGTGTTTTGTGGTTTTGAGGAAAGCTTGAAACATTGTTTAGAAAATTTATATGCATAAACGTCAGATATAATTTTTTTATCAAACTCCATGACTGCTGATACAGATATTTACTTAATATTTACAATAAATGTTCAAAATTATACCAAATCTTGTAGAAATACCTATGTCCCTCAATAAATCAAAAACATCGATGACACGTGTATTTCTTAATACGGAAATTATTAATATATCCAGTTTACATACATTTAGTAAATAGAATTACTAGAACTTATCAACAGTACCTTACCCGCACAATACCTGGCGGCTAACCTAATAGAAACAACCTTCTACGGGTAATCTAAAAATTGTGTATTGACAATGTTATATCGTCTTGATAATGTCGTCTACATGATTCTAATAGTTCTAAAACATTTTCATTCGTACACCTTGAAAGTCTGACAGTCTTTTCTTTTTCTCACTTTCACTCGACAGTACCTACTAGAGGATTCAATGAGTTATGCGGGCAAAAGGAGCTGCGACTGCAACATATAGCTCTGTAAAATGTCAACTTCAAATTCGTTTACGTTCAATACACTTTCCAAACTTTGAAACAATGGTAGATCCATGAAAATTAGTTACCAACTTTATTATACTTATGCAAGTAAAGCTAAAAATGAAGTATAATTTGCTGTTCCTGTTATAATATTGTTTTGGATGGATTCAAACCAGTTTAGAAACCGAGACGCTGAGCGGCGGTACAGAATCACTCGGAGAATTATGCTCAAAAGATGATGATATAGTATACATTTTGTTCCAAGTGATGGATATGCAGATTAAACGAGACAGAAAGGTTATATTTCCTGAATACTTGCGAACGTGGTTATGGTATGATAAAAACATTGAGTTTCTCTCCCCTCTCTCTCTCTCTCTCTCTCTCTCTCTCTCTCTCTCTAACCCTCTTCCCTCGGTCTCTCCTTTGTAATCGTCAAATGCGTACACACAGGCATCTTGTCTGTCTGTGATTTTATTTCTGGCAGATCCACTGATCTATCAACACACCTGTATGAATCATATTTTCGACCTGTTAAATGGAAATAGGTATGCACTGCGTTGTCCATCGCAAAACAAATGACATTGACAGGTTAGGCACTCCTCAACAATATAGCAATATTTGGGACATACAGCTATAATAGCTAAGTGGACACGTAATAGATCATTAAACCATTCAGGTAGTATCCTATTTCCATCGACTGCGTGCACATCGAAAAGATTATGAAAAATATGCACGCTTTCATGTGCATTAATTGCCATGGTATCTTAACCCATAGCGCCACCTTTACGCGTCATGAGGTTGTACTCTACTTCCGAGCTCTGTAACGTGAACATCACTAAAGTGGATGGTATTTCAGGAAAGTAGACAGATTTAGCTCTACAATGATACCAAATAATGTCGACTTTGTACTCGGATTAAAAAATGCAGCGAAAAAATGCATTTTTCGAGACCCGATTTTGTTTAGGTCGAAAATTGCCAGTTCCGGAACCGGAGTTTGTGTCCGGATTTTGGACTTTATGACCGGTCTGAACTGCACACAGACAGATGAACCTTTGCAAAAAATAGGAAAAGTTTGAGATTTGGAGTAAAAAGGGGCCAAGACACCAAAATCGGGGATCCAATACGAAAAAAAGTCAAACTTTTACTCTTCTTCACATGCGCGAGCGTGATAGCCAATCAAAAACAATGTTTCTCATACACCTAAACATCCGGTTAAACGAAAAACTTTCTTAAGCAGATGTGTTTTGCTGCATTCAGAAGTAACCCCAAAAATGCGTTTCCTACCCCCATTTCAGGCCGAAATGAAAAGAATCTCCCGGGGTTAATGAGTTAAAGCAGAAACTAGCCTGTGCATTTGGATGGAGAGGAAGAGAGCAGACAAACAATAATGTAAGTGTGAGCCTATCAACAATGCTGCACCATGTTGTTAACGCTTTATAGGCATCACTTCTGCCATGAGATGTTAGAAAACTATACTATTTCCTCTTCTTTCTTCTTTAGACTAAATCTGCAGTGACCCGTTTCCTGTTCTAAGAGGCTTTGGTGTTTGCATCAGTTTCGTTAGCATCGTGTTCTTGCATTGTGAATATATAAGGAAGACCAGACGGAACATACCTTAGATATATACACTCATAGACTAGATAGTACGAAACATTCTCGATTTATTAGTAGACCTTAAACACTTCTTCAGCTATTAAAAGTGTTAGATAAGTGCATTTAAACTTTAGAGGGGGTTGGCGAATTGGATGTATATATGTGATTTACTATGATTTTTATGGCATCTTTTGACAAAGTACCACATTGAAGACTGATTCATAAACCTGAAATATAAAACATTGGTGATTCTTAGAACGCATAGCTTTAAACATTCCTGTCTGTAAGAAAACAAAATGTTATGGTGACTGCATATAAATCCAATTGGCATAGTGTTACAGGTGTTATTCCTCAAGGGGTCGGTACTAGATCCTGTGCTATATTGGCTTTAGTGACTGATAATCTTATTTGTTTGCCGATGATACAAAAATGTACAGAAATAAATTATAGGGAACACTGGGAAACCTATCAAAAGGATGTATTCCATTTAAAAGAGTGGGTCAATAATTGTTACTAACATTCCGTCCACAGAAATGTAAAGGCATGTGATTTAGGAAATAAAAGTGTGAATATTTTGAGTATAGACTAGATTCTATTGGTAATATTCTTGGGCATGTTAAGTCAGAAAAGGACATAGGAAGTGTCGTTGATAGTAATATTTAATTGAGCGGCACATCCTGGAGAAGATACGTCAGTAATTGTTAGTACTGTAGTGTCATTTATTTCCATGGGTCTCAATTTTCGATGTTTGTTAAAAAAAAGACTTTTTCGTGGGTACATAAATTCGTGGTTTTGACTGTCAATATTTGCATATTTGTCGATAGTTAATTTTGTGGATTAACCTTTACAGATACACCAAATAAAAAGTTCATAAGAACAAAACAATGACGACAACAAACGACGGTCGTATCAATATTTAAAACAATTCTACCACCTGTATGAGCACTAATCAAACACCTGTCAAGATAAATCACTTGCACTCAACATTAAAAGGAGCCGATGCATCCAACAACACTAAGCTACTCGGTTATTAAAGTACATGTGCAATGATCTCTTCATTAAAACACTGTCCATAAAGTTGCACTATCAATTACTAGCTCATGACAATGCGTTGACAGTGGCTGAAGAGTGGTAGAATTCAACTTAGATCCCTGTCGGTTTGGATAATGTCGTCATTCTACATCTGAACAAAACACGTAACCAGCTGCCCCTTGCTCAATGTAATTAGCAAGCAGTGTCAACATTTGATGTGTTTAGAGTCCATTAAAGTGCGTACAGGCTAGCTAAATTGAAAAACAATAGAATTACTACTTTGTTTGACCTCATGTACTAACCGACTTCAAACACTAGACTTTACTTAAAACCTCGTCAATCAAGCTTATTCGTGCTGAATGGATAATTGTGTGTCACGAGAAAATGAGTGAAAGATCCGACCTAATTATCCGTGGCTTTGAGAATGCTGCACTTGTTTAATTCAACATTTTCAGGATTATTTATCCGACAAACATTTGTGTGCACCTGCCGACTTGATTGACGCGAAGTTGATTCAGTTTTTCAGTGAGGTGTGAGCTTCAATGTTCTGTAGTAATTAGACTAGTGAATGAGAACCATCAGCTACAAAAGGTCTGTTTAGAAAACAGCACTTCATCATCTAGGAAGGCAGCCTTCAACATCAAGAGGACTGTCCAATGCAAATTCAGAGTTGCAAGACTCATGGCTTAGCAACAATGCAGATGAGATTAAGTCATACGCAGACAAGAATGACGTGAAGACCTTCTATGATAATTTGAAGACAATCTACGGGCCACAATCATCAGGAACATCTCTAATACTGAGTGCTGACAACATCACACAGCTCACTAACAAATAAAAGATACTATAAAGATGGGTAGAACACTTCAACAACATCCTCAATCTACAATCATCTATCAATGAGGAGGCAATTGATCAACTGCCCCAAGTGGAAATCAACACATCACTTGCTGATCATCCAGAGCTGACCTGTTGTAAAATGGCAAAGCACCTGGAGCGGATGCTATCCAAACAGACGTTTACAAAGCCGGAGGCTTGCAAATGGCACAGAAACTGACTGAACTCTTCCCGTCAATGTTGACTCAAGGATCTATACCCCAGGAGTCAAAGGATGCATCCATTATCCACTTGTACAAGTCGAAAGGCAACAGACAATCTTGCAACAACCATCGGGGCATCTATTTGCTGTCAATAGCTGGATATATCCTCGCCAGAATTCTGCTGAATCGCCTTATACATCCCATTTATCCCAGGCTCCTGCTTGAGAGTCAGTGTGGCTTCAGGAAAGGACGAGGGACTACATACATTATGTTTGCAGCTCGTCAACTCCAGAAGAAATGCCAGGAACAGAACTCTAATATGTACACAATATTTACCGACCTGACAAAAGCCTTTGACACAGTCAGCCGTGAGGGCCTCTGGAAGATCATGGCAAAATTTGGTTACCCAGAGAAATCATAGTTGTTCCGCAATTCCATGATGACATGATCGCTCGTGTCGTGGACGACGGTGAGCTATCTGAACCATTTCCAGTCACCAATGGATTCAAGCAAGGCTGTGTGTTGGCCCCAACCTTCTTCAGTATAATGTTCTCTGCCGTGCTTACTGATGCCTTCCGTGACTATTACATTGGATTGACATCAGATACCGGACTGATGACAAGCTCTTCAACCTGATGAGACTACAGGCAAAGACTAAGTTACAGGAAGTGACTGTTCGCGATCTCCTGTTTGCTGACGACAGTTCCCTGCATGCCAAATCTGAGTCTGACATGCAACAGAGTATGGATCATTTTTCTTCAGCTTGCGACAAATTTGGTACCATAAACAGTATCAGGAAGACAGAGCTGATACACCAACCTGCACCAGGAAAGCATTACGTAGAACCTTCTTTCACAATCAATGGCCAAATCATCCTGCCAGTGGAAACGTTCATCTATCTCGGCAGTACACTGTCACGTGCAGTACATATCAGTGACGAAACCAACGTCAGAGTTGCTAAAGTAAGTGTGGGCTTTGGCAGACTACGCTCAAATGTGTGTGTGTGTGTGTGTGTGGGGGGGCAGAGGCATCAGTCTGCAAACAAAACTGAAGGTCTACAAAGTCATTGTGTTGCCGTCCCTATTGTATGCATGCGAAACCTGGATGGTGTACAGGCGCCATGTTATGAAGGTGAACCATTTTCACTTGGACTGCCTGAGGAAAGTGATGAGGATAAGAGACCAGGACAGGGCCCCAGACACTGAGGTTCTCACACGGGTAAGCATCCCAAGCGTCCACACTCTGCTGACGAAAACACATATGAGATGGGCAGGCCACGTTACCAGGGTGTCAGAAGAGCGACTACCAAAGAAGATCTTCGACGGTGAGCTGAAGGATGGAAAGCGATCTCAGGGAGGTCAGAAAAAACGCTTCAAAGATTCCCTCAAGTCATCCATGAAACATTTCAACACTGACCTTGAGTCTTGGGAAGATCTTGCACAGGATAGCTCCACCTGGTGCAGTCTCATCCATACTGGAGCTACAAATTTTGAACTGAGGAGAATTGCAGAGACCGTGCAGAAGCGCGAGCAGCGTAAAGCTCAGAACTGTAGCACGTCCTGTGTTGATCAAGCAACCGAAAGCGGCATCTCCTGTCCAGTGTGCCACAGACAGTTCAGAGCACAAATTGACCTGATCAGCCACACGCATACTAACATAAACCAAACCAGTTAATGATGTCATGGTCATCTTCGAACTCGAAGGACGAACAACAACATATATACAGTGTGTGATTAGTAAATGTGCTTCAAGCAATAGATGCTGTATTTTACAGTCATATTGTTCATTAGGACTCAGCATACATGGATCAAATGAGACGTGCTTTAACCACACCAGAATTAAAATGTTTGGACAACAGTTTCACTTGAATAAAGAATCGATTTGAATAAGTATTAAATCTAATGTTCATTAATAATATGATTTCCTATTCCGGCATTCATTTGCAGTAATAATAGTGTTTGAATACCTTATTCATTTTCTCGCTTCTCTCTATCCTTACTTATTTCACAACATATCGATTTAACGCAGTGAGTGGAAATTACAGCTATCGGAAGCCGTATATATATATATATATATATATATATATATATATATATATATATATATATATATATATATATATACGTGTGCATTGATACAATATAAAATGTGTATCATTCTTTATGAGTTAAAACAAAATCAAACTCTTGAAAAAGCTATTATTTTTTACCAGATTACAGAAATGAGGTTGAAACAAGGTATGAAAAAATGACGGAGGGGGGGGGGACTTCTTTATGACATGTGACTACATATTTCGTTGGGTCTTTACATTCGTAGTTCAGAGCAACAACGAAATCCACTAAACTTGATACACCACGATAATTAGTGATACTACAGTAATTGTTTCGGACTATCAGGGTCTATTTTAAATACAATGCGACTCCGTTTCGATGATTTTGTTTTCCTTTTCCGTGATGCAAGAGTCAATTTCGATGATTTGAAAATTCCGTTTGTACATTAAAAATCTCCATTGCAGTGAAAGTCTAAAACCTTTCAAAAATTGCAGATTGTGTTTCGGTGATATACATCTCCATTTCTATGAATTGAACCTCCGTTCCTGTGAATTCAGACTCTATTTCCACTCGTTATGTGGTGTTGAGATATAGCATCCTTTCAGAAAAAAAGAAAAGTCATTAACATATCTCAACTTTTAAAATAACGGTCATGTTTGTGACGTGTTTAGGTTTATTTGGACCTTATCCTAATCTAACTTTATATTCTCCACCTAATTATTGTTGCGCATTCAAAAACCAAAGCTAGGAGAATAATTGTTTCATGAATTTTAATTATATATATTTTCAATAGAAAACATCATTGTTTCTGTATTGTCCTCGTTATTGAAGTCGGACTTGGTTTGAAGATAACCTTCGAGTAAACCACTTATCCACTTTGTTAAAAAAATATGACTTAAAACACTACATATATGAGTTAACATTAGGGGTGAGGAAAACATTATGGACAGCAGAGTACAAAAACAGAAAGATAATCTCGAGGGAAAATAAGTACAAACTATTTATAACATTACGAAACTTATAACAAATCAAATGTTTGCTTATAATGACTATTCTATTACGTTCGAGATGTAGTCAGTTCGACATAGAAGTGAAAAACAACATTATGAGATTATAGAAGCTGACTGTACTAACAACGAGCGTACAAGAGAGCCTATAAGTCACTGCCTTAAAACATTCAAATTATTCGATACGAGAGTATAAGAATATTTTCAGACATAATATACTATACAGTTTTCCCTCTCCACTAAAGGACAAATATGTTTGACCCAACGATGACTTTCCCTTTTAAAGACATTTTTCCATGAGTAAGCTTGGTTTGTTAATTTTTCTTCAAAGAGAATTATGCTAAATGTTTTTATCAGATATTGAGTAAAATCAATTGATATAATTGTTATTGCTTGATAAGTTGAATGAGCTAGTATAGCTGTATTTCCCGCTATACCAGAATTGGCCGGTTTGGCATAATCTGATTAAAGTCTCTTAGTTAGATTACAGCGATAAAGTGAACTTATTGTCCCATCTACTATCTTGATGTGACCGAATTTTTAACTGAATGGCGTTTAATTATATAAATTTTACTCATATATTTTCAAATCGATCGGTACGGCATGCATATGTGTAAGCGAAATTTTACGCAATAATCCTTATATGCCCTTTGGAATCCTAGGTAAATAAAACTCTGTCATGGAAACATTCCACCACCGTCAATCTCATTATTTTAGCTGCGCTACAATTTCAGATCTTACGATGCTTTTTGGAGTTTTATTTAATTGTTTGGACGTTAGTCCTTTTTAGCTTTATTTATTATAACTTAACTTGTTCTGAATGGACTATATTAAATATGGGCCGTTTTCTGTCACAATTTTTAAGAAAAAAATTAATATTCATGAATGTCAAGACTGTTTGTATTAATGTGTTATTCGGTATATAAATCAAGTTGTTGTACAGTCATTTTATTTATAGATTTCTATTTCATAACATAAAAACGACTGTCCAACATGGGCTAGTAAACTGGAAATTGCAGAATATGCATAGTTCAGCAACTTCGGACTCCAAATTACATATGAGCCAAGGCTTGATCCACGAATATATTTATACAGATTGTGTAGCTATTATGGATAACTTATATTCAAAATATCAATGTGCAAGGTTGCTCTATTGTATGAAAAATTAAAGATTACAATTTTTGATCCCGTATTGCTGTTTTTTTTTTTTTTTTTTGCTGTTGCGTCGTATACACTTCGGAGTTGGAGAACCACTACGTGTAAAGAAATTGAACTGCAGTTGCTAGCCGCGTCTTTATTGTTTTTTCCTTGAAGTATTATACTTTAAAAGTACATAGAAAAAAAGAAATTTGGACAGTTTGGAACAGTTTATTTATATTTTGTTCCTTTAATTTAATTTAATTTTTAAAAAATCTCCCTTTTTTTCTCCTTGCGCGCGTGGCTTGATTTTTTTTACAGGGGCTCCAGCAGGAATTTAAAAGGGACTGAGCAGTGTTCTTTAAAGTCGTATTTTATTGTTCAACTAGCCTAAATAGTGCTCTCTTATAACACAAATGAGGCCGTACCTATTAGACAGTTGAGTAAATATTAAATTAGTATCCAAATTGAATAATATAAAGAGTAAAACCTTTTATTCTTAAATCTGTTACGAGTCTCTTCCATTAGTATCCATGGTGAATTTTTCACGTATCCTGAACTGACACTTCTAAATATCTCAAAATCAAGGATAAACTTCAGGTAAATTTAAGAGTCGATCTCTCTTCATATCGCTAATACATTTAAATTTATAAATAAATGCAGCTGAATATCCTTGTTATCGAGCAAAGACATTATATGTGGATTTCAGTTTGACACGAGGTTTAATACAGCTATATATAGCTCATTTGCTAAAGTGACTGCCTGCCACACAGAAGTACACGATTCTATTCCCATATGGAAGTAGTCTTTTTCATAATTGTCATCTGTTTACTTTTAATGCAAATTTAATGATAGCTTTGAATTTGAAATGAAACTTGAAACGTCTTTAAGTTGACC
Source organism: Margaritifera margaritifera (assembly GCA_029931535.1). NCBI lineage: Eukaryota > Metazoa > Mollusca > Bivalvia > Unionida > Margaritiferidae > Margaritifera > Margaritifera margaritifera. The sequence continues at coordinate 124,249 of JAQPZY010001390.1, read as the reverse complement.
TGTAAGTTGCCGATATTAATGTTTGACTACTAGAAACAAGTTTTTATCCTTTTCTTAAAAAAACAAAAAGTAATTTGTGTTGTTATTTAAGAAGGTTTCAACGGTTCGTTTAGCGGATTATTGGCTATATCATACCAAAGAAATGGGAGCCTAGTGGCTACCCCAAGGACACATTGAAGCAGCCTACTAGGACAAGATTGGGAGGGTATTAAATCAACGGCCCTTGCATTACGAGTCCGACGCTCTACCAACTGACCTACAGCAGGTCCCTTTAAAAGCAAATCTTAATATACAGCTTCAAAACAAATCTTAATATACAGCTTCCTGGCATATCGATTTTCAACATGCTGATTCCGTGGCAACCGGCACGTGAATACAAAAGGTATGTCACAAATGAAATAACACCACTTCACACATGTAATATACATCATCTGAAGAAAATTGAGAGGAGTCAGAAAACGGCGCTTATACAAAATAATACTTTTCAAGGATTTTTTCTTCACAAAATTATGATTTATGGCGAAAATATCTAGCGTCATATATACAGTAGTAATGTAAAATAAAACAACTTATATCCAGAATCATCAACAGAATTGAGGACTTGTAATGTAAATTATTGACGTTGCGGAACGCAGAATATTTACTGCTGAACAAAACTGAGGTTATTAATAAAAACATTGCCTTTTGCTCGATGATATAAATAAAAAAACTTTCATCTCCAAATAGTAAATGACGGATGAAACTGCCTCTTAAAGTGGATATTGTTCATTATTTATTTTATGTCTATAAAATCGTTACTAATTTGAACCTGTTAAACACGTAATTCGATCTTACTGTTAAAAAATAAATTATTATCGGAAGTGCAATTTCAAAACAAAAAAAAACCAAAGTTATGAAATAAAAATTAATCCTAAAGCAAGACAGTAATGGAATATTTATCAATAAGACGCGGTAGAATTTCCTGTATGTATCAGAAAATCCTTAAAATTTTTATATGTAAGAAATTCAATACTTTCATCTGCAAATAATAAATGACAAAATTATGAAATAAAAATACATCCGAGAGCAACATACAAACATTAAATATATTCATCAGGCAACAGTATAATTTCCTTTTAAGCGCAAAGAAATCATACATTTGAAATGGACAGAAACAATTTTTTGTTTCATTTTTAGACGATGAATACTTATCGGAGAAGGAGGTCGGAGCACTCCTTGAGGATAATTATCTCGGACCAAGGTAAAATGCAGAACGGATATTCGGGAATATTAAGTTTAATGATATATCACTTGATATAGATTTTCGAGTTTAAGATAGGAATGGTAAATGCACCGTGCAATTTATGTTCTCTCTCTCTCTCTCTCTTTACATCTGTGCAAGCACTAACAAACATATAATATTTTGTAAGAGATATAGTCTAAATATATTTATCTCTTATTTGTTTTTTCTCAGTTTGAACAAAATACGTATCAAGATAATAAAATAGTCATATGCTTAGGAGGTTCACTCGATGTAATGGTGACAAAAACAGCTCATTCGACATCAAAGTCCAAATGTAGTCTCCCAAATATATCAGTCAGTATTTTTGTTGTTGTATGCAATGGTATATTTTTATTTTATTGTAATGACAATGATTCTTTTAGTTAACTATCTATATATCTATCTATCTATTTCAGACAATGAGACTATTGACCTGTCCCAATTAGATTTCGGTTACAAAGCACGGCTTAAAGGGATCCCACACGTATAAGATGCCATCAAGAAAACGTAGACGCTAGGCACAGATCCATTTTCACACAAAAGTCAAAAAAGCTTCTGTGCCAAAAATCTATAAAAAATTATGAAATAAACCTTTGTTTCTTGAAAAGTGAATAAATGACTGAATGAATGAATCAATCAATCACTGCATGGAAACAAATTCTAAGTACATGGAAATTGCGCAAAGTGGGTTTCAGACAAGTTTCCGAGTAACGCAAAGTACTCTAAAGATTCTGTGTAGTTTCCTGAGGCTTCAAGAATTAGAATTATCAAATTTCAAATTTACTTAAACTGCTCTAAAACCCGCATGAAGCTGCTATACGATGTACAGTCATTCATAAAAATTTGAATTTTAGAGACCTTAGCCTACACAGTGTCAGTTAAATCCGTCAAGCATTTCAGGGGAAGCGATGATAAGGTTTGTCCCTGATAGACGGCAGACCTATTTACCCAGACAAATGTTTATCAGTAGTTTCACAAATTCCATCCGTAATTTTAGCCGCCCGTTTGTAGTTTGGCATTATATTACTGGCAGATGTACTGTCTATTATATCAAGTTTTGAAGACCCTCACAAAGTATCCGTATGTCTATTTCTAGCGTAGATGATCCTCTGATCAGCGGACGCCGGACCCACTTTTGTACCAATGATAGTTACATGAATTGCCTAATGTAAGGCAAACATGTTTGGGTTATTTGCATTTCTATTAGGACCATCTCATATGGTAATCAGAGTGATTATACATTCCATTGCTTTATTTAACTCATGAACAGGTAAAGACAGCATCACGCGTTCAAGATTGGACTCATTCATTATTGTACAGATGCCTGAACTTAGTGCCTTCGATCATTCTCAAGCATTTCAGTGATAAGGCTGAAAAGTAAAATAGTAAATGAATAAAACTCTCATCACGCGCTCAAGATTGGACTCATTCATTATTGTACAGATGCCTGAACTTAGTGCCTTCGATCATTCTCAAGCATTTCAGTGATAAGGCTGAAAAGTAAAATAGTAAATGAATAAAACTCTTGTATGCTGCATTTTTTATGCAAAAGTCTAATAGCATAAAATTGATACATTAAAACCAACCCCGTATTTTGTGACTTTTTCTGTAGAAACTAAGGTGAAATTGTAGCTGTGCATTCCATGGACAGAAAGACAAACTGTAGAATGGGGGCAGTAACAATATATTGGCTCTTCGCTTACGAGAAGGACAAATTATTATTTAAGGTACAACATTTAGCAAAGGTTTTCTGGAATCATTGATATCCAGTATTTTCGCCCATGATATCTAAATGTCTTCCATAATCAGGTACTAAACCGACTGACCAAAACTAAAAGCTTCCTCTTCAGAAGTCATCAAATTTGTAATGACGCCGGACTTGTTGATCAACGTCCTCACTATGTTTTCCTGAATTTCAAGAAAAGAAATATACCATTGAAACGCCTATAGCAGGGATCGAAGGAAAGTCTCGTCATCTGGTACCAACGGACGACTGACGTACATATAATGTGCACATGACTCCGATGAGAATTTATGCTTAAGATTACTAACCAATAGGCGTCGCCCTTCTTTGTCATTGTTAAAGCAGAAGTCGAGATATATGCAACGTGATTCCCCCCCCCATCCCACTATTGTTTGTGACATATGACCGTTATTATGTCTAATTAGTCTGGAGAACAATAAATAATTGTTAGGCACGTACGCCGTAATGGAACAAGACAAGTGTTTGCTTATAAATAGATATTTTAGATATACATACTAAAATGGGAACAAAAGTTATAATAGACATAACTGTTTTGAGTTTACATGGGAACATAATGATTTAAATATTTGTTCGATAAATTTACTTAATCTAAAAAGTTAACATTTGTGTTATTTAGCAACTCACTAAATGTGTATGTATTAAAAGCTTTGAGATAATTCTTACTTATGTATTATTTTCTTATTTCAGTAAAATGTTGAAATTGAAAAAGGTTGTGAAAGTCATCACCCATATCTTGTGACGCGCATACTTTACATTTTCTTTCAGATATATCCAAATTTTGACATATTCCAGTTTCAATAGGGAACCTATGAATCGTTGTACGGAACTTTCTTAGAAACTTCTTTATTCATTTCTGGCATACTTGGTAAAAAGGGCTCAATTTTTTTTTTCTTTTATCCGATAATTTCTACTTTTAGAAGAATCGGAAACACTGCATTCCAAGCTTGTATATATTGATCTTTAAGTCTCATTGTGAAAAATGGTTTCTTTAGCCAATCAACAGAAGAGAATTAATGAGATACGCATATATTATTCAGACCTAAATCACACATAAATCTTTAAACAATGGAAAGCCATTTAAAATTGCACATACTAGGATCAGCATCGTGTAACATAATGTCGTATAATAATTTTGATTTTGGTCTAATTTTTCCAGTAACAAGTCTAAACCAAAATAAAACAGCTATAATGTTGATAAAAATGCTCGTAGGAAACCTACTCATTTCTCAACAGTACAAGTAAAGTGGGGTACTTTCCTTATAAATAAAACTTTTCGTCAAAATCAGTGTGTGTTCAATAAGGGTATTATCACTAGAACCCCATATCTCGAGTCCATATAACACTTTCGGCAAAACAGTATTATCAACAAGTTTAAACTGTAAAGCAAATGGTAAAGACAAATTTCTTATTCTTTTATATAGGGAAAACATAGATTTTCATTTGTGCAGTGATTCGATTTTTTGCCGAGTAAAATGAAGCGTGTTTTTTGAAAGTAACCCTAAATATAAATATTGACCAACTATTTCCAGTTATGTGTTACAAAATACCAAAGAGAAATGGTTAGATTGCCTTGAACCAATTATAACTATTTTTATTTTTTCAACATTTACCTTTAATCTCCATTCTCTTCTGTATTTATAAAATTAATTCGAAGTTTTCTGGAGATCTTCTTCGTTATCTGTAAGAATAATAGTATAGTCAATATAAAGGATAATAAGTACCTTTAAGTAGAACATACATTCTGTTTTCTAGCAGTCATAATTCACACCATTTCAACTCGTTTAAAACAAACACAGATGTAACGAAAATAAGATGGGCGAGAGATTTTCAGCTTGCCTTATTTCATACAGGCATGCAAATAAATCCTAAAATTCTTTATTGATATACACACATGACTTCATTTTACTCTCCATGTTCTAATTAAATTCGGCAATTTGACACCAACATTATTTAAGACAAGTTTTTCCAAAGCACTGCTCTCCATATATTGTCGAATGTCTTTTCGAAATCCACCAATGCAGAAATATTTTTTTTTTCTTGCTTTTAGAATTTCTGCAAGTGCACGTAAAGGATAAATATGATCTGGAATGGAATATTCTTTCCTAAAACCAGACTGATTTTTCTCTAAAATAATGTACGTCTCTAAATAGTCCACAAAAAGTCATGCATTGAAAATTGAGCTAAACAATTTTCAAAGACAAGTCAATAGGGCACTAGGTTGGTTGCTTGAAGGAAGATTTTTTATCACCTTTATTTGTATACATTGGTTCTATAAATCCTATAACCCAAGACTATGGGATAATGGCACTCTCTAAAACTAGATGTAAAAATAAGTATATAAATGTCGAAAAATAGGTTCGGTAGATGTTATGTACTCATTAATGGTGTCCTGTCTATACCCGAACGCTATTATTTTTAAGATGTTAAATTGCGTTGTGTATTTCTTCAAAAGCAATAGCTCAATTTAATATGTCATTTTCAGTAGATAATGTCGCATTGAAATCGTGATTTTTATTTGAATCAAAAGCATGATCAAGATCTTTGAAGTATTCGTAGGACACAATAATCTCTATATATCTGGAATACTTCGTATTTATCCAATACAATTATTTAATTACTTTACAATATTATTAAATATTATTTTGGGTCTGATTTACAAAGCTTTCTTAGTTAATCGCCAATTGTTAGCCTTGTATTTGCCATTGAACTTACTGATATATATATATATATATATATATATATATATATATATATATATATATATATATATATATATATATATATATATAAATATATCTATATATATACCAATTTTCTACCCAAGAAAGAGGCAGAATTTTACCATCATTTCATACAAGCAGTAAAACGATACTATTGTTTTCTAAACCCGTAATACCATACTCTCAAACGAGGCTGGAACTTCTTTATCCTTGAGGTTTCCTGGTGACAGTAACAGCGCCCCTAGCGACGGAATGCCAACACTATCAGTAAACGAAGCTCTCAAAGCGACGTTAGTTAAGAAACCTTGCGTTATATGTAAACTATCTGAAAGTTCTAAACCATGTTTTTGTCACAACAAGAATATAAAAGCATTTATTCCTTTATTTTGAAGTAGTAAAATATAGCCAAAATGTTCGTCTGAAACAAGATCATATTCGGAAATTGCGAACTAAAACATTACAGTTGTATAGTACAATCCATTTATGGAAATTCATAAATGGTAACTTTAGTGAGTTTCACACATGATGGATGAATTCGAAATTATAAATGAGTAACATTCTCTGCAACAAATCTGTACCATCATTTTTCAACAATTTCTCCAGTCATGTTGTAAATAACTGTCAAAGTAATGTTGTCATTCCCATGTCAAGTTCCCATCAGAGCCTCTCACAATGTCACAGTTCAACAGCATTCAACCTGTCCTCTGAAAGAAACTTCCAGTCATTCAACTGGCGAAAACGTCCGTGATGCAAAATTTCAGAACTGCACAATAACTGTAACTCCCATATATGAGTCTGCTGTCCCAAACGTCGAAGAATTCGTGTTATTGACAGTGATGGTAGTCAAACTGAGTGAGCGTTGATTCACAAGCTTCATTCATGAAAGTAATATTCATGCGCATGTCAGCCTTTCAAAAAGTAATTTGGTTTATGCTTTAAAATGAAGTTCGTATTAAAGAAGTTGAAATGTTTAGCAATTACTTGTGTTTTTCAGCTGCATTAGTGATTTCATTAAATTATATGAACTTTGATAGGTATACAACAAAAATATCATTTTCACAGTAATGTGATTTTGATTGCTAGATCACGTCTCGTTGTCAGCATAAAAATCTGGATCATGACTGAACGCTTCGCGTCTCGTAATGATCCGAATTGTCTAATGCTGACACATAATCGACTTGCCTGCTTTATTTTAGTTTCTGATTCTAATATTCGTATCAAATATCTCCTGGTCGGAAGAATCAACAACTATTTAATCGGTTATTAGATCTTTAATAAGTCTGATCTTTACTCCGTCCATATTGTTTAAAAAGCGTTTAACTTTTGTTTTATCCAATCTTATAGATAATTTTGAGACAGTTTCAAACTTATTATCATTAAAATTATTATTCTTATAAGAAAGCAAAACACTGACTGGACATTGTACGTCAGAAAATAATGGTTCAAATCCATAAACTTTGAAATTAGTGATATTCTTAAGGACTTCAACTGATGGCATAACATAATCAACAACCGATGCTTTTTTACACGTGAATTGACCTATACCTCTTTCACTATCCATAAGTCCGTTTAAGATGAATAGATTCTGGAACTCTGTGCTCATATGTATTAGTCTTTGTATCCCTTGATTATCGAAGGCGAGGAATACCCAATCTATCTAGGATCAAAACTGATTTCGAATTTGACGTGTCATTAAAAAAACCCACAAAAATATTCAACTCATCACGATTTGTATCTAAATAATATGGGCTTTTCGATCTGTGTTCATGAAAGTCGCAAATCAAGTAGACAACTGTATAACTTGCCATCATATCAGAAATTCCCTTTGTACTTCTTCATGCAATTTCTTTATAGGAATCTAGAACATTCTTCAGGTACAAATATTACATCCTCTGGTTTAGCAAATAAGGTTTTAGATAGCTTAGTTCAAAGAACATAATCACTTGCAGTCGGTTGGTAAGAGACAAAATTGGAGTATTTCTGACGATACTCCCGGAACATAGACATTTCCTATGTCTTGCTATCTGTTGACGGGTTGGACAGAAAAGCTGTGTTCTCTAATGACTTAATCAGTCTACATAACATTATAAGTGTTTGTATTTTTTCTATTCTACTGTTGCCATCAGTATTGAATGATTTGGATGAATCTGCTTTAAAATATACTTCATTGCATATAATTCATCTGCATTGCACTTTTGGGTGATGTTCGGAGAGTTACCCAGCAATGATGCTCGACCATCATCTTGTATCATTCACCGCTGAACTTTACTTTGATGATGCAACCCCTTTAAATCGCATAACTACGAATAATACGTCAGGCTCAGCCTAAAGTCCGTACTCTAACTTCCAGCTTTGGGAACTTAGAGTACGGCTAGCTCTACCCCCTTAGCCAGTTATCAAAAAGATTGCAAGTGTACTTGAATCGGCAGGTCATCGATACTAAATACAGGAAATAACTACAACAAGAACAAAAAAGAAATAAGGCGAGTTAAAAACAAACCAAAAAAATCCCTCCTAAGTCAATATTGTTGTTAAACCTAAATTAATTTTTTATATAAACAATTAAAGAAGTTTCAAATCGCATAATTCATAAATTCAGACTCGAGAAAATGAACAAAATCGGGTAACAGAGAAAAAACAAACCTTGTTAAGAATCACTCCAAAAAACATAATCCAGAAATTATGATTTGAATAAACTTGAGATAAAACGAGGTCCTCGTCTTATGAGAAAACGTCTACGCTAGTCATTGTACATCTACAAAAAAGAATTCATGAATTCGGTGACCAACGATTAAAAACAGGTAATTTAAATTGATTGGATACTTTCATATAATCATTTGGATGATGCAACAATTTGGGTCCAAAAAGAAGTAAAGTGCAACAGGGATATACTTTTAACAGGTGGAGAAACTATAGCTAATTGTGTAAAAAATGGAAAGAAAGCTGCGATCATACAATAAATCAGTCTGACAATATTCTCTCGTGCGATACCAGTGATACTGAAGGGGGTGGATTTAAAGGGTATTGGCAGAGAAAACTCGACTTCTCTACCAACACCCTTTTCTCGCCCCACCCTACAACATCTTTGGTATTCCACTCGCGCATCTAGTCTTATTAATACGTAATTCACTCAAAAGATGAAATGTAAATACATTTCCTTACTGAAAAGCTAAACTCCCTAATTCTAGCATCATCCTTGTAATAACTGATAAAAACAAATACATTGAGAGAGAGAGACAGAGACAGAGACAGAGAAAGAGAGATGTAACCAAAAATCAAAGACAAATACGAAATAATACAACGGCTTTGGTATCTTTTTATACAATAACTTTATTTTTTAAAAACCTTTTAATAGCGTCCTTTTGATAATCACAGTCTATGAATTCGAAAAGAACGAGGAAATATAATTGTAAAAAGGTCAAGTCTTATAACAGGAATATGTGAGACTGCATTTACATTGAATCATCCGCTTAGAAAATTTCTTTCTAAAACTGCGAAATTATTAAGAACGCTTCTGTACTTAGGTGCACCAGTATGAAGAAAATATCGGTAAAAATCAACACAGAAATAATATCCCACAAAATTAACTTCAATTATCGACAACACCATTATTAAAGCAAAGACCATTACACTCAAAACGAATCCATAGATTCAATGCAACAGCTACCTGCATGTGTCTGTTCCGTTGTTTTCGTCTGATCACATGTGTACATGCTCCCTTGTTCGTTGCCTCGACATTGTTCTGTTCCACTGCTACGTGTTTTAGTAACCGCTTGTATCCAACATGACCAATATAAAAATCCTTTAATTTCATGGCGAAATCTCAGTTCAGGTTCGATGTTTTTTCTTTGAAACAAGTCAATGTGTTACATCTTATGATGCATACTAAAAATGAATGTGACATAAAGTTTATACGGGATATGGACCAATGACAGGGAATCAGCTGCCGATAATTCGCACCAAAAATGGGCCGATAAGTATAGTATATCACATTATGACATTTGTTGACCTAACCAAAATGATATGGGTGGAAATAGAAATTTTCATTGACCCATAATACAAGCCATATAGAGAACAGAGCACGTGCATTATCCAATTTAACATACGCCTACTTGTGGGATTAAATTGGATAATGCTTGTGCCCCGTTCTCTGTCTATAGCATATGGTTACTTGCGTGATAATTGATGTATTAAATATACATGTATGTTACCAATCATGGATGTTGAACCACACTTCAGGATAAATATCGGCTTCGCATTGTCATGGGGTTTTATTTCTGATCGTATATATGTCTGTCTGTCTGTATGTATGTATGTATGTATGTATGTATGTATGTATGTATGTATGTATGTATGCAGGGCCGTCGTAAGGGGCGGGCGATATGGGCGACCGCCCGGGGTGGCAAGTCCGGTGAGGGGGGGGGGTACGTTTCGCGGAGTTTGCGGTATTTTTTCAGACTGTGGGTTGCAAAAGGGCGACACTCACCCGGGGCGCCGTTTCGTCAAGCGGAAACTTGCGACTGCCCTGTATGTATGTATGTATGTATGTATGTATGTATGTATGAATGTATGTATGTATGTATGTATGTATGTAAAGCTATGATTGCTGTACTATGTAAGAGCAGTGCCGATACGGCCGTACCGAACACCCGACCCCGTCTTTCCAGTACGGCCATATCGGCAATAAATGTCTTAATCGTACGGAGTACCTGACCGTACCGGCTTACTTGCAACACTGTGTAAGAGTTGTAGTTTCTGTCAGACGTAAAGAAAAGACGAGTCTCCTGGCTACAAGTGAGATTTTGTTAATTCATATTTAGATCATGTTTTGTATGTTTTATGTTCTTTTGTTTTGTTTTGTTTTTAAATGTGATACAAGTCATTGAAAATGTATTTGTTGTGACTGGATAACTCGTACCGCTGTCAAGTTCCAGAAGAGTTATCTCTTTTAAGTGCTGTGGAGTATCCTACGTGATGTTGTCCTTGTGAAATTGACAATCTAGTGTGACACGCGTGCTGAAGTAGGATATAAGGTATATTTATTTCACCAAAGGTTAGCATTAAGGTCTATGTAAAAAAAAATTAGTACCATGATACCTACAAAAAACCACTGTTGCAATACAAGAATGCTCTCCAAGCTGAAGTTCTGTTTATATCTATATTGAATGGGATAGTGTACAAGTCAGGATGGCCGAGGGGTCTAAGGTGCTGTGGTCAGGTCGCAATCGGGTCTTCCGGGCGTGTGTTCGAATTCCCCGTTCTAACAAGTAACACAGTAATTTATAAGTATGTTTCATGCAAGTGTAATTATAACAATTAAAATGTTGGTATCAAGCAGTTTGATATACCAATACTGTTCGCTTACTATAAGATTGTTATATAGTCCATCTCTCTGTTTCTCTGTCGCTCGATTAGTTTGTCAATTTTGCCATCAGAGATCGAGAGAGAGATCGAGATCTGGATCAATTGAGGTGAAACTGACCTACTGACTATGCAACCAACACAGGCTGACAGAGGGGGGGGGGGGGAAATCTACAGACATTTTAATATTTAAAAGTTATCTGTTTTAGAACCTTATTATTGGTTTTAAAAACCCCAAAATAAAGCATAAAATAGATTACAGTATGTGAATGCCAAGACATTTACCATTCGTCCAACTGTCTCCATAGGCTATTGCAACTTTGTATCATTGGTATGGTGTAACACTGTAGAAAAATCCCATTAAAAGGGTACACATTCCATTATAAGGACTAGGATTCCTCTAGGTTATTTGGTGCAGGTTCAAGTTGAAGGTTTTCGTCAGGTAAAATTCTTTTGCTCTCTCACTCCACAGATTTCCATGTATATTTGTCCCTTACATCACGAGAAAGAGACAATAAAGCAGATTGATAACATTGTGCAACATGTTTAATTCATTACAAAATGGGGATTATGATTTATTCTCATTATTTTCTTATTGTGTTAATGAGTGGAAATTCATCACTGATCTAGAGAGCATAAATTACTGTTGACATCGTAATTATATGCGTATTTATACGCCATGAGTAAATCACAATTTAATATTTTTCACTCCCTCCATCAATACACAGTTTCCTGTAGTCAAGTTTCCTGTAATCAATCTTAAATTCCGTTGGAACATAAGTAAGTGCATTGTTATCTGTAATAAATATTGGAAGCCTCGTTTCATTTTAATGAAAAATGTCTACAACTCGTGGTATATCAAAGATACAGCGTTGTAATGAATGTGTTAGGATTGTCGTGCTTTCTAACACGCTACGCTTGGCTTTTTCCCGGGTGGGTTGGAACCTCACTCCTAACAAATAGTTACATTTTGGCAGTTTGTTAATTAGAAAGAGAAAAAGCAATCGCTATTTATCCAAACATAATTGTAATTTCATCATATCAGTGTGTTCAATGCAAATGTAATCATAACCCAAACACTAGTATACATGTATGTATGTGTGCTTATCGTCTTTCAATTAATTGTTTCACTTAATGTATGAACGGGTATGTTTGTCTATTTCGGACAACAACAAAAAAGCACAGAACCTGATAACGGATGTGTCAGGATAGCCAAGCGATTTAAGGCGATGTGTTAGGGTCGCAATCCAGTCTTTCCTACAATGATTCAAATCCCATTTATAACATTACATTTTGTACTTTGTTATAAACATTACAGCCAAAATATATTAACAGGAATAAGAAAATCCAGATGGTGATAAAACGCGCCATGTATTGATATGTATGTATGTATGTATGTATGTATGTATGTATGTATGTATGTATGTATGTATGTATGTATGTATGTATGTATGTATGTATGTATGTATGTATGTATGTATGTATGTATGACTTTCTTAATTTCCTCCCACACGGTCTTGTTATTCAGAAAACAGCATCGTATGATGGAGGTGCTCTGGAAATATGCCCTGAGGAGTCAGCAAGCTGTCGATTTGACGGTTTTGTGTTTCTGTCGTTCTGACAGGCAACACATAGCTTATCGTGAATTTCCAGCGAGATCTTTCATTATCTCATCGCAAACTTTGGCTCTTCCACGGGCCATTAGATCGTTTTTGACGCTTTGTCGATTACAACTGAAGTGTATGCCTTATGTGACGCAGCCCGTATTTCATTTTTCATGGTTGTGTATTTGTCGACATCGTATAGAATCAGTTCGAACTCTTCTCCTGTGACAGCGTTGTCACTTAGAGTCTTAGATATGTGGTCTGCGATTGTGTTGTGGTTTGTTTCGGCCAAGACGCGGATTTCTTCCTGCTTTTAGATTTCATGGTTAGTAGTCGGCTGATATAATTCACAGCTACAGAAATCAGACAAGATCCTAAAGCTGTGATCTCAAGAGCAATCGCGATGGTGGCAGCAATTATTGTTGACAGTATTCTAATTCCATCACCGCTTGTGCCCAGATACACAGCCGTTAGTATGGCTTCAGTACCATCCACCACGTTTACTGGCCGTTTGTACCATTTGCAAAAAGCTCGCTGCTGTTCAGCCTCTGCCGGTAATGAGGTTTCAGCCTCGCTGATCCTTTCTAGGCAAAAATCTTGTGAGTTTAGGATTTTTTGGTATATAGACATTATAATTCCTCTATAGGCAGGGTGATATGAAACTTTAATTCTTCCTGGGAGTCGGTTAGTTTGCGGACCCACACCTTTAACCGATTGTCTGTGCTTGCATGCAAGACGGTAGCGTAGTTAAAGTAGCTGATAATTTCCCTGATATCCCCATATTTCGAAATAGTATTATTATTAAACCAGAAGTACCGTGCCTGTTGCTGGCTTCGCGGCGAGTCGATCTTTTGACCGAACACTGTAATGCGGTGCAGTGATTCTTTTTCATAAACAACTATTGTTTTGTCTTCGCAGAGAAGAGTGATTACAGAATTTACGTACTTCGACAAAAATGTTACCAATCTGAGCTCATTATTTTTAATTATCAAGTTGCTACATCCTTTGCAGCAGAGCGTGTTTCGGGCGGTATTGTCTTGGTCACGGGCTGTGTCAACTTGCTGAGGCGATCACCTAACGTTTCCAAAGCCTTTTTGACGCTGTAGGCAGCGAGGGCTAGCAATTGAGCCCCTTTTGAACTGATTCGATATCTGGCTTCCGTTTAATAACACCATCCTGCTAGGCATAACCGTGGTTACCGACTAAGCCAACGGTGTTTTCTACCGGAAAACCACGTTTCCAAGTTGAGGAGGCAGGCAACAAACCCCGAGAGGACGCTACTACGTATGATCTGGCCGCAGCATCGAATGGCAGGCCTGGTACACGGTCAGTGACAAACTTATGTGTTGCGTCATCCTGAGGGTCGAAAGGGTCACGTACCTTTTTGATTAAGTAGTTGTTCATCAGCAGCTTGATACTCATTGCATCGACAGTCTTTAAGACCCTCAAGGCATCATACTATTTGAGACGTCCATGCCCGAGTTTTAAGGTCTCCCGTGGCATCAGAAAAGACGATTAGGTCATTTGGGTCTGCAATTATAGCACAGTTGGAGATGGCCGCGAGGTCGGTCTTGGTTGCGTACTGACAAAAGATCACCCTGTGCTGACGCTTGAAATAGCAGAGCGTTTATTGTTGTATAATTTGTGTTTACGCTGTGCTAAAAAGAGGGGTCTGTCTCCAATTAACGTGGGTGCCGCTGCGCTGACCGTCGGTTGACAGATAACGCCGCATCCAACAATGTGTCTGTTGTCGTGTTGCGCTCAAGCGCCTGTAGAACTGCGATGGATGGGTGACCGAAAATCGGCCCGTCGGTCTTTATTTAAACCGGAAGCGCGTCTAGCAGGTCAGCGATAGTGGCTGGGGGTTGCGTACCTTTGCTCTGCGAAGATACAAAATTAGTGCAGGGGATGGTGCAAGGCCACAAGAGTCAATGTAGAGAGGGTGGGATGGAGGTTATGCGAAGAGTCGAGGTTGGCGATGCCAGCTTCATTTCCGCTTCTTTTCGCTAGGTATGCCAACTCATCGCGCATGTAGACGCCGGAAAAGGACTTTGAGGACTGGGCCATACACAACAATTTGAATTCGGAGAGAACCTTTACCGCCGCCTTGGCAGGCGCAGATATCCTTTTTTTAGACCACTGCCGTGCTTGGTGGTGGTGATGCCCTGCTGTGAGCTGCTTTCCCAGAAAAACTGGCCGTTAACAGCTCACTTAAGGATGTAATTAGTCATGGCCTGAAGAGCCAGGTTGTTCATGCACCCTCACCTCCTCATCAGTTGAGCAGGTTGGTCTCTGGTACCAGCGACGGTGTCACAGCCGGCATCCAAAGGGCGAGCTTTGAGAGCGTGATGTTGGGGTTCTCATTACAAGCTGCGGAAGACAAATGTAAGCTGGAAGATAAGTGCGGCTCTTTACCCTCTAATATACTTAAAGCGGAGAACGGTCCCGGACATAGAGCCCAACAGTGAGTGTCTCATCGCGGAGGTCGAGCATGTTGCTATCACGGTCGGTCAGTGTGAAGCGCAGTTTATTTATGCGGGGACAAGCCAAGTAGACGGGATGGGGTGGTGCTAATACCAAGAGCCAGCCTGGACTCTGGTCCAGAGTAAAGCTATTGAGAACGTAGGATACGCCAACGCCATAGCATGAAAGATGTACAGAGATTGTAGTGGTTATATGCAGTATGCTATTTTTGCTATAACCCCCCCCCCCTCCGCCTCCCCCATGTGTCAACTAAATTTTGACGATCTTTTGCATGACAAATCTTACACTGAATGTTTGAGTTTAGGATCTGACTTTAAGTTTAAACTCAGTTTGGATTTAGCATTCTCGAACGATCTTAATCTAAAATTTGAGGCTCAAAGTTGAGATTTAGATCATGACATATAGTGAGCACCTAACCTGTCAAATATCAATCTATATCAGAAACAAAATGGCTGACTTCGTGAGGCAGATAGAAGAATTAAGTTAAAGCTAAGATGAGCACTATATTGGACTTATGTCAAAACATAATATTAGTTAGAGATTGAGCTAAAGATTTGTCATGCACATGCACTCATTAGTATACATTTTTAATTTTGTCTTTGGTAAAGGTCCAGCGGTCATGTCATGAAATCACTCATTTCTTTCCTGTTCTTTAGCATAGACAATATGCTATACATATTAGTGTTCTTCCGTCCATCCGTCACGCTAACTTCTTTCAAACAGTTAAGCGGACTTTTAGTATACTGTGTGTGTCTGACATGAAATGCGTGACAACACGATATATAACTATTCCTGAAAGACCCATGGAGTAGCTGAATGTAAGGAAAACCTCTGGATTATTGAACATAATTCATCTTTACCTTATCTACGCTCAGTCTGTAAGGTACGCAGCTCAACTCGGCATCCTATGTGACGGCCGCAGCCTAATCTTAACACAAAGTTCACAGAGGTATCTTTAATATGCACGTGGAACCTCTAGTTTTCGAGCAGTTTCCGAAAGACAATTGCGATGGCGGACACTTATGTGCCCTGTGCTGGTGGGCGATGACGTATCGCCTCTGAAAAGTTCCATTCTGTAATCTGTAACGCTAGATTGGAAGTCAAGTGCCTTAACCAATAAGAAATTATTCTTGCTTAGTGGGTGAATTTCACCTTTAGATACTACAACTTGAGTGTCTAATGAACGATTCCTCTATGCACTTTCACGAGTGGCGAGGTTGAGATCAAAGAGGGTCAAAACCTTAACTTTTATGGCTTTAGTGTCTCTATAATTTTAAACGAAAGGTTTTACAATCAAATGGTGCTATGAATTCCATTAGGATTTCCTATTGGTCACAGTTGGAGTCCAGGGATGATAACTCAGTTATATCCTTATTACGCAATACTTTTCAGAATACATCAGATGTGTAAGTCTTTGTAACTTTAATAACCGCTACAACATTCATATACACTGGCACTTGAAATATGTTACCAAATGGCGTGGGTTGTAAATACAACCAAGAAATCTACAATTTATATGAATGGAAATTATTTTAAATTAGTCACCATCGACGACATCATCCAAAGAATCGCAGCATTGAGCCACTATGTACATTATCTAGTTATCATTAGCGACTATGTATCTTATCTAGTTATCATTAGTGACTATGTATCTTATCTAGTTATCATTAGTGACTATGTATCTTATCTAGTTATCATTAGTGACTATGTATCTTATCTAGTTATCATTAGTGACTATGTATCTTATCTAGTTATCATTAGTGACTATGTATCTTATCTAGTTATCATTAGTGACTATGTATCTTATCTAGTTATCATTAGCGACTATGTATCTTATCTAGTTATCATTAGCGACTATGTATCTTATCTAGTTATCATTACACGAGGGTCAGTTTTCTACGGGGATCACTTTTCTCCATAACGGGGGTCGTGTTATTATGGTTCATTAGCGAAAGGGCCAGTTTTCTACTGTAGAATACTGAACCCTTAGTCGTAGAAAAGTGATTCCCGGTCATTATTATCCATAGAAAGATGATCCTCGGGTAGGTTTTCTACGACGGTCAATATTCTGTTGCTCCGGCTCTGGCGTGTTTTCTCTGGCCAAAAACAGGGATAGATTATCTCTAATTGGACTTATATCCCAATTATTACTTCCCGGTTAGTACACGTGAACTTAGTATCTATCTATACTTTTTTTTTGTTTGGTGTGGGGGGGGGGGTATTTTTTTTCTCTTTTGATGGTGATTATTGGCTTAGAATTTGGCAGTTTTAGTAATGATTGAAGGAATTTTTTATTCTTTACAATATTATGATTAGTGTGTGATTTTTGTTTCTGTGTGTTTTGGCTACAGTGCACAGTGAAAGATACTCTCTGTGTATTTTGGCTACAGAGCACGTCCACGGATGCTGTCACGCCCTGAAGTGAATCTGTGACCCAAATCATGTTACTTTGCTTACAGTCTAGTTTTCCAAACAATGACGGATAACCTATTACAAGAACTTCACTGTAAGTTTGTCTATGAAAACACTTGTGATTATCTTATGATTTAATTGGATTTGGACAAACAGGAAAGTTCTGTACCGCGAAGCAAATGTAGAGAATATATATATATATATATATATATATATAAATATATATATATATATATATATATATATATATATATATATATATATATATATATATATATATATATATATATATATATAAAGGGATATAATTATGAACTGAGTCCAATTCCGAAGCTCACCGGTGTTAATTCCTTCTGTTAATATTGTCTCGGAGGTATTTATCAGTGCCTCTGCATTATTAACAATAGTTTACTTTTGGGTTTTGGGTTCTTTCTGTTGTTGTTTTTTTTAAAACAAAAAACAACAAAGAAGACGAAGACAAAAAAAAAAAAAAGCAAAAAAAAAAAAAAAAACAACCAAAGGTCAAGCAGCTAAACCAGCTGAATGCTAACGTGTATCATTGTATAGCTATTGATTTTTCTCCTATCCTTCAGATCACGTCTTGTGAGGGTTGCTGCATAAGAAATAAAAAAGTCCAAACTAGAAGAATAGCCCAGCTTGCTATTATATAGTTCTCAATATCCTCGTAATGCATTAATGCTTCAAGTCTGCTTTCTCATTCGTAGACTTTGCAGTGAATAGTTTTAATTTTGTTTTAAATGGTGTTCATGTGTTACATTAACTTTTGAAAATGCATACTTGATGAACTGTCCTTACTCTCCATCAAACAGTTGGTTTTTTTGTGGTTTTGTTTATTTTTCGTTGTTTTAACCGTACGTAAATTAACGCTTTCTTTCAGAAAACAAGAGAGAAACAAATAAACTTGATACGTAGGTAAGTAAAACAAAAAATACAAAGAAATCAATAGCTGAAGAAGCAAGAATTATCGACTTAGAATGCAGAAAAACTAAAAAATGGAAGAAAGTGTTCACTTTGTATGCGCTAGAAAGATACAGGTACATGTATGCTTGTGTCACGACTTCAATAATGGTAGATGATAATTAAAACATATAAAACATTATGAGTCATATTTAAAGTAGAATACATTTCCAGATCATTGTTAAAGTGGCTTACCATATATCATCCAACCGCCAAGCCGAGGGTCCTCCAAAACTAAGAAGTTAGAATAGCAACAGATACCAAATATGTACAACAATATATTGTTCATTTTTACAATAACAGTGAATAGATACACGATTATATATATATATATATATATATATATATATATATATATATATATATATATATATATATATATAAGAACATAATAAAAGAAGCCGTTAAAATGAATCGCTGTAGATCTAATCTTCTACTGAATGACTAAAGTTAGATAAATTAAGTCCATATGCAAAACGGCTAGGGAATTAGTGATACAATCTTCAACTGAAAATTTCTAGACGCTACACAGGGACATTGGTCCAGTAGTAGCTGTGTCCACTGAAACATATAGATATTTTACCAACTGATTGATTATCTATAATTTTGGTGCCTGCATCATAATTAACATAATCCAAGTTTCTGATACTTGACTGATTATACTATTGTATGTTAGTCAGATTTCGTATCGTTTCAGCGGGAAAAAGTTAAACATTCCCTAATGCCAGATACATATCTAGCAATGAAATCTGAAACACTCGTTACTGACTTTTAAACTGTTACATAAAAAATAATATAGTTTATCTAGAATATATTATTTCATGTTGCTAGAAAGCTTAAGCTTATCTGATAAGCAGAATTTGAGATACTATTTATATACATCACTGATCCAGTCTTTTTGTAACTGAATAAACTCTTTCCCCAAAAATAAATTGTTCTAGTACGCTTAAGATTAAATATTAAATAACTGCCGAACAAAGTAACGTTTTCTCATAACGGTACACTTTCTGAATCAAAGTCTGATAAACTATTGTTAACTAAGTTAGATGTTCTCGCTAGGGAGAAAAAGACAAACATAAATAGACGCCAAAACGTAATATTACAATAATCTGATAAATCCAAATGTTTAGACATTTTAATTAGCAATTCTGGTATCATTGGTTTTGTATGTCTAGGTAAGTAAGGATTTAATCTGCTTATCCCTTTTATACGTAAATTTAACTCAATCGTTATTAACATGATTATAATTGGTGCTTATTATAATTGGTGCCTTATAATCTGAAAAGATCTACTCAAAAACTGTACAAAAAAGACACTGACGTTTAATCGTAGCAGGAATTGATTTCAAAGAACAATGACTACAGAGCAAAAGGTAGGCTTCCCATTGGATTATTACGTGTGAATTTTGAGCTAAGTCCATAACCACCCTCAATCAATTCAGAAGTCTGGTAACAAATATTCTTCCTTTCCCAGTACGGCTTGAATATCATTTATTGTAGCTTCATCTTTATGTATCTACAAACAACTATGTCTCCGATTTCGTTTAAACGTCTTGTGTAATTTCTATTTTTTTAAAATCCCTATACAAACCATTTGTGTAGATGGTGGATATACTTTCCCCGCAGCCTCCTGAATACTACATTTTCAAAACTGAACCAAGAATTTGAGAAGTATAATTTGCACGTTGCGGTTTATCTGCACCAGCAAAGTCATATAAATAATTTAAAATGCAGATTCTAAATTGAAAGAAGATATATACAATTGCATTACTCACTCTCTGCCATATATATTGATAAAACAGGGTACAAATAAATGATCTTTCCTAGAAAATCCTACGAAATGGTAATCAATTGGAATTTGCATGTATTCTGTAATTCAATCTTTTTAAATAAACAACATCCTTTCCTTTACTCCTAATGATTTCAACTAGATCATCAACTCTTGGATACACAAGTTTCACACTACGTCCACGGTATTCATTTTTGGAAAGCAAATCATTGATGGCATGCTGTTTGGAAAACTGAGATCAAAAATAGTTCTTCTCTCTGAGCTTTCTTTCTTTGACACTGAATTTAAAGGTGATAAAAGAATAGGCATAAGTAGTTTCCTTTTTTCACATATAATAGCGAAACTGCCGAACTTGTTCTTTTTCTGTTTAGTGATACTCGTCCCATATTGGGGTTTAAATCTGTTGAGCGTCATCGGTCAAAGTTATCTGGTCTAATACGATCAGTCTTAAAGAAAGCAGCATACAAAGAACTCAAGGCTTCAGCTACAAAATCTCTCTTAATCTTTGTCACATTTTTGTTAGAAATAATTTCCAATTCTTCAGCAGTAAATGTCATTAAATCTTTATAATCAAATGCTATTGATTCGTTTACAAATTGAAATTGTAGATATTAAATCTTGTCAGATGATTTAGTCTTAATATCCGACTTGTATCACATCATAGATGTATTCTTTTCTTAACCTAGAACACTCCCATCAGAATCAGATTCTGATGACAATTCACCAGTGGTTTTGTCTTCATTTGATTTTAATTTCTTTATAGAAGTCCATGCTAAATCTGTGTCGTTATCAGATGAAGACGTGAAATTTCTTGTAGAAGATTCATTTAAACTTAATTTTGGCAATCGTCTTTGAACATTGTATTTTAAACAGTCCATTTTTCTTAATTTATCTATCCTAACTTTATGACACAAAGATAGAGGATCTGAGCCTTTCTTAGACTTCTCTGTTTCCGAGAGCTCCGTCTTGACTTTCTGAACATAACGTCTTAGATGATCTTTCTCCAGAACCTGGCTGTCCACTGACCGCACCCTCATCCAAATCGTCCCATAAACGTTTTTCATAAGAATCAGTTAGAGATTTATAGTCTTTTCATATCAATAAACAACGTTCACGCTTCTACATCGCAGGTTAAAGCAGAGCACTAACCTGCTAATAGTTAAATTATTCTTCAATAGTGACAACAAATAATATAGAAAGCCGACGGAGAAGTTTACACTTTGCCCACAGAAGTAAAGGTATCTAGTAAAAAGCTCAAGTATTCATCGGCAGTCTCAAAAAAACAAAATAGAAAGTTGAAAGCTGCATAGCCACAGCTAATACTCCAAAAAGATAACGGACAAAATCGGAGCCACTCCACTTAAAACAACAAACAAGATCTGTTAATTTCCTGCAGGGCAATTTGAACAAGTTTTAACTTTTCCGTGACACATTAAAATAAGGCAGACCACATACATTTATTTTTGAAATCGTCGGGTCACTTGCATGCAAATCGTTTCCTCTCAGTGGACTTTCCACTTTCTCGCCAAGATAAGTATGTCATAGTCGGGAGCTCCTTAAGGCTAAATGTCTAAAGTAGGACATGCCCAATCACGGAAAACGAAAGCAAATGGGCGTACAAATGGACAGTTGTAACCGAAATTAACCTAATAATAAAAAATGAACGAACTATAACCTAAAATGAACTTAGAGGAACCGAAAATGAACATACACGAACGTAAACGAATTATTACTATCGAAAATAGGCATGTAACTGTAACTTAACATTATTTTGTGAATCCTTATGTGTATTATTTGTGAGATGTCTAAATTAAGCAAACAATAGAGAGATCAAGGATGGAAAAGAAATTGTCACCCTTTTATATATAAAAATGACCGCCTTCCCAATATCTCTGGTCATCACAGTTTCATGTTCCAAGTGTCCAAAACAGTCAAAAGTACAAATCCATTTCTTAATCGGTTTAAACATAATTGTAAATATAATCGAAGGAGTCATAGAACAAGAGAAAAAAGAAAG
Organism: Margaritifera margaritifera; assembly: GCA_029931535.1. Lineage (NCBI taxonomy): Eukaryota > Metazoa > Mollusca > Bivalvia > Unionida > Margaritiferidae > Margaritifera > Margaritifera margaritifera. Next base: position 101,859 of record JAQPZY010001390.1, on the reverse strand, counting down.
AAAAAGAAAGAAACTTATGAGAGGAGGTATGGTAAGTTTTCAACTCCCTTATTTAAAATACACTTGGCAAATTAAGTCTTAAATTATTTTCAGTTATTTAAATAAAAAATTTAAAGTATTAACTTTTGGCTCATTTTCATTATATTTCTGTTCAGTATCGTTCGTTTTGTTGTTGTTATATTATTCGTTAGTTTGTTTATTTGTCGCTTATTTGTGTTACGTTCCGAATGTAAGCACCGTGTCTGATGGTAATTATTATTATTTTTATTATTATTATAATCAGACGTAATGGCTGATGTACTGTCAATACGATGAATAATATAATGATTTAAAGGACATATATACATGCACGTAATGATGTACATATAAGTAGATGTTAAGGTTTATAAGGTTAAATCTGTATATTGTTTGTTCTATTTCTAATCAACAAACGCCATAGATTCCTTGAATATATTCATCTTAAACGAATGCATGACAAGGTATAGGTCAATTCAAGTATAAAAATGCATCAGATGCTGATTATGTTATGTCATCAGTTGCAGCCCCTGAGTATATCTTTGATTCAAAGTTTATGAATTTGAACCATTATTTTCTGATGTACAATCTCCAATCATTCTTTTGCGCTTTCTTCTGAGAATAATAAATGTAATGATAATAAAACTGACAATGTGTCAAAGATGAAATAAAACAAAAGTAATAGCTTTTAAGCAATATCAACGGAGCAAAGATCAGACTTATTAAAGATCTAATAACGATTGAATAGCTGTTGATTATCCCGACCAGAAGATGTTTGATAGAGTTTGTGGTATGATTTCCGATGTATTTAAAGTATCGGCCGAGGGAACGTTTGGATTTAGACGAATATCTAGTGAAGCTAAGGATACACATTATAAATACTTTGGTAAGGAATGTAAATGTGCCAGGCGTAAGTCCCACTTAGAAAGAAGATTTTTCCGATCAATAGAACCATTACAATCAGAAACTTAAATAAAGCAGGCAAGACGACTGTATAGTAAATAAATAAATAAATAAATTTATTAATTAATAGTAATAAAAAACAATGCGTAATTTCAGTGTCAAATACAATGCTCAAATTAGCGTTAAAAACGAAGAAAGATTAGTTAATTAGACCCAAAACAATATGGTAAATTTATTATGTTACGTGTTTTACCCCTATTTATTATGTGATTTAGAATCCTTTTCCATCGCCCAACTTTTATCATGATATAACTTGAGTTTGGTTGCCTGTTGATCCTAAGGATTCAGATTTCAAGATTGCTCCCATAAAATGTATTGGCGGGGAAACTCTCGGATCGAAAGAGAGAAAAAGTCAGAGCATTCTGTCCTCCTCTACGCCGTAGCAACTAGGAAGGCGTCACTCCATTGCGATGCGAAAGGTGACCTGGTTCGAGATGTAAGGAAGAGACAGAACTCTGAATGTGTGCAGGTACGATCTTGCTTTATTAAATTAAATAACACACTATATAGAAAATACACACATAAAATATTCAATTAAAGCTTAGCAACTTCATACAATTGTATAATTTCAGTATGTAAAATAGTATATAACTTATCAAATGTCCTACTAACCACAAATAGGTCAAATATACTTAAATTTAGTATGAAACCACTATTTCAAAATAATACTGAAATTGTTTTGTCGGAATTGCAAAAGTTTGAATATTTGACCCTGAAGACCGAAACATCATTGTTTGTGAATAGAAAGTATCCTATTTCAAAACCAATTATCATTGAGCATCCAGCACTTACAATTACAAATAGCATATGAATTTCTCATAAAAATTGGAACAATTCATAGAACACTTATACTTTGCAATTCACACTATAGAATACAATATACAGTTTGTCTAAAAATAGAAAACTGAAATAAATTTCACAATATCGTATTTGATATTGATGTGTAGTTGGGGACAACTGGCATGCAAGCAGTGCAGGGTATTGTATGTCTGTGACTGATTTTGCAGTTAGTTTTATTTCAACTGCAACTGTGCATAAAGTCAGCATTTATGTTTTTTTCCTCTGTCTTGCTTTTGATAAATTACAGAATCAAATTGTAAGGTATCAAATAAGACATCATAGTAATAACTTTGATATATGCAGCTGCCTTTCGGTGGAACGAGCTACCAAATCACTTTCGAGAATAATCGGACTTTCTGCTGTCCTGGTGGGTAAGGTTTAAATCTGTTTATATAGCACTTTAACTCCTTGAATCGGATTATATATATTGCTTTAACTCCTTTCATAACGGTATATGATAATAATAGTGTCTGCTGTAACAATATTCAATAATGTCCCTCAACCTTGTAAGACTGACTTTGTACAGTCTACTTGCTTTATGTTGTAGATATAGTTGTGTGAGTTTATTACCTACACATTGAAGAGACGTTGAAGAGACTTAATATAATATTGTTGAATTAACTATGCAGTTTGTTTCCTGCCATACAATGATAATTATGAATTTGATTGTACTGACCACTTACCATTGATCTTCGTAAGGCCACGATTCTCTCTTTCAGAAAGCATTTGAAATGTTCATGCGCATGAAAATAATAGTCGCTATTTACAGGGTACAAAGTGTACATTCTTTAAATCTATATCTTGACATCTTGGCGGTCAGAGCATCTTACGGCGCTAAAAGATCACAATGTGGGTTGCTGCTAATTTTTTTCTTTCTTTTTAGATAGGAGTATGGGCATCAGGTGAAGTGATACACGTTTTAAAGTTAAGCGCACTCCACTTTATTTAGGGATTTGCATATCGTGTAAGAAAATACAGAATGGATAGAAAATATCCCCACTAGACTCTGGTTGTGTTTCATGCCTTTGAAATTTATGAATATTTGTACTTGCAGCAGGGAAAATAAAAACTAATGACCCATTTTTGAAACGCCACATAAAAACCTGATAGACTGTTACGTGTTATAGAGGATGGAGATTAGTTCTTACATCATTCCTTTATTCTAATGCATTGGGTTTTATACATTCGTTACTTAAGATTATCTCAATTTATTTTAATTTTGTTGAACTATCATTAAATGCCATGTAACTGACATCATACTTTAAATTACTGAAATAAACTATATTTAAGATTAATTTTGGACTGACGAATAAAATGCATTACTACCCATTGGATCTTGGATTTGTCACGGCTCTAAACAGCCTTGTAAAACAACTTTGAAAAGTTCCGATTATATAAAGCTGACATGAAACTCAAAATATGACCAAGGACACACATACATATATAACATACATACACACATATATACGTACATATATAGACATGCATACTTATATCTACAGACGTAAATACAGACAAATATATAGATCATAAAGTGTAAAAGGTTAAATCTGTGTGGTATTGTACGTTAGCTTCTTTTATAACGGTTGATGTTAATAATAGTTACTAAGTTTCTGTTTTTACAGTATTCAATAATATCTCTTAAAATTGAAATATATAAGAATGTACATCGCATAGCAGTTTTATGCTCGATTCAGAGCAGTTTAAGTGAAATTGAAACTTGATACTGCTAATTCTTAAAGCCTGAGGAAACTACACAGAAATTTTAGAGTAGTTTCCGCTACTTGGAAACTTGTCTGAAACGCAGTTTGCACAATTTCCCTGTAGTTTCTGTCTAGTTTTCGTTCATCGGGAAAATATTTGTTCATGCAGAGATTGGTTGATTTATTGATTCATTCATTCATTTATTGACTCATGTAATCTCTTTTCAAGAAGCAAACGTCTATTTCAAACGTGTATAGTTCGCTGACACAGACTTGTATTGACTTTCGTGTAAAACTGGATCAGTGCCTGGAGTTTGCGTTTTTTGATGGCATCTTGGACGAGTAGGATCACTTTTGAATCTGTGCCATGTAGGCGGAATAAAATTCGGAAGAGCCAATCATCCAATCACCTGAAATGGATGGATATATATATATATATATATATATATATATATATATATATATATATATATATATATATATATATATATATATATATATATAGATAGATAGATAGATAGATAGCTAGATAGAGAACTAAAATAATCATTGACCCATTCCATGAAGAAGAGAGATAACACAACGAATTATTGCCATTACAATAAAGGCAAAATAGATTATTAGATACAACAATAACAATACTGATTGATATATTTGTGTGAGAACATTGTGACTTGATATTGATCGAGTTGTTTTGTAATCACTACATTGAGTGAACCTCCTAGGCATATCACTATTTAATTATCTTTATATATATTTTGTCTCCATTGAAAACTGAAGAAAATAAAGAAAGGCAATTCTATTTAGACAATATCACTTATGAAATATTACCTGTTTGTTAGTGTGTGCACATAATTGGAGAGAGAGAGAGAGAGAGAGAGAGAGAGAGAGAGAGAGAGACAGACAGACAGACAGAGAGAGAGCATAAAAAATGCATGTTGCACTTGCCATTTGTATTTAAAGCGCTAAAGCCTTTACCCAGATCGAATGGGTCTCCAAGATTAATATTCCCGAATATATTTTCTGCAGACGAATCTGGCCCGAGGTTATTGTCGTCAAGGAATGCTCCAACTTCCTGCGTATGCATTGTCTGAAAATAAAATAAATAATATTTTTGTTTCTGGCAATTTCAAACGGACGATTTCCTTGCACAGGAAAGGAAAACCTATATGGATATAGGTAATGTTTGTATGTTGTTCTCGGTTTTTATTTCGTCATTTTGTCATTTATTATTTGCAGATGAAAGTTTTGATTTTCTTACTAATGAGAAAGTTGATGATGATATTCTTGCACATAAGAAAGTTCATGATCTTCTTACACATAAAGGAAATTCTACCGTGGCTGGTTGCTATATATTCCATTTTTACATTGATTTTGGATTGATTCTTATGTCATAACTTTGTTTTTGTTTTGAAATTGCACTTGAAGTAATAATAAATGTTTAACTGTAAGATCGAATTAGGTGTTTAACAGGTTCAAATTCGTAACGATTTTATAGAAATAAATAAATAATGAACAATATGCAAATTTAGAGACAGTTACTATTTTCAGATGAAAGTTTTGTTTTACTTTTATCATGGAGCTAAATGCACTGCTTTTATAAATAACCCCAGTTTTTGTTCATCATCATTAAATATTCTGCGTTCCAGAACATCAGTAATTTTCTTTGCAAGTTCTCAATTATGTTGACGACTCTGGGTTTAAGTTCTCTTATTTTACATTACTATTGTATATACTGAGATAGTTTTTGCGGGGTTTTGATTTCCGATATGTTCGCCATAAATCATTATTTTGCGAAAAATCTGTAAAAAGGAGTATATTGTATAAGGGCCGCTTTCTGTCCCTCTTGAAGTTTCTTTATATGATGCATATTACAAGCACGAAGTGGTATTATTTAATTTGTGACACAAGTTTTGTATTTACATGCCTGTTTCCATGGAAATAAGAGGTTGAAATAGATAACATAAAACATTGATACCTTATGCCAGGAAGCTGTATATTAAGATTTTTTGTAAAGCTATATATTAACATTTGTTTTTAAAGGAGCCTAGATTGCCAAGTTGGTACCGCGTCGGACTCGCGTAATGCAAGGCCTGCGGGTTCAATACCCGCCCAGTCCAGCCCGGGTCGGCTGCCTCAATGTTTCTTTGTCAAAGGCACTTGGCTCTCATTTCCTTGGGATGATATAGCCAATAATGCGCTAACAATATCCTTAAAACCAACAAAAACAAACAACAAAAATTATTTTGAAAAAAGGATGAAAGCTTGTTTTTAGGAGTCAACAACGAATATCATCAACTTCCAAGTAAGCTTAAAATGATTAAAGTTTCATTGTAAAATAAAAGCTGCCATTAAGTTTTCATTAAAAGTCAAAAGATGACAATTGAAACAGACTACTCCCCATAAGGGAATTTAATCGTGTTCTCCTGTGCGGCAGGCAGCCACCTTATAAACTTATATATTTATTCCTATTAAACCTCGTGTCTCACTGGAATAAGCATACAGTGTGTGAAAGAAACAACAACAACAAAGAAAACGCAGACAGCAAATGCAGTTAAATTTCTGTACACGTAGTGGTTTTCCAACTCCGAAGTGGATACGACGCAACATCAAAAAAGAGCCAATAATACAAAGTTATTTAATATTTTAGTTTTCACCTTGCTCCTCGATGATATATTTGATGTATACGTTTGCCCATAATAGCTGGACAATTTGTCCAAAGTTATTCGTGGATCAAGGCTTCGTTCATATCTAATTTCCTGAAGTTGCTGTTTGTTTGTTTTTTTTTGTTTATGGATGAGGTGTATGAAATAGAAATCTATAAATTAAATGACATTAAAACAGTTTTATTTATATATTGAATGACACATTATTACAAACGGTCCTAAAAGTTATGAACATTTATTTTTTTCATAAAAATTGCGATAGAAAACGAACCTTATTTGATATAGTCCATTCTAGAAAAGTTAAGTAATAATATATAAAGTTAAAAAGGACTAAGGTCCAAACGAATAAGTTAAACCTTCAAAAGCGTAGTAAGATTGAAAATTATAGCACAGCTAAAATAATCAGCTTGACGATGGCGGAACGTTTCCAGGGCAGTGTTTTATTTACCTAGTGCTACAAATGATACTTTTATAAAAATCACTTAAACATACGCAAATCGTAGAGATCGGTTTTAAAACATATAGTACACTTTCTATAATTACAAGCCAATTAGTTAAATAATCTGTCACATCGACATGGTAGATAAGACAATAAGTTCATTTTATCGCTTTGATCGAACTAAGAGACATTAATAAGATTATGCCAAATCGGTCAATTCTTCTCTTAGCGGGAAATACAACTATACTAGCACATTAAACTTATCAAGCAATAACAATTATATCAATTGATTTTACTCAATATCTGATAAAAATAGGTTGCATAATTCTCTGTAAAGAAAAATTAAGACAGCACAGATCCATTTTTACACCAAAGTCAAAAAAGCATGTGTGCCAAAAAAAACTTTGTTTCTTGAAAAGTGAATAAATGACTGAATGAATGAATCAATCAATCACTGCATGGAAAATAATTCTAAGTAGATGGAAATTGCGCAAACTGAGTTTCAGACAAGTTTACGAGTAAAGCAAAGTACTATAAAGTTTCTGTGTAGCTTCCTGAGGCTTCAAGAATTAGAATTATCAAATTTCAATTTCACTTAAACTGCTCTAAAACCCGCATGAAACTGCTATACGATGTACAGTCATTCATACAAATTTGAATTTTAGAGACATTATTCCATACTGTAAAAACAACTAATTAACAATAATTAGCATCTACCGTTATAAAAGAAGGCAACATACTATATTACACAGATTTAACCTTATAAACCTTAGTATCTATCTACCTATCCGGCTTTACGTCTGTACGTGCCTGCATATGTATGTATGTATGTCTCTATATATGTATGTATGCATGTATATATGTATGTATTTATGTATGTTTGTCGTTTGTTATAGATTGAGTTTCATGAGAGCTTTTTATAATCGCACTTTTTAATGTCGTTTTCACAACGCTGCTTGGAACTGTCGTCAATCCAAGATTTATAGGGCTGCATTGCATTTGATAAGCCATTACGTCTGATTCTTTTTAATCTAAAATATAGATCTTTCAGTTGTTTATAGTATTTTATATTTTATAAAAAAATATATTTTTTGTCTTCAGCCTGATTCGTCTGTTTTGGCAAAAGAAATTTGTTCTGCTGGGTGTACATCTATCATGAAGATTAGTTGCTATATATTGCATTATCGACAACATATAAAACAAGGTTTTGTAAATCTGGATGAAAGGAAAATATATATTTTTGTAGTTTTAACTGAAGGTAGACACTCGTATTACATCCTACCTCGATACATCGCAGAAATAAGTTCGATACAAAGGTTCGCGATATGTGGAGATTCCACTGCATCCTGGCTATACCAGGCTATTTCTAAAGCTAAGAGTCCAAGAGTTGGAGCATAGATTTCTTCAGCAGCTTTGGAGTAATCAGTAAGAACAAGCTTAGTTCAAAATACATCTTTTGGGCCAATTGTTCAATAAAATTGCCTAAAATTTAGCGTACACAGTGTCAGTTAAATCCGTCAAGCAGTTCAGAGGAAGCGATGATAAGGTTTGTCCCTGATAGACGGCAGACCTATTTACCCAGACAAATGTTTATCAGTAGTTTCACAAAATCCATCCGTAATTTTAGCCGCCCGTTCGTAGTTTGGCATCACATTACTGGCAGACGAACTGTCTATTATATCAAGTTTTGAAGACCCTCACAAAGTATGCGTGTGTCTATTTCTAGCGCAGATGATCCTCTGATCAGCGGACACCCGACCCACTTTTGTACCAATGATAGTTACATGAATTGCCTAATGTAAGGCAAACATGTTTGGGTTATCTGCATTTCTCTTAGGACCATCTCATATGGTAATCAGAGTGATTATACATCACATTGCTTTATTTAACTCACGAACACTTAAAGACAGCATCACGCGCTCAAGATTGGACTCATTCATTATTCTACAGATGCCTGAACTTAGTGCCTTAGATCATTCTCAAGCACTTCAGTGATAAGGCTGAAGATTAGAATAGTAAATGAATACAACTATTGTATACTGCATTTTTGATGCCAAAGTCTAATGGTAGAAAATTGATACATTAAAACCTACCCCGTATTTTTGTGTTTTTCTGTAGAAACTAAGGTGGAATTGTACCTGTGCACACCATAGACAGACAGACAAACTGAAGAATGGGGGCAGTAACAATATATTGGCTCTTCGCTGAAGAGAAGGACAAATTATTATTTAAGGTACAACATTTATCAAAGGTTTTCTGGAATCATTGATATCCTGTATTTTCGCCCATGATATCTAAATGTCTTCCATAATCAGGTACTAAACCTACTAACCAAAACTAAAAGCTTCCTCTTCAGAAGTCATCAAATTTGTATGGACGCCCGAATTGTTGATCAACGTTCTCACTATGTTTTCCTGAATTTCAAGAAAAGTAATATACCATTGAAACGCCTATAGCAGGGATCGAAGGAAAGTCTCGTCATCTGGCACCAACGGTCGACTGACGTACATATAATTTGCACATGACTCCGATGAGAATTTATGCTTAAGATTACTAACCAATAGGCGTCCAACCCTTCTTTGTCATTGTTAATGCAGTAGTCGAGATGTATGCAACGTGATTCCACCCCCCCCCCCACACACACACCCTTTTCTGGGACATATGACCGTTATTATGTCTAACTAGTCCGGAGAACAATAAATAATTGTTAGCCACGTACGCCGTAATAGAACAAGACAAGTGTTTGCTTATAAATAAAATCCACATTTTGAAACTTTTATGCCTTTCGTTCTTTATCACCCTTACCGGGTTGTTAGACTATTGCATTACTATTGGAATTCTTATGCCCTTGTGCATGTCAGAGCAGGTGCATTTCTATATACTACATTTAAAATTAGTATAAGTAACTGGCAGTTAAGCGGGAACAAGTGTGCAATAACTAAGATATTATCTGAATATTAGAGATGCACAGAACAGACTAGAACTTCATTGACATCTGAAGTCTAACAATAGACATATGAGATTAATTACAAATACAAAGTATTAATGGAGAAAGGTAGAAAAGATAATGGCAGAAAGAGTTATATTCTGATCAATATTTTGGATATACATACTAAAATGGGAACAAAAGTTATAATAGACATAACTGTTTTGAGTTTACATGGGAACATAATGATTTAAATATTTGTTCGATAAATTTACTTAATCTAAAAAGTTAACATTTGTGTTATTTAGCAACTCACTAAATGTGTATGTATTAAAAGCTTTGAGATAATTCTTACTTATGTATTATTTTCTTATTTCAGTAAAATGTTGAAATTGAAAAAGGTTGTGAAAGCCATCACCCATATATTGTGATGCGCATACTTTACATTTTCTTTCAGATATATCCAAATTTTGACATATTCCAGTTTCAATAGGGAACCTATGAATCGTTGTACGGAACTTTGTTAGAAACTACTTTATTCATTTCTTGCATACGTGGTAAAAAGGGCTCAATGTTTTTTTTCTTTTATCCGACGATTTCTACTTTTAGAAGAATCGGAAACACTGCATTCCAAGCTTGTATATATTGATCTTTAAGTCTCATTGTGAAAAATGGTTTCTTTAGCCAATTAACAGAAGGGAATTAATGAGATACGCATACATTATTCAGATCTAAATCATACATAAATCTTTAAATAAAGGAAACCCATTTAAAATTGCATATACTAGCATCAGCATCATGTAACATAATGTCGCATAATAATTTTGATTTTGGTCTAATTTTTCCAGTAATAAGTCGAAACCAAAATAGAACAGCTATAATGTTGATAAAAATGCTCGTAGGAAACCTACTCATTTCTCAACAGTACAAGTATAGTGGGCTACTTTCCTTAAAAATAAAACTTTGCGTCAAAAATCAGTGTTTACGTGTTCAATAAGAGTATTATCACTAGAACCCCAGATCTCGAGTCCATATAACAACTTCCGCAAAACAGTATTATCAACAAGTTTAAATTGTAAAGCAAATGGTAAAGACAAATTTCTTATTTTTGCTATAGGGAAAAGATGGCTTTTTCGTTTGTGCAGTGATTCTATTTTTTGGCGAATAAAATGAAGCGTTACTTTTGCAAATAACCCTAAATATAAATATTGACCAACTATTTCCAGTGATGTGTTACAAAATACCAAAGAGAAATGGTTGGATTGCCTTGAACCAATTATAACTATTTTTATTTTTCAACATTTACATTTAATCTACAATCTCTACTGTATTTATGGAATTCATGCAAAGTTTTCTGGAGATCTTCCTCGTTAACTGTAAGAATAATAGTATTGTCAGTATAAAGGATAACAAGTACCTTTAAGTAGAACATAAATTCTGTTTTCTAGCAGTCCTCATTCACACCATTACAACTCTTTGGAAACAAACACAGATGTAACGAAAATAAGATGGGCGAGAGATTTTCACCTTGCCTTATTTCATACAGGCATGCAAATAAATACTAAAATTCTTTATTGATATACACACATGACTTCCATTTTCTAATTAAATTCAGCAATTTACCACTAACATTGTTTAGGACAAGTTTTTCCAAAGAACTGCTCTCCATATATTGTCGAATGTCTTTTCGAAATCCACCAATGCAGAAAATATTTTTTTTCTTCCTATTAGAATTTCTACAAGTGCACGTAAAGAGTAAATAGACTGATTTTTATCTAAAATAATGCACGTCTCTAAATAGTCCGCAAAAAGTCTTGCATATCTTGAATGGAATATCCTTTCCAAAAACCATACTGATTTTTCTGTAAAATAATGTACGTCTCTAAATAGTCCGCAAAAAGTCTTACATTTAAAATTCAGCTAAACAATTTCCAAAAGCAAGTCAATAGGGCACTAGTTTGGTTGCTCGAAGGAAGATTTGTATCACCTTTATTTGTATACATTGGTTCTATAAATCCTATAACCCAAGACTATGGGATAATGGCACTGTCTAAAGCTAGATGTAAAAAGAAGCATATAAATGTCGAAAAATAGGTTCGGTTTATTTTATGTACTCATTAATGGTGTCCTCTCTATACTCGAACGCTATTATATTTAAGATGATTGATTGCGTTGTGTATTTCTTCAAAAGTAATAGCTTACTTTAATATGTCATTTTCAGTAGACAATGTCGAATTGAAATCTTCATTTTTATTTGAATCAAAAGCATGATCAAGATCTTTGAAGTATTCGTAGGACACAATAATCTCTATACATCTGGAATACTTCGTGTGTATCCAATTCAGTTCATTAATTACTTTACAATATTATTAAATATTATTATTTTGGGTCTGATTTACAAAGCTTTCTTAGTTAATCGCTAATTGTTAGCCTTGTATTTGCCATTGAACTTACGGATATATATATATATATATATATATATATATATATATATATATATATATATATATATATATATATATATATACCTACCGATTTTCAACCCAAGAAAGAGGCAGAATTTTACCATCATTTCCTACAAGCAGGAAAACGATACTATCTCTCAAACGAGGCTGGAACTTCTTTATCCTTGAGGTTTCCTGGTGACAATAACAGCGCCCCTAGCGACGGAATGCCAACACTAGCGGTAAACAAAGCTCTCACAGTGACGTTAGTTAAGACACCTTGCGTTATATGTAAAATATCTGAAAGTTCTAAACCATGTTTTTGTCACAACAACAATAAAAAAGCATTTATTCCTTTATTTTGAAGTAGTAAAATATAGCCAAAATGTGCTTTCTGAAACAAGATCATATTCGGAAATAGCGTACCAAAACATTACAGTTGTACAGTACAACCCATTGATGGAAATTCATAAATGGTAACGTTAGTGAGTTTCACACATGATGGATGAATTCGAAATTATAAATGAGTAACATTCTCTGCAACAAATCTGTACCATCAAGTTCCAACATTTTCTCCAGTCATGTTGTAAATAACTGTCAAAATAATATTGTCATTTCCATGTCAAGTTCCCATCGGAGCCACTCACAAGGTCAGATTTCAACCGCATTCAACCTGGCCTCTGAAAGAAACTTCCAGTCATTCAGCTGGTGAAAACTTCCGGATGCAAAATTTCAGAACTGAACAATAACTGTAACTCCCATATATGAGTCTACTGCCCCAAGCGTCGAAGAATTCGTGTTATTGACAGTGATGGTAGTCAAACTGAGTGAGCGTTGATTCACAAGCTTCATTCATGAAAGTAATATTCATGCGCATATCAGCCTTTCACAAAGTAATTCGGTTTATGCTTTAAGATGAAGTTCGTATTAAAAAGAGGTTGAAATGTTAAGCGATTTCTTGTGTTTTTCAGCTGCATTAGTGATTTCACTAAATTATATGAACATTGATAATTATATAACAAAACATTTCATTATGACAGTAATGTGATTTTGATTGCTAGATCACGTCTCGTTGTCAACATAAATATCTGGATCATGACTCGACGTTTCGCGTCTCGTAATGATCCGAATTGTCTAATGCTGACACAAAATCGACTTGCCTGCTTTTTTTCAGTTTCTGATTCTAATATTCGTATTGATTGGGTCAATCTTCTTTCTAAATGGTACTTACGCCATTTATACTGCGTATCCTTAACTTTACTAGATATTCATCTAGATCCAAAAGTTCCCTCAGCCGATATTTAAAATACATCGGAAATCATACCATTAATTCTATCAAATATCTCCTGGTCGGAAGACTCAACAGCTATTAAATCGGTTATTGACTCAACGTTTCGCGTCTCGTAATGATCCGAATTGTCTAATGCTGACACAAAATCGACTTGCCTGCTTTAATTCAGTTTCTGATTCTAATATTCGTATCAAATATCTCCTGGTCGGAAGAATCAACAGCTATTTAATCGTTTATTAGATTTTTAATAAGTCTGATCTTTACTCCGTCCATATTGTTTAAAAAGCTTTTAACTTTTGTTTTATCCCATTTTATAGATACTTTTGACACAGTTTCAAATTTATTACCATTAAAATTATTATTCTTATGAGAAACCAGAACACTGACTGGACATTGTACGTCAGAAAATAATGGTTCAAGTTCATAAACTTTGAAATTAGTGATATACTCAAGGACTTCAACTGATGGCATAACATAATCAATAATTGATGCTTTTTATACGTGAATTGACTATACCTCTTTCACTTTCATAAGTCCGTTTAAGATGAATAGATTCAGGAACTCTGTGCTCATATGTATTAGTCTTTGTATCCCTTGATTATCGAAGGCGAGGAATACCCAATCTATATATGATCAAAACTGATTTGGAAATTAAAGTGTAATTTAAAAAAAAAACAAAAAAAACCCACAACAACATTCAATTCATCATGATCTGAATCTAAATAATGTGGGCTATTTGATATATGTGCATGAAAGTCGTAAAACAAGTAGACAACTGTATAATTTGCCATCATATCAGTAATTCCCTTTGCACTTCTTCATGCAATCACTTTATAGGAATCTAGAACATTCTTCAGGTACAAATATTACATCCTCTGGTTTAGAAAATAAGGTTTTAGATAGCTTAATTAAAAGAACATAATCACTTGCATAATCACTTGGTAAGAGACAAAATTGGAGTATTTCTGACGATACTACCGGAAGGTAGAAATTTCCTATTTCTTGCTTCCTGTTGACAGGTTGAACAGAAAAGCTGTGTTCTTTAATGACTTAAACAGTCTACATTGTATTATAAGTGTCTGAATTTCTTCTTTTCTACTTCTGCCATCAGTATTGAAAGATTTGGATGAATCTACTTTATAATATACTTCATTGCATATATTTCATCTGCATTACACCTTTGGGTGATTTTCGGAAAGGGACCCAGCAATGATGATCGACCATCATCTTGTATCATTCGTCGCTGAAATTTACTTTGATGATGAAACCCCTATAAATTGCATAATTCCGAATAACACGAGAGGCGCAGCCTAAAATCCATACTCTAACTTCCAGCTTTGGGAACTTGAGTACGGCTAGCTCCACCCCCCTTAGCCAGTTATCAAAAAGATTGCAAGTGTACTTTAATCGGCAGGATCATCGATACTAAATACAGGAAATAACTACAACAACAAAAAAGAGATAAGGCGAGTTAAAAACAAAAAAAAAAAAAAATCCCTCCTAAGTCAATATTGTTGTTCAACGTAAATTGATTTTTTATATAAACAATTAAAGAAGTTTCAAATCGCATAATATCATTCAGACTGGAGAAAATGAACCAAATCGGGTATCTGCCAGCGGTCAAAAATATCCATCATTTTTGAGAGCCTTTGTATACTTTTCATACATTTGTACGATTCAACATTCTCCATCGTAGTGGTAAACATGCTTTACTTCCAATCTTGATCGGTTTTTGATTGTTTTCCATAATATTCAATATAACTCGCTTTTTCCTCAAAACTGATTACAAACTGTTTGCACTGCATATCACGATGCTCATCTGCAGCGCGTATACCGAACAACTTACAGTCGTAGAACAATACAGCGTCAATCTCGACTTTTCCTTCAAAAAGGTCCAAAACTTGAGATAAAACGAGGTCCTCGTCTTATGAGAAAACGACTACTCTAGTCCTTGTACATCTACAACAAAAATTCATGAATTCGGTGACCAACGATTAAAAACACGTAATTTAAATTGATTGGATGCTTTCATATAATCATTTGGATGATGCAACAATTTCCGTCCAAAAAAGAAGTAAAGTGCAACAGGGAGATATTTTTAACATGCGGATAAACTATAGCTAATTGTGTAAAAATTGGAAAGAGAGCTGCGATCATACAATAAATCAGTCTGACAATATTTTCCCATTTGATATCAGTGATGCTGAAGGGGGTGGGGTGGTGGGATTGAAAGGGTATTGGCAGAGAAAACGCGACTTCTCTACCAACACCCTTTTCTCGCCCCACCCTACAACATCTTTGGTATTCCACTCGCGCATCTAGTCTTATTAATACGTAATTCACTTACAAGATAAACTGTAAACACCTTTCCTTACTGACAAGCAAAACTCCCTAATTCTAGAATCATCATTGTAATAACTGATAAAAACAAATACATTGAAAGAGAGAGAGAAAGAAAGATGTAACAAAAAAATCCAAGACAAATACGAAATAATACAACGGCTTTGGTATCTTTTCATACAATAACTAAATTGTTTTCAAAATCTTTTAATAGCGTCCTTTTCATAATCACGAACGAGGAAATATCATTGTAAAAAGATCAAGTCTTATAACAGGAATATGTGAGACTGCATTTAAATTGAATTATCCGCTTAGAAAATTTCTTCTAAAACTGCGAAATTATTAAGAACGCTTCTGTACTTAGGTGCACCAGTATGAAGAAAATATCGGTAAAAATCAACACTGAAATAAAATCCCACACAATTAACTCCGATTATCAACAACACCATTATTAAAGCAAAGACAATTACCTTCAAAACGAATCCAATGATAAAATGCAACAACTACCCGCATGTGTCTCTTCCGTTGTTTTCGTCTGATCACATGTGTACATGCTCCGTCGTTCGTTGCCCGAACATTGTTCTGTTCCATTGTTATGTGTTTTAGTAACCGCCTGTATCCAACATGACCAATATAAAAATCCTTTAATTTCATGGCGAAATCTCAGTTCAAGTTCAATGTTTTTTCTTTGAAACAAGTCAATGTTTTACATCTTATGATGCATACTAAAAATGAATGTGACATGAAGTTTATACGGGATATGGACTAATGGCAGGGAATCAGCTGCCAATAATTCGCACCAAAAATGGGCCGATAGATATAGTATATCGCATTATGACATTTGTTGACCTATCCAAAATAATATGGGTGGAAATTGAAACTTTCACTGACCCATAATACAAGCTATATAGAGAACAGTGCACGTGCATTATCCAATTGAAATTACGCCTAATTGTGGGGTTAAATTGGATAATGCTTGTGCCCAGCTCTCTATCGATAGCATATGTTTACTTGCGTGATAATTGATGTATTAAATATACATTTATGTATGTACAAGTATTACGATACCAATTGGGCAAGGTGTGAGGAACATTGTATTGCAAAATAAAGAACAAAGGTTGCTATGATTGCTGTACTATGTTAGAGCAGTGCCGATACGGCCGTACCGAACATCCGACCCCGTCTTTCCAGTACGGCCATATCGGCAATAAATGTCTTAATGGTGCGGAGTACCTGATCGTACCGGCTTACTTGCAACACTGTGTAAGAGTTGTAGTTTCTGTCAGACGTAAAGAAAAGACGAGTCTCCTGGCTACAAGTGAGATTTTGTTAATTCATATTTAGATCATGTTTTTATGTTTTATGTTATTTTCTTTTGCTTTGTTTTTAAAGGTGGTACAAGTCATTGAAAATTTATTTGTT
Organism: Margaritifera margaritifera; assembly: GCA_029931535.1. Lineage (NCBI taxonomy): Eukaryota > Metazoa > Mollusca > Bivalvia > Unionida > Margaritiferidae > Margaritifera > Margaritifera margaritifera. Next base: position 84,810 of record JAQPZY010001390.1, on the reverse strand, counting down.
GTGACTGGATAATTCGTACCGCTGTCTAGTTCCAGAAGAGTTTTCTCTCTTAAGTGCTCTGGAGTGTCCTACGCGATGTTGTCCTTGTGAAATTGACAATCTAGTGTAACACGCGTGCTGAAGTAGGATATAAGGTATATTTATTTCACCAAAGGTTAGCATTAAGGTCTATGAAAAAAATTAGTACCATGATATCTCCAAAAACCCACTGTTGCAATACAAGTGTACAAGTCAGGATGGCCGAGGGGTCAAAGGCGCTGCGTTCAGGTCGCAATCGCGTCTTCCGGGCGTGCGTTCAAATCCCACTTCTAACAAGAACGTATTTTGCACACGGTAATTTAAAAGTGTGTTTCATGCAAGTGTAATTATAACAATATAACTATATTACATGTAAAATGTATGTATGAAGTGTGTGTGTATCTGTTTATATGTGTAGCATGGCTTTTAAATTGTTGGTATAAAGCAGTTTGATATACCAATACTGTTCGCTTACAATAAGATTGTTATATAATCCATCTCTCTGTTTCTCTGTTGCTCGATTAGTCTGTCCATTTTGCCATCAGAGATCGAGAGATCGAGAGAGAGAGAGAGAGAGAGAGTGATCGGGATCAATTGAGGTAAAACTGACCTACTGACTAAGCAACCAACAAAGGCTGAGAGAGAACGAGAGGGGTTAAAATCTTCAGACATTTTAATATTTAAAAGTTATCTGTTTTAGAACCTTATTATTGGTTTTAATAAAACCAAAATAAAGTATAAAATAGATTACAGTATGTAATTGCCAAGACATTTACCATTCGCCCAACTGTCTCCATATACTCCATAAGCTATTGCAACTTTGTATCATTGGTATCGTGTAGCACAGTAGAAAAATCCCATGAAAAGTGTACAAATACCATTATAAGGACTAGGGTTCCTCTAGGTTACTTGGTGTAGGTTCAAGTTTAAGGTTTTCGTCAGGTAAAATTCTTTTGCTCTCTCACTTTACAGATTTCTATCTATAGTTGTCCCTTACAGCACGAGAACGAGACAGTAAAGCAGAGCGGATTTCGATAAAACATTTTAACATGTTTAATTCATTACAAAATGGGGATTATGATTTATTCTCATTATTTTCTTATTGTATTAATGAGTGGAAATTCATCACTGATCTAGAGAGCATACATTACTGTTGACACCGTAATTATGTACGTATTTATACGCCATGAGTAAATCACAATTTGAGATTATTCACTCCCTCAATCAATACACAGTTTCCTGTAGTCAAGTTTCCTGCAGTCAAGTTTCCTGTAGTCAATCTTAAATTCCGTTGGAACATAAGTAAGTGCATTGTTATGTGGTATAAATATTGGAAGCCTCGTTTCCATTTAATGAAAAATGTTTACAACTCGTGGTATATCAAAGATACAGCGTTGTAATGGATGTGTCAGGATGGTCGAGCGGTCTAACACGATACGCTTGGCTGTTTCCGGGGTTGGTTGGAATCCCACTCCTGACAAATAGTTACATTTTGGCAGTTTGTTAATTAGAAAGAGAAACAAACACTATTTATCCAAACATAATTATAATTTCATCACATCAGTGTGTTCAATACAAATGTAATCAAAACCCAAACACTAGTGTACATGTATGTATGTGTCTGTATGTATGTGTGCTTATCGTCTTTCAATTAATTTTTTCACTTAATGTATGAATGGGTATGTTTGTCTATTTCGGACAACAACAAAAAGGCACATAACCTGATAACGGATGTGTCAGGATAGCCAAGCGATTTAAGGCGATGTGTTAAGGTCGCAATCCAGTCTTTCCTACAATGATTCAAATCCCATTTGTAACATTACCTTTTGTACTTTGTTATAAACATTAAAGCCAAAATATATTAACAGGAATAAGAAAATCCAGATGGTGATAAAACGCGCCATGTATTGATATGTATGTATGTATGTATGTATGTATGTATGTATGTATGTATGTATGTATGTATGTATGTATGTATGTATGTATGTATGTATGTATGTATGTATGTATGACTTTCTTTATTTCCTCCCACACGGTCTTGTTATTCAGAAAACAACATTGTATGATAAGGTGCGCTGGAAATAGGCCCTGAGGAGTCAGCAAGCTGTCCTTTTGACGGTTTTGTCGTTTCTGTCGTTCTGTCAGACAACACATAGCTTATCATGAATTTATAGCGAGATTTTTTATTATCTCATTGCAAACTTTTGCTCTTCCACGGGCCATTAGATCGTTTTTGACGCTTTGTCGATTACAACTGAAGTGCATGCCTTGTGTGACGCAGCCCGTATTTCATTTTTCATGGTTGTGTATTTGTCGACATCGTATAGGATCAGTTCGAACTCTTCTCCTGTGACAGCGTTGTCACTTAGCGTCTTAGATATGTGTTCTGCGATTGTGTTCTAGTTTGTTTCGGCCAAGATGCGGATTTCATCCTGCTTTTAGATTTCATGGTTAGTCGTCGGCTGAAAACATTCCCAGCTACAGAAATCAGACAAGATCCTAAAGCTGTGATCTCAAGAGCAATCGCGATGGTGGCAGCAATTATTATTCCAGCATCGATTGTGCCCAGAGACACAGCCGTTAGTACGGCTTCAGTACCATCCACCACGTTTAAAAGCTCGCTGCTGTTCAGCCTCTGCCGGTAATGAGATTTCAGCCTCGCTGATCCTTTCTAGGTAAACATCTTGTGAGTTTAGGATTTTCTGGTATATCGACATTATAATTCCTCTATATGCAGCGTCATATGAAACTTTAATTCTTCCAGAGAGTCGGTTAGTTTGCGGACTCACACCTTTAAAAGAGTGTCTGTGCTTGCATGCAAGACGGTAGCGTAGTTAAAGTAGCTGATAATTTCCCTGATATCCTCAAATTCCGAAAAAGTATTATTACTAAACCAGAAGTACCGTGCCTGTAGCTGGCTTTGCGGCGAGTCGACCTTTTGACCGAATACTGTAATGCGGTGTAGTGCGTCTTTTTCATATACAACTATCGTTTTGTCTTCGCAGAGAAGGGTGATTACAGAATTTATGTACTTCGACAAAAATGTTACCAATCTGAGCTCTTTTTTTAAATTATCACATTGCTACATCCTTTACAGCAGAGCGTGTTTCGGGCGGTATAGTCCTGGTCACGGGCTGTGCCAACTTGCTAAGCCTGATCACCTAACGTTTCCAAAGCCTTTTTGACGCTGTAGGCAGCGAGGGCTAGCAATTGAGCCCCTTTTGAACTGATTCGATATCTGGCTTCCGTTTATTAACACCATCATGCTAGGCATAACCGTGGTCACCGACTAACATAACGGTGTCGGCTACCGGAAATCCACGTTTCCAAGTTGAGGAGGCAGGCAACAAACCCCGATGGGCCGCTACTACGCATGATCTGGCCACAACATCGAATGGCAGGCCTGGTACACGGTCAGTGACAAACTTTAGTGTTGCGTCATCCTGAGGGTCGACAATGTCATGTACCTTTTTGATTAAGTAGTTGTTCATCAGCAGCTCGCCAATCATTGTATCGACGGTCTTTAAGACCCTCAAGGCATCATACTATTTGAGACGTCCATGCCCGAGTTTTAAGGTCTCCCATGGCATCTGAAAACACGACCAGGTCATTTTGGTCTGCGTTAATAGCACAGTTGGAGAAGGCCGCGAGGTCGTTCTTGGTTGCGTACTGACAGAGATCACCCTTTGTTGACGCTTGAAATAGCAGAGCGTTTATAGATGTATACATGCATAGTTTGTGTTTACACTGTGCTTAAAAGAGGGGTATGTCTCCAATTGACGTGGGTGCCGCTGCGCTGACCGTCGGTTGACAGATAACGCCGCATCCAAAAATGTGTCTGTGGTCGGGTTGAGATCAAGCGCCTTTAGAACTGCGATGAATAGGTGACCGAAAATCGGCCCGTCGGTCTTTATTTAAACCGAAAGCGCGTCTAGCAGCTCAGCGATAGCGACTATGATTTCGGATGAAATCACCTATATTGTGCACTCAAAAAATTGGCCTGGGGGCGCCGACTACTCGTACTCGTACAATACGTTGCATGGCTCTGATTACAAGCTGCGGAAGACAACTGTAAGCTGAAAGATAAATGCGGCTCTTTATCCAGTAATATACTTAAAGCGGAGGACGGTCTCGGACATAGAGACCAACAGTGAGCGTCTGATCGCGGAGGTCGAGCATGTTGCTATCACGGACTATTAGTGTGAAGCGCATCTTATTGATGCGGGGACCTTTACAAGCAAGTAGACCGGCTGGCTGGTGCGAATGCCAAGAGCCAGCCTGGAATCTGGTACAGAGTAAAGCTATTGAGAACGTAGGAGCCGCCAACGCCATCGCATGAAAGATGTACAGAGATTGTAGTGGTTATATGCAGTATGCTTTTTTTGCTCTACCGCCCCCTCCCCCCATGTGTCATTTAAATTTTGACGATCTTTTGCATGACAAATCTTACACTGAATGTTTGAGTTTTGGATCCGACTTTAAGTTTAAACTCAGTTTGGATTTAGCATTCTAGAACGATCTTAATCTAAATTTTGAGGCTCAAAGTTGAGATTTAGATCATGAGATATAGAGTGCACCTAACCTGTCAAATATCAATCTATATCAGAAACAACATGACTGAATTCGTGAGGCAGATAGAGGAATTAAGTTAAAGCTAAGATGAGCACTGTATTCGACTTATGTCAAAACTTAAGATTTAATTTGAGATTGAGCTAAAGATTTGTCATGCACATGCACTCATCAGTATACATTTTTAATCTTTTCTTTGGTAAACGTCCAGCGGTCATGAAATCAATCACTTCTTTCCTGTTCTTTAGCATAGACAATATGGTATACATATTAGTGTTCTTCCGTCCATCCGTCAAACAGTTAAGCGGACTTTTAGTATACTTGTGTGTTTTTGACATGAAACGCATGACAATGCGATATATAAATATTCCTGAAAGAGCCACGGAGTAGTTAAATGTAAGGAAAACCTCTGGATTATTGATGATATTTCATCTTTACCTTTATCTACGCTCAGTCTGTAAGGTACGCAGCTCAACTCGGCATCCTATGTGACGGCCGCAGCCTACTCTTAACACAAAGTTCACAGAGGTATCTTTAATATACACATGGAAACTCAAGTTTTCGAGCACTTTCCGAAAGACAATTGCAGGCGGGTGATGACGTATCACCTCTGAAAAGTTCCATGCTGAAACCTGGGTCACCAGATTGGAAGTCAAGCGCCTTAACCAATAAGAAATGTTTCTTGGATTGTGAGTGAATTTCACCTTTAGATACTACAACCTGAGCGTCTGATGAATGATTCCTCTATGCACTTTCACGAGTGGCGAGGCTGAGATCAAAGAGGTTCAAAGCCTTATCTTTTACGGCTTTAACAAAAAGGGTCTCAATAATTTTAAATGAAAGGTTTTACAATCAAATGGTGCTATGAATTCAATTAGGATTTCCTATTGGTCACAGTTGGAGTCCAGGGATGATAACTCAGTTATATCCTTATTGTGCAATACTTTTCAGAATACATCAGATGTGTAAGTTTTTGTAACTTTAATAACCGCTGCAACATTCATATACACTGGCACTTGAAATATGTTACCAAATGGCGTGGGTTGTAAATGCAACCAAGAAATCTACAATTTATATGAATGGAAATTATTTTAAATTAGTCACCATCGACGACATCATCCAAAGAATCGCAGCATTGAGCCACTATGTACATTATCTAGTTATCATTAGCGACTATGTATCTTATCTAGTTATCATTAGTGACTATGTATCTTATCTAGTTATCATTAGCGACTATGTATCTTATCTAGTTATCATTAGCGACTATGTATCTTATCTAGTTATCATTAGTGACTATGTATCTTATCTAGTTATCATTAGCGACTATGTATCTTATCTAGTTATCATTAGCGACTATGTATCTTATCTAGTTATCATTAGTGACTATGTATCTTATCTAGTTATCATTAGCGACTATGTATCTTATCTAGTTATCATTATACGAGGGTCAGTTTTCTACGGGGATCAGTTTTCTCCATTACGGGGGTCGTCTTATTATGGTTCATTAGCGAAAGGGCCAGTTTTCTACTGTAGAATACTGAACCCTTAGTCGTAGAAAAGTGATTCCCGGTCATTATTATCCATAGAAAGATGATCCTCGGGTAGGTTTTCTACGACGGTCAATATTCTGTTGCTCCGGCTCTGGTGTGTTTTCTCTGGCCAAAAACAGGGATAGATTATCTCTAATTGGACTTATATCCCAATTATTACTTCCGGGTCAGTACCTGTGAACTTAGTCCCTATCTATACTTTTTTTTAGGGGGGGGGGTATTTTTTTCTCTTTTGATGGTGATTATTGGCTTAGAATTTGGCAATTTTAGTAATGATTGAAGGAATTTTTTTATTCTTTAATATATTATGATTAGTGTGTGATTTTTGTTTCTGTGTGTTGTGGCTACAGTGCACAGTAAAAGATTCTCTCTGTGTATTTTGGCTACAGAGCACGGCCACGGATGCTGTCCCACCCTGAAGTGAATCTGTGACCCAAATCATGTTACTTTGCTTACAGTCTAGTTTTCAAAACAATGACCGATAACCTATTACAAGAACTTCACTGTAAGTTTGTCTATGAAAATACTTGTGATTATCTTATGATTTAATTGGATTTGGACAAACAGGAAAGTTCTGTACCGCGAAGCAAATGTAGAGAATATATATATATATATATATATATATATATATATATATATATATATATATATATACATATATATATATATATATATATATATATATATATATATATATATATATATATATATATATATATATATATATATATATATATATACTAGTTTTATGTAGTTTTATGTGGGTTTCGGGATTTCATCCCGAAAGTGGGGTTACGGGAAGGCAGTCTAATTTCAATTTCAAATCAAAAGATATATAGATAAGTTTATTTTCTCATGTAATAACTATATATATGTTCAAATTCAGTATATATACTTATTTATTAACCCTATTCATATTTTACTTAGCGGGCAGATATATAAATATTGTGGGCAGATTTGAACTTTGAAGGATGAAAGGATGAAATTTATTAGAGTTCTGCCCACATATACAGTGCAGTTATATAAAGTTCAGACTACCGAAATGTATGTTATTAGTCCAACAAAATAGTTCCACACGTGATCCTTTTACTTTGTGTATTGTGATGGTTTGCTAAAGTCAATCTAATATCGTCGCAAGCCATGGGCAGCAATCCGCTATGCTCCTTTATCACCCTAGGCTGCCTGTCCATCATTACAAGTAAGGAATTCCTGACTTTTTCTTCTACATATTTAGCAACATCTTTACGTTCTCCAATAAAGCTACAGTAGAGACAAGTTTGCATGAAGAATTTAAGACATTCATATTTTTGTTTTTTTACTAACTCTCATGCCTTCTCAACAAAAAAGATGTACCTAAGTAAAAAAAAAAGTATTTTGCTGGGTTGTAACTAATGCAGTCCCCTTTACTCAAAACAAGTTTATAGAACAATGTTAACTCTTTATTCCCTGTATGATTTCAACACAAAAGATGTATGTTGAGTTATTAACTTCCACAGTTTTCCAGCCAGAAATTTATGGCAACAGGGATTAAGATATGGGCACTTCTTACCATTAGAGCCCTTTTCTACAAGAAGGACCTTTTCTAGGGAGTCACATGAACATATTGATATTTATGATTTCACAAATAATTATTGTAATCTATCAAGTAGAATTAATAAGGAAAAAAAGAAGGCTAACAGTACAGAACTCTCATTAGCAATTCCATATTAGGAGTCAGTTGACCACAAAGTTGTCAAATCCAGGAGTCACATTCAGATTTTTAGGAGTCAGTGCAGATGGTTGATACTAATTGTGTCATAGTAATACAATATCTTATTTCCTAGGGTAGTCAAACACACAACTGTTAACAATGTATACTCACATCTGTCGACATAGGCGGTTCACTTTAAATCGTCAGAATAATAAAAAAGGACAGATCCTGATATGCAAGTGCATTATGCACAAGCTTAGTAATGTGAGCTGCTTATCCCCGAGAAATACAGTTTTAAAATGTAGATTTCTTCAATACTTGTCCAGACGGATATGGCAGTTGACTGACAGTCCCACACAGGTGTAGGGTAGCTAAAAATATCATCAACATGGTGTTTGTTCAATATTCACCTAGAGGGTTATTATCAGTGAAATATGGGAAATAAAGAAAAAATGCATGTGATGATTGGCAAAGTTGAGAAAAACTTGAAACTTTTGTTGCGGACATATTTATGTTGGTTTGATTTCTGCAGCAGTAATATGCAAAAGAAGAGCATATCCTGCATCATAATTGTTCAATCGGTGTAACTTAAATAATTATAAAACTTACATAAACAACAATAATAATAATAACTTGCAATGTGCGTTCATTGCTATTTGCAGTTTTTCTTGTCCATTTCACAATGTATATACCTCTCAACAATTCCTTCTACAATCATGTCAATTGGAATATCAAGTTAATAGAGTAGATGGAACATAATGTGTTATCTAGAGTTCCTGTTGTTTATAGTTCTTATAGAAGCATAATTAGTATTGAAAATTAAAATAAGTCTTGTCAATATAGTTAAGTGCGCAGTTATTAATAATTTTTATAAAAACAAATCTTAATATCTTAAATACTGTATTTGGAGATCTGAAAGTTGGTTTATGTCATTGTCAAGGCCAGGGTTAAAATATATATATATATATATATCCTTTTTGGGTTACACTTCTGACATTGCCCAAAGAGTGCGACCCAGGGCCAGGTGCAATTTGGGTGCCACTACAAGCGCGTGCACATTTTGACAATTTAGATTTTTTGCCCTGCAGCAACATAGGCAATGCTGGGGCCAAGGCCCCACCTGCCACCACGCCACTGGCCCTGGGTCGCAACTTGGAAACTGTTGAGATACCACTCAATAACCATATGTATATATATATATATATATATATATATATATATATATATACATATATATATATATATATATATATATATATATATACATACATATATATATATATATATATATGTATGTATATATATATATATATATATATATATATATATATATATATATATATATATATATATATATATATATATATAGGTTTGAAGGACACAAAACAAAATCAGACATACCAATATATTCAATACAGATCACGGGTCATGTCCCTTATGTTGTGGACTTGCCCCTGGGTCGTATGTTGGAGACAGTTGAGATCCCACATTCAAACCATATATTGCTTGAAAGACACGAGATGAAATCAGATATATTTGCAGTACAGACCCTAGGAAAGGGGACTTGCTCATGGGTCATAACTTGGAAACTGTTGAGATCCCCAACCTATAACTATATATATGTTTGAAGGGCAAAAGGAAATGCAATTAGACATATATCCAGCACAGACCCTGGGGTTGATAATTTACCCCGACTCGTAACTTGGAAACTGTTATGGTCCCGACCCTACAACTATATATACATTTAATGGACACAAAAGGATATATGCACTTGTACATCCAACATGTATCTTGGGTAATTTCCCCTTTAGTATGGGACTTGCCCTTGGCTCATAACTTGGAAACTATTAAGATTCACACCATTAACCATATATACACTAACTAGATATGAAAAGAAAAAAACACATTTACAGTATTGAAACATTTGCTCCAAGATCAGGCCATACCTTTAGTGGCATATATTGGATTCTTGGTGATATGCAATGCCATATCATTTACCTAATCCTGTTTTTTGTTCTGTGTCTCACTTTGGATTACATTGATTTTGATGTTTACCCAAGCAACCATTCAGTGTGAAAACTATACATGCTTCTTAAAGAAAATGTGGAAGCAGCATGCATAGATACTTGCGTAATTTTGTACACAATCCTCCAATATTATTCTCCTAGGAAGTGTTTATTGAAATCAGCCTATTGGCAGGATGATATTTTGTAAATTTACACACTGGAACTAGTGGGTGTGTTGCTGTCCTGTCTTGAAGGTCACAGATAATAGTTGTTTTTACTTTTAGTGTGCTGTTATAACTCTGAAACTGATAGAATTTAGTGGCTGGAAAATTTGTGAACTTACATGTATGTAAGACAAGGGTGCCGAACATGTCATACATAAAACCTTCATGGTTTCTTTTCACGGTGAAAGGTTGACATTACTATCTTTGTTTGGAGCTGTACCTCACAAACTTTTAAATAAAGTAATAAATATGAAACTTGGTATTGTTATACATCATGACTTGATGTTGTCACTTAGCACCTATACCTATCTTTAAGGCCAGGTCTCAGGTCAGTATCATTTTTTGTGTGTCCAAACTGTCACCTGTTGAATTATTAATAGAATGAAATGTTTCACCATGTAAAAACAGTTTGAGGGTGTATCTTGCACCTGTCATGTGTACCAACAGCATGGTCCTATCAGCAAAATCAAAGTCACATGTGAAGCTTACTCACTTTTTGTATTAGGACTGTTGAAGGTAGTGTTATGCAACTTATGTTTACATCATAGCTTCTGAATGTGCCATTTATTTGTCATGGAATTTTCATCAAGGTTAAAATCATAGATCAACATTATCTATTTTTGTGTCAGGGCTCTAGCTCACAAATTTTCAAGGATAGTAATAGTTAGATGAAACTTTGTATATTGATGCATCATGGCCTAATGTCATATCACATAACACACTATTTTGATCCAATTGTTACGGTCCTGGTCATTTTTCATGGTTGGGCTGTAGTTCAGAAGCTATTTTAGGGATGAAAATAAAATTATTTTAGATAGTGTGTACTGTACCACTTTCATGATCCTATCTGCAAAGTTAAGGTCACAGTCATCTGATTGATGGCTACTTACTTGTAATGTCTTGGCTGCAACTTTAAAGTCATTAAAAGTAGTATTATCAAAATTTTAAAAATGTTACATCTTGACTTTTTGGTGGCTTCATAATCTTTCTCTAAAGATTATGGTCACATGCCAATATACATATTTTTCTTCCAAGTCTTGAATTAAAAACACATATTAAGAGAGATGAAACTGAAAATGCTCATATCCATGATGACCTGACAGTGTTTCATAGGCTACTTTCATGGTTCTGTCATGAAGGTCAAGGTACTCAAATTTTGTATCCAAGCTGTAGCTCTGAAGTTATTTAAGATATTAGGAAGAATGTATGTATACTGATATATAATGAATAGGACCAGATTAAGACCTTTAGAGGCCCTATACACTGAAAAGATTATGGTGCCCCCCCACCCCCCCCCACCCCATGTAGTTCAAAATAAAAACAATACTAAACCGTAATTTCTCATTTGTTTTGGTGACCCTACTTTGCTGGTGCCCTAAGAATGTGCTTAGTCTGCCTATTGGGTAATCCAGCACTGATAATGACTAGAGAGTGTTTTGCATACCATGTTCTGTCATTTCTCATGGTCATGGTCAAGGTATGAACATTTCTGATGACATGTAACTTAGGTGTCGTGTTAAATTATGCTATGAATATTGATGTTTTTATAACACCCATCTTAAATTGGGCATACTGTACTGTGTTAACACATTATGTGCCCATCCTTCTGTTAACATTTCCTTGTCCAGCCCATAACCTTTTAACAACTGGAGAGGTTTTCATTAAACTCGTCCCAGGTATATATCATGACTAGATGGTGTCTCGTGTACCACAGACAGGCCCCTTGCCACAAGGTTTAGTTAACAGCAAGGCAATGGAAAATGTAATTATGTGGTTTGTAAATTGTCATGAGGAAACCTTCTGTGCCGATGAAGATATTTTAATTAAACTTTAACTAGTTTGTATATCATAACTGGAGCGTGTGTCACATACCATAGCCAGGACCCAAGTCTCGAGGTTATGGTCACAACCAGGGAAAATATAAATCAGTGATCTCTATCCATATACAGATATAACATCTGAACCAGCGGAGATATTTTCATGAAAATTTAGCCTATTATATATTTGAACTTAATAGAGTCTCACCTATTCATAATCATACCCTCTGCACCTAAAGTTAAAATGAAAAACAAGTTAAGTCAATGGCTGGTTTCTTTATCCAGGCTGTCACTTTTTACCCACTCCAGATAGTTTAAAGTTTAACCCAGTTCCACACCTTATCATGTCACTAGAAGGTTTCTCGGTCAAAGTTCAAGGTCATTTGTAGGGAAAAGGTCATGAAATGGGCATATAATGTGCCGAGCGGTTATCGTTACTTGACGCCTCAATGTTGTGTAACATCTCATTGTTTTGGTGCCACCTTCAAGATTAAAATTATAGACTTTGAGGGAGTATTTTATGTGCTTTTACCATCAACCCATCTGATATCGATGTGCAATTTGTGGGTGTTTTAGCTGTCTCTGTTGTGGAATATTTTCATCAACTTTATGTACATGCCGCATAATAGCAATATGGGGTTAATAATGCACAAAAAGGGAAGGGCATGCAGCCTTGCTGCTTTTCTGAATAATTTTACATTAAGTTCAATAAGACACAGATTGTGGAACCAAAGTATTCCTCACATGAACAATGTTTATGGAATAGGTTAAGAATATAGGATTGTTTCAGCTTCTAGTAACTTCATAGAAAGTGAGACATAACACAAACAATATTATACATTATTCATTTATTATCTGACCTGCATGAACTTAGGGAGTGACATAATCTTAATTCCCATAACAACGAGATCACAAATATATTTTGAAATCTAAAAAATCAGCAATATTTGGTCAAACTTTCCAGGAATATTTTTAGTTTTGTTTTTGATGGCTTTCATTGCAACCATTTAAGCTCCATAACAATCAGGTAGAAAAACGTACTTTTCACACCACGAAAAAATGTACTGGTAAAATTTTAAGTAAAGAATTGAAGGAAATATTTATCACGACATGATCTACAAATTAATGTGCATCTTTTGGTCTCAATGACAGCCAAGTGATAAACATAATTTTGATATCTTCTTCAAAACAACATTATTTAATGTTTTCAAACTTTCAGGAAATGTTTCAGCTGATGTGTTTTAGTTAATGGTTCTTATAGCCACTATATCTACTATCTTGGTGGGGGGCTTTGATATTCTTTCAAACCAGATTTTTTTTTACCTCGAGATAAAAAAAATTGAACTAATATAACAGATATAACAAGCTCTTTTTGTTTACAAATGAGAGTAAGAATATTTTCTTAAGCTATTTGTGGCCCAGAATTTTAATTTTAAAAAATCCCACCTACCCTTCATTAAATGGCTGATCCCTCAGCTCAATCCAACATGTAGAAAAATCTCTGAATCTTGTTTTACCTGCAAATTGCTTTTATTTTCTTACTTTTATTTGAATATGAGCTTAGTGAGTCATCTCAGGCCCACTTGGACCTCTTATACTTTATTTGTTTAAAAGTATGTTTCATTAATCCTTATACAAATCACTTAATTTTTTTAAAAGGAGACAATCTTTTATTAATAGCCATCATTCAAGAGATGTTGCCAGTTCAAACTATTTCCTTTTTATACTTTGATGTCAACAAGTGGGCAGTATATGGAATTTACTTTGTTCATCTGTGTGAGTCTGTCTATCTGTCTTTCTTGTCCATGCTATAACTCCTATACTGCTTCACTTGTTACCATTGAATTTGTTGCACTATGGGTGAACTTTGGATGAGCATGTGTTGTGCACCAAAACCTGGGTAACTGTGACCTACTTTCCAGGGTTTATTGAAATAATGGTTAAAATTGTGTCTGGACTGTAATCAGAATTCCTTCTCTGCTGTTGCCATCAAACTGAACTAAAGGATAGATGTTTGTTGCTTACCAGAGCTAGGCTGTTGTGATCTTATTTCCAGGACATATTCAAATTGCTTAAAAATTTCGTTCATCCGTCCTGTCTGGGCTGTAACTCCCATCTGCTAAAACATATTTACATAAAACTTGCACTGTGTGTGTATATTTGGATGAACATATAAACAAAAACTGGATGACTGTACCCTGTAACAAGATTGAAACCGAATAGGTATGGATTAAGTGAAAACACTGAACACAATGTGTGTGAATGAAATGTTTATGATAATAAAGTATGAGAGTCTCTATACACCCACACCACAAATATTAATACCACAACCAAATGGAAAACAAAACACACACAAAAAAAACAACACTCTAATAAGACTTAAAACCGGGACACAATGTTCATCGCTTTACACATAGCATTAGTGTTCCTTCAGAGATTTAATTACACAGGATCGTTATACATAAACAAGATACTGACACCAAAGCCGGAACTAGACACTCCCTTAAATGTATAAAGAAATTCACCTGATGATATTATGATATATTAAATGATACTGACGTTATCATATACAAATATTGTAGCATTGCAATCACCATAATGTGAAAATGCTTTTAATAAAAATGTGTGTGTGGTTCATATAACCAGATGTTTTGTTCAAAATTTCAAAATTCAAAGTTCAAAGTTAAACATTCACAGTTCAAAAGTCACATTCTGTGAACAAATTTATCCAGGGGCTGTTCCACCCTCCTTCTGAACTCAACGGTTCTTTGGAATTCCAGCAACTTCTATATGGAATGCCAATATCTTTCGAATATCAAAGTACCGTAGACCACATACATGTAGATTCTATGGTAATGATTCGTCAATGTGACGACTGATTCTCCTTGTCCTTGCCATACCACCCAACAGTCACTGCAGTTGCCAGCTATGTTGCTCTGTTGCCACATATGTTGCCCTGTTGTCAGCTATGTTGTTCTGTTGCCACATATGTTGCCCTGTTGCCAGCTATGTTGCCTTGTTGCCATTTTGTCAACTATGAGGCCCTGTTGCCACTTATGCTGCCCTTTATCCAGCTCTGGGGCCCTGCTACCAGCCCTATGGCTATAGTAAACTGTTTGTAAAGTAGACACTGCCTGAAAAGATCTCTGAATCATTCTGAGAGCATATAGAATATACATCTATAAATACTACGAAAACATGTGCAAGACCCACAGTTACAGTACCCGCGCACATCATGAAATATGGGTATCTTGCTGCAAACGATCTACAACGAGATGCAACTATTACTCGATATTTCGCTTAGTCAGGGTAAAAATAAAACTACACTAGGTTACCCTGTATGGATCCACAAAATCCAGTACATATTGTTATGTATGATGTTTATATAATGTTGTATATGTGTTTTGGGAGGTTATAAATGTTTCTTCACTTTAATATTTGCTTAAATCTTTATGTTTGTTAGGAAAAACATATATAACTAGTGTCCTTGAATTAGGTTGTTTTGATCAATATGTTTTCTCAATTTGAAGGTCAAGGTTGATTTTGTTTACAGTTAAAATTCCATTAAGATGACTCATATTCTAGAACATTCTGTCATGTGACCAATCTTTATATATATCATGTTTGGTAGACATTTTGTTCAGTTCGACATTACCATCAGTCTTGTAAAGAGCTATTACAGTTGTGAAAATTCATTCCAAATTCTAAGAGAGGAATTATTTTAATTATTCATTGGATTATTAACAGTGCTCATAAACTTTTGGATTTTGGATTTTGATTGACAATTTTGGAATTTATGTGAACTTATTCAGAGATTTTGGATTACTTCATTTTGAATTCAGCACATCAAGATTTATAGTACATCAGGACTTTGGAGACCATTAGCACATAATAACATTCAAGGACACATTCTATATTTAGGACTTGTGATTAGAACAATCATTCTTATTGGATTATTAGGATTTCAAAACACATTACTGTAAGTGACTTTTTGATTTTTCATTTTAACTATCTAGTAATAAATTGCTTGTTGATTTTTTACTTGATTTGTTGGTTTCACTTTCTTTCTGTTACATTTTTCTTAGACCATAGAGTCGTAACAGAAATTGGGGGCTCGTCTTCTGGGATCTGAATTTCTTTAAAGCATATTAGAGATATTAAAATTGTCTTTGAAATTCATATTGATTTTGTCTCGGAGAATTTTTTTTTGTCTTTGGCAAAGATTTTTAATAGAGAATTTTTTTTGTGTGAAACCAACAAGCATTTACAATGGCATCTAATGTTCAGAATATTTCATTTCAAAACCTACCCAGGAGGGGTTAGAGTGCATGGGAAAGGATGAGTTGCTCGAGCTTGCCAGAAAATACAGTCTATCTGAGGCAAAAGTATCATTGACAAAACAGGAAATAAAGATTATTTTAATTCAGTATTTAGTAGGAAAGGGAAATTTTGATAGTAGTGCTTTAAGTTCGAAGAGTAAGCCTGTATCTGGTTCTGACAGGAAATTAAGGGAATTAGAGTTAAAGAACCAGATGGATTTAGAGTTAGCAAAGCTTCAGATTCAGAGAGAGAGAGAAAAAGAAGAGAGGCAGATGGAGAGAGAGAAAGAAGAGAGGCAGATACAAATGCAGAAAGAAGAGAGGCAAATGCAGATGGAGAGAGAGAAAGAGGAGAGACAGATGCAGATGCAAAGAGAAGAAAGGGAAATGCAATTTAAATTAAGAGAATTAGAACTGGCAAACAGAGCACACTCCACTCCTTTAAAAACAAGTTCAGCTTTTGATGTTACTAGATATATTAGGTTAGTACCCCCTTTTCAGGAAAAAGAAGTAGATAAATACTTTCTTCATTTCGAGAAAATAGCTGAAAACTTGAAATGGCCCAGAGAGCATTGGACTTTGTTATTACAAAGTGTACTAATTGGCAAAGCTCGTGAAGTCTACATTTCACTGTCAGTACAACAAAGCACTGATTATGATGTGGTTAAGGAGTACATCTTGAAAGCTTATGAGTTGGTACCAGAGGCATATCGACAAAGGTTTAGGAATTGTAGAAAAGAAACTGGACAAACTCATGTCGAATTTGCAAGGGATAAAGAACAACTATTTGATAGGTGGTGCTCAGCCAAGAAAGTTGATCAAGCTTATGATAACCTCAGACAGCTCGTATTAATTGAAGAGTTCAAAAGGTGCATCCATAGTGATGTTAAAACCTATCTTGACGAGCAGAATGTGGAAACTTTGGAAAATGCTGCTCGTATGGCTGATGATTATTCATTGACTCACAAAATTTCATTTGGCAATAAGTCGTCCTCTCAGCAGTTTTCTGGTAAAAAACCATTTCAATCTCATTCGAGTATTTCCAAATTTCACAACAGCACAACTTTTAGGAATCAAACATCTGATAAGACTGATCAGAAATCCTTATCTCTTCCTTCGTGCACTTATTGTAAAACGAAAGGGCACGTTATTTCTGATTGCTTCAAGTTGAAAAATAAGCAACAGAGTAAAGACAGAGCTTTTCCAAATGCTCTTATTTCTACGAGGTCAAGGTCACGGTCTTGTATTGAAAGCAATACATTTGTTGGGTCAAACAAACCCCAGTCTGATTCTATTTTGGAGGCTTATGAACCATTCATGTCAGAAGGTTCTATATCACTTATTGGTGATTCTGCCAAACCTTTCCCAATTAAAATATTAAGGGACACTGGAGCTTCTCAGAGTCTTTTATTGTCAGGTACTTTGCCTTTGTCTGAGGAGTCTTCTTCAAGTGAAAGCGTTCTTGTTCAGGGAGTAGAGTGCGGCTTTGTAAATGTTCCTCTTCATTGTGTAAATTTGGCATCAGACTTAGTTTCTGGACCTGTGACTGTTGGGGCAGTGACTTCTTTACCCATAGAGGGTGTTCATTTATTACTAGGCAATGACCTAGCTGGAGATAAGGTTGTGGTTAATCCACTTGTAACTGACAAGCCTTGTTTGGATCAGAAAGTTGATCCTGTCGAAACTGAAATCCCTGATTTGTACCCTGCTTGTGCAGTTACTAGAGCTATGGCAAAAAGAACTCTTGAGATTGATGTTGATCAGGATATTATTCCTTTAGCTGACATATGTATTGGTCAGTTTTTTGATGAGGTCACCTTTTCCTCAGGTATTGATCAATCAAATGGTATTGATCACAGTGATCCTCTTTTGGCAACTCATTCTCTTTGTCCTACTCAGGATGACAAACGACAATCTCTTGTCGTTGAACAGGAGCAAGATCCCGAGATATCTTGTTTGTTTCAGAGGGCTATTAGTGAAACTGAAGCCACACAAGTTCCAGTGTGTTACTTTGTGAAAAATGGGGTCCTTATGAGGAAATGGAGACCACCTGATGTACCCGCTGGTGACGAGTGGTCAGTGAGCTATCAAATTGTTGTTCCTAAGTCATATCGACAGGAAATTCTTAATTTAGCCCATGAAACTCCTTTGGCTGGTCATTTAGGAGTCCGTAAGACTTATCACAAGATCTTGAATCATTTTTATTGGCCGAAACTCAAAAGTGATGTTTCTAAATACTGCAGATCTTGTCACACTTGTCAAATGGTAGGAAAACCCAATCAGAAGATATCTAAGGCTCATCTGCAACCTATTCCTGCATTTGATGAACCATTTAGTAGAATAATAGTAGACTGTGTTGGTCCTTTACCTAAAACCAAGTCAGGCAACCAATACTTGTTGACCATCATGTGTACATCTACAAGATTTCCAGAAGCAATTCCTCTGAGAAATATAAAAACTAAAACTATTGTGAAAGCTTTGGTGAAGTTTTTTACACTTGTTGGCCTTCCCAAATCTGTCCAGTCGGATCAAGGGTCAAATTTTATGTCTGGAATTTTCCAACAAGTTATGCATGAATTAGGCATCCAACAGTTTAAATCTTCTGCCTATCACCCTGAAAGTCAAGGTGCTTTGGAAAGATTTCATCAAACTTTGAAGAATATGATTCGATCATATTGCTTTGATACAGAAAAGGATTGGGATGAGGGTGTTCATTTGTTGTTGTTTGCTGTTAGGGAATCAGTTCAAGAGTCGTTGGGTTTTAGTCCCTTTGAACTAGTTTTTGGTCATACTGTCCGTGGACCATTGAAATTATTGAAAGAGAGACTTCTTTCAAATGAAGACGCAAAGATTAATCTTCTTGATTATGTTTCTGATTTCAAATACATGTTGTCAAAGGCCTGTGAAGTAGCAAGAACTAATCTTCACACTACTCAGTCAAATATGAAATTAAGGTATGACAGAAATTCACAGGAAAGGAGTTTTAAACCTGGTGACAAAGTTCTGGCTCTCTTTCCCATACCTCAGAATCCTCTTCAGGCTAAATTTTTTGGTCCTTATACCATTGAAAAGAAAGTAAATGACTTAAATTATATCATTAACACTCCTGGGAGACGGAAACAGAAACAACTTTGTCATATAAATATGTTAAAGGAATATTTTGACAGAGATAGCTCAGCTAATTATTCAGTTAATTTAGTTGTACCTGTCCCACACAGTGAAGATATCAACGATGGAATACGATCAGACTATAGTGACTCTGGTATAACCAATCTTCGGAATTCAGAAATATTGAACAACCTAGACCAGAAACTTTCACATCTACAACAACAGGAAGGAAATGAACTAAAACAGCTATTACATGACTATGAGCACTTGTTTCCTGATGTTCCAACGCGAACAAGAAAAATTTATCATGACGTTGACATTGTAGATTCTGCGCCTGTGAAACAGCATCCTTATAGGATGAATCCTCTCAAACAGAACTATTTGAAGAAAGAAATTCAGTATCTACTGGAGAATGATTTCATAGAACCAAGTAAAAGTAACTGGAGTTCACCATGTATTATTGTTCCCAAGCCAGATAATACATTCCGTATGTGTACTGACTATAGAAAAGTCAACAGTGTCACCAAAACTGATTCATTTCCAATCCCAAGAATGGACGATTGCATTGATAAAATTGGAAATGCGGAATATGTCACCAAGTTTGACCTTTTAAAAGGATTCTGGCAAATTCCACTGACGGAAAGGGCAAAAGAAATTTCAGCATTTGCAACTCCAGATGGACTTTATCAATATAAAGTCATGCTGTTTGGAATGAAAAATTCGCCTGCAACGTTTCAACGTCTGATGAACATGATAACATTTGGTCTTGATAATTGTGACGCTTATATCGATGACGTCATTATCTACAACAACACCTGGGAAGATCATTTAGAAACCATTCGAAAATTCTTCGATCGACTCAGTGATGCGAATCTGACAATTAATTTGAGCAAAAGTGAGTTTTGCCATGCTTGTGTCACATTTTTAGGACATATTGTGGGACAAGGTCAAGTTAAACCTATAGAAGCTAAGGTCAAAGCTATCTCTGAATTTCAAGTTCCAATTTGTAAAAAGCAACTGATGCGATTTCTAGGTATGGCTGGATATTATCGGAAATTTTGTTCCAATTTTTCCAAAATTGCTGAACCTTTGACAAGTTTATTGAGTAAGAAAACCAAATTTTGTTGGTCTGACAAGTGTTAGGAATCTTTTGACAAGTTAAAGGCCATGCTTAAGAATGCACCAGTTCTTTCTGCACCAAATTTTAGCCAATCATTTAAATTATCTGTTGATGCAAGTGATGTAGGAGTTGGTGGAGTATTGATTCAGGAAGACAAAAGTGGTGTGGATCACCCTGTGTGTTATTTTTCTAAAAAACTAAACAAGCACCAGAAAAATTATTCCACAATTGAGAAGGAATGTTTGGCTTTGATATTGGCTTTACAGCATTTTGAAGTGTATGTTACCTCAGCTCTTTCTCCAATTATTGTGTACAGTGATCACAATCCCCTTACTTTCATCAACAAAATGAAAGACAAAAATCGGAGATTGTTGAGATGGAGTTTGATATTGCAGGAATATAACATTGACATTAGACACATCAGGGGAAAAGACAATGTGATTGCAGATGCACTCTCACGTGCCTAGAAATGTAATATTGCTTGATGTAATTAAGTCCAGTATCGTAAAACATGTTCTTATGTAATTTTGATTATTGTAGTATTAGATGTATATTCAAAAGAAAGCTTTATTATATAAATCTTTCTTTTTCTTTATGAGGGGAGGTGTTATGTATGATGTTTATATAATGTTGTATATGTGTTTTGGGAGGTTATAAATGTTTCTTCACTTTAATATTTGCTTAAATCTTTATGTTTGTTAGGAAAAACATATATAACTAGTGTCTTTGAATTAGGTTGTTTTGATCAATATGTTTTCTCAATTTGAAGGTCAAGGTTGATTTTGTTTACAGTTAAAATTCCATTAAGATGACTCATATTCTAGAACATTCTGTCATGTGACCAATCTTTATATATATCATGTTTGGTAGACATTTTGTTCAGTTCGACATTACCATCAGTCTTGTAAAGAGCTATTACAGTTGTGAAAATTCATTCCAAATTCTAAGAGAGGAATTATTTTAATTATTCATTGGATTATTAACAGTGCTCATAAACTTTTGGATTTTGGATTTTGATTGACAATTTTGGAATTTATGTGAACTTATTCAGAGATTTTGGATTACTTCATTTTGACTTCAGCACATCAAGATTTCTAGTACATCAGGACTTTGGAGACCATTAGCACATAATAACATTCAAGGACACATTCTATATTTCGGATTTGTGATTAGAACAATCATTCTTATTGGATTATTAGGATTTCAAAACACATTACTGTAAGTGACTTTTTGATTTTTCATTTTAACTATCTAGTAATAAATTGCTTGTTGATTTTTTACTTGATTTGTTGGTTTCACTTTCTTTCTGTTACATTTTTCTTAGACCATAGAGTCGTAACAATATAATCATTCTAATGCAAGTTGTTTTCCTGCCCTATTCTGTGATATATCCAACTTTCAATAATTTATTAACACTTGCAGAAATTCTTTATCCGTGCTATGCTATAATGTTAACACTTGCCTGTTGTAACTAAAATTCTTCTGAGAGTATAACTTCGTATGCTCATGTTTCAAACATAATTGGGTCACCTTTGAAAATACCACAGTTAGCATGTTGAATTTAAAAACACAAGATTGGATTGCTCAAAATTAAACGGTCCACAGTAAAATGCAAGGCACTGTATAATCTTATTGGTTTAATACACAATTTAAATAAATAATTTTCATACTTTTCACTGTTGTATTAATCTGGCTGGAATTTTTTAAAAATAAAAAAAACAATCCTTTAAATGCATTCAGCTCTGAAACTAATGAAACGAATTTAAGAAAAGTTTGCCCAAAGCCTTTAAAATTTGTACAGATGATGATGATCTACCATCCAGTTTGGCCACCATTACAAAAATTGAATTTTAAATGTATTCAATGTATTTTCTTATATAACTGCAGAATATGTATATTAATTCTCAAATATTCTGGCCTGCTGTTTCAATTCAAAATTGATGCTAAACATTACACTAAACATATGGATTATATGTGTGTGTCGGGGGGGGGGGCATTTGAGCACTGGGATCACTTTAGGCTGTGCCACCGGTGCCTTGAAATCATATAAGGTGCATTGAAAATATATGTGGAAAAAATTGGCAAATAGTCGTTGATGAAATGCATTTAGGTTTGTGCGACTTAAGGAAGTTTTTGTTTATCAATTGTATTGTCAGTTGCTGAATTAGACCGTTGCCTAATCTTGATCCAGGAGATGCTATGCTGCATGTAAAAATACTCTTTCTAGCATTTTTGTAAGATAAGTAATGATGTTAAACTATTTTTGATTGGTTTACAAACACATTCAGTGATGGTATGTTCCATATTTAAAATGATGCTTGAAGCATAGCTTCGACAAAGAGAAAACCAAAACTAATCTATGACGGCAGGGATCAACAAGATATCTTGGAAATGGAAGTTTTGAATCTTTCATTGGTGAAGCTGATAATGGTGTTAAATCGAATAAATTCAAACCCGATAGTGGAGTTCTTCCAGAACTGTTGAAATGGGATTTCAGAATGAGGTGGTTCATGTTGCACAGCAGATTGCAAGGAAACTTGTTATGATAGTAAACCTTTATGTATGTATCCTCAGTCGGAGTCCCCAGGTGATGCTGAGTTGTAGCACTCCAGTACCCTAATGCATTCCTAAGAAGATCACATAAACTGTGCAAAACCATTTTATCTGCAGCCATGTTAAATATTGTCATAGTAAATAGTGATTATTTCTAATTGTGTAACCTTTCAGGTTGTGATTAAGTTTCACTTATAACTTGAATTTTAGGAGTTGAATTTTGAATAAGTAATTATAAAAAAGGCTGCAAAGAGAAGAGATTTAAAGGGATTGAAAAGCTCCTAAATCCATTTTTGACTGTCATATCCCCGGCCTGTTGGCCCCTTCAGATTATTGGAAAATCGCCATTAGTTTCTATGGCCATCCCTGGAGCGTCAGTACCACTATTCTTGTTTAAATGTTTAGGGGAATAATACAGTTGTGAGGTTTACATGCGATCTTCTTGATATAACTGAAAAATTACCCTCCAGAATAAAGAACAAATTAAATGAAAGTGAATAAACAATAAGAACATGGTTTACCTCTCAAAAGGCTGCTTGCGTTTTCAGGCTGGTTTGAAGCTGTAAAATATAAGAAAATGAATTTAAATGCATACAATTCAAAATGAAGATAAAGGCAATTTTACTCATTGTAATGATGGCGACTGCAAAGGCTTAACATACACTGGGAATTGAGGGGAGAGGAGTTGTGTTGTAAGGATGGAGGCTCCTAAGATTTAACATGCACTGGGAGTTGAGGGGAGAGGAGTTACTGTTGCTGTTACTTTACACATACTAATGACGTCATTTTGCATCTGATTGGTTGAGCTTCACCTCTTCTCCAGTATGGATATGTTAGATTAACACTGAAAACAGCTGTCTTATATAATGTTATGTTCTATTTACCTGCATTTTAAAGCTGGGAGAATTATACCAAGAGAATAGCAAATAAACCCTTCTGCAAAATGAGCAAACTCGCACTTTTACATTTTGAAACTAGTTTCTCTTTCACTCGTTTATAAATAATTACAAATACGTGAGTAGTAACCTAGAATATATAAATTCTTCAGACCAAGATCCAAATTTCATTTTTAAAGTATCGTATTTTTTATGCTTACTTTCTAGATATATTTTAACTTTTTTTCACGAAAATATGAAATGTAACAAAAAGTAAAGGAAAGACTTATTATTTTGAAAAGTTATTTTATAGAGCCCAAAGGAAGACAACAACATTATACATTCAAAATAAAATGTAATAATGCATAATATGTTCATTTGAATTTTAGAATACATTTTATTTTTTTGACTTTGTTGTTCATTTGCAAGTTGGTCATGTAATAAGGTCATTGCAGTGTCCAAACCTATGAGACGTTAAAGTAGAAATAAATACTTGTATAGTTAGTTTTAGTTCAATGGCATAAAGTTGACGATTGAAGTTTCGGGTGACTTACATAAAACTAGCTCCAACACGTTGATGTAAACAGCATGATTTATAAGCACGTCATGTTACACAACGACCGATTTTGGAAAGGCTTTTCTTATTGCGTGTGTAAATCTCACCGATATGGTATCATGTTTTGGGGAAATAACTTCTAACTTTAAAAAAATATGAAAACAATTAATTGTGAAAAAAAATTATGTTCACATGGTCTGCACACTCAGTGTGCATAATCAAAATAATCTTCTTAGCGTATTTGTGGTTCACATTTTAATATCAGAGAGATCATTAAGAATTCCCATTATCAAAGGACGACCGCATTGTTAATTGTTACTTCAGACTGCAAGGTGACAGCCTGTTGGTTCCATACATTTACTCAGAAGTAGATGATGGCGTGCATAAATAAACTCGTATATCAAAAGATCTGTTTTGATATTTCAGATGTACATAATTTTCACCATCAGCAAAGCTTCTACATGACGCCTACCTGTTTTACATAATCTTAAACCATTATATCATTCATAAAATCACGAGCTGATTTTTTTTCTTCTATTGTTACAGCGTGTATCCTCTTTGGATTGTATAATTTTTCCTCATATTTACTACCAATGTTAACTGGACCTAAGAATTAAAACTAATGCATCATATTAAAATATAGGCTTGATAGTTGATGTGTTTCTGACATTTTTGTAACAGATTCAGGTTTAAGAAATGCTACAATATATGGAGAACAAATTATGTTGCCAAATGTTCACCACTGGCCGATTTTTAGGAAATTTCATTAGTTGGTCTTTTACGATCATATATAATTTATAATTCCAAAGATCTGCACGAATTAAAATTTTCCCGATCTCTTATTCGGCTACTAAAATGGTGCAAATATAGAATGATGTAAAAATTACCTATAAACGGTATATAGTGCTGCCAGAAAATTATTAAATAATAAAATGGTATTGCTGAAATTAGATTTTTTTAAAAATACAGGTACCGTGGAATTGATGTAATTATTTCACTTGAGTGAAAAATAGAAGAAATAATTGGTACCAATTGTCCAAGGTTGGTTTACGTATGCTAAAATACGGGTGACAGTAGAAACAGGCAGACGAATAAGCAAGATACTGTTTAACCGACCATATTATAAGAAAAACATTCTCTCTGACCTGATAAGTTTCTTTTGTTTGTGTTCAAAAACTCATTTCACCATTTATATTTAAAAAATGCAATTTTAAAAAATCCCAGCAATGATGTTTTTATTTATTTTAGACTGTACAGTTGAATGAATTCACACAATTAAATGTTCCAGATAATATGGACTTGTATATTTCCTTTCAGTTTTCATCTTGTGTGTGTGTTTTCAGGAATTTGTTCACTTCCTCACAAAATACAAATACTTCTTCCTTCCAGTGCACTCTTATTGGTATTTTTATTTTCTTCTATCACGAATACACATTTGACACATAGTATTGCCCTTGCCTGACTGCCCGTCAGTCCGTCCATCCATACGACTCATACTACCTGATGTCTGCAAAAAAATATTAATCCCTTCAGAAGGTTTGCAGCAATCTGTACTACAGTGTCTATTATTATAACAATGCCCTACAGGCTATACCCAGTTTCACACCATCACTTGCCTTTGTTAAAAATGTTGGCATTCAGGTCGTTTTTTATAAAGGTGATGTTTCAGTTTGGGATTTAGGTGCTAGGAAGGTGCAAATAAAATATGAATATTGAATGAATTTGTGAGAAAAATGTCTACTCTAACAATAACGTTCGGTTTTCTGATGTCGACTTTCGTGCCAACGTTGAAATTAGTTCAGATCTTAACCAAGACAGACACGCAACTTTCCCTGAATATCTTTTTTATAACCTGCAAATGGATTTGACGAGGGTGAACAAATAAAATCCATAAACAAAACAACCCCAAATCCAATCTCTGAAGGGAGTTGAAAACAAATGTTCGGTATTTTAGTTTCGTCTTGGTGTTCTTCCTTCTATACGCCTGTCTGAACGTTCCTTATAAAACCCAAGACTTTTTACCGTTCAAACATGAATTATGTTAATAATGATTTATTTCCAAAATATTCCGTACAGGGATACACATAAAGTGTCTAATATAAATACAATAGCGGAGAATACACCTATACGTGTCCTGACAACCACTACCATTACTACTCATACTAATACGATAATAATAATATTGCATTTTCTTTCCGTTCTTGGTGTTCTGTTACCTTGTTGAACGGCGCTTCATATTTCTTGTCTGTGGGAGTAAGACCTGTACAACCTAACTGGTCATGTTGTACAGCAGAAATGGAAAAACTTGATCGACAAATGTGGCTTTTATGTTTGCGCTCTTATATTCCGAATTTTTCAGATGAGAACATTTTAAATCTCGCGTTGCTGTGCCGTAAATACCAAACCAAAGCAATTTATTTTTGCATTGGAATATGTTTATGAATGTTTTAAAAAATGAGTCGGGGATGACCTTTGTCTGTCTATAATGCTGTCTCCTCCTAAACAGCTTGGTGGAAATGTAATATTCTTTCTAGTACAGTCAACCCTTGTTACAACGACCAAGCTCGTGTCCAACCAATTTGTCGTAGTAACGAATATGCCGTTTTAAAGGTTATGTATCTTTAATTTAGAAAAGTGGTCCTCGTCTTATCGTTGGCAAACCAATGTAGCAGTGAGAAAAATTGGTCAGAAATCGAACTCTATATATACTTCATATCTGATATAATCGTAATTAATTTTAAATCTTATACACAGTTTCCTTCATATAAAAATTCGTTTCTAGTAATGAATGTATATGCTATTCTCTGACATATTACAGGTAAAAGTAAAATCACCAGGAAGTAAGTACAATATATAAGGAAATACGCATGTTTGTTACGGAGAAATTGATGTCCTAGTCAGAACCTGAATATTTCGTAATAAAGATAACATTTACCTTCGAAGACGTTTGTTCTCACCAATATTAGACTGAACGCGAATATTCCGTTGTAATAAATGTTGTTTAAATGAGAACTGACCGTATACTTTGTCATTTTTTAACAACCAGGGAGAAAGGTGTTTTGTTTTCCTCTGGATACATTTGCTTGAAAGAACATTGAATATTACTTTAGAAAAAAATATTTTGCATTTTCCGATATATATAACCCATGATTCAAAGGTAGCATAAAACTGATCAAATTCAGCTCCGCTGCTGACTTGACGTCTGTTTAACTTTTGGCTCAACAGTAAAATCAGTCTATCGCAGCTAGGAGTACAATTGCCATTGGAACAGCAATTAACACCATTGCTAAACAGGCGTCAATTTTTTGCACATTTTTTTTTTGCGAGTGAATATTCTTTTTTTATTTTCTTTTTTTCTTTTTTTTTTAGAAAGCAGTGCCGATACGGCCGTACCGAACACCCGACCCCGTCTTTCCAGTACGGCCATATCGGCAATAAATGTCTTAATGGTACGGAGTACCTGATCGTACCGGCTTACTTGCAACACTGTGTAAGAGTTGTAGTTTCTGTTAGACGTAAAGAAAAGACGATTCTCCTGGCTACAAGTGAGATTTTGTTAATTCATATTTAGAACATATTTTTTATGTTTTATGTTATTTTCTTTTGTTTTGTTTTTAAAGATGGCACAAGTCATTGAAAATTTATTTGTTGTGACTGGATAACTCGTACCGCTGTCTAGTTCCAGAAGAATTATCTCTCTTAAGTGCTGTAGAGTGTCCTACGCGATGTTGTCCTTGTTAAATTGACAATCTAGTGTAACACGCGTGCTGAAGTAGGATATAAGGTATATTTATTTCACCAAAGGTTAGCATTAAGGTCGTTGGAAAAAAATAGTACCATGATATCTACAAAAACCCACTGTTGCAATACAAGTGTACAAGTCAGGATGGCCGAGGGGTCAAAGGCGCTGCGTTCAGGTCGCAATCGCGTCTTCCGGGCGTGCGTTCGAATCCCACTTCTAACAAGAACGTATTTTGCACACAGTAATTTATAAGTGTGTTTCATGCAAGTGTAATTATAACAATAGAACTATATTACATGTAAAATGTATGTATGAAGTGTGTGTGTATCTGTTTATATGTGTAGCATTCGCTTTTAAATTGTTGGTATAAAGCAGTTTGATATACCAATACTGTTCGCTTACAATAAGATTGTTATATAGTCCATCTCTCTGTTTCTCTGTTGCTCGATTAGTCTGTCCGTTTTGCCATTAGAGATCGAGAGAGAGAGAGAGAGAGAGAGAGAGAGAGAGAGAGAGAGAGAGAGAGTGATCGGGATCAATTGAGGTAAAACTGACCTACTGACTAAGCAACGAACACAGGCTGAGAGAGAAAGAGAGTGTGGGAAAATCTTCAGACATTTTAATATTTAAAAGTTATCTGTTTTAGAACCTTATTATTGGTTTTAATAAAACCAAAATAAAGTATAAAATAGATTACAGTATGTGTATGCCAAGACATTTACCATTCGCCCAACTGTCGCCATAGGCTCCATAGGATATTGCAACTTTGTATCATTGGTATCGTGTAGCACAGTAGAAAAATCCCATGAAAAGTGTACAAATACCATTATAAGGACTAGGGTTCCTCTAGGTTACTTGGTGTAGGTTCAAGTTTAAGGTTTTCGTCAGGTAAAATTCTTTTGCTCTCTCACTCCACATATTTCCATGTATAGTTGTCCCTTACAGCACGAGAACGAGACAGTGAAGCAGAGGGGATTTTGATAAAAAATTTTAACATGTTTAATTCATTACAAAATGGGGATTATGATTTATTCTCATTATTTTCTTATTGTATTAATGAGTGGAAATTCATCACTGATCTAGAGAGCGTAAATTACTGTTGACACCGTTATTATATGCCTATTTATAGGCCATGAGTAAATCACAATTTGAGATTATTCACTCCCTCAATCAATACACAGTTTCCTGTAGTCAATCTTAAATTCCGTTGGAACATAAGTAAGTGCATTGTTATGTTATGTGATATAAATATTGGAAGCCTCGTTTCCATTTAATGAAAAATGTCTATAACTCGTTGTATATCAAAGATACAGCGTTGTAATGGATGTGTTAGGATGGTCGAGCGGTCTAACACGCTACGCTTGGCTGTTTCCGGGCTGGCTTGGAATCAAAATCCTGACAAATAGTTACATTTTGGCAGTTTGTTAATTAGAAAGAGAAACAAACACTATTTATCCAAACATAATTGTAATTTCATCGTATCAGTGTGTTCAATGCAAATGTAATCATAGCCCAAACACTAGTGTACATGTATGTATGTGTCGGTATGTATGTGTGCTTATTGTCTTTCAGTTAATTTTTTCACTTAATGTATGAATGGGTATGTTTGTCTATTTCGGACAACAACAAAAAGGCACATAACCTGATAACGGATGTGTCAGGATAGCCAAGCGATTTAAGGCGATGTGTTAAGGTCGCAATCCAGTCTTTCCTACAATGATTCAAATCCCATTTGTAACATTACCTTTTGTACTTTGTTATAAACATTAAAGCCAAAATATACTAACAGGAATAAGAAAATCCAGATGGTGATAAAACGCGCCATGTATTGATATGTATGTATGTATGTATGTATGTATGTATGTATGTATGTATATATGTATGTATGTATGTATGTATGTATGTATGTATGTATGTATGACTTTCTTTATTTCCTCCCAAACGGTCTTGTTATTCAGAAAACAACATCGTATGATGGAGGTGCGCTAGAAATATGCCCTGAGGAGTCAGCAAGCTGTCGTTTTGACGGTTTTGTCGTTTCTGTCGTTCTGAAAGACAACACATAGCTTATCATGAATTTCCAGCGAGATTTTTCATTATCTCATTGCAAACTTTGGCTCTTCCACGGGCCATTAGATCGTTTTTGACGCTTTGTCGATTACAACTGAAGTGTATGCCTTGTGTGTCGCAGCCCGTATTTCATTTTTCATGGTTGTGTATTTGTCAACATCGTATAGGATCAGTTCGAACTCTTCTCCTGTGACAGCGTTGTCACTTAGCGTCTTAGATATGTGGTCTGCGATTGTGTTCTAGTTTGTTTCGGCCAAGATGCGGATTTCATCCTGCTTTGAGATTTCATGGTTAGTCATCGGCTGATAAAATTCCCAGCTACAGAAATCAGACAAGATCCTAAAGCTGTGATCTCAAGAGCAATCGCGATGTGCGGCAGCAATTATTGTTGACAGGATTCTAATTCCAGCATCGCTTGTGCCCAGAGACACAGCCGTTAGTATGGCTTCAGTACCATCCACCACGTTTAAAAGCTCGCTGCTGTTCAGCCTCTGCCGGTAATGAGGTTTCAGCCTCGCTGATCCTTTCTAGGTAAACATCTTGTGAGTTTACGAATTTTTGGTATATCGTCATTATAATTCCTCTGTAAGCAGCGTGATATGAAACTTTAATTCTTCCAGGGAGTCGGTTAGTTTGCGGACCCACACCTTTAAAAGATTGTCTGTGCTTGCATGCAAGACGGTAGCGTCGTTAAAGTAGCTGATAATTTCCCTGATATCCTCAAATTCCGAAATAGTATTATTATTAAACCAGAAGTACCGTGCCTGTAGCTGGCTTCCGGGCGAGTCGACCTTTGACCGAATACTGTAATGCGGTGTAGTGCGTCTTTTTCATATACAACTATTCCTTTGTCTTCGCAGAGAAGAGTGATTACAGAATGTATGTACTTCGACAAAAATGTTACCAATCTGAGCTCTTTATTTTAAATTATCACATTGCTACATCCTTTACAGCAGAGCGTGTTTCGGTCGGTATAGTCTTGGTCACGGGCTGTGCCAACTTGCTAAGGCGATCACCTAACGTTTCCAAAGCCTTTTTGACGCTGTAGGCAGCGAGGGCTAGCAATTGAGCCCCTTCTGGACTGATTCCATATCTGGCTTCCGTTTATTAACACCATCCTGCTAGGCATAACCGTGGTTAACGACCAACCCAAAGGTGTCGGCTACCGGAAATCCACGTTTCCAAGTTGAGTAGGCAGGCAACAAACCCCGAGAGGACGCTACTACGCATGATCTGGCCACAACATCGAATGGCAGGCCTGGTACACGGTCAGTGACAAACTTTAGTGTTGCGTCATCCTGAGGGTCGACAATGTCATGTACCTTTTTGATTAAGTAGTTGTTCATCAGCAGCTCGCCAATCATTGTATCGACGGTCTTTAAGACCCTCAAGGCATCATACTATTTGAGACGTCCATGCCCGAGTGTTAACGTCTCCCATGGCATCGGAAAACACGACCAGGTCATTTTGGTCTGTGTTAATAGCACAGTTTGGAGAAGGCCGCGAGGTCGTTCTTGGTTGCGTACTGACAGAGATCACCCTGTGCTGACGCTTGAAATAGCAGAGCGTTTATAGATGTATACAGGCATAGTTTGTGCTTACACTGTGCTTAAAAGAGGGGTCTGTCTCCAATTGACGAGGGTGCCGCTGCGCTGACCGTCGGTTGACAGATAACGCCGCATCCAAAAATGTGTCTGCGGTCGGGTGTGCTCAAGCGCCTTTAGAACTGCGATGAATAGGTGACCGAAAATCGGCCCGTCGGTCTTTTTTAAACCGAAAGCGCGTCTAGCAGGTCAGCGATAGTGGCTGGGGGGTTGCGTCCCTTTGCTCTACGAAGATACAAAATTAGTGCAGGGGATGGTGCAAGGCCATACGAATCAAGGTAGAGATGGTGGGATGGAGGTTATGCAAAGAGTCGAGGTTGGCGATGACAGCTTCATTTTCGCTTCGTTTCGATAGGTATGGCAACTTATTGCACGTGTAGACGCCTGAAAAGAACTTTAAGGACTGGGCCATACACAACAACTTGAATTCGGAGAGAGCCTTTACCGCCGCCCTGGCAGGCGCAGATGTCGTCCTTTTTTTTAGACCACTGCCGTGCTTGGTGGTGGTGATACCCTGCAGTGAGCTGCTTTACCTGAAAAACTGGCCGTTAACAGCTCACTTCTGGACGTCTGTAGTCATGGCCTGAAGAGCCAGGTTGTTCATGCACTCTCACCTCCTCACAGAGTTGAGCAGGCTGGTCTCTGGTACCTGCGACGGTATCACAGCCGGCATCCAAAGTGCGAGCTTTTAGAGGATGATCTTGCCAGCGCCCGCGGCATTGACGCAGAAAATGTCGTCATCGTCGGTGTTTGTACGGGTCAGCGCGATGGTGTGCTTGGCGTTGAAGATAATCTTGGTACATCCAGAACCCGACGATGTGGGTCAGCGGTATACCATTGGAAGAGTTACCATGCTAGCAGACCTGACCCCTTTGCATCGGCCTACTCCCATGACCATGTTTGCGACAACGGTATCGCGCGTTTTGAACGGTATAGATTTGGCCGCTGTGTCCATGATCATGTTTGCAGCGAGAGGTTGAACCACGACGGCAACTTTCTAGCGGCTACATCCTTTACAGCAGAGCGTGTTTCGGACGGTATAGTCTTGGTCATGGGCTGTGCCAACTTGCTGAGGCGATCACCTAACGTTTCCAAAGCCTTTTTGACGCTGGAGGCAGCGAGGGATAGAAGCGTTTCCCTTGCCCGACTTACTACGGCCGTCTCGACAGCATTAACGGCACGCAAGGCGACGGTACCTAGAGGTCGGGGGGGGGGGGCGGCCCTGGCCAGTGCTGTGGCGGCCACGGGTGCTGCCCTGACTATGATTTCGGATGAAATCACCTATTTTGTGCACTCAAAAAATTGACCTGCGGGCGCCGACGACTCGTACTCATACAATTCGTTGCATGGCTCTCAATACAAGCTGCGGAAGATAACTGTAAGCTGAAAGATTAGTGCGGCTCTTTATCCTGTAATATACTTAAAGCGGAGGACGGTCTCGGATATAGAGACCAACAGTGAGCGTCACATCGCGGAGGTCGAGCATGCTGCTATCACGGTCGGTCAGTGTGAAGCGCATCTTATTGATGCGGGGACCTTTACAAGCAAGTAGACGGGCTGGGTGGTGCGAATGCCAAGAGCCAGCCTGGAATCTGGTCCAGAGTAAAGCTATTGAGAACGTAGGAGCCGCCAACGCCATCGCATGAAAGATGTACAGAGATTGTAGTGGTTATATGCAGTATGCTATTTTTGCTCTACCGCCCCCCCCCCCATGTGTCATTTAAATTTTGACGATCTTTTGCATGAAAAATCTTACTCGGAATGTTTGAGTTTAGGATCCGACTTTAAGTTTAAACTCAGTTTGGATTTAGCATTCTCGAACGATCTTAATCTAAAATCTGAGGCTCAAAGTTGAGATTTAGATCATGAGATATAGAGAGCACCTAATCTGTCAAATATCAATCTATATCAGAAACAAAATGACTGACTTCGTGAGGCAGATAGAGGAATTAAGTTAAAGCTAAGATGAGCACTGTATTCGACTTATGTCAAAACTTAAGATTTAATTTGAGATTGAGCTAAAGATTTGCCATGCACATGCACTCATTAGTATACATTTTTAATTTTGTCTTTGGTAAACGTCCAGCGGTCATGAAATCAATCACTTCTTTTCTGTTTTTTAGTATAGACAATATGGTATACATATTAGTGTTCTTCCGTCCATCCATCACGCTATCTTCTTTCAAACAGTTTAGCGGACTTTGAGTATACTTGTGTTTTTTTGACATGAAACGCGTGACAACGCGATACATAAATATTCCTGAAAGAGCCACGGAGTAGCTAAATGTAAGGAAAACCTCTGGATTATTGAACATAATTCATCTTTACCTTTATCTACGCTCAGTCTGTAAGGTACGCAGCTCAACTCGGCATCCTATGTGACGGCCGCAGCCTACTCTTAACACAAAGTTCACAGAGGTATCTTTAATATGCACATGGAACCTCAAGTTTTCGAGCACTTTCCGAAAGACAATTGCAGGCGGGTGATGACGTATCACCTCTGAAAAGTTCCATGCTGGAACCTGGGTCACCAGATTGGAAGTCAAGCGCCTTAACCAATAAGAAATGTTTCTTGGATTGTGAGTGAATTTCACCTTTAGATACTACAACCTGAGCGTCTGATTAATGATTCCTCTATGCACTTTCACGAGTGGCGAGGCTGAGATCAAAGAGAGTCAAAGCCTTATCTTTTACGGCTTTAACAAAAAGGGGTCTCTATAATTTTAAATGAAAGGTTTTACAATCAAATGGTGCTATGAATTCAATTAGGATTTCCTATTGGTCACAGTTGGAGTCCAGGGATGATAACTCAGTTATATCCTTATTGTGCAATACGTTTCAGAATTCATCAGATGTGTAAGTTTTTGTAACTTTAATAACCGCTGCGACATTCATATACACTGGCACTTGAAATATGTTACCAAATGGCGTGGGTTGTAAATGCAACCAAGAAATCTACAATTTATATGAATGGAAATTATTTTAAATTAGTCACCATCGACGACATCATCCAAAGAATCGCAGCATTGAGCCACTATGTACATTATCTAGTTATCATTAGCGACTATGTATCTTATCTAGTTATCATTAGCGACTATGTATCTTATCTAGTTATCATTAGTGACTATGTATCTTATCTAGTTATCATTAGTGACTATGTATCTTATCTAGTTATCATTAGTGACTATGTATCTTATCTAGGTATCATTGGTGACTATGTATCTTATCTAGTTATCATTAGCGACTATGTATCTTATCTAGTTATCATTAGCGACTATGTATCTTATCTAGTTATCATTAGCGACTATGTATCTTATCTAGTTATCATTAGTGACTATGTATCTTATCTAGTTATCATTAGCGACTATGTATCTTATCTAGTTATCATTACACGAGGCTCAGTTTTCTACGGGGATCAGTTTTCTCCATAACGGGGTCGTGTTATTATGTTTCATTAGCGAAAGGGCCAGTTTTCTACTACATAATACTGAACCCGTAGTCGTAGAAAAGTGATTCCCGGTCATTATTATCCATAGAAAGATGATCCTCGTGTAGGTTTTCTACGACGGTCAATATTCTGTTGCTCCGGCTCTGGCGTGTTTTCTCTGACCAAAAAAAGGGATAGATTATCTCTAATTGGACTTATATCCCAATTATTACTTCCAGGTCAGTACACGTGAACTTAGTCCCTATCTATACTTTTTTTTTTGGTTGGGGGTGTATTTTTTCTCTTTTGATGGAGACTATTGGCTTTGAATTTTGCAGTTTTAGTAATGATTGAAGGAATTTTTTATTCTTTAGAATATTAGGATTATTGTGTGATTTTTGTTTCTGTGTGTTTTGGCTACAGTGCACAGTGAAAGATTCTCTCTGTGTATTTTGGCTACAGAGCACGGCCACGGATGCTGTCCCGCCCTGAAGTGAATCTGTGACCCAAATCATGTTACTTTGCTAACAGTCTAGTTTTCCAAACAATGACCCATAACCTATTACAAGAACTTCACTGTAAGTTTGTCTATGAAAATACTTGTGATTATCTTATGATTTAATTGGATTTGGACAAACAGGAAAGTTCTGTACCGCGAAGCAAATGTAGAGAAGATATATATAAAGGGATATAATTATGAACTGAGTCCAATTCCGAAGCTCACCGGTGTTGATTCCTTCTGTTAGAATCGCTGTAGATCTAATCTTCTACTGAATGACTAAAGTTAGATAAATTAAGTCCATATGCAAAACGGCTAGGGAATTAGTGATACAATCTTCAACTGAAAATTTCTAGACGCTTCACAGGGACATTGGTCCAGTAGTAGCTGTGTCCATTGAAACATATAGATATTTTACCAACTGATTGATTATCTCTAATTTTGGTGCCTACATCATAATTAATATAATCCAAGTTTCTGATACTTGCCTGATTATACTATTGTATGTTAGTCAGACTTCGTATCGTTTCAGCGGGAAAAAGTTAAACATTCCCTAATGCCAGATACATATATAGCGATGAAATCTGAAACACTCGTTACTGACTTTTAAACTGTTAAACAAAAAATAATATAGTTTATCTAGAATATATTATTTCATGTTGCTAGAAAGCTTAAGCTTATCTGATAAGCAGAATTTGAGATACTATTTATATACATCACTAATCCAGTCTTCTTGTAATTGAATAAACTCTTTCCCAAAAAATAAATTGTTCTAGTATGCTTAAGATTAAATATTAAATAACTGCCGAACAAAGTAACATTTTCTCATAAAGGTACACTATCTGAATCAAAGTATGATAAACTATTGTTAACTAAGTTAGATGTTCTCTCTAGGGAGAAAAAGACAAACATAAATAGACGCCAAAACGTAATATTAAAAGAATCTGATTAATCCAAATGTTTACACATTTTAATTAGCAATTCTGGTATCATTGGTTCTGTATGTCTCGGTAAGTAAGGATTTAATCAGCTTATCCCTTTTAGACGTAAATTTAGCTCAATCGTTATTAACATGATTATAATTGGTGCTTATTATAATTGGTGCCTCATATTAGGTGCATTGATTTGATTCCACTTAGATAATGTTTAATAGTGGAAACATTCTGAAAAGATCTACTCAAAAACTGTACAAAAAAGACACTGACGTTTAATCGTAGTAGGAACTGATTTCAAAGAACAATGACTACAGAACAAAAAGTAGGCTTCCCATTGGATTATTACGTGTGAATTTTGAGCTAAGTCCATAACCACCCTCAATCAATTCAAAAGTCTAGTAACAAATATTCTTCCTTTCCCAGTACGGCTTGAATATCATTTATTGTAGCTTCATCTTTATGTATCTACAAACAGCTATGTATCCGATTTCGTGTAAACGGTCTTGTGTAATTTCTAATTTTTTTGTGATAGTATTGATTAAATCCTATACAAACCATTTGTGTAGATGGTGGACACGCTTTCACCGCAGCCTCCTGAATACTACATTTTCAAAACTGAACCAAGAATTTGATAAGTATAATTTTCACGTTGCGGTTTATCTGCGCCAGCAAAGTCATATAAATAATTTAAAATGCATATTCTAAATTGAAAGAAGATATATACAATTGCATTACTTACTCTCCGCCATATATATTGATAAAACCAGTGTACAAATAAATGATCTTTCCTAGAAAATCCTACGAAATTGTAATCAATTGGAATTTGCATGTATGCTGTAATTCAATCTTTTTAAATAAACAACATCCTTTTCCATTACTCCGAATGATTTCAACTAGATCATCAACTCTTGGATACACAAGTTTCACACTACTTCCACGGTATTCATTTTTGGAAATAAAATCATTGATGGCATGCTGTTTGGAAAACTAAGATCAAAAATAGTTCTTCTCTCTGAGCTTTCTTTCTTTGACACTGTATTGAAAGGTGATAAAAGCATGGGCATAAGTAGTTTCCTTTTTTCACATATAATAGCGAAACTGCCGAACTTGTTCTTTTTCTGTTTAGTGATACTCGTCCCATATTGGGGTTTAAATCTGTTGAGCGTCATCGCTCAAAGTTATCTGGTCTAAGACGATCAGTCTTAACCAAGCAGCATACAAAGAACTCAAGGCTTCAGCTACAAAATCTCTCTTAACCTTTGTCACATTTTTGTTAGAAATAATTTCCAATTCTTCAGCAGTAAATGTCATTAAATCTTTATCATCAAATGTTATTGATTCGTTTACAAATTGAAATTGTAGATATTAAATCTTGTCAGATGATTAAGCCTTAATACCCGACTTTTATCACATCATAGATTTATTCTTTTCTTAACCTATCAGTCCCATCAGAATCAGATTCTGATGACAATTCTACAGTGGTTTTGTCTTCATTTGATTTTAATTTCTTTTTTGAAGTACATGCTAAATCTGTGTGTTATCAGATGAAGACGAGAAATTTCCTGTAGAAAATTCATTTAAACTTAATTTTTGGAATCGTCTTTGAACATTGTATTTTAAACTGTCCATTTTTCTTAATTTATCTATCCTAACTTTATGTCACAAAGATAGAGGATCGGTGCCTTTCTTAGACTTCTCTGTTTCCGAGAGCTCCGTCTTGACTATCTCAACATAACGTCTTAGATTATCTTTCTCCAAAACCTGGCTGTCCACTGACAGCACCCACATCAAAATCGTCCCATAAACGTTTTTCATAAGAATCAGTTAGAGATTTATAGTCTCTTCATATCCATAAACAAAGTTCACGCTTCTACATCGTAGGTTAAAGCAGAGCACTAACCTGCTAATAGTTAAATTATTCTTCAATAGTGACAACAAATAATATAGAAAGATGACGGATAAGTTTACACTTTGACCACAGAAGTAAAGGTATCTAGTAAAAAGCTCAAGTATTCATTCGGCAGTCTCAAAAAACAAACAAAATAGAAAGTTGAAAGATGCATAGCCACAGCAGATACTCCAAAAAGATAACGGACAAAATCGGAGCCACTCCACTTAAAACAACAAACAAGATCTGTTTTTTTCCTGCAGTGCAATTTGAACAAGTTTTAAATTTTCCGTGACACATTAAAATAAGGCAGACCACATAAATTTATTTTAGAAATCTTCGGGTCACTTGCGTGCAAATCGTTTCCTCTCAGTGGACTTTCCACTTTCTCGCCAAGATAAGTATGTCATAGTCGGGAGCTCCTTAAGGCTAAATGTCTAAAGTAGGACATGCCCAATCACGGAAAACGAAAGCAAATGGGCGTACAAATGGACAGTTGTAACCGAAAGTAACATAATAATAAAAAATGAACGAACTATAACCTAAAATGAACTTAGAGGAACCGAAAATAACCATACACGAACGTAAACGAATTATTACTATCGAAAATAGGCATGTAACTGTAACTTAACATTATTTTGTGAATCCTTATGTCTGTTATCATCACATATTGTGAGATGTCTAAATTAAGCAAAGAATGATGGTAAGTAGTTGACTATAAAAGAAATTTCTTACCTCTAACGAAGGGGTTTGTATTTTATGCGGGGGTGGGGGGAATAGGTAGGACGGAGAGAGATCAAGGATGGAAAAGAAATTGTAACACTTTGTATATAAAAATGACCGCCTTCCCAATATCTCTGGTCGATCACAGTTGCATGCTCCAAGTGTCCAAAACAGTCAAAAGTACAAATCCATTCCTTAATCGGTTTAAACATAATTGTAAATATAATTGAAGGAGTCATAGAAAAAGAGAAAAAAGAAAGAAAAAGAAAGAAAATTATGAGAGGAAGTTTTCATCTCCCTTATTTAAAATACACTTGGCAAATTAAGTCTTAAATTATTTTCAGTTATTTAAATAAAAAATTTTAAGTAATAACTTTTAGCTCATTTTCATTATATTTCTGTTCAGTTTCGTTCGTTTTGTTGTTGTTATATTTATCGTTAGTTTGTTTATTTGTCGCTTATTTGTGTTACGTTCTGAATGTAAGCACCTCGTCTGATGGTAATTATTATTATTATTATTATTATTATTATTATTATTATTATAATCAGACGTAATGGCTTATAAAATACATTGCTGCCCAATGAATCTTGGATTGATGACATTTCCATGTAGCATTGTAAAAACAATATTAAAAAGTTCAATTATAAAAAACTCGCATAAAACTCAAAATATGACAAAGGAGTAAGTAAGTTTTTGATTATAGTGACATGTGCATACGATACATTAAAATAGATTACACAACACAAATTATATATATATATATATATATATATATATATATATATATATATATATATCGCAACAGAGGAGTAAAACGTTGTATTTAGATAAAACATTTTGTTTCTTGGCCAATGATGTGTTAATTGACTTTACATACTAATTAAACTAATGAATTAACTTGATACACATGATATGGTTGATGTACTGTCAATACGATGAATAATATAATGATTTAAAGGACATATATACATATATAGAGACTTGCATCCATACATATGCATGCACGTAATGATGTACAGATAAATAGATGTTAAGGTTTATAAGGTTAAATCTGTATATTGTTTGTTCTATGTCTAAGGCAGAGCATTCTGTCCTCCTCTACGCCGTAGCAACTAGCAAGGCGTCACTCCATTGCGATGCGAAAGTTGACCTGGTTCGAGATGTAAGGAAGAGACAGAACTCTGGATGTGTGCAGGTACGATCTTGCTTTATTCAATTAAATCACACACTATATAGAAAATACCACACATAAAATATTCAATTAAAGCTTACCAGCTTCACATAATTGTATAATTTCAGTATGTAAAATAGTATATAACTTATCAAATGTCCTACTAACCACAAATAGGTCAAATATACTTAAAGTTAGTATGAAACCACTATTTCAAAATAATACTGAAATTGTTTTGTCGGAATTGCAAAAGTTTGAATATTTGACCCTGAAGACCGGAACATCATGGTTTGTGACTAGAAAGTACCCTATTTCCAAACCAATTATCATTGAGCATCCAGCACTTACAATTACAAATAGCATATGAATTTCTCATAAAAATTGGAACAATCCATAGAACACTTATACTTTGCAATTCACACTATATAATAAAATATATAGTTTGTCTAAAAATAGAAAACTGAAATAAATTTCACAATATCGTGTTTGATATTGATGTGTAGTTGGAGACAACTGGCATGCCAGCAGTGCAGGGTATTGTATGTCTGTGACTGCTTTTGCAGTTTGTTTTATTGCAACTGCAACTGTGCATAAAGTCAGCATTGATGTTTTTTCTTCTGTCTTGCTTTTGATAAATTACAGAATCAAATTGTAAGGTATCAAATAAGACTTGTCACAGTAAGAACTTTTATATATGCAGCTGCCTTTCGGTTGAACGAGCTACCAAATCACTTTCGAGAAGAATCGGACTTTCTGCTGTCCTGGTGGGTAAGGTTTAAATCTGTTTATATAGCACTTTAACTCCTTGAATCGGATTATATATTGCTTGAACTCCTTTCATAATGGTATATG
This sequence comes from Margaritifera margaritifera, assembly GCA_029931535.1. Lineage (NCBI taxonomy): Eukaryota > Metazoa > Mollusca > Bivalvia > Unionida > Margaritiferidae > Margaritifera > Margaritifera margaritifera. The sequence continues at coordinate 43,493 of JAQPZY010001390.1, read as the reverse complement.
ATAATAATAGTGTCTGCTGTAACAATATTCAATAATGTCCCTCAACCTTGTAAGACTGACTTTGTACAGTCTAGATGATTTATGTTGTACATTTAGTTGTGTGAGTTTATTACCTACACATTGAAGAGACGCTGAAGAGACTTAATATAATATTGTTGAATTAACTATTCATTTTGTTTCCTGCCATAAAATGATAATTATGAATTTGATTGTATTGACCACTTGCCATTGATCTTCGTAAGTCCACGATTCTCTCTTTCAGAAATCAGATGAAATGTTCATGCGCATGCAAATAATAGTCGCTATTTACAGGGTACATAGTGTACATTCTTTAAATCTATATCTTGACATCTTGGCGGTCAGAGCAACTTACGGCGCTAAAAGGTCACAATGTACGTTGCTGCTAATTTTGTTTCTTTCTTTTTATATAGGAGTATGGGCATCAGGCGAAGTGATACACCTTTTAAAGTTAAGCGCACTCCAATTTATCTAGGGATTTGTATTTCGTGTAAGAAAAGACAGAATGGATAGACAATATCCCCACTAGACTCTGGTTGTGTTTCATGACTTTTAAATTTATGAATAGTTGTACTTCCAGCAGGGAAAATAAAAACTAATGACCCAGTTTTGAAAGGCCACATAACCTGATAGACTGATACGTGTTATAGAGGATGGAGATTAGTTCTTACATCATTCCTTTATTCTAATGCATTGGGTTTGATACTTTTGATTATCTCAATTTATTTTTATTATGTTGAACTATCATTAAATGCCATGTAACTGACATCATACTATAAATTACTGAAATAAAGTATATTTAAGATTAATCTTGGACTGATGAATAAAATGCATTACTACCCATTGGATCTTGGATTGGTCACGGCTCTAAACAGCCTTGTAAAACAACTTTGAAAAGTTCCGATTATATAAAGCTGACATGAAACTCAAAATATGACCAAGGACATACATACATATATAACATACATACACACATATATACGTACTTATATAGACATGCATACTTATACATACAGACGTAAAATACAGACAAATTGATAGATCCTAAAGTGTAAAAGGTTAAATATGTGTAGTATTGTACGTTATCTTCTTTTATAACGGTTGATGTTAGTAATAGTTACTAAGTTTCTGTTTTTACAGTATTCAATAATATCTCTTAAAATTGAAATATATAAGAATGTACATCGCGTAACAGTTTTATGCATGATTCAGAGCAGTTTAAGTGAAATTGAAACTTGATACTGCTAATTCTTAAAGCCTGAGGAAACTACACGGAAATTTTAGAGCAGTTTCCGCTACTTGGAAACTTGTCTCAAACCCAGTTTGCACAATTTCCCTGTAGTTTCCGTCCAGTTTTCGTTCATCGGGAAAATATTTGTTCATGTAGTGGTTGGTTGATTTATTGATTGATTGATTCATTTATTGACTCATGTATTCTCTTTTCAAGAAGGAAAATTCTATTTCAAAATTGTGTATTGTTCTCTGACTCTGACTTGTATTGACTTTCGTGTAAAACTGGATCAGTGCCTGGCGCTTGCGTTTTTTGATGGCATCTTAGACGAGTAGGATCACTTTTGAATCTGTGCCATGTAAGCGACATAAAATTCGGACGAGCCAATCTTCCCATTGCCTGAAATGGATATATATATATATATATATATATATATATATATATATATATATATATATATATATAGATAGATAGATAGATAGATAGATAGATAGATATAGAACTAAAATTATCATTGACCCATTCCATGAAGAAGAGAGATAACACAACGAATTATTGCCATTACAATAAAGGAAAAATAGACCATTAGATACAACAATAACAATACTGATTGATATATTTATGTGAGAACATTGTGACTTGATATTGATCGAATTGTTTTGTAATCACTACATTGAGTGAACCCCCTAGGCATATCACTATTTAATTATCTTTATATGTATTTTGTCTCCACTGAAAACTGAAGAAAATGAAGAGAGGCAATTCTATTTAGACAATATAACTTATAAAATATTACCTGTTTGTTAGTGTGTGCACATAATTGGAGAGAGAGAGAGAGAGAGAGAGAGAGAGAGAGAGAGAGCATAAAAAATGCATGTTGCACTTGCTATTTGTGTCAAAAGCGCGAAACCCTTTATCCAGATCGACTGGGTTTCTAAGATTAATATTCCCGAATATCTGTTCTGCAGACGAACTTGGCCCGAAGTTATTGGCCTCAAGGAATGCTCCGACTTCCTGCGCCGATAAGTATTTATTGTCTGAAAATAAAATAAATAATTTTTTTTTTTCTGGCAATTTCAAACGGACGATTTCCTTGCACATGAAAGGAAAACCTACTGTTCGCTGATGGATATAGGTAATGTTTGTATGTTGTTCTCGGTTTTTATTGCGTCATTTTGTCATTTATTATTTGCAGATGAAAGTTTTGATTTTCTTACTAATGAGAAAGTTGATGATGATATTCTTGCACATAAGAAAGTTCATGATTTTCTTATACATAAAGGAAATTCTACCGTGGCTGATTGCTATATATTCCATTTTTATATTGATTTTGGATTGATTCTAATGTCATAACTTTGTTTTTGTTTTGAAATTGCACTTGAAGTAATAATAAATGTTTAACTGTAAGATCGAATTAGGTGTTTAACAGGTTCAAATTCGTAACGATTTTATAGAAATAAATAAATAATGAACAATATGCACATTTAGAGACAGTTACTATTTTCAGACGAAAGTTTTGTTTTACTTTTATTATGGAGCTAAATGCACTGCTTTTATAAATAACCTCAGATTGTGTTCATCATCATTAAATATTCTGCGTTCCAGAACATCAGTAATTTTCTTTGCAAGTTCTCAATTATGTTGGCGACTCTGGGTTTAAGTTCTCTTATTTTACATTGCTGTTGTATATACTGAGATAGTTTTTGCGGGGTTTTGATTTCCGATATGTTCGCCATAAATCATTATTTTGCGAAAAATCTGTAAAAAGGAGTATATTGTATAAGGGGCGCTTTCTATCCCTCTTGAAGTTTCTTTATATGATGTATATTACAAGCACGAAGTGGTATTATTTCATTTGTGACACAAGTTTTGTATTTACATGCCAGTTTCCATGGAAATAAGTGGTTGAACTAGATAACAGAAGACATTGACATTTTATGCCAGGAAGCTGTATATTAAGATTTTTTTGTAAAGCTATATATTAACATTTGTTTTTAAAGGAGCCTAGATTGCCCAGTTGGTAGAGCGTCGGACTCGTAATGCAAGTCCCGAGGGTTCAATAACCCACCCAGTCCTGTCCGGGTCGGCTGCCTCAATGATTCTTTATGAAAGGCACTTGGCTCTCATTTCCTTGGGATGATATAGCCAATAATGCGCTAACAATATCCTTAAAACCAACAAAAACAAACAACAACAAATATTTTGAAAAGAAAGGATGAAAGAATGTTTTTAGGAGTCAACAACGATTAAAGTTTCATTGCTAAATTATAGCTGCCATTAAGTTTTCATTAAAAGTCAAAAGATGACAATTGAAACAGACTACTCCCCATAAGGGAATTTAATCGTGTTCTCCTGTGCGGCAGGCAGCCACCTTATAAACTTATATATTTATTCCTATTAAACCTCGTGTCTCACTGAAATCAGCATACAGTGTGTGAAAGAAACAACAACAACAAAAAAACGCGGCGAGCAAATGCAGTTCAATTTCTTTACACGTAGTTGTTTTACAACTCTGAAGTGGATACGACGCAACATCAACAAAGAGCCAATAAAACAAAGTTATTTAATATTTTAGTTTTCACCTTGCTCCACGATGATATTTTTGATGTATACGTTTGTCCATAATAGCTAGACAATTTGTCCAAAGTTATTCGTGGATCAAGGCTTCGTTCATATCTAATTTCCTGAAGTTGCTGTTTGTTTGTTTTGTTTTGTTTATGGATGAGGTGTATGAAATAAAAATCTATAAATTAAATGACATTAAAACAGTTTTATTTATATATTGAATGACACATTATTACAAACGGTTCTAAAAGTTATGAACATTTATTTTTTCATAAAAATTGTGATAGAAAACGAACCTTATTTGATATAGTCCATTCAAGAAAAGTTAAGTAATAATATATAAAGTTAAAAAGGACTAAGGTCCAAACGAATAAATTAAACCTTCAAAAGCGTCGTAAGATTGAAAATTATAGCACAGCTAAAATAATCAGCTTAACGATGTCGGAACGTTTCCAGGGCAGTGTTTTATTTACCTAGGGTTACAAATTTTATAAAAATTGCTTAAACATACGCAAGTCGTAGAGATCGGTTTTAAAACATATAATACACTTTCTATAATTAGAAGCCAATTAGTTAAATACTCTGTCACATCGGCATGGTAGATAGGACAATAAGTTCATTTTATCGCTTTGATCGAACTAAGAGACATTAATAAGATTATGCCAAATCGGTCAATTCTTCTCTTAGCGGGAAATACAATTATACTAGCACATTCAACTTATCAAGCAATAACAATTATATTAATTGATTTTACTCAATATCTGATAAAAATAGGTTGCATAATTCTCTGTAAAGAAAAATTAAGACACCATGCTTCTTCGTGGAAAATATTCAATACAAGGAAAGGCGATCGTAGTATCAAGAATACTTGTTCTTGTGTGGAGAGGGAGAAATGAGTACATGATTATTATGTTTGAAAATATACTTATACTCTCCTGTCGAATATTTAGAATGTTTTAAGAGAATGACTGCTAAGCTCACTTGTACCCTGGTGTTTTGGTACATTCACCAGTTATACTCTCGTGATGTTTTTGCTTCACTTCTATTTCGAACTGACTGCATCTCATGAGTAGCAAAATAGCCATTTATAAACAAACGTTTGATTAATTTCTAAGTTTCGCAATGTTATAACAAGTTTTTACTCATGTTTCCTTGAGATTATCTCCTTACTGTATGTATACTTTCCTATCGATAATATGTTTACCTCAACATCACACCTAATATTAACACTTATATGTAATATTTAAAGTAATATTTGGTTCTTTCGATAAAGGAATTTACTCGAAGGTTTTCTTTAAACCTCGTCCAACTTGAATGATGAGGACAATACAGAATCAATCTTGTTTTTCTATGGAAAATGTATTTTATTAAAATCAATCAAAAGATTAATCCTCCTAGTTCGTCTAGCTTTGGTTGTGAAACATACAGCAATAATTAAGTGCAGAATTTAAGATTGGAAATGGATAAGGTCCAAGTAAACCTAACCTTGCCGCAAACATGAACCATATTTAAAAAGCTGAGATCTGTTTATGACCTGTTATTGATGAAGGCAGCAAACTATATCTCAACATCAAAAAGGGTGGAAATATATTCTGAATTCAGAGTAACGGAGTTTCAATTCGTAGAAATGGAGATGTATATCACCCAAAAAGAATCTGCAATTTCTAAAGGTTCCCGACATTCACTGATATGAGCATTTTTAATGTACAAACGGAATTTTAAATAATCGAAATGGACTCTTGCATCACAGAAAAAAAGAGGACAAAACTCATCAAAACTGAGTCGTATGATATCAGAATAGAACTGATAGTCCGAAACAAAGGCTTAGATTTACTGACGTATCTTCTTGAGGATGTGCAGTTCAAAAAAGTTTACTGTCAACGACTCTTCCTATGTCCTTTTCTGAATTAAGACGCCCAGGAATATGACCAATAGGGTCTAGTCTATACTCAAAATCTTCACACTTCTTTTTCCCAAATCTCATGACTTTTATATTTCTTCGGATGGAATTTTAGTAACCCTTATTGACCAACTCTTGAAAATAAAATAAATCCCTTCTGCAGGTTTTCCAATCTTCCCTACGATTTAGTTATATACATGTTGTATCATTAGCAAACAAATAAATGATAAATCACTTCTAAACATATCGGGAGGTAGTTTATATAAAGCCAATATGGTACCGAATCCAGAACAGACCCTTGAGGAGTAACACCTGTACCACTAAGCCACCTGGAATTTTACGCATTCATCATAAGCGTTTTTTAAATTTTTTTTTCCCAAACCGAAGTGTTTAAAACTGTGCCTTCCAAGTGTCACTAATGTTATGATTCCATGTTTATGAATCAGTCCTCAATCTGGTTCCTTGTACAAAAATGTCATTAAAATCACAGTAAATCACATCTATACATCCAACCCCCTCCTCCCATCCCCCATCTAAAATTTAAATACACTTATGTAACACTTAGAATAACTGAGAAAGTGATTAACGTCCACTGATAAATCCAAAATTGTTTAGTACTAAAGAGTGTATATATGTTCTTTGTGTTCCTTTTGGTCTTCTGTAGATATTAACAATGCAAGAACACAATGCTAAAGAAACTGAAGCGAACACTTGAGCATCTTAAAACCGGAAACGGGTCACTACAGATTTACTCTCAAGAGACTTTAATAGTTTTCAAACATATCGCATGGAAGCATTGTTGTTAGGGTCGCATTTACCGTTTACGGTATTTTTGCGTCCACTGTCATATTTTAGCTATAATTTGCTCACTTCCATTCCATCCAAATGCACAGGCGACTTTCTGCTGTAGGTTACCATGAAAAAGAATGCCTGTGATAGTGTTCGTATTTTTCATCATCTGCTATCTTCTTCGTGTAATGGAGGTAGAGAACTATTACCTGATAGGGTTCATGATCTATTACAGGTCTACTTAGCTAGCATAGCTGTATTACCCAATAATGGATGGTTTGTTCAGTTGTGCCTAACCTGTCAATGTCATTTGTTTCTCAAAGGACAACGTAGTACATTTTCTAATGGGCGGGCGGGAATGGAGGGCGGGGTGGCGGGTAAGGTCTATTTTTGATAAATATCAATATTGTAATGAAGCGGCTGCTCACCTGTTTCCATTTCAAAAGTCGAAAATATGGTTGGAAGAAATGTGTTGATAGATCAGTAGATTTTGCGGGTAATACAAGTTACACTCAGACAAACATTAGTTAGATAGATACCTGCGTGTATGCATTCCATGATTAGAAAGAAAAGACAGAGGACTGAAATTTGGAGAGAGAGAGAGAGAGAGAGAGAGAGAGGGAGGGATGGAGGGAGGAGGGGAGGAACGAAAGAGGGAGCGAGAAACTCACCGTCTTTATCACAATGTTTCCATAGTGCCGAGTAATCACCTATTGTAACCACTTCGTTCCCCTTCTTATCTAAGATTTTGAACAAACGGGTTGCTATCTCTTCATCTTTTGAGGATAGTTCTGAATCTGTATCGCCGCTCAGCGTCTCGCTTCTTACACTCTTCAGTGTCCATGCAAAACTACATTATAACAGGAACAACATATTATATTTCCTTTTTAGTTTTACTTGCATAAATACAATAAAGTTGGTAGGTAATTTTCAGGGATCTACCATTGTTTCAAAGTTTTGAAAGTATATTGAACCTAAACGATTTGAAGGTGACTTTTTACGGAATATGTGTCGCACTCGCAAATCCTTATGCCCGCATGACTCATGGAATCCTTTGGTAGATACTGTCAAGTGACAGTGAGAAAATAAAAGACTTCCAGGATTGGCATCTGCATACCAATTAGGCAAGAATATACGAAAAAAAATTGTTTTAAAACTATTAGAATCCCGTAAACACCACTTTCAAAACGAAAGAACGTTTTCTTTCGTGATGACTCCAAAACAGAGGAAATTCTTTTAAACACAACAGGAAATATACTAGGTGAGAAATTATTTTTTTTTTAAAGAAAGAGCCGGTGAATTGTTCATATATTTTTTAGTATAAAAATTTGAAATACACGTAATTTCATATCTAATTCCTTCACGCCTTAATGTAGTTAATTTAATTAAATGCATTGACTCTAATATGCAAACACTTGTCAATGATTTAAATATATATTCATTTTTTGTTTTCTAAACAATGTTTTAAGTTTTCCTCAAAACCACAAAACACTATTACTTGCCTGTAAATGCTCAGTGCCGAAAAATTGCTCTACGTTCTAGGCCGCGTTTGATATTTTTGAAGTTCTTGTCTCAATAAAAGAGTAGTTAAGTAAGGCCGATAACAATAACAAACACATCATTCAAAATAAACATCACGATTGTTTCACAGAGGATTAATACAAATATGCTATAAGGGCTTTTATGAGTTTTTTGAAAGTATGGAGTAAAGTAAAGTAATGTGTAAAGATAAAAAAAAATAACTCCATTTCTTAAGCCAGTAAAAAAATTAGAAAGTGTCAACAAATAGATGGAAAAACCATGGTACTTGTGAATGGAAAACTTTGGAGACACCAAAAGAATGGAATGGAAATAATCGTTTCTGACGTGCATGCCCTCTCTTTCAACAGGATCAAATGCGAAAGTAACGGACAATCTCTCTTTCTTTCAACAAATATAAACTTTAAAGCACAAGGTCAGCGAAATAACTTATTAGGTCTTTAAAATAGGCACGTTCGGCATTGAAATAGATATAATTGTCTCTTGAATAACTTAATCTATATCACAATATCCTCATACGTACACGTTCTGAGAGAAAGAGAGAGGGTGGGTGCGTGGCAAGGAAAATGACCTACCTCATAAAACACAGGCACAAAAATCCTAATAACACCCAAGCCATCCTCTGCAAAATAAATTTCACTCCTTGGAGACAAAATGTCATTCAAGCACACACACACACACACACACACACACATATATATATATATATATATATATATATATATATATATATATATATATATATATATATATATATATGTATATATCAATATATATATATATATATATATATATATATATATATATATATATATATATATATATATATATATATATATATATATATATCCATACAATGTCCATAAAGATATTTCTAGGAAAACCTTACAGCGATACTTTATAATGACACAAACGTCAATCCGCTTGCACACTTGATCACACACACACACACACACACATATATATATACACGCATACACACACACACACATGCCCACACATATACATCCTAATTTTGATTTCTCAGAACATTTTTTTATGCTGGCGATTGACTACGTCAGAAAATGTATTTTTATGACTTTTGAATCTTCTAAACACTTTCTTTCTGACAGAACGTTTAAACTACTAGATTAGAAAGTTGAGAGTAATGATGCGTAATATACATTTATTTTCATATGATTAAAAATATCTACGTATGTAAATTAGGTGAATTTTTTGTTTCAATTGCGTCTCTAAGATTACTACAGGTGAAAGAAGAAAGCGGCTTTGGAAAGCTTTTGATACTCTGTCATAGTTCTCTTTAGCCACATGAATGTTATGTCTACACTATGGCACACTGACTACTATTTACTGCTTGATACCGAATGATGCTACAAAAATACTTAGAAAGGTATGAAAATCATATCTTATTCTGCAGATCAGAGAGAGAGAGAGAGAGAGAAAGGGAGATTAGGTTATTAACTTGATGTGGAACGCATAACGGATGTAAAGTGAGTTAAATGGCAAGAATAAGACAGCTATAATTCTATATTTATTTGCAGACAGTAATCGCCTTTAATAGAGTTAGTTTTGTTTCCATTGGGACATTTAGCGAGAAACAATTAAAATGTCCTCAATATTCAACAATAAATTTTGATGGCTATCTCTCTCTTAAAAATAATTACATAAATTATCTAGAAAACAAAGACTGCGGGACTAATAAATGATCTACATCTTGCCATCTACACTTTTTCACAAATCGTGCACCCCTGACTAATTACGTTGTTAATTGTGCATTGTTAATGCACCTAATTAACACAATCTTTTATAATTTGGATGAAGTCTCCAATTAAACTGTAAGGAAATTGTCAAACTACTTGGAGGTGATATACTCTACAAACTGAAATTCGATATCCAAGTACAAACAATGTTTGTAGAAAAGCTTCTAGACAGCTTCCTGTTTTTGAGCGTATTGGTCAAAATTGAACAAGACTCCACCAACTGAGAAGTATACGTACTTATGTTATTTTAAATTTCAACGTTTGTCCCTTAGCTTGGAACTTATTCAGTGAAAAGAATACAACCAAACTTTAAAAAATGCAAAATCGTGCTTTGGGGTTTGTATATGAAGATTATACCAACAGTTACCATGAACGTTGACAAACCTGAGAGGACGTAGACTTAGATCAATGACTTTATAGACTTTTACAATTCTAGATAATAATGATCCACAATGTGCGGATGAACTAACTATGTTTAAAACACAATGTATAAAATTTTAGATATTCCAATATTTTAGATCTCTCTAGAATTAGAACTTAAAGATATTAATAAAAGCTTTTAGATATGCAGCTGCCTTTCTGTGGAACAAGCAACCAAGTCACTTTAGAGTAGAACCAGACTTTAATTCCTTTAGATTCTGAATTTTCCCCCAGAACGGTAAAGACTGTAAATTGTCATATCTGCTAATACCCCCAACAAACTCCTGTGCCATGATGATGACAACTGATATCCACATGTATTAGGCACCTAAGTTCAACAAGGTTTTGTTTGTAGATTTTATTCTTTTTTCTAATTTTGCCATATACATAGCAATCTATCGATGTTTTATAGAAGTGAAAATCGAAATATGTCTTACCTCGTTAGATTAGCAGCCACAAATGTCCAAAGCCAGTTCTGCCTGTTAGATGACAGCTTATACCGTTTACAGTCTTTTATACTTGCTTGCTCGGAACCTATATTGTGATAGCCTTTTCACCTTGTTATTTGAGCTCAGTGTCTAATTGCCCAAGCCTTTTCAACTTGTTATTTGAGCTCAGTGTCTAATTGAACAAGCCTTTTCACCTTGTTATTTGAGCTCAGTTTCTAATTGACCAGGAACACCCAATGTCACGTATCTTAAGTTCCTAAATCTCTGTTGACATGTCCAGGCATAGAATGTAAGTATATCCATCAATATTACTCTCTGTAATTTTATTTCGGACATAATCCATTGACGTATCGATGCACCTGTATTAACTTTATTTTAAATCTTTTAATGCTTGATCCTGTTGAAAGAGAGGGCATGCACGTCAGAAACGATTATTTCCATTCCATTCTTTTGGTGTCTCCAAACTTTTCCATTCACAAGTACCATGGTTTTTCCATCTATTTGTTGACACTTTCTAATTTTTTTACTGGCTTAAGAAATGGAGTTATTTATTTTTATCTTTACACATTACTTTACTTTACTCCATACTTTCAAAAAACTCATAAAAGCCCTTATAGCATATTTGTATTAATCCTCTGTGAAACAATCGTGATGTTTATTTTGAATGATGTGTTTGTTATTGTTATCGGCCTTACTTAACTACTCTTTTATTGAGACAAGAACTTCAAAAATATCAAACGCGGCCTAGAACGTAGAGCAATTTTTCGGCACTGAGCATTTACAGGCAAGTAATAGTGTTTTGTGGTTTTGAGGAAAACTTAAAACATTGTTTAGAAAACAAAAAATGAATATATATTTAAATCATTGACAAGTGTTTGCATATTAGAGTCAATGCATTTAATTAAATTAACTACATTAAGGCGTGAAGGAATTAGATATGAAATTACGTGTATTTCAAATTTTTATACTAAAAAATATATGAACAATTCACCGGCTCTTTCTTTAAAAAAAAAAAAATAATTTCTCACCTAGTATATTTCCTGTTGTGTTTAAAAGAATTTCCTCTGTTTTGGAGTCATCACGAAAGAAAACGTTCTTTCGTTTTGAAAGTGGTGTTTACGGGATTCTAATAGTTTTAAAACAATTTTTTTTCGTATATTCTTGCCTAATTGGTATGCAGATGCCAATCCTGGAAGTCTTTTATTTTCTCACTGTCACTTGACAGTATCTACCAAAGGATTCCATGAGTCATGCGGGCATAAGGATTTGCGAGTGCGACACATATTCCGTAAAAAGTCACCTTCAAATCGTTTAGGTTCAATATACTTTCAAAACTTTGAAACAATGGTAGATCCCTGAAAATTACCTACCAACTTTATTGTATTTATGCAAGTAAAACTAAAAAGGAAATATAATATGTTGTTCCTGTTATAATGTAGTTTTGCATGGACACTGAAGAGTGTAAGAAGCGAGACGCTGAGCGGCGATACAGATTCAGAACTATCCTCAAAAGATGAAGAGATAGCAACCCGTTTGTTCAAAATCTTAGATAAGAAGGGGAACGAAGTGGTTACAATAGGTGATTACTCGGCACTATGGAAACATTGTGATAAAGACGGTGAGTTTCTCGCTCCCTCTTTCGTTCCTCCCCTCCTCCCTCCATCCCTCCCTCTCTCTCTCTCTCTCTCTCTCTCTCTCTCTCTCTCTCTCTCTCTCTCTCTCTCTCTCTCTCCAAATTTCAGTCCTCTGTCTTTTCTTTCTAATCATGGAATGCATACACGCAGGTATCTATCTAACTAATGTTTGTCTGAGTGTAACTTGTATTACCCGCAAAATCTACTGATCTATCAACACATTTCTTCCAACCATATTTTCGACTTTTGAAATGGAAACAGGTGAGCAGCCGCTTCATTACAATATTGATATTTATCAAAAATAGACCTTACCCGCCACCCCGCCCTCCATTCCCGCCCGCCCATTAGAAAATGTACTACGTTGTCCTTTGAGAAACAAATGACATTGACAGGTTAGGCACAACTGAACAAACCATCCATTATTGGGTAATACAGCTATGCTAGCTAAGTAGACCTGTAATAGATCATGAACCCTATCATGGTAATAGTTCTCTACCTCCATTACACGAAGAAGATAGCAGATGATGAAAAATACGAACACTATCACAGGCATTCTTTTTCATGGTAACCTACAGCAGAAAGTCGCCTGTGCATTTGGATGGAATGGAAGTGAGCAAATTATAGCTAAAATATGACAGTGGACGCAAAAATACCGTAAACGGTAAATGTGACCCTAACAACAATGCTTCCATGCGATATGTTTGAAAACTATTAAAGTCTCTTGAGAGTAAATCTGTAGTGACCCGTTTCCGGTTTTAAGATGCTCAAGTGTTCGCTTCAGTTTCTTTAGCATTGTGTTCTTGCATTGTTAATATCTACAGAAGACCAAAAGGAACACAAAGAACATATATACACTCTTTAGTACTAAACAATTTTGGATTTATCAGTGGACGTTAATCACTTTCTCAGTTATTCTAAGTGTTACATAAGTGTATTTAAATTTTAGATGGGGGATGGGAGGAGGGGGTTGGATGTATAGATGTGATTTACTGTGATTTTAATGACATTTTTGTACAAGGAACCAGATTGAGGACTGATTCATAAACATGGAATCATAACATTAGTGACACTTAGAAGGCATAGTTTTAAACACTTCGGTTTGGGAAAAAAAAATTTAAAAAACGCTTATGATGAATGCGTAAAATTCCAGGTGGCTTAGTGGTACAGGTGTTACTCCTCAAGGGTCTGTTCTGGATTCGGTACCATATTGGCTTTATATAAACTACCTCCCGATATGTTTAGAAGTGATTTATCATTTATTTGTTTGCTAATGATACAACATGTATATAACTAAATCGTAGGGAAGATTGGAAAACCTGCAGAAGGGATTTATTTTATTTTCAAGAGTTGGTCAATAAGGGTTACTAAAATTCCATCCGAAGAAATATAAAAGTCATGAGATTTGGGAAAAAGAAGTGTGAAGATTTTGAGTATAGACTAGACCCTATTGGTCATATTCCTGGGCGTCTTAATTCAGAAAAGGACATAGGAAGAGTCGTTGACAGTAAACTTTTTTGAACTGCACATCCTCAAGAAGATACGTCAGTAAATCTAAGCCTTTGTTTCGGACTATCAGTTCTATTCTGATATCATACGACTCAGTTTTGATGAGTTTTGTCCTCTTTTTTCCTGTGATGCAAGAGTCCATTTCGATTATTTAAAATTCCGTTTGTACATTAAAAATGCTCATATCAGTGAATGTCGGGAACCTTTAGAAATTGCAGATTCTTTTTGGGTGATATACATCTCCATTTCTACGAATTGAAACTCCGTTACTCTGAATTCAGAATATATTTCCACCCTTTTTGATGTTGAGATATAGTTTGCTGCCTTCATCAATAACAGGTCATAAACAGATCTCAGCTTTTTAAATATGGTTCATGTTTGCGGCAAGGTTAGGTTTACTTGGACCTTATCCATTTCCAATCTTAAATTCTGCACTTAATTATTGCTGTATGTTTCACAACCAAAGCTAGACGAACTAGGAGGATTAATCTTTTGATTGATTTTAATAAAATACATTTTCCATAGAAAAACAAGATTGATTCTGTATTGTCCTCATCATTCAAGTTGGACGAGGTTTAAAGAAAACCTTCGAGTAAATTCCTTTATCGAAAGAACCAAATATTACTTTAAATATTACATATAAGTGTTAATATTAGGTGTGATGTTGAGGTAAACATATTATCGATAGGAAAGTATACATACAGTAAGGAGATAATCTCAAGGAAACATGAGTAAAAACTTGTTATAACATTGCAAAACTTAGAAATTAATCAAACGTTTGTTTATAAATGGCTATTTTGCTACTCATGAGATGCAGTCAGTTCGAAATAGAAGTGAAGCAAAAACATCACGAGAGTATAACTGGTGAATGTACCAAAACACCAGGGTACAAGTGAGCTTAGCAGTCATTCTCTTAAAACATTCTAAATATTCGACAGGAGAGTATAAGTATATTTTCAAACATAATAATCATGTACTCATTTCTCCCTCTCCACACAAGAACAAGTATTCTTGATACTACGATCGCCTTTCCTTGTATTGAATATTTTCCACGAAGAAGCATGGTGTCTTAATTTTTCTTTACAGAGAATTATGCAACCTATTTTTATCAGATATTGAGTAAAATCAATTAATATAATTGTTATTGCTTGATAAGTTGAATGTGCTAGTATAATTGTATTTCCCGCTAAGAGAAGAATTGACCGATTTGGCATAATCTTATTAATGTCTCTTAGTTCGATCAAAGCGATAAAATGAACTTATTGTCCTATCTACCATGCCGATGTGACAGAGTATTTAACTAATTGGCTTCTAATTATAGAAAGTGTATTATATGTTTTAAAACCGATCTCTACGACTTGCGTATGTTTAAGCAATTTTTATAAAATTTGTAACCCTAGGTAAATAAAACACTGCCCTGGAAACGTTCCGACATCGTTAAGCTGATTATTTTAGCTGTGCTATAATTTTCAATCTTACGACGCTTTTGAAGGTTTAATTTATTCGTTTGGACCTTAGTCCTTTTTAACTTTATATATTATTACTTAACTTTTCTTGAATGGACTATATCAAATAAGGTTCGTTTTCTATCACAATTTTTATGAAAAAATAAATGTTCATAACTTTTAGAACCGTTTGTAATAATGTGTCATTCAATATATAAATAAAACTGTTTTAATGTCATTTAATTTATAGATTTTTATTTCATACACCTCATCCATAAACAAAACAAAACAAACAAACAGCAACTTCAGGAAATTAGATATGAACGAAGCCTTGATCCACGAATAACTTTGGACAAATTGTCTAGCTATTATGGACAAACGTATACATCAAAAATATCATCGTGGAGCAAGGTGAAAACTAAAATATTAAATAACTTTGTTTTATTGGCTCTTTGTTGATGTTGCGTCGTATCCACTTCAGAGTTGTAAAACAACTACGTGTAAAGAAATTGAACTGCATTTGCTCGCCGCGTTTTTTTGTTGTTGTTGATTCTTTCACACACTGTATGCTGATTTCAGTGAGACACGAGGTTTAATAGGAATAAATATATAAGTTTATAAGGTGGCTGCCTGCCGCACAGGAGAACACGATTAAATTCCCTTATGGGGAGTAGTCTGTTTCAATTGTCATCTTTTGACTTTTAATGAAAACTTAATGGCAGCTATAATTTAGCAATGAAACTTTAATCGTTGTTGACTCCTAAAAACATTCTTTCATCCTTTCTTTTCAAAATATTTGTTGTTGTTTGTTTTTGTTGGTTTTAAGGATATTGTTAGCGCATTATTGGCTATATCATCCCAAGGAAATGAGAGCCAAGTGCCTTTCATAAAGAATCATTGAGGCAGCCGACCCGAACAGGACTGGGTGGGTTATTGAACCCTCGGGACTTGCATTACGAGTCCGACGCTCTACCAACTGGGCAATCTAGGCTCCTTTAAAAACAAATGTTAATATATAGCTTTACAAAAAAATCTTAATATACAGCTTCCTGGCATAAAATGTCAATGTCTTCTGTTATCTAGTTCAACCACTTATTTCCATGGAAACTGGCATGTAAATACAAAACTTGTGTCACAAATGAAATAATACCACTTCGTGCTTGTAATATACATCATATAAAGAAACTTCAAGAGGGATAGAAAGCGCCCCTTATACAATATACTCCTTTTTACAGATTTTTCGCAAAATAATGATTTATGGCGAACATATCGGAAATCAAAACCCCGCAAAAACTATCTCAGTATATACAACAGCAATGTAAAATAAGAGAACTTAAACCCAGAGTCGCCAACATAATTGAGAACTTGCAAAGAAAATTACTGATGTTCTGGAACGCAGAATATTTAATGATGATGAACACAATCTGAGGTTATTTATAAAAGCAGTGCATTTAGCTCCATAATAAAAGTAAAACAAAACTTTCGTCTGAAAATAGTAACTGTCTCTAAATGTGCATATTGTTCATTATTTATTTATTTCTATAAAATCGTTACGAATTTGAACCTGTTAAACACCTAATTCGATCTTACAGTTAAACATTTATTATTACTTCAAGTGCAATTTCAAAACAAAAACAAAGTTATGACATTAGAATCAATCCAAAATCAATATAAAAATGGAATATATAGCAATCAGCCACGGTAGAATTTCCTTTATGTATAAGAAAATCATGAACTTTCTTATGTGCAAGAATATCATCATCAACTTTCTCATTAGTAAGAAAATCAAAACTTTCATCTGCAAATAATAAATGACAAAATGACGCAATAAAAACCGAGAACAACATACAAACATTACCTATATCCATCAGCGAACAGTAGGTTTTCCTTTCATGTGCAAGGAAATCGTCCGTTTGAAATTGCCAGAAAAAAAAATATTATTTATTTTATTTTCAGACAATAAATACTTATCGGCGCAGGAAGTCGGAGCATTCCTTGAGGCCAATAACCTCGGGCCAAGTTCGTCTGCAGAACAGATATTCGGGAATATTAATCTTAGAAACCCAGTCGATCTGGATAAAGGGTTTCGCGCTTTTGACTCAAATAGCAAGTGCAACATGCATTTTTTATGCTCTCTCTCTCTCTCTCTCTCTCTCTCTCTCTCTCTCTCTCCAATTATGTGCACACACTAACAAACAGGTAATATTTTATAAGTTATATTGTCTAAATAGAATTGCCTCTCTTCATTTTCTTCAGTTTTCAGTGGAGACAAAATACATATAAAGATAATTAAATAGTGATATGCCTAGGGGGTTCACTCAATGTAGTGATTACAAAACAATTCGATCAATATCAAGTCACAATGTTCTCACATAAATATATCAATCAGTATTGTTATTGTTGTATCTAATGGTCTATTTTTCCTTTATTGTAATGGCAATAATTCGTTGTGTTATCTCTCTTCTTCATGGAATGGGTCAATGATAATTTTAGTTCTATATCTATCTATCTATCTATCTATCTATCTATCTATCTATCTATATATATATATATATATATATATATATATATATATATATATATATATATATATATATATATCCATTTCAGGCAATGGGAAGATTGGCTCGTCCGAATTTTATGTCGCTTACATGGCACAGATTCAAAAGTGATCCTACTCGTCTAAGATGCCATCAAAAAACGCAAGCGCCAGGCACTGATCCAGTTTTACACGAAAGTCAATACAAGTCAGAGTCAGAGAACAATACATAATTTTGAAATAGAATTTTCCTTCTTGAAAAGAGAATACATGAGTCAATAAATGAATCAATCAATCAATAAATCAACCAACCACTACATGAACAAATATTTTCCCGATGAACAAAAACTGGACGGAAACTACAGGGAAATTGTGCAAACTGGGTTTGAGACAAGTTTCCAAGTAGCGGAAACTGCTCTAAAATTTCCGTGTAGTTTCCTCAGGCTTTAAGAATTAGCAGTATCAAGTTTCAATTTCACTTAAACTGCTCTGAATCATGCATAAAACTGTTACGCGATGTACATTCTTATATATTTCAATTTTAAGAGATATTATTGAATACTGTAAAAACAGAAACTTAGTAACTATTACTAACATCAACCGTTATAAAAGAAGATAACGTACAATACTACACATATTTAACCTTTTACACTTTAGGATCTATCAATTTGTCTGTATTTTACGTCTGTATGTATAAGTATGCATGTCTATATAAGTACGTATATATGTGTGTATGTATGTTATATATGTATGTATGTCCTTGGTCATATTTTGAGTTTCATGTCAGCTTTATATAATCGGAACTTTTCAAAGTTGTTTTACAAGGCTGTTTAGAGCCGTGACCAATCCAAGATCCAATGGGTAGTAATGCATTTTATTCATCAGTCCAAGATTAATCTTAAATATACTTTATTTCAGTAATTTATAGTATGATGTCAGTTACATGGCATTTAATGATAGTTCAACATAATAAAAATAAATTGAGATAATCAAAAGTATCAAACCCAATGCATTAGAATAAAGGAATGATGTAAGAACTAATCTCCATCCTCTATAACACGTATCAGTCTATCAGGTTATGTGGCCTTTCAAAACTGGGTCATTAGTTTTTATTTTCCCTGCTGGAAGTACAACTATTCATAAATTTAAAAGTCATGAAACACAACCAGAGTCTAGTGGGGATATTGTCTATCCATTCTGTCTTTTCTTACACGAAATACAAATCCCTAGATAAATTGGAGTGCGCTTAACTTTAAAAGGTGTATCACTTCGCCTGATGCCCATACTCCTATATAAAAAGAAAGAAACAAAATTAGCAGCAACGTACATTGTGACCTTTTAGCGCCGTAAGTTGCTCTGACCGCCAAGATGTCAAGATATAGATTTAAAGAATGTACACTATGTACCCTGTAAATAGCGACTATTATTTGCATGCGCATGAACATTTCATCTGATTTCTGAAAGAGAGAATCGTGGACTTACGAAGATCAATGGCAAGTGGTCAGTACAATCAAATTCATAATTATCATTTTATGGCAGGAAACAAAATGAATAGTTAATTCAACAATATTATATTAAGTCTCTTCAGCGTCTCTTCAATGTGTAGGTAATAAACTCACACAACTAAATGTACAACATAAATCATCTAGACTGTACAAAGTCAGTCTTACAAGGTTGAGGGACATTATTGAATATTGTTACAGCAGACACTATTATTATCATATACCATTATGAAAGGAGTTCAAGCAATATATAATCCGATTCAAGGAGTTAAAGTGCTATATAAACAGATTTAAACCTTACCCACCAGGACAGCAGAAAGTCCGATTCTTCTCGAAAGTGATTTGGTAGCTCGTTCAACCGAAAGGCAGCTGCATATATAAAAGTTCTTACTGTGACAAGTCTTATTTGATACCTTACAATTTGATTCTGTAATTTATCAAAAGCAAGACAGAAGAAAAAACATCAATGCTGACTTTATGCACAGTTGCAGTTGCAATAAAACAAACTGCAAAAGCAGTCACAGACATACAATACCCTGCACTGCTGGCATGCCAGTTGTCTCCAACTACACATCAATATCAAACACGATATTGTGAAATTTATTTCAGTTTTCTATTTTTAGACAAACTATATATTTTATTATATAGTGTGAATTGCAAAGTATAAGTGTTCTATGGATTGTTCCAATTTTTATGAGAAATTCATATGCTATTTGTAATTGTAAGTGCTGGATGCTCAATGATAATTGGTTTGGAAATAGGGTACTTTCTAGTCACAAACCATGATGTTCCGGTCTTCAGGGTCAAATATTCAAACTTTTGCAATTCCGACAAAACAATTTCAGTATTATTTTGAAATAGTGGTTTCATACTAACTTTAAGTATATTTGACCTATTTGTGGTTAGTAGGACATTTGATAAGTTATATACTATTTTACATACTGAAATTATACAATTATGTGAAGCTGGTAAGCTTTAATTGAATATTTTATGTGTGTATTTTCTATATAGTGTGTGATTTAATTGAATAAAGCAAGATCGTACCTGCACACATCCAGAGTTCTGTCTCTTCCTTACATCTCGAACCAGGTCAACTTTCGCATCGCAATGGAGTGACGCCTTGCTAGTTGCTACGGCGTAGAGGAGGACAGAATGCTCTGCCTTAGACATAGAACAAACAATATACAGATTTAACCTTATAAACCTTAACATCTATTTATCTGTACATCATTACGTGCATGCATATGTATGGATGCAAGTCTCTATATATGTATATATGTCCTTTAAATCATTATATTATTCATCGTATTGACAGTACATCAACCATATCATGTGTATCAAGTTAATTCATTAGTTTAATTAGTATGTAAAGTCAATTAACACATCATTGGCCAAGAAACAAAATGTTTTATCTAAATACAACGTTTTACTCCTCTGTTGCGATATATATATATATATATATATATATATATATATATATATATATATATATATAATTTGTGTTGTGTAATCTATTTTAATGTATCGTATGCACATGTCACTATAATCAAAAACTTACTTACTCCTTTGTCATATTTTGAGTTTTATGCGAGTTTTTTATAATTGAACTTTTTAATATTGTTTTTACAATGCTACATGGAAATGTCATCAATCCAAGATTCATTGGGCAGCAATGTATTTTATAAGCCATTACGTCTGATTATAATAATAATAATAATAATAATAATAATAATAATAATTACCATCAGACGAGGTGCTTACATTCAGAACGTAACACAAATAAGCGACAAATAAACAAACTAACGATAAATATAACAACAACAAAACGAACGAAACTGAACAGAAATATAATGAAAATGAGCTAAAAGTTATTACTTAAAATTTTTTATTTAAATAACTGAAAATAATTTAAGACTTAATTTGCCAAGTGTATTTTAAATAAGGGAGATGAAAACTTCCTCTCATAATTTTCTTTCTTTTTCTTTCTTTTTTCTCTTTTTCTATGACTCCTTCAATTATATTTACAATTATGTTTAAACCGATTAAGGAATGGATTTGTACTTTTGACTGTTTTGGACACTTGGAGCATGCAACTGTGATCGACCAGAGATATTGGGAAGGCGGTCATTTTTATATACAAAGTGTTACAATTTCTTTTCCATCCTTGATCTCTCTCCGTCCTACCTATTCCCCCCACCCCCGCATAAAATACAAACCCCTTCGTTAGAGGTAAGAAATTTCTTTTATAGTCAACTACTTACCATCATTCTTTGCTTAATTTAGACATCTCACAATATGTGATGATAACAGACATAAGGATTCACAAAATAATGTTAAGTTACAGTTACATGCCTATTTTCGATAGTAATAATTCGTTTACGTTCGTGTATGGTTATTTTCGGTTCCTCTAAGTTCATTTTAGGTTATAGTTCGTTCATTTTTTATTATTATGTTACTTTCGGTTACAACTGTCCATTTGTACGCCCATTTGCTTTCGTTTTCCGTGATTGGGCATGTCCTACTTTAGACATTTAGCCTTAAGGAGCTCCCGACTATGACATACTTATCTTGGCGAGAAAGTGGAAAGTCCACTGAGAGGAAACGATTTGCACGCAAGTGACCCGAAGATTTCTAAAATAAATTTATGTGGTCTGCCTTATTTTAATGTGTCACGGAAAATTTAAAACTTGTTCAAATTGCACTGCAGGAAAAAAACAGATCTTGTTTGTTGTTTTAAGTGGAGTGGCTCCGATTTTGTCCGTTATCTTTTTGGAGTATCTGCTGTGGCTATGCATCTTTCAACTTTCTATTTTGTTTGTTTTTTGAGACTGCCGATGAATACTTGAGCTTTTTACTAGATACCTTTACTTCTGTGGTCAAAGTGTAAACTTATCCGTCATCTTTCTATATTATTTGTTGTCACTATTGAAGAATAATTTAACTATTAGCAGGTTAGTGCTCTGCTTTAACCTACGATGTAGAAGCGTGAACTTTGTTTATGGATATGAAGAGACTATAAATCTCTAACTGATTCTTATGAAAAACGTTTATGGGACGATTTTGATGTGGGTGCTGTCAGTGGACAGCCAGGTTTTGGAGAAAGATAATCTAAGACGTTATGTTGAGATAGTCAAGACGGAGCTCTCGGAAACAGAGAAGTCTAAGAAAGGCACCGATCCTCTATCTTTGTGACATAAAGTTAGGATAGATAAATTAAGAAAAATGGACAGTTTAAAATACAATGTTCAAAGACGATTCCAAAAATTAAGTTTAAATGAATTTTCTACAGGAAATTTCTCGTCTTCATCTGATAACACACAGATTTAGCATGTACTTCAAAAAAGAAATTAAAATCAAATGAAGACAAAACCACTGTAGAATTGTCATCAGAATCTGATTCTGATGGGACTGATAGGTTAAGAAAAGAATAAATCTATGATGTGATAAAAGTCGGGTATTAAGGCTTAATCATCTGACAAGATTTAATATCTACAATTTCAATTTGTAAACGAATCAATAACATTTGATGATAAAGATTTAATGACATTTACTGCTGAAGAATTGGAAATTATTTCTAACAAAAATGTGACAAAGGTTAAGAGAGATTTTGTAGCTGAAGCCTTGAGTTCTTTGTATGCTGCTTGGTTAAGACTGATCGTCTTAGACCAGATAACTTTGAGCGATGACGCTCAACAGATTTAAACCCCAATATGGGACGAGTATCACTAAACAGAAAAAGAACAAGTTCGGCAGTTTCGCTATTATATGTGAAAAAAGGAAACTACTTATGCCCATGCTTTTATCACCTTTCAATACAGTGTCAAAGAAAGAAAGCTCAGAGAGAAGAACTATTTTTGATCTTAGTTTTCCAAACAGCATGCCATCAATGATTTTATTTCCAAAAATGAATACCGTGGAAGTAGTGTGAAACTTGTGTATCCAAGAGTTGATGATCTAGTTGAAATCATTCGGAGTAATGGAAAAGGATGTTGTTTATTTAAAAAGATTGAATTACAGCATACATGCAAATTCCAATTGATTACCATTTCGTAGGATTTTCTAGGAAAGATCATTTATTTGTACACTGTTTTATCAATATATATGGCGGAGAGTAAGTAATGCAATTGTATATATCTTCTTTCAATTTAGAATATGCATTTTAAATTATTTATATGACTTTGCTGGCGCAGATAAACCGCAACGTGAAAATTATACTTATCAAATTCTTGGTTCAGTTTTGAAAATGTAGTATTCAGGAGGCTGCGGTGAAAGCGTGTCCACCATCTACACAAATGGTTTGTATAGGATTTAATCAATACTATCACAAAAAAATTAGAAATTACACAAGACCGTTTACACGAAATCGGATACATAGTTGTTTGTAGATACATAAAGATGAAGCTACAATAAATGATATTCAAGCCGTACTGGGAAAGGAAGAATATTTGTTACTAGACTTTTGAATTGATTGAGGGTGGTTATGGACTTAGCTCAAAATTCACACGTAATAATCCAATGGGAAGCCTACTTTTTGTTCTGTAGTCATTGTTCTTTGAAATCAGTTCCTACTACGATTAAACGTCAGTGTCTTTTTTGTACAGTTTTTGAGTAGATCTTTTCAGAATGTTTCCACTATTAAACATTATCTAAGTGGAATCAAATCAATGCACCTAATATGAGGCACCAATTATAATAAGCACCAATTATAATCATGTTAATAACGATTGAGCTAAATTTACGTCTAAAAGGGATAAGCTGATTAAATCCTTACTTACCGAGACATACAGAACCAATGATACCAGAATTGCTAATTAAAATGTGTAAACATTTGGATTAATCAGATTCTTTTAATATTACGTTTTGGCGTCTATTTATGTTTGTCTTTTTCTCCCTAGAGAGAACATCTAACTTAGTTAACAATAGTTTATCATACTTTGATTCAGATAGTGTACCTTTATGAGAAAATGTTACTTTGTTCGGCAGTTATTTAATATTTAATCTTAAGCATACTAGAACAATTTATTTTTTGGGAAAGAGTTTATTCAATTACAAGAAGACTGGATTAGTGATGTATATAAATAGTATCTCAAATTCTGCTTATCAGATAAGCTTAAGCTTTCTAGCAACATGAAATAATATATTCTAGATAAACTATATTATTTTTTGTTTAACAGTTTAAAAGTCAGTAACGAGTGTTTCAGATTTCATCGCTATATATGTATCTGGCATTAGGGAATGTTTAACTTTTTCCCGCTGAAACGATACGAAGTCTGACTAACATACAATAGTATAATCAGGCAAGTATCAGAAACTTGGATTATATTAATTATGATGTAGGCACCAAAATTAGAGATAATCAATCAGTTGGTAAAATATCTATATGTTTCAATGGACACAGCTACTACTGGACCAATGTCCCTGTGAAGCGTCTAGAAATTTTCAGTTGAAGATTGTATCACTAATTCCCTAGCCGTTTTGCATATGGACTTAATTTATCTAACTTTAGTCATTCAGTAGAAGATTAGATCTACAGCGATTCTAACAGAAGGAATCAACACCGGTGAGCTTCGGAATTGGACTCAGTTCATAATTATATCCCTTTATATATATCTTCTCTACATTTGCTTCGCGGTACAGAACTTTCCTGTTTGTCCAAATCCAATTAAATCATAAGATAATCACAAGTATTTTCATAGACAAACTTACAGTGAAGTTCTTGTAATAGGTTATGGGTCATTGTTTGGAAAACTAGACTGTTAGCAAAGTAACATGATTTGGGTCACAGATTCACTTCAGGGCGGGACAGCATCCGTGGCCGTGCTCTGTAGCCAAAATACACAGAGAGAATCTTTCACTGTGCACTGTAGCCAAAACACACAGAAACAAAAATCACACAATAATCCTAATATTCTAAAGAATAAAAAATTCCTTCAATCATTACTAAAACTGCAAAATTCAAAGCCAATAGTCTCCATCAAAAGAGAAAAAAATACACCCCCAACCAAAAAAAAAAGTATAGATAGGGACTAAGTTCACGTGTACTGACCTGGAAGTAATAATTGGGATATAAGTCCAATTAGAGATAATCTATCCCTTTTTTTGGTCAGAGAAAACACGCCAGAGCCGGAGCAACAGAATATTGACCGTCGTAGAAAACCTACACGAGGATCATCTTTCTATGGATAATAATGACCGGGAATCACTTTTCTACGACTACGGGTTCAGTATTATGTAGTAGAAAACTGGCCCTTTCGCTAATGAAACATAATAACACGACCCCGTTATGGAGAAAACTGATCCCCGTAGAAAACTGAGCCTCGTGTAATGATAACTAGATAAGATACATAGTCGCTAATGATAACTAGATAAGATACATAGTCACTAATGATAACTAGATAAGATACATAGTCGCTAATGATAACTAGATAAGATACATAGTCGCTAATGATAACTAGATAAGATACATAGTCGCTAATGATAACTAGATAAGATACATAGTCACCAATGATACCTAGATAAGATACATAGTCACTAATGATAACTAGATAAGATACATAGTCACTAATGATAACTAGATAAGATACATAGTCACTAATGATAACTAGATAAGATACATAGTCGCTAATGATAACTAGATAAGATACATAGTCGCTAATGATAACTAGATAATGTACATAGTGGCTCAATGCTGCGATTCTTTGGATGATGTCGTCGATGGTGACTAATTTAAAATAATTTCCATTCATATAAATTGTAGATTTCTTGGTTGCATTTACAACCCACGCCATTTGGTAACATATTTCAAGTGCCAGTGTATATGAATGTCGCAGCGGTTATTAAAGTTACAAAAACTTACACATCTGATGAATTCTGAAACGTATTGCACAATAAGGATATAACTGAGTTATCATCCCTGGACTCCAACTGTGACCAATAGGAAATCCTAATTGAATTCATAGCACCATTTGATTGTAAAACCTTTCATTTAAAATTATAGAGACCCTTTTTGTTAAAGCCGTAAAAGATAAGGCTTTGACTCTCTTTGATCTCAGCCTCGCCACTCGTGAAAGTGCATAGAGGAATCATTAATCAGACGCTCAGGTTGTAGTATCTAAAGGTGAAATTCACTCACAATCCAAGAAACATTTCTTATTGGTTAAGGCGCTTGACTTCCAATCTGGTGACCCAGGTTCCAGCATGGAACTTTTCAGAGGTGATACGTCATCACCCGCCTGCAATTGTCTTTCGGAAAGTGCTCGAAAACTTGAGGTTCCATGTGCATATTAAAGATACCTCTGTGAACTTTGTGTTAAGAGTAGGCTGCGGCCGTCACATAGGATGCCGAGTTGAGCTGCGTACCTTACAGACTGAGCGTAGATAAAGGTAAAGATGAATTATGTTCAATAATCCAGAGGTTTTCCTTACATTTAGCTACTCCGTGGCTCTTTCAGGAATATTTATGTATCGCGTTGTCACGCGTTTCATGTCAAAAAAACACAAGTATACTCAAAGTCCGCTAAACTGTTTGAAAGAAGATAGCGTGATGGATGGACGGAAGAACACTAATATGTATACCATATTGTCTATACTAAAAAACAGAAAAGAAGTGATTGATTTCATGACCGCTGGACGTTTACCAAAGACAAAATTAAAAATGTATACTAATGAGTGCATGTGCATGGCAAATCTTTAGCTCAATCTCAAATTAAATCTTAAGTTTTGACATAAGTCGAATACAGTGCTCATCTTAGCTTTAACTTAATTCCTCTATCTGCCTCACGAAGTCAGTCATTTTGTTTCTGATATAGATTGATATTTGACAGATTAGGTGCTCTCTATATCTCATGATCTAAATCTCAACTTTGAGCCTCAGATTTTAGATTAAGATCGTTCGAGAATGCTAAATCCAAACTGAGTTTAAACTTAAAGTCGGATCCTAAACTCAAACATTCCGAGTAAGATTTTTCATGCAAAAGATCGTCAAAATTTAAATGACACATGGGGGGGGGGGCGGTAGAGCAAAAATAGCATACTGCATATAACCACTACAATCTCTGTACATCTTTCATGCGATGGCGTTGGCGGCTCCTACGTTCTCAATAGCTTTACTCTGGACCAGATTCCAGGCTGGCTCTTGGCATTCGCACCACCCAGCCCGTCTACTTGCTTGTAAAGGTCCCCGCATCAATAAGATGCGCTTCACACTGACCGACCGTGATAGCAGCATGCTCGACCTCCGCGATGTGACGCTCACTGTTGGTCTCTATATCCGAGACCGTCCTCCGCTTTAAGTATATTACAGGATAAAGAGCCGCACTAATCTTTCAGCTTACAGTTATCTTCCGCAGCTTGTATTGAGAGCCATGCAACGAATTGTATGAGTACGAGTCGTCGGCGCCCGCAGGTCAATTTTTTGAGTGCACAAAATAGGTGATTTCATCCGAAATCATAGTCAGGGCAGCACCCGTGGCCGCCACAGCACTGGCCAGGGCCGCCCCCCCCCCCCGACCTCTAGGTACCGTCGCCTTGCGTGCCGTTAATGCTGTCGAGACGGCCGTAGTAAGTCGGGCAAGGGAAACGCTTCTATCCCTCGCTGCCTCCAGCGTCAAAAAGGCTTTGGAAACGTTAGGTGATCGCCTCAGCAAGTTGGCACAGCCCATGACCAAGACTATACCGTCCGAAACACGCTCTGCTGTAAAGGATGTAGCCGCTAGAAAGTTGCCGTCGTGGTTCAACCTCTCGCTGCAAACATGATCATGGACACAGCGGCCAAATCTATACCGTTCAAAACGCGCGATACCGTTGTCGCAAACATGGTCATGGGAGTAGGCCGATGCAAAGGGGTCAGGTCTGCTAGCATGGTAACTCTTCCAATGGTATACCGCTGACCCACATCGTCGGGTTCTGGATGTACCAAGATTATCTTCAACGCCAAGCACACCATCGCGCTGACCCGTACAAACACCGACGATGACGACATTTTCTGCGTCAATGCCGCGGGCGCTGGCAAGATCATCCTCTAAAAGCTCGCACTTTGGATGCCGGCTGTGATACCGTCGCAGGTACCAGAGACCAGCCTGCTCAACTCTGTGAGGAGGTGAGAGTGCATGAACAACCTGGCTCTTCAGGCCATGACTACAGACGTCCAGAAGTGAGCTGTTAACGGCCAGTTTTTCAGGTAAAGCAGCTCACTGCAGGGTATCACCACCACCAAGCACGGCAGTGGTCTAAAAAAAAGGACGACATCTGCGCCTGCCAGGGCGGCGGTAAAGGCTCTCTCCGAATTCAAGTTGTTGTGTATGGCCCAGTCCTTAAAGTTCTTTTCAGGCGTCTACACGTGCAATAAGTTGCCATACCTATCGAAACGAAGCGAAAATGAAGCTGTCATCGCCAACCTCGACTCTTTGCATAACCTCCATCCCACCATCTCTACCTTGATTCGTATGGCCTTGCACCATCCCCTGCACTAATTTTGTATCTTCGTAGAGCAAAGGGACGCAACCCCCAGCCACTATCGCTGACCTGCTAGACGCGCTTTCGGTTTAAAAAAGACCGACGGGCCGATTTTCGGTCACCTATTCATCGCAGTTCTAAAGGCGCTTGAGCACACCCGACCGCAGACACATTTTTGGATGCGGCGTTATCTGTCAACCGACGGTCAGCGCAGCGGCACCCTCGTCAATTGGAGACAGACCCCTCTTTTAAGCACAGTGTAAGCACAAACTATGCCTGTATACATCTATAAACGCTCTGCTATTTCAAGCGTCAGCACAGGGTGATCTCTGTCAGTACGCAACCAAGAACGACCTCGCGGCCTTCTCCAACTGTGCTATTAACACAGACCAAAATGACCTGGTCGTGTTTTCCGATGCCATGGGAGACGTTAACACTCGGGCATGGACGTCTCAAATAGTATGATGCCTTGAGGGTCTTAAAGACCGTCGATACAATGATTGGCGAGCTGCTGATGAACAACTACTTAATCAAAAAGGTACATGACATTGTCGACCCTCAGGATGACGCAACACTAAAGTTTGTCACTGACCGTGTACCAGGCCTGCCATTCGATGTTGTGGCCAGATCATGCGTAGTAGCGTCCTCTCGGGGTTTGTTGCCTGCCTACTCAACTTGGAAACGTGGATTTCCGGTAGCCGACACCTTTGGGTTGGTCGTTAACCACGGTTATGCCTAGCAGGATGGTGTTAATAAACGGAAGCCAGATATGGAATCAGTCCAGAAGGGGCTCAATTGCTAGCCCTCGCTGCCTACAGCGTCAAAAAGGCTTTGGAAACGTTAGGTGATCGCCTTAGCAAGTTGGCACAGCCCGTGACCAAGACTATACCGACCGAAACACGCTCTGCTGTAAAGGATGTAGCAATGTGATAATTTAAAATAAAGAGCTCAGATTGGTAACATTTTTGTCGAAGTACATACATTCTGTAATCACTCTTCTCTGCGAAGACAAAGGAATAGTTGTATATGAAAAAGACGCACTACACCGCATTACAGTATTCGGTCAAAAGGTCGACTCGCCCGGAAGCCAGCTACAGGCACGGTACTTCTGGTTTAATAATAATACTATTTCGGAATTTGAGGATATCAGGGAAATTATCAGCTACTTTAACGACGCTACCGTCTTGCATGCAAGCACAGACAATCTTTTAAAGGTGTGGGTCCGCAAACTAACCGACTCCCTGGAAGAATTAAAGTTTCATATCACGCTGCTTACAGAGGAATTATAATGACGATATACCAAAAATTCGTAAACTCACAAGATGTTTACCTAGAAAGGATCAGCGAGGCTGAAACCTCATTACCGGCAGAGGCTGAACAGCAGCGAGCTTTTAAACGTGGTGGATGGTACTGAAGCCATACTAACGGCTGTGTCTCTGGGCACAAGCGATGCTGGAATTAGAATCCTGTCAACAATAATTGCTGCCGCACATCGCGATTGCTCTTGAGATCACAGCTTTAGGATCTTGTCTGATTTCTGTAGCTGGGAATTTTATCAGCCGATGACTAACCATGAAATCTCAAAGCAGGATGAAATCCGCATCTTGGCCGAAACAAACTAGAACACAATCGCAGACCACATATCTAAGACGCTAAGTGACAACGCTGTCACAGGAGAAGAGTTCGAACTGATCCTATACGATGTTGACAAATACACAACCATGAAAAATGAAATACGGGCTGCGACACACAAGGCATACACTTCAGTTGTAATCGACAAAGCGTCAAAAACGATCTAATGGCCCGTGGAAGAGCCAAAGTTTGCAATGAGATAATGAAAAATCTCGCTGGAAATTCATGATAAGCTATGTGTTGTCTTTCAGAACGACAGAAACGACAAAACCGTCAAAACGACAGCTTGCTGACTCCTCAGGGCATATTTCTAGCGCACCTCCATCATACGATGTTGTTTTCTGAATAACAAGACCGTTTGGGAGGAAATAAAGAAAGTCATACATACATACATACATACATACATACATACATACATACATATATACATACATACATACATACATACATACATACATACATACATATCAATACATGGCGCGTTTTATCACCATCTGGATTTTCTTATTCCTGTTAGTATATTTTGGCTTTAATGTTTATAACAAAGTACAAAAGGTAATGTTACAAATGGGATTTGAATCATTGTAGGAAAGACTGGATTGCGACCTTAACACATCGCCTTAAATCGCTTGGCTATCCTGACACATCCGTTATCAGGTTATGTGCCTTTTTGTTGTTGTCCGAAATAGACAAACATACCCATTCATACATTAAGTGAAAAAATTAACTGAAAGACAATAAGCACACATACATACCGACACATACATACATGTACACTAGTGTTTGGGCTATGATTACATTTGCATTGAACACACTGATACGATGAAATTACAATTATGTTTGGATAAATAGTGTTTGTTTCTCTTTCTAATTAACAAACTGCCAAAATGTAACTATTTGTCAGGATTTTGATTCCAAGCCAGCCCGGAAACAGCCAAGCGTAGCGTGTTAGACCGCTCGACCATCCTAACACATCCATTACAACGCTGTATCTTTGATATACAACGAGTTATAGACATTTTTCATTAAATGGAAACGAGGCTTCCAATATTTATATCACATAACATAACAATGCACTTACTTATGTTCCAACGGAATTTAAGATTGACTACAGGAAACTGTGTATTGATTGAGGGAGTGAATAATCTCAAATTGTGATTTACTCATGGCCTATAAATAGGCATATAATAACGGTGTCAACAGTAATTTACGCTCTCTAGATCAGTGATGAATTTCCACTCATTAATACAATAAGAAAATAATGAGAATAAATCATAATCCCCATTTTGTAATGAATTAAACATGTTAAAATTTTTTATCAAAATCCCCTCTGCTTCACTGTCTCGTTCTCGTGCTGTAAGGGACAACTATACATGGAAATATGTGGAGTGAGAGAGCAAAAGAATTTTACCTGACGAAAACCTTAAACTTGAACCTACACCAAGTAACCTAGAGGAACCCTAGTCCTTATAATGGTATTTGTACACTTTTCATGGGATTTTTCTACTGTGCTACACGATACCAATGATACAAAGTTGCAATATCCTATGGAGCCTATGGCGACAGTTGGGCGAATGGTAAATGTCTTGGCATACACATACTGTAATCTATTTTATACTTTATTTTGGTTTTATTAAAACCAATAATAAGGTTCTAAAACAGATAACTTTTAAATATTAAAATGTCTGAAGATTTTCCCACACTCTCTTTCTCTCTCAGCCTGTGTTCGTTGCTTAGTCAGTAGGTCAGTTTTACCTCAATTGATCCCGATCACTCTCTCTCTCTCTCTCTCTCTCTCTCTCTCTCTCTCTCTCTCTCTCTCGATCTCTAATGGCAAAACGGACAGACTAATCGAGCAACAGAGAAACAGAGAGATGGACTATATAACAATCTTATTGTAAGCGAACAGTATTGGTATATCAAACTGCTTTATACCAACAATTTAAAAGCGAATGCTACACATATAAACAGATACACACACACTTCATACATACATTTTACATGTAATATAGTTCTATTGTTATAATTACACTTGCATGAAACACACTTATAAATTACTGTGTGCAAAATACGTTCTTGTTAGAAGTGGGATTCGAACGCACGCCCGGAAGACGCGATTGCGACCTGAACGCAGCGCCTTTGACCCCTCGGCCATCCTGACTTGTACACTTGTATTGCAACAGTGGGTTTTTGTAGATATCATGGTACTATTTTTTTCCAACGACCTTAATGCTAACCTTTGGTGAAATAAATATACCTTATATCCTACTTCAGCACGCGTGTTACACTAGATTGTCAATTTAACAAGGACAACATCGCGTAGGACACTCTACAGCACTTAAGAGAGATAATTCTTCTGGAACTAGACAGCGGTACGAGTTATCCAGTCACAACAAATAAATTTTCAATGACTTGTGCCATCTTTAAAAACAAAACAAAAGAAAATAACATAAAACATAAAAAATATGTTCTAAATATGAATTAACAAAATCTCACTTGTAGCCAGGAGAATCGTCTTTTCTTTACGTCTAACAGAAACTACAACTCTTACACAGTGTTGCAAGTAAGCCGGTACGATCAGGTACTCCGTACCATTAAGACATTTATTGCCGATATGGCCGTACTGGAAAGACGGGGTCGGGTGTTCGGTACGGCCGTATCGGCACTGCTTTCTAAAAAAAAAAGAAAAAAAGAAAATAAAAAAAGAATATTCACTCGCAAAAAAAAATGTGCAAAAAATTGACGCCTGTTTAGCAATGGTGTTAATTGCTGTTCCAATGGCAATTGTACTCCTAGCTGCGATAGACTGATTTTACTGTTGAGCCAAAAGTTAAACAGACGTCAAGTCAGCAGCGGAGCTGAATTTGATCAGTTTTATGCTACCTTTGAATCATGGGTTATATATATCGGAAAATGCAAAATATTTTTTTCTAAAGTAATATTCAATGTTCTTTCAAGCAAATGTATCCAGAGGAAAACAAAACACCTTTCTCCCTGGTTGTTAAAAAATGACAAAGTATACGGTCAGTTCTCATTTAAACAACATTTATTACAACGGAATATTCGCGTTCAGTCTAATATTGGTGAGAACAAACGTCTTCGAAGGTAAATGTTATCTTTATTACGAAATATTCAGGTTCTGACTAGGACATCAATTTCTCCGTAACAAACATGCGTATTTCCTTATATATTGTACTTACTTCCTGGTGATTTTACTTTTACCTGTAATATGTCAGAGAATAGCATATACATTCATTACTAGAAACGAATTTTTATATGAAGGAAACTGTGTATAAGATTTAAAATTAATTACGATTATATCAGATATGAAGTATATTATAGAGTTCGATTTCTGACCAATTTTTCTCACTGCTACATTGGTTTGCCAACGATAAGACGAGGACCACTTTTCTAAATTAAAGATACATAACCTTTAAAACGGCATATTCGTTACTACGACAAATTGGTTGGACACGAGCTTGGTCGTTGTAACAAGGGTTGACTGTACTAGAAAGAATATTACATTTCCACCAAGCTGTTTAGGAGGAGACAGCATTATAGACAGACAAAGGTCATCCCCGACTCATTTTTTAAAACATTCATAAACATATTCCAATGCAAAAATAAATTGCTTTGGTTTGGTATTTACGGCACAGCAACGCGAGATTTATAATGTTCTCATCTGAAAAATTCGGAATATAAGAGCGCAAACATAAAAGCCACATTTGTCGATCAAGTTTTTCCATTTCTGCTGTACAACATGACCAGTTAGGTTTGTACAGGTCTTACTCCCACAGACAAGAAATATGAAGCGCCGTTCAACAAGGTAACAGAACACCAAGAACGGAAAGAAAATGCAATATTATTATTATCGTATTAGTATGAGTAGTAATGGTAGTGGTTGTCAGGACACGTATAGGTGTATTCTCCGCTATTGTATTTATATTAGACACTTTATGTGTATCCCTGTACGGAATATTTTGGAAATAAATCATTATTAACATAATTCATGTTTGAACGGTAAAAAGTCTTGGGTTTTATAAGGAACGTTCAGACAGGCGTATAGAAGGAAGAACACCAAGACGAAACTAAAATACCGAACATTTGTTTTCAACTCCCTTCAGAGATTGGATTTGGGGTTGTTTTGTTTATGGATTTTATTTGTTCACCCTCGTCAAATCCATTTGCAGGTTATAAAAAAGATATTCAGGGAAAGTTGCGTGTCTGTCTTGGTTAAGATCTGAACTAATTTCAACGTTGGCACGAAAGTCGACATCAGAAAACCGAACGTTATTGTTAGAGTAGACATTTTTCTCACAAATTCATTCAATATTCATATTTTATTTGCACCTTCCTAGCACCTAAATCCCAAACTGAAACATCACCTTTATAAAAAACGACCTGAATGCCAACATTTTTAACAAAGGCAAGTGATGGTGTGAAACTGGGTATAGCCTGTAGGGCATTGTTATAATAATAGACACTGTAGTACAGATTGCTGCAAACCTTCTGAAGGGATTAATATTTTTTTGCAGACATCAGGTAGTATGAGTCGTATGGATGGACGGACTGACGGGCAGTCAGGCAAGGGCAATACTATGTGTCAAATGTGTATTCGTGATAGAAGAAAATAAAAATACCAATAAGAGTGCACTGGAAGGAAGAAGTATTTGTATTTTGTGAGGAAGTGAACAAATTCCTGAAAACACACACACAAGATGAAAACTGAAAGGAAATATACAAGTCCATATTATCTGGAACATTTAATTGTGTGAATTCATTCAACTGTACAGTCTAAAATAAATAAAAACATCATTGCTGGGATTTTTTAAAATTGCATTTTTTAAATATAAATGGTGAAATGAGTTTTTGAACACAAACAAAAGAAACTTATCAGGTCAGAGAGAATGTTTTTCTTATAATATGGTCGTTAAACAGTATCTTGCCTTATTCGTCTGCCTGTTTCTACTGTCACCCGTATTTTAGCATACGTAAACCAACCTTGGACAATTGGTACCAATTATTTCTTCTATTTTTCACTCAAGTGAAATAATTACATCAATTCCACGGTACCTGTATTTTTAAAAAAATCTAATTTCAGCAATACCATTTTATTATTTAATAATTTTCTGGCAGCACTATATACCGTTTATAGTAATTTTTACTCATTCTATATTTGCACCATTTTAGTAGCCGAATAAGAGGATCGGGTAAATTTTAATTCGTGCAGATCTTTGGAATTATAAATTATATATGATCGTAAAAGACCAACTAATGAAATTCCTAAAAATCGGCCAGTGGTGAACATTTTGGCAACATAATTTGTTCTCCATATATGTAGCATTTCTTAAACCTGAATCTGTTACAAAAATGTCAGAAACACATCAACTATCAAGCCTATATTTTAATATGATGCATTAGTTTTAATTCTTAGGTCCAGTTAACATTGGTAGAAATATGAGGAAAAATTATACAATCCAAAGAGGATACACGCTGTAACAATAGAAGAAAAAAAATCAGCTCGTGATTTTATGAATAGATATAATGGTTTAAGATTATGTAAAACAGGGTAGGCGTCATGTAGAAGCTTTGCTGATGGTGAAAATTATGTAGTACATCTGAAATATCAAAACAGATCTTTTGATATACGAGTTTATTTATGCACGCCATCATCTACTTCTGAGTAAATGTATGGAACCAACAGGCTGTCACCTTGCTGTCTGAAGTAACAATTAACAATGCGGTCGTCCTTTGATAATGGGAATTCTTAATGATCTCTCTGATATTAAAATGTGAACCACAAATACTCTAAGAAGATTATTTTGATTATGCACACTGAGTGTGCAGACCATGTGAACATAATTTTTTTTTCACAATTAATTGTTTTCATATTTTTTTAAAGTTAGAAGTTATTTCCCCAAAACATGATACCATATCGGTGAGATTTACACACGCAATAAGAAAAGCCTTTCCAAAATCGGTCGTTGTGTAACATGACGTGCTTATAAATCATGCTGTTTACATCAACGTGTTGGAGCTAGTTTTATGTAAGTCACCCGAAACTTCAATCGTCAACTTTATGCCATTGAACTAAAACTAACTATACAAGTATTATTTCTACTTTAAACGTCCTCATAGGTTTGGACACTGCAATGACCTTATTACATGACCAACTTGCAAAGAACAACAAAGTCATAAAAATAAAATGTATTCAAAAATTCAAATGAACATATTATGCATTATTACATTTTATTTGATATGTATAATGTTGTTGTCTTCCTTTGGGCTCTATAAAATAACTTTTCAAAATAATAGTCTTTCCTTTACTTTTTGTTACATTTCATATTTTCGTGAAAAAAAGTTAAAATATATCTAGAAAGTAAGCATAAAAATACGATACTTTAAAAATGGAAATTTGGATCTTGGTCTGAAGAATTTATATATTCTAGGTTACTACTCACGTATTTGTAATTATTTATAAACGAGTGAAAGAGAAACTTAGTTTCAAAATGTAAAAGTGCGAGTTTGCTCATTTTTGCAGAAGGGTTTATTTGCTATTCTCTTGGTATAATTCTTCCCAGCTTTAAAAATGCAGGTAAATAGAACATAACATATAAGACAGCTGTTTTCAGTGTTAATCTAACATATCCATACTGGAGAATAGGTGAAGCTCAACCAATCAGATGCAAAATGACGTCATTAGTATTGTAAAGTAACAGCAACAGGTAACTCCTCTCCCCTCAACTCCCAGTGCATGTTAAATCTTAGGAGCCTCCATCCTTACAACACAACTCCTCTCCCCCTCAATTCCCAGTGTATGTTAAGCCTTTGCAGTCGCCATCATTACAATGAGTAAAATTGCCCTTTATCTTCATTTTGAATTGTATGCATTTAAATTCATTTTCTTATATTTTACAGCTTCAAACCAGCCTGAAAACGCAAGCAGCCTTTTGAGAGGTAAACCATGTTCTTATTGTTTATTCACTTTCATTTAATTTGTTCTTTATTCTGGAGGGTAATTTTTCAGTTATATCAAGAATGATCGCATGTAAACCTCACAACTGAATTATTCCCCTAAACATTTAAACAAGAATAGTGGTACGACGCTCCAGATGGCCATAGAAACTAATGGCGATTTTCCCAATAATCTGAAGGGGCCAACAGGCCGGGGATATGACAGTCAAAAATGGATTTAGGAGCTTTTCAATCCCATTAAAAATCTCTTCTCTTTGCAGCCTTTTTTATAATTACTTATTCAAAATTCAACTCCTAAAATTCAAGTTATAAGTGAAACTTAATCACAACCTGAAAGGTTACACAATTAGAAATAATCACTATTTACAATGACAATATTTAACATGGCTGCAGATAAATGGTTTTGCACAGTTTATGTGATCTTCTAGGAATGCAATAGGGTACTGGAGTGCTACAACTCAGCATCACCTGGGGACTCCCGACTGAGGATACATACATAAAGGTTTACTATCATAACAAGTTTCCTTGCAATCTGCTGTGCAACATGAACCACCTCATTCTGAAAATCCCATTTTCAACAGTTCTGGAAGAACTCCACTATCGGGTTTGAATTTATTCGATTTAACACCATTATCAGCTTCACCAATGAAAGATTCAAAACTTCCATTTTCCAAGATATCTTGTTGATCCCTGCCGTCATAGATTAGTTTTGGTTTTTCTCTTTGTCGAAGCTATGCTTCAAGCATCATTTTAAATATGGAACATACCATCACTGAATGTGTTTGTAAACCAATCAAAAATAGTTTTAACATCATTACTTATCTTACAAAAATGCTAGAAAGAGTATTTTTACATGCAGCATAGCATCTCCTGGATCAAGATTAGGCAACGGTCTAATTCAGCAACTGACAATACAATTGATAAACAAAAACTTCCTTAAGTCGCACAAACCTAAATGCATTTCATCAACGACTATTTGCCAATGTTTTCCCACATATATTTTCAATGCACCTTATATGATTTCAAGGCACCGGTGGCACAGCCTAAAGTGATCCCAGTGCTCAAATGCCCCCCCCCCCCCGACACACACATATAATCCATATGTTTAGTGTAATGTTTAGCATCAATTTTGAATTGAAACAGCAGGCCAGAATATTTGAGAATTAATATACATATTCTGCAGTTATATAAGAAAATACATTGAATACATTTAAAATTCAATTTTTGTAATGGTGGCCAAACTGGATGGTAGATCATCATCATCTGTACAAATTTTAAAGGCTTTGGGCAAACTTTTCTTAAATTCGTTTCATTAGTTTCAGAGCTGAATGCATTTAAAGGATTGTTTTTTTTATTTTTAAAAAATTCCAGCCAGATTAATACAACAGTGAAAAGTATGAAAATTATTTATTTAAATTGTGTATTAAACCAATAAGATTATACAGTGCCTTGCATTTTACTGTGGACCGTTTAATTTTGAGCAATCCAATCTTGTGTTTTTAAATTCAACATGCTAACTGTGGTATTTTCAAAGGTGACCCAATTATGTTTGAAACATGAGCATACGAAGTTATACTCTCAGAAGAATTTTAGTTACAACAGGCAAGTGTTAACATTATAGCATAGCACGGATAAAGAATTTCTGCAAGTGTTAATAAATTATTGAAAGTTGGATATATCACAGAATAGGGCAGGAAAACAACTTGCATTAGAATGATTATATTGTTACGACTCTATGGTCTAAGAAAAATGTAACAGAAAGAAAGTGAAACCAACAAATCAAGTAAAAAATCAACAAGCAATTTATTACTAGATAATTAAAATGAAAAAATCAAAAAGTCACTTACAGTAATGTGTTTTGAAATCCTAATAATCCAATAAGAATGATTGTTCTAATCACAAGTCCTAAATATAGAATGTGTCCTTGAATGTTATTATGTGCTAATGGTCTCCAAAGTCCTGATGTACTAGAAATCTTGATGTGCTGAAGTCAAAATGAAGTAATCCAAAATCTCTGAATAAGTTCACATAAATTCCAAAATTGTCAATCAAAATCCAAAATCCAAAAGTTTATGAGCACTGTTAATAATCCAATGAATAATTAAAATAATTCCTCTCTTAGAATTTGGAATGAATTTTCACAACTGTAATAGCTCTTTACAAGACTGATGGTAATGTCGAACTGAACAAAATGTCTACCAAACATGATATATATAAAGATTGGTCACATGACAGAATGTTCTAGAATATGAGTCATCTTAATGGAATTTTAACTGTAAACAAAATCAACCTTGACCTTCAAATTGAGAAAACATATTGATCAAAACAACCTAATTCAAAGACACTAGTTATATATGTTTTTCCTAACAAACATAAAGATTTAAGCAAATATTAAAGTGAAGAAACATTTATAACCTCCCAAAACACATATACAACATTATATAAACATCATACATAAACACCTCCCCTCATAAAGAAAAAGAAAGATTTATATAATAAAGCTTTCTTTTGAATATACATCTAATACTACAATAATCAAAATTACATAAGAACATGTTTTACGATACTGGACTTAATTACATCAAGCAATATTACATTTCTAGGCACGTGAGAGTGCATCTGCAATCACATTGTCTTTTCCCCTGATGTGTCTAATGTCAATGTTATATTCCTGCAATATCAAACTCCATCTCAACAATCTCCGATTTTTGTCTTTCATTTTGTTGATGAAAGTAAGGGGATTGTGATCACTGTACACAATAATTGGAGAAAGAGCTGAGGTAACATACACTTCAAAATGCTGTAAAGCCAATATCAAAGCCAAACATTCCTTCTCAATTGTGGAATAATTTTTCTGGTGCTTGTTTAGTTTTTTAGAAAAATAACACACAGGGTGATCCACACCACTTTTGTCTTCCTGAATCAATACTCCACCAACTCCTACATCACTTGCATCAACAGATAATTTAAATGATTGGCTAAAATTTGGTGCAGAAAGAACTGGTGCATTCTTAAGCATGGCCTTTAACTTGTCAAAAGATTCCTGACACTTGTCAGACCAACAAAATTTGGTTTTCTTACTCAATAAACTTGTCAAAGGTTCAGCAATTTTGGAAAAATTGGAACAAAATTTCCGATAATATCCAGCCATACCTAGAAATCGCATCAGTTGCTTTTTACAAATTGGAACTTGAAATTCAGAGATAGCTTTGACCTTAGCTTCTATAGGTTTAACTTGACCTTGTCCCACAATATGTCCTAAAAAATGTGACACAAGCATGGCAAAACTCACTTTTGCTCAAATTAATTGTCAGAATTCGCATCACTGAGTCGATCGAAGAATTTTCGAATGGTTTCTAAATGATCTTCCCAGGTGTTGTTGTAGATAATGACGTCATCGATATAAGCGTCACAATTATCAAGACCAAATGTTAATTCATGTTCATCAGACGTTGAAACGTTTGCAGGCGAATTTTTCATTCCAAACAGCATGACTTTATATTGATAAAGTCCATCTGGAGTTGCAAATGCTGAAATTTCTTTTGCCATTTCCGTCAGTGGAATTTGCCAGAATCCTTTTAAAAGGTCAAACTTGGTGACATATTCCGCATTTCCAATTTTATCAATGCAATCGTCCATTTCTTGGGATTGGAAATGAATCAGTTTTTGGTGACACTGTTGACTTTTCTATAGTCAGTACACATACGGAATGTATTATCTGGCTTGGGAACAAGAATACATGGTGAACTCCAGTTACTTTTACTTGGTTCTATGAAATCATTCTCCAGTAGATACTGAATTTCTTTCTTCAAATAGTTCTGTTTGAGAGGATTCATCCTATAAGGATGCTGTTTCACAGGCGCAGAATCTACAATGTCAACGTCATGATAAAATTTTTCTTGTTCGCGTTGGAACATCAGGAAACAAGTGCTCATAGTCATGTAATAGCTGTTTAAGTTCATTTCCTTCCTGTTGTTGTAGATGTGAAAGTTTCTGGTCTAGGTTTGTTCAATATTTCTGAATTCCGAAGATTGGTTATACCAGAGTCACTATAGTCTGATCGTATTCCATCGTTGATATCTTCACTGTGTGGGACAGGTACAACTAAATTAACTGAATAATTAGCTTAGGCTATCTCTGTCAAAATATTCCTTTAAAAAACATATTTATATGACAAAGTTGTTTCTGTTTTCCGTCTCCCAGGAGTGTTTATTTAATGAATATAATTTAAGGTCATTTACTTTCTTTTCAATCGTATAACGGACCATAAAATTTAGCCTGAAGAGGATTCTGAGGTATGGGAATGAGAGCCAGAACTTTGTCACCAGGTTTAAAACTCCTTTCCTGTGAATTTTCTGTCATACCTAATTTCATTTTTGACTGGGTAGTGTGGAAGATTAGTTCTTGCTACTTCACAGGCCTTTGACAACTTGTATTTGGAAATCAGAAACATAATCAAGAAGATTAATCTTTGCGTCTTCATTTGAAAGAAGGTTTCTCTTTCAATAATTTCAATGGTCCACGGACAGTAATGACCAAAAACTAGTTCAAAGGGACTAAAACCCACACGACTCTTGAACCTGATTCCCTAACAGCAAACAACAACAATTGATACACCCTCATCCCAATCCTTTTCTGTATCAAAGCAATATGATCGAATCATATTCTTCAAAGTTTGATGAAATCTTCCAAAGCATCCTTGACTTTCAGGGTGATAGGCAGAAGATTAAACTTGTTTGGACTGCCTAATTCATGCTTAACATGTTGGAAAATTCCAGACATAAAATTTGAACCCTTGATCCGACTGGACAGATTTGGGAAGGCCAACAAGTGTAAAAAACTTCACCAAAGCTTTCACAATAGTTTTAGTTTTATATTTCTCAGAGGAATTGCTTCTGGAAATCTTGTAGATGTACACAAGATGGTCAACTAGTATTGGTTTCCTGAATTTGTTTTAGGTAAAGGACCAACACAGTCTTACTATTATTCTACTAAATGGTTCATCAAATGCAGGAATAGGTTGCAGGATGAGCCTTAGGATAACTTCTGATTGGGTTTTCCTGACCATTTGACAAGTGTGACAAGATCTGCAGTATTTTGAAACATCACTTTGAGTTTCGGCCAATTAAAAATGATTTGATTCAAGATCTTGTGATAAGTCTCTACGGACTCCTAAATGACCAGCCAAAGGAGTTTCATGGGCTAAATTGAAGAATTTCCTGTCGATATGACTTAGGGACAAACAATTTTGATAGCTCACTGACCACTCGTCACCAGCGGGTACATCAGGTGGTCCTCCATTTCCTCATAAGGACCCCATATTTCACAAAGTAACACACTGGAACTTGTGTTGGCTTTCAGTTTCACTAATAGCCCACTGAAAACAAACAAGATATCTCGGGATCTTGCTCCTGTTTTCAACGACAAAGGATTGTCGTTTTGTCCAACCTGAGTAGGACAAAAGAGAATGATTTGCCAAAATGAGGATCCACTGTGATCAAGACCATTTGATTGATCATAACCTGAGGAAAAGGTGACCTCATCAAAAAACTGACCAATACAATGTCAGCTAAAGGCATTAATATCCTGATCAACAACAATCGTCAAGAGTTCTTTTTGCCATAGCTTCTAGTAACTGCACAAGCAGGGTACAAATCAGGGATTTCAGTTTTCGACAGGATTCAACTTTCTGATCCAAACAAGGCTTGTCAGTTACAAGTGGATTAACCACAACCTTATCTCCAGCTAGGTCATTTGCCTAGTAATAAAGGAACACCCCTCGATGGTTAAAGAAGTCACAGCCCCAACAGTCCACAGGTCCAGAAACTAAGTTCTGATGCCAAATTTACACAATGAAGAGGAACATTTACAAAGCCGCACTCTACTCCCCTGAACAAGAACGCTTTCCACATGAAGAAGACTCCTCAGACAAAGGCAAATTACCCTGACATAAAAAGACTCTGAGAAGCTCCAGTGTCCCTTAATATTTTAATTATGGGAAAGGTTATGGCAGAATCACCAATAAGTGATATAGAACCTTCTGAAATGAATGGTTCATAAGCCCTCCAAAATAGAATCAGACTGGGGTTTGGTTTTTACCCAACAAATGTATTAGCTTTCAATACAAGACCGTGAC